>OZ010795.1:430596727-431271699 GCA_963932465.1 Maratus speciosus | reverse complement strand
AATCCTGATATTTAGCGGTTGAAAGATTCAAGAAACTGCCGCCGGAAAAGAAGGGGGGGGATATGTGTCCGAAGGCTGCGTAATTTTCGTAAAAATATCGATAGCTCACAGTAAAAACCATTGACTTACACGTGAATAATTTTTTTCACATCAGAATCCCGAGAGATATTTTTGCATTTTCAATCTGATTATTGGCGAAAAATCTTGTATTTCCATCCTCCACCACCAGGAGACGCAACAATTAAACATTCGTTCTACTGTTCTAAATGAACCTACAACAGGTATCCCCACTACCTGTGGCACCGTATAGAAGAGCTGCTGCGCGCGCACTGCGAAATCTGTTACTTCCACTTTCCATTGCTAGTGGGCGCAGTCTGTTGTAAACAATCGAACTTCCGAACGAAACTCCGAAACGTGTCACCGTTGGCTCCAGAACCGTATAGCAGCGTTTTGTGCATGCATCTACAAAATCATTTAGTTCCAGTTTATATTGCCATTGGTCACAATATTTTCTGTAGAAACATCCGACACGGTTTTCCGCCCTGTGCTGCGCCTCAAAGAACACGACAAAATCTGTTAGTTCTAATTACCACTTCCATTTGGCACACTCTGTTATAAACAAACCTATACCCTAACGAAACTATGTTATGCAACCTTTCCGCTGATATGTTACTCGCAGGGGTGGCGGAAATCAAATACGAATTAAAAAAATTGTTGAAAATCCTTTATTTACACCTTCCCCAATAGGTATCGCAATATGTTCTGTACGAACATCTCACACTTGTTCTTGCTAAACCGCGGAACGTATAGCAGGTATACAAAGCAAGCTCCACTGGTAGTGCATTCTCTTCTGAAATACTATATCAGAAATAAATCCCATTATTCATACTTTCTGTAGATATATTACTCGAGGACGTGCCGGAATCAAATAAGAATTTAAGAAATTTGCTAAGTTACGCAATAGAGGACCAAGCCAGTGAGTATCTATCATAATAATATCGTCATGTGATTTAATTACGATATTTAATCTGAACCACTACCCTCCCCATCCCTGCAAATATAACTGTTACAAGCGCATACATAAATGCATATTTGACATTTACAAATTTCATTTCAAATAGTTTCTTTATTCGACAGTTTAAAAATTTAAAATATGCGATGTTTAGAAGTTTAAAAAAATTGAAGTAAAAGTAAAATTTAATGATTTGGTGTTTCCACCGTAAAATTCCTTCAGCGTTGTGCAAGGACACTTCTTGTCCTTTATGATATGGAAAGTTTTATGCTATTTAAAACACTATTATGTTTTATAATGCATTAGATGGAATTGTATTTATAGTCGTGTATGTAATTTCTTTCTTTACTCAACTTTGTATGCATCATTCTGTATAAGTCTCTAATGTACCGTGAAGAAAGAAATTTTATTAGAACCATCTTCTTGTAAACCGACTTTTATGCAACATATTATTTTATTAAAATTTCGTTGCAGGCAATAGTCTACTCTAGTTAGAGAAAGTCAATAATAAAAAATTCTAAAATGAAAATAAGTTTTAAATTACGTAGATACATTTTGAAAAATGTATATAAAAGCATTTTGCTCAATTGTGTATGTATTAGCCCCGATATGCTAATTCTTCCGGCCAGCAATTAAAGTGCCATCTCTAAAAAAAAAACGTTACGTTACATGAGCCTGACGGAAAACAATGCTGATGTATCATTGTATGGTTAAATAGAATAACTTCTACTGCAATTTTTTTTTATTCCAAGCGTCGCACATTTTCAATTTTTATACCGTCTAATAAAAGGGGAGAGGGGGGGCTGAAAATAGTTTCAATTGCAATTTGTTTGAGAACTGCATCTCAATTTATTTTTGAGATATTGATTTTTTTTGTTGTTTTTAGCAACAATGTTGTTTTTTAATGTTGGCAGCTCAAGTTCTCAATTTCTGTGGAAATTAAAGGAAAAATAGTTGAAAAAAGTAATTATATCTTTTTGTTGCCATTTTCACATAACAACTCACAAAATTAATTAAAATACATGCTATTTTGCAAAAATGTAAATGAATGATTTCTGATAAAACGTGGAGCTATTATAAACTATACGTGGTTTTAGTATCCATATTAATGTTACAAACAAATGAAGGCATATGGATCATTAGATAGCCGAATTTTTTTGTCGAGTTTTTTGAATGACGTCGTCGCTTTTTACTGGATGTGTGTATTATTCAGCTATAGTGACGTCATATCCGTACTTTACTGTAGATGTTGTTTAGATTGGATCGTAAATGTTGAATTCTTCATCGGATGCTAATGACGCCCTTTTAAATAAAATAAAAGTGTGTGTTTTAAATCTTAAAACTGAAATATGTTTTGTTCTATCGATATTTATATACATATATATATTTTTTCATCGGTGGCGACACTAAATTCTAAAAGGCAGAATTTCTTATTTATAGATTTGCTATGATTTCTTTGAAACTGAGCTGTTATATTTCATGTACATTTGAAAGAGAATATTTGTTTTATACAGAGTGACAGCTGAGTTTAACAAAATAAAATTGAATGCTTTATCATATATATTTTAAATAAAAAAAGAATAAAATTTTCCAAGAAAGTGTGTAAAGCAAAGAAATACATCTTCAAAATGCCATAGTTATATATATATATATATATATATATATATATATATATATATATATATATATATATATATATATATATATATATATATATATAGAAGAAGAATAATAGAAGAAAATTTTATAAGAGATCTATTTTTATTTTACACTTATTTTTTAGAATGAATTTAAACTTTCAAAAATGTGAATTTTGAAGATTTTTCTCGATTTCAGATATTATAGTCTTATTATTTTTTTCTAAGATAAAGTGAAGCATGCTGAACTAATAAAATTAATAATATATTAAATGTTTATGAAATGTAATATATTAAAATATAATTATACTAATAATAATATATTAAATGTTTCTATATTACTGACTTATTTTTTCACAAGTTTAAACAGAATTCTGGGAATACTAATACTTTTAGATAACGTTTAATAATTTTTTAAAAATAATATAGATATTTATACTTTTTTAAAGAAATATTTTTTTTATTTATTCAGATTATCAGAAAGAGACATATTACTTTACTGAAGTATTTCATTTTGTGATTTACGATATAAAAGGCATTCATTATAAAATTATTATTTTTATCTATGTATGTTCATTTAACAACCAACAAATGTAAAAATACGGTGCCTCAATGTCAAGTTTTTAAATCACATTTTTATTTTAATGACACTTTACACAATATCTATTAGAACTTTATATAAAACCACAAGCATTTTTATTTTTTGCATTATATGTAGGACATAACTTTATAAGCTTTCTCGAAGATTTAGGAATTTGGAGGACTGTCATGTTAAACGTGATTTAACGCAATAATTTTGCTCTTACTTCGCCTTGTGATATTTTTCTAAGATAGAAAATACACTTAAAACATACTTTATGAATTCCAAAGAGAACAGTTTCGTCAAAATGAACATTCGCAGTATCAACGTTACATGCTAATAACATGCATATAATGAGAAAATAGAGTAAAACGAATTATTAACATAGAATATTCTTGAACCCATTATCTTGATTTATAATGTAAACAACACGGAGTCATGCTAAAAAAATAGATCTGTGCATGAGATCCAAACGATAGTAAGTCGCATTTCACTTATTTCTTAGAAGCAGTAAAATAAGCATTAATTTACAAGACAACGTTATTTTCACAAATTTATATGATATTTATTTTATAATACAGGTGTAGCAATATTTTTGCTCGGAAACGAACATTTTCTTTAGTATAAAAAGCTATTAACATAAAAATAGCATTTAAACTTTTAATTGCTTAAAAGGCGTACAGCCAACAGAGTGAAAAAGTGTCCAAGCCGAGACACGAACCCATGTCACCGGCATAGCGCACCGACGTTCTACCAATTGGACCACTTCAAACGATATCCAGCCGGGCACTTCTCACTATCATCTTTTGGCAAGGCTACAGCCGCAGCACAAGATGGAGTATTTTTCCATGAGCCACCGACTCTGGGACAAACACGAAACTAAAGAGAATCCAACATCGATGTAATTGAATAAATCTATATAATTCTTGGAATTTTTTCTATAGAAAATTTTTCACGCCTTGCATTCAATAATATTTCAAATTTTAATTGCTTAAATAGCGTACAGTCAACACAGTGAAAAAGTTTCCAAGCCGAGACTCCAGGTGCGAAGCTACAAATATTTTTGCAGAAGGGGGGGGGGGATTAAAAATTTTTCCAAATTATAATTCTAAAATCTCTCAACTTGAAACAAATTGCTTTATTTTCCAACTGAAATGATATGGTTAATCTGTGTTTATAATAATATTATACGTAAAAAATCCTTTCCAAAGTAAAATACTGAAACTAAAAACATTAAAATTGTAATTATTGGTTTGTTTAACGAAAGTTTAAGCACACCGCTTTAATTTAAATAATTGAAGTCAAAACTAGATTAATTTCTATTTTTCTATCTCGCAATCATGAAAATAATAAGTTACCTAATTGCTAAATGAATAGTTAAGGAAGCAATTTCAAACAATACAGTCAATGTAAGATTTAAACCTAGAAAAATTGCATATATTTAGAGAAAACCAGCATTAGTTTAAAGTTTAAAATTTTTTGTCTTCTATTACGTACGAGTCATAATTGAACTACATATGAAAATACCGTCATGTTATTTTGAAAATGAAACAAAGATTTGGTAGAAAAAAGGGAATAGATTAGAGACACTGTTGATGGACAAAAGTATTGAAATTTAGATCTTGGTATGATGATATTTTCGTAGCACAGAAAAATACAATGGCAAACTGAGTCTGGTTGCTTTTTGTGCTTCTTTTGATAATTTAACTTGTTTAATATTACAGAACTCAGAAAGGCAGTTAGGAAAATTATAAAAAAAATATATGTTTTTACTACTATTTTTAAAAAAGGAAAAGTCTTTCAAAAAATCTATAATCTTCCAACTCTAAGCTCAAACTTCTTAAGTTCACATATATTGAAGGGGGTGGCTCTTCCCCCCATAACCCCCCATCGCGACGCCTCTGCGAGACGCGAACACCGGTATAGTGCACCGACGTTCTACCAACTGAACCACTGGGAATGATACACATCCTGGCACTTCTTACTATAGTCTGTTGGGAAGGCTACAACCGCAATACAATATGGAGAATAGACCCGGGTTCGAGTCCCGGATTGGACACTTTTTTCACTTTGTTGGCTGAACGTCTTTTAATCAATTAAAATTTGAAATATTATTGAATGCAAGGCGTGAGAAATTGTCAGCAGAGAAATTTCAGAGAATTATGTAGATTTATAAAAATTGTCATTTTTGGAATTACGATAGTTTGTTTCTTGGTTACAGATATTCATACATAAACATTTTATTGCCAACAATGCGAATATTTAATACTGATTCAGCATCTGGTTTATCCATTTAGACTTGACATATGACAGCACAATGGATAATTTTCAGCAAATAACTCATTTGCTGACGATTATTTTCTCATTATGTCTCAGGTAACCAAGACAGCTTCTTAACAAATCCTGCAAAAAGTTTAGAATTACGACAGACCTATTTAAGTTGTTTAGTGCAATAACACCCTTCACAGCAGTATAAGGGACGTTCGAACTGTAGTTTAATAGTTACAAAAGAGCTTCAGAGTGACTGTATGAGAATTGCGGCATTACTGATTAAAAAAATAAATAAATAAATTGTGCACTGTCGCTATAGCTAAGAAAAATGTAATCCCTTGCTGTTTATTATGTTATAACACAATATTTGTCTAATAATACAGCAAGTAACGTAGCTTTTTTCAGCTTTCAATAGATAGCATTATGAATGCAGTTTCGTGATTAGTGTTAAAGCATTAATGATATATATGCGGAAGTGATACGTATTGCTTAACAAAATTTTTCTTTACACTTGCATATAGGTGAAACACAATACACATTGATATAATAGTATTACGTAAATTCATCACCTATCACTGCTTCATGGACTAGCTATTACGAAAACATTGAATATATTGTATAGGCACTTCTTGACTTCTTAACATAGCTATGAAATATCTAATTTAGGACTTCCCTCAGAGGGATTAGTCTGAGCGATATTATTGAGAACATAGATTTAATGATAACATGTGGAAGCAAATAAAATGAGATGTTATCTTTAATTGTCCATATACTGCGAAAAATTGAAATGATGAAAATAAAAGAATTGTAGAATTACAAAATCTTATATATAAATTCGTATACACTGTTTAAAAAAATGGGAAATCAAACCATTCAAGACAGCCATGCATGGATATAAAATTGAAAGTACGCAATATATTAAAAATAAAATAGAAAATGAAACACTAATTTACTTATATCGGAATTTTAACTGTATAAAATGATATCAAGAGCATAATCAGACGCTCCGCACCAATTTGAGTAACTTTAAATGACAAATATATGATGTTTAAAAAGAATGGACTATACTTTATATGGTGTGTGCTCCCCCGGGATAGTTAATATTGTACAATATCTGTTTTCCACGGATGCAATGAGGTTGTCGATAACATTTAAGGAATTCTCTTCTCAAAATCTAATATAGTATCAAAGTACCGAATACATCAAAAGTGGCATGCAATGTTTCGTTAGAGTGTGTTTTAGATACGCTCGATCGGATTTAAATGATGAGTGTATGCTGGCCACTACATACGCTGTATTGTTTTGTTTTCAAACATATTCTGCACAAGTTGAGCTGTATTTAGCATGTATTAAATAAACAAAATCGGCAATGATTACAACATAAAGTATGACACAAGATCTGAATATATCGTCTGCATAACTTTTGAGCTGTCAAAGTGTCATTTGAAGTAATTTACAAATCCATACATATTTATTCAGCAAATTATGCAAGCTAACATACGCCAATATGAACCCGATTACAAAATTTCACCAGAATAAGTTAATATATAAAAAATCTACTAATGATAATTGAGAATATGACCTTATGATAAAATGTCTAGAAAAACGAATCGGATAAAAAATTCATATCACATTTAAAACGGCACTTCCCTCTGTTAGTGGCCTTGGCGAGAGAGAGAAAAGCCTAGAGAAGGAACAATTTAACAAGTACTTTCGGGCAACCTACTCACTGTTTCATACAGGTCTTTATTCAATATTTACACAATTTATTTAATGCTAGGTGGGTATCTATCAGTTTTGTTGCATTTAAATCACATGTTTTGCGGAGGAAATGCAGCATTATGAAATATTTAAAGTTGCTGTACCTAATAATTCCAAATTAATGGTAATTGAGATCGCTTTCCGTTAATTTCATCTTTTTAAATTTTAAATTTTTTAGAAACCATTCATAGAGACAATTGTATATTTTAAAACTAACCCGAAGCAAAATTTCAAGATTTTGGGCTCAGCAGTAACAGAGAAATAGAAAATTTTTGAAAGTTTTTTGTTTCTGCACTGTTTTATATAGCGACATTTTTAGAAATTGTTCTATTGCGAGAATTTACGTCATGATAAATGCAGACATGTCAATTTTCATGTTTATATTCCTAACAGTTCCATTTTCTTCGTTACTTAGATCATTTTTAGATCTTTTTCCGCTTTGTTTAGTTTTTCTATTTTTTAGAATTCGTTCTACAACGAGCATTTACATCTTATTAATTACTACCATGCCAAAGTTCTAGTTTCTAACCCCAACAGTATCCCGAAAAATTTCAGTATTCCAAATAAATCATAGTTTAGGACCTTTCTAGAAATTTTTACGTTTATCCGTCAAATTGAACCTTTTAGAGAGCGTTCATTACGAGTATTTACATCTTAAAAGTAACTACCGCACCAAATTTAAAGTTTCTAACCCAATCAATATCGCAGAAATCACAATTTTAGAACTTTTTTGCTCCTGCAGCGATGTAGGTTCTTGCACTGACATAAAATAGTCTTTTTTTCGGAGCAGAGATGACCACCAACATTTTTTTTTTTAAGTTGGCTATGTAGTTTCAGAGATAACACCTCACAAACGTACAAGCATTAATAATATTATATACTTTATAATATTATAACGCCTTATAATATTAGCATTAGATGTACAGATACAAAAGCCATTTATCTGTTACAAACTAAAGTACCGGCGTTGCCCAGAATTTGAAGGATGTTTGTTCTGAAAAATCAACTTCAAAATTTAACATACAACACAAAACAAACATTAAAAAAAGCAGTCGAAATGTTTTTGAATGAATCATATGAAAACGCTATATAAAAATGTATAAATGCATATAACAGACGCAAAAGAATACAGCTATAAATGAACTTATTTCAATTTATAATTGGAGCAATAATGTTAAAATACGCCAATATTTCCCTAATCGGGTTTTTATCATGCTTCAATACATTTTTCACACTCATATGACGTTATACTATATCCACCATGCCCTTTATATTTCCAATATGACGTAATATTTTCCTCTTTCACGTGGAAACCTTGAAATAGAAAAGTTATGAAGTTATATTCACTTTCATTTAAATTCGTCAAACCATTTATTTCATTTTCATATTTCACGTGAATATCTTGCAATAGAAAAGTTATGACGTAATATTCATCTTTTTTTTTTTTTTAAATTCGGCAAACTATTTATTTCATTTTCATTTTTCACGTGGAAATAATGCAGTAGAAAATTAATTGTTGTAGTAATAATTTTATTGTGTTTTTTAATTGTTAGCAACTGCTATAACGAAAAATGTTTAAATTTGATAAGAAATTGCTGTTAAATTGGTGGTTTTTTATTAATTAAAAATTAACTATAAGTTATTTCGATTCCGGATTACTTTAGTTGTCTCGGTCATGTTTTAATACACATGTACGTATCTCTTCACAATTTTGGCTTCCAAATTGTGGATTTTTTATAGAATTACAAACAGACAGATAGACAAGTTTTCACTTTTATATATCTCTCTATTCTATAAAAAGTAACTAACGCTGTCAACGCCGCCGCCGCCGGTTTTAATTTTTTTGTGACCGGAGGTCTTTCTTCGTTAATATTAAGAAAACTATTGCATACAAATATATCAAAATCGGTGGTATTATAGCGAAATGTTTGATCAACACACTAATGCATACAGTTTTCAAATCGAAGAATTATTTTAAGAGATATTTAATGCTAAAGTTGGACAAAATCGTTCCATTAAAAAAAATTATAAGAGCAAAAGCTATACATGGGAATTTTATCATTTTTAGATCATTTTATTCAATAGAAGATCCCGGTCTGCAGATTTCATTAATTTTTTTTTTATTTGACTCATTTTTTGAGGTTTTATTGCTATTTTAAATTCAAATATTCTGTCAAATATCCATTTTGACAGATAATTTTTACATATTTTAGAAAATGGTATTAATTTAAACTGTTGCCAATTGTATAAACAGCGCAAACAATAATAATTGCTTCAAATTAAAAAAAATATTTACACGTTAATATTATAAACAGAAAAAAACCTTCAAATTAGAATTAAATAATTAGGTATAAAAAGCAGGCACTTATTGGAAATTACGCCATAAAAACTATATTTACATGTGAATTTTAAAAGAGAGAGGATAAGGTAAAATAAATTCATTAACATGCGTTAGAAATCTGAAACAGAACAAATTACGCCACATTACACTTATTATGCAAAATGAACAAAAAATAGTATTGCAAAACAGTTTAAATTCAAAAATTGCGCGAGACAAAATATTAGAGGTTAAATATTAGATTTTTTCAAAATTTTATTATTTGTCGTTTGATGTGAGGTGTTCAGCTATAAGTATGCAAATTTTTATGTTTCCATCATAATTCGGGGCTGAGTTAGAAAAATTGCTTTAAATACACAAGTTAGAGCCCAGAGGGTTAAATATTAGACTTTTTCAAAATTTTATTATTTGCTGTTTGATGTGAGGTGTTCAGCTATAAGTATACAAAATTTCATTTATCCAACTTAATTAGGGGCTGAGTTAGAAAAATTGCTTAAAATACACAAGTTAGAGCCCAGAGGGTTAAATATTAGACTTTTTCAAAATTTTATTATTTGTCGTTTATGTGAGGTGTTCAGCTATAAGTATGCAAAATGTCATGTCTCCGACTTAATTAGGGGCTGAGTTAGAAAAATTGCTTAAAATACACAAGTTAGGGCACAGAGGGTTAAATAATAGACTTTTTCAAAATTTTATTATTTGTCGTTTGATGTGAGGTGTTCAGCTATAAGTATGCAAAATGTCATGTCTCCAACTTAATTAGGGGCTGAGTTAGAAAAATTGCTTAAAATACAGAAGTTAGAGACCGGAGGGTTAAATATGACTTTTTCAAAATGTTATGATTTATCGTGTTATCGCAAGTGTTCAGCTATAAGTATGCAAACTTTCATGTCTCCAACTTAATTAGGGGCTGAGTTAGAAAAATTGCTTAAAATACACAAGTTAGAGCCCAGAGGGTTAAATATTAGACCTTTTTCAAAATTTTATTATTTGTCGTTTGATGTGAGGTGTTCAGCTATAAGTATGCAAAATTTCATGTCTCCAACTTAATTAGAGGCTGAGTTAGAAAAATTGCTTAAAATACAGAAGTTAGAGACTGGAGGGTTAAATATGACTTTTTCAAAATTTTATGATTTATCGTGTTATCGCAAGTGTTCAGCTATAAGTATGCAAACTTTCAAGTCTCCAAATTAGTTAGGGGATGAGTTAGAAAAATTGCTTAAAACACATAAGTTAGAGCCCAGAGGGTTAAATATCAGACATTTTTCAAAATTTTATTATTTGTCGTTTGATGTGAGGATTTCAGCTATAAGTTTGCGAAATTTCATGTCTCCAACTTAATTAGGGGCTGAGTTAGAAAAATTGTTTAAAATACATAAGTTAGAGCCCAGAGGGTTAAATATTAGACTTTTTAAAAATTTTATTATTTGTTGTTTGATGTGAGGTGTTCAGCTACAAGTATGCAAAATGTCATGTCTCCAACTTAATTAGGGGCTGAGTTAGAAAAATTGCTTAAAATACACAAGTTAGAGCCCAGAGAGTTAAATATTAGACTTTTTCAAAATTTTATTATTTGCCGTTTGATGTGTGGTGTTCAGCTATAAGTATGCAAATTTTCAAGTCTCCGACATATATAGTTTCTGTGACAGACGGACAAACAGACAGACAAAGGTGTGAGACAGGTAGGGTTTCGTTAGATGAACGAAACTCTAAAAACATGCTGCGGATGACTGTAACAACATCCTAAAATTACATTACCGTCAGCGATCTACCAATCCCGAATTTAGTTTATATTCGTTTCATATATTCTTATTCTTTTGTGCAGCCCTGTAAAATAATTATCAATATTATATACAGTAAAACCTCTGAATAGCGGACACCCCGAGACTAAATAAAAAATACTGCGTGCGTATTTTTTTTTATTTGCTCCATGTGTTCAAACCAGTTGTCTACGAAAACATCAACCGGTGAAAGTGACGCACACCAAATTTCTGTGACGTATGCAGATAAATCGTGCTTTTTTAAGAGTTTTTTCTATATAATTTTTAAACGGTTTGGAACTTATTATTCATAGTAGGTGCATTCAGTAGGCGACCCTCATAGGTACCTTCTGGTGCAATCAGAAACGAAATCCGACAAATATTTTTTGAGTTAAGCTTGACGAAAGGTTTTTATTAGGCCTTTTTTTTAGTAGGACATGGCGTTAATATCCATCGTAGTAGTAAAGTGTCCGGACAGTAATATTTCGCTGAGTATTAGCCTTCGCTTCGCTCAGACAATTAAAGTGCATTAGAATAAAAATAGCTAAGCATCATTTTTAAATTTTTCTATTATTGTTTGTGGAAACTATATTTTACATCTTCTTATCATTAAGGTTCAACATCGAATTATGAAGCAATCTTAATTATGAGGATCACGTGATCAAGATAGAATACAGAGCGTTTAAACCTACCATAACCAATAAGACTTTTTGGGACTGTTTTTCAGCGGAACGTCAGATGTTTTTAGCAGTATAAGCGACATTCGAGATATAGTTTGGTATTTACTAAGAGCTTAAGAACAGCGTTATGACTAATATTTATTTCTAAATACAAACAATCAAAATTACTTATTGTTGATATATCTATGCAAAATGTAGTCATTTGCTGTATATTTTCTTATTCCACAATATTTTTCTAAAGGTAGATCAAGTAAAAGATAAATAGATAGCATTAAAAAGGTAGTTTAAGATCAATGTTAAAGCAGTAATGCTTTCTAGACAAAAGCGAAGCTAGAAGATTAGCAGTATAGCTCTTTACTCTTGCTTCCAGATGAAACATTAAGCAGAGACAATTCTGGACTTCATAACTTGGCTAGGATTAAAAATTAAAATACATTGTGATAAAAATAGCTAAACACCATTTTCTGCATTCAATAATCTGTTTGTGAAAACTATATTTCATCTATTTCTACAATTAAAGTTCAACAATAAATTGCCAGCTGTGAAATTTATGAACATCATGTGCAATAAGTATGAAATATATCGTTTAAACGTTGTGCAATTAATAATATTTTTGGGATACTTTTATGTCAGCTACCTATATTATAAATCAGTAAGTATTGCTAGAATCGCCATTTTTCGCAATGCCTTCATTTTATTTAAAATTCAGTCGTTTCACTTATTTAATTTAAAATACATATATTACATACATTTTAAATACATGTCTTTCACATTTTTTCACTGGAAGAACAAAGAAAAAGTAGTTGGATGTGCCAATCCCAAAACTTTCTTCTATCTTATAGATCTTAATATTTCAAAAACTAGTTACACATGTTGATACTTCAATATTATTAGTTCAATACTGTAACAACTTTGATTTTCATCTTAAATTTCTGCTACAGTCAATTAAACGGACTAAAAACGAGTTAATCTATATCATCATATTTGTTAAAATTAATAGTTTTTCTTTTTCTATCGTTATCAGTTGTTTGCGAAAAGCCGGCTTAACAGGTAGGGAGTTGCCGCCGCCGCACGAGCCGACGATGGACAATAGAACTACGCAAAATCAAGAAAAGTATACAAAAATCGCTATCACAGAGCCCCTTTACCGC
Organism: Maratus speciosus; assembly: GCA_963932465.1. Lineage (NCBI taxonomy): Eukaryota > Metazoa > Arthropoda > Arachnida > Araneae > Salticidae > Maratus > Maratus speciosus. The sequence goes on along the minus strand of OZ010795.1, from coordinate 431,258,509 downwards.
GCAATATTTTCAAATTCAAGGAGGACCTGATGGCCAAAGCCAAATGCATGCACAAAATTTTGGTTTAATTGTATGCGTAATTTTATACACTTTTCGATGGTACAATAAAGAAAATGGCACAAACATCGCTATTACAGCACCCCTTAGCGGCAGATTTTTTTTTTCAAATTCAGGGAGGACTTCCTTGCCATAGCCAGAAACATACAGAGAAAATTTGGTTCAATTCTATGCATAACTTCATACACTTTTTGATGGTACAGTAATGAAAATAGCACAGAGATCGCAATTATAGCGCCCTCTTCTGGTGGAATATTTTCAAGTACACGGATGACTTGCTTGCCATAGCCAGAAACATGCACAAAAAATTTGGTTCAATTATACGCATAACTTCATACACTTTTCAATGGTACAATAATGAATATGGTACAGACATCGCAATTATAGCGCCCCCTTCCGGCGGAATTTTTCCAAATTCAGAGAGGTCCTTCGTGTCATTACCAAATACAAACACAAAAAAATTGGTTTAATTCCATGCGTAACTTCATACACTTTTCGATGGTAAAATAATCAAAATGCACAAAAATCGCTATTACAGCGGCCCCTACCTACGAATTTTTCAAAATTAAGGAAGGACTTGCTTGCCATAGCCAAAAACTTAAAATAAAAATTGCGTTCAATTCTATGCATAACTTTATACACTTTTTGATGATACAATATTCAAAATCGCACAAAAATCGCTATTACAGCGCCCCCTACCGGCGAATTTTTTTTCAAATTCAGGGAGGACCTGCTTGCCATAGCCAAAAACTTAAAATAAACATTTGGTTCAATTCTATGCATAACTTCATACACTTTTTGATGGTACAATGGCGACAGACACACGGACAGACAGACATTTTCTATAAACAGTAGGGTGGGTCGAAAAAAACGAAATATTTATAATCGAAACGTAATAGCGCGGAAAAGTTGCCTTTTGTAAAAAGGATAAAATGCGTAAAATATTACACCGATTGGTTAATATCTTTTACCGCCGCAAGGGGTCCAAATTTCGAAAAAATCGCAAAAAACGTACTTTTAGCAATTTTTTTTTTTTAAATTATCTAAACATACTTATTCAATTTCTAATAGAACTCAATAGCCACGCCAAGATATTAGTAATGTAACATTAACATTTCATTTTTGTGACATCGTTGCTTTTACCGCCACAACAGGGAAAAATTTCTAAAAAAATGTTAAAAATTAAAGTTTTTCATTTTTTTCAATTTTCATAACTTTTGTAATGTTTTCAGATTTTTTACATTTCTAATAGGCTAGGAAAGGCATTTTATGTTGTTAATTTCATGCACATTGTTAACCATGATCACTGCAATTCTATAATAAAAAAAATGTTCAATGATAGAAACACCTGCAGCTGCCTGCACGTAAAATTAATTTCTCGCTGCTAGAGGGCCACGTTTCACTTTGTTCGTTTTTTTTTTTTTTTTGTTTTTTTTTGTTTTTTGTTTTTTTTTGTAATGTACTCCTTTTACTCTATACTTAGATGGCCCTAAAGATAGAAATATCTGCCAGGTTAAAGAGGTGGCATAGTTTCATCTTTGCGAAGTCAAGGAGGATCATATCTCTTTGTACTAGAACCAGGTTTGAATTATTTTCGTCATTTGACCCCATCGTCTGACAAGGCGACTTCTATATGCAATGACATTATAGTTTTTTGAAGAAAAATGAAATCCCGACTGGAATAATAATTGCAGTTGAATTTCGCGAAACTGTCTTCAAAACAGGATGCAAAGTTGGTGTTATAGTAGAATTAGTTGAGAACAACTTTTAAAAAACCACTTTATTGGCTTCCTTGACCTCACTTCAATGAGCTTCCACTGAGACATCTTTTCAAAAATCTTGATGACAAAAAACAGGTTCTCTATCATATTGTGGCCCAACTGGCTGATCTCTTGCGATTTGCGAATTATTACCAATTGCAAAATTTAAGCCAATTTAATCTGATCACCTAGCTGTTGATAAAGATGATTTGTAAACTGACCAGAAGTACATGTCTGAAATATTGCAAGCTCTTTCAACACGCGTGTATACAATTGACTTTTTTTGCTGAGTCCCTGGACAAATATTTCACGCAAGGTGGATCATTACTGCTATTCGAATTTTGAGACTACGTTGGAACAAAGAAACCCTCTTCTTAACTTGTCATACTCTTTGAGTACATCCTGAAAATGTACTGCATCAGTTGGTTCACAATTAAAATGAATCACTCATGTTTTCCAGAATCTGTGCACTATAGTTAGTAACTTACGTTGCTTGAGAGATAATCTACGAAAGATTATAGTTCCTGTATTTTCACGAAATGACTATTTCGCAAATCATACAAATAGCCTCTTTGGAATGATAGCATATGAAGAGAACATCAGGGCCCCAGCCATGAAGAAAATTGCAAAAGCACGAAGTTCTGTGCACTAGAATAGTGCCATCCGTCAATTTATCATAGCAGACTTCAACACTGAAGCTTAAAATTGTATGGCTTTAGTCTACTGACAAAACGGAAAACTAACGGAACCACCTGTTATGGTTTCTTTATCGATTAAAAACGCTGGTGAGTTTAAAATGTTCGATTAAAAATACCAGCTATTATAACTTTCCTTGTACCACTCAATCACTAGAAAGATGCGTGAAATTATTCATTGAAGCACTGATAAAGTTTGTTTACTGAACAGGGGGAGGATCACATCTGATCAGTTTTGGCCTCTCGAGAAATAATGGCTTCATCTGAAAGGAAGTTATATTATAAAATTCATTTACATTAAATTCTTCTTCATTTTAAGTTTATTTAACCCGTTTCGGTTAAACATCTCTATAGTTTAATTAATAAAATACTAAAACATATTGCTCATTTTATATAATTTTTGTGGCATGAATTGGCTGTTATGAAGTAAAACATCAGTAGATGAAGCGATCGTCAAGAAAAATGAATGATTAACTTTATCTTCAAGTCTATTACAAATAGTTATAAAAAATTGTGATATATTAATAGATATAAAGTAAAATTATTTATTTCTAGACATATGATAGAAATTATAAAAATTTAGAAAAAAAAATGAAAAATTGATATTTTTGAAATTTTTACAAAAAATATGGTCTTTTTGCGGCAAATAAAGATATGATTTCATCATAATGAACATTTACCGGGACATTTCTCATATCTCCATGTAGCTATTGCGTTCTATGAAAAATTGTATTGGTATGTTTGGAATTAAAAAAAAATGATAAAAAAAAACATGTTTTTTGCGATTTTTTGAAACTTTGGCCCCCTTGCGGCGGTAAAAGATATTAACCGATCGATGTAATATTTTAGAAATTTATTCTATATTACAAAAGGCAACTTTTCCGCGCTATTACATTTCGATTATAAAAATTTCGGTTTTTTCGACCCACCTTAATAAACAGGTTTTTACGTGCAAATCCGTCGAAAACAGGAAGTCGAAAAAAATTCCGATTACAATACTTTCTTCTATTGTAGATAGAAGAAAATAAAAAAGATGTCCAAGAAAATGCGGAAAAATGAAATAAAAAATTACTATAAAAGAAAATATTCTGCTCACAATCAAAGCATTGTTTTTAATCGTAAAAGCATAAAAAAATCATAAAAGCTGCTAATGACGAAATTTACTTCTGGCTATCAGAAAAGTACCGACTTTTTTTTTTTTCAAACACTAGTGGGCTCTACCCCCTACGAGCAACCATAGAAAATCCCAGTCGAGACCTTGGGGGTTCTAAAAACACGCTAAAAGCTCAGTCTGTCCTAATCTGTGTTTAGGAGATTACCCAATTACAGAAGATTGGATTATAATATTACAAACACTGGCGATCTTCTGTAATCAAGATGTTATTCGTTTTCCTTTGACTGGGACATTTTTGTATTCCCATGCCGTATTCTCCAATGACGCGACAGTTGTCAGTTGTTTTCTGATTGCTGAAGTATGATCTATCACGCATACAAAAATCAGTTTGTGTAAAATGGTAAAGTAAAAAAAAAAATCGTTACCTAGTAGACATTAAAAAGAAATCTTTTAACTACTAGAAGATATCCGTTTGATATATGATGTTTTAAATATATTGTTTTAATCGATGAAATATTTCCCCATTGAATAATTTTCGCACATGATAATTTATTAATTTTAATATTTTCTTTCACTTTTAATATTAACTTTTAAATATAATTTTTGATGTGAATTTTTTCAGAACTATTATTATTGGTGTTATTAACATAATTTCTCCCATTTAAATATTTTCGAAAGTAATAATTTAATCATAATTTTTTTCTCTGTCAGTATCCACGTGTAACTATATTTTTCAAGTGTAAAATATGTAGAAATATTTTTATTTGAGCTATTTTTAATTTGGGAGTAAATAGTTAAAAAAATGACTTAAAAAAATAAATAACGAATCGCTACTGAAATACTGAAATATTGAAATTTTAAACCAAAGTAAAACCCGCCAAACAAATTGAACACTACTCATCGAAAGCTGGACACGTATATGTCTGCACAATTTATTTAAATTACTATGCATATTTTTTAACCGTATAAAATTCATTTAACTAAACTACGTTGAATAATTTCAATATTAAATAGAGCTGAAAAAAATCTTCGGTTTAAAAACTGTCTGTGTAGAGTGTGTATCATGCATGTTTCGATAAAACTACGTGGCTTCATGTTTTATATATCTCTTGAGTTTTCATTATAATCTGAAAAAGGTAAAACGTAACAATGGATAAAGTTATGGCAGCAGCTCGATATCAGAGTCGATACAAGTGTTATTTAGATTTTTTTTAAAATAGAGAGATTTCCCGTTGGCCCTCTTTCTATTTCAATTTGAACTCGTCACTTCTAGAAGGATTAATAATTTTTTCCTCGCCCATCCTGATATTGGATTCTTATAATTTAAATATGAATGGTGATATTCATGAATCATCATAAAATAAATTCCCATTAACAAAATAAGGAAACGTAAAGAGAAATAATAAGCGTTTTTATTAAATATCATTGAGAGTTTGAATTATTTTATTGAGGAAAAATGACCCAAAATATTTTTTTCGTACTATAATTTTATTTTTTGTTTTTGTTTTCTATTTATTACCATGGCAATAAAAGAAAGTAAATAAAATAAATAAAAATATAGTTATAGGTGCAGGGTCATTGACTTATTTTCATTTTTAGTACAATAAAACGATGACGATAAAAAGCGATACTGCGATTTTTTCATGTTTTGAAGACAAAAATTTAATCTTTGTAATTATATTCTCGCCACTTTTATTATAATAAATCTTAGACACATTAAAAACATTCGTATTTCATAATTTAAAACGTCGCATATTCGCATCTACTCTGTCTACTTTTAGATTTCTTAATAAATTTTGAGGAATATTCGAAATAAAATTTTAACTATCATAAACGTCTTATTATATTTTTTAGTTTCTCTGATGATAATTTTATGACAAAATAAAGTCCATATGTAAGAGGACAAAGTACCTTAATTTAATATTCAAGGGAATTCTATATGAATTATGGCACATATTTATCAAACAAGAAAAAAATGGAGACAAATATGAAAATTTCCTGAATATTTTAAGCGTTAGCAAGAACATTCAAAACGTTCAACCTCACTCCATACCAATTAAAATACTCAATATTTTTTATGCCTGTTTGGTTTACATATACAAATAAAACTGTGCATAGTTTTTTTTTTAAACTAAATATAATTGAAAAAGTTAAAGTGCAGAAATATGATGAAAAAGTGCTGAAAATTTCATAAAATTTAGAAAATATTTTGCTTTTACCTTTACATTAAAATATATATAATTCGATGCAAAGTTATGTTAGTATATGTATAACCAAACTGGCATAAAATATCTTGGAGATTTTAATTCATATGGAGTGAGGTTGGAACATTTTGAATGTCCTTGATAACGCTAAAATATTCAGTAAAAATTCTTATTTTTCTGCAAAAATATTTTTTTTTCTTGTGTGATTAATACGTGTCACAATTCTTATGCCCTAGAATAGTATTTAAGATAAAAAAAGGGTAATTTTCTCCTAATAGAAATTCCAATATGGTTATACATATAAAAGTTTATATTTTTAAATAAATGAAAAAATAATTTGGAAGAAAATTTGATTTGAAATACATAAAATATAAAAGAATAAAATTTTCAATAAAACATCTAAAATATTTCATCCGTATCTTGTACAAAGATCTCATTTTATGTAAAATGTTTTACTTTTATCTATTCAAATATGTGCTCGAAGTTGTTTTATTCATCCTTGTCGAACCAGTTTTTCAATGTTTTCTGAATAATATATTGAAAGAAAAAGGCATTATGTTTCTGGAGTCATATGTGTGTAGCATATACAGAATATATCGAAAAATAGTTTAAACCAAGTTATTTTTTAAAAGAAATAATACATCTATAAAACAAATCAATTTTATGAAAGAAAATATTACTTTTATTTTTGCAAACAATGTTTGGTTTGTTTTCAAAAGCTTAAAAATGAGACCACATTCATCAATAAAATTAAATATTTTAAATTATACAACATCAAAATCTGAAATATTGTAAAATAGTAGTACATATTTATATTAACGAAATTAAGTAATATGTAGGCTGTAACACATTTCTTAAAATCTTGAGAGACAATAATCGTGCAATTAAAATTAACAAATGAAAAGTAACAAGTAAAGTACAATTTGGAACAGATTGTGATGGAACGTATATTTTAAGTTGTTTAATTTAATTATGTATTAATTGTACGTTCAATATGAACAGAAAACATTATTTTTCATTGTCAGACAAAGTTCAGTCCAATGCCCAGTACTTTATTGTTAATCCAGACTTTTAAAAATCTACTTCAAACTTTCAATGCTCAAATGTGGCAACTCTACCAGTAGTTAACTCATATTGTTAATGTAAACTAAAGTGCACTTTTAAGATTAAAAAAAAAAAAAAACATGTTTAGAAAAAAATTATAAAATTCACCAAAATGAGATAGTTCTTTCCAAGAAATTTAATTGAGAATTACTTTATTTCGTAGTGGATGAAAAAATAGCATTTTCCCGATAATTAGGAATAATGTATGGACAAATAATCAGTAACTGTTTGAGTGACATTTGTCGATATGTAGCTACACATTTCTGAGGATGGACAAAAATGTCCTTTATGTGAAAGATATCACTTTGCCGCTAAAAACTAAAATATCTGATGAAAGCAAAATTGAAAATAATTCAAAGTCCATAAAACAAAGATTATCATTTTGTAACAAAATATATGTTAATCATTGTGTGACGTCTGGAAACGTTTAGATAATTTTCCTTTGCTTTCTCTGGCGCCTTTTGACACGTGATACGTGGATGCACGGAGAGAGAGAGGGTGGAGACTGTTTATTGAGAGTGTGGAAGAGAGGAGTGTTGTGTAAGCCGGCATGTGAGCGGGCGCGACTATTTTTTATGAGAAACCAAAAAGATTGTAATAAAAACGGAAGTATTATAATTTGAGTTTGTGAAATAATTTAGAAATATAGAGAAATGTTGTTATGGAGTGAAATGTGAAGGTGTTGTGCAGCAATGTGAAAAATATAATTGTTTGTATATAATGTATCGTCAAATGTTTTGTCTTCCATGTATTTGTATATTCTTATAAATAAAGTATAATTTAGTGTTGTGAAGAAAAATAGTGATAAATTAAACGAAGGATTACACACCCGGGATGCTTGGCGGGTTTCGAGCGTATATTACACGCTCTCTTGTTCGAGAACAACAACTCTTATAAGAAGTAAGATGTATGTTTATGTATTTTTAATTGAAGATAATGTTTGAAGATATTTTAAGTAGATAAAGAAAATGTATTTTATTGTTATGAGTTTGTGTATTCATATAGATGATTTAAATAGAAGAAAGGAAAGTATATTATTTATTATGATTGGTTTAAGCATGTCAGAGGAGAGTTGCTATTTATAGTGTGACATTTATTGCTTGATTTATTTAATTAATATGAGAGTATCTGTTATCTGTAGAGTTTATTATAAAAGTGTTTGAATTGAAAAAGAAAAATGTTTAGCATTAAAGGACTGAGGAAAGAAGATTTAGTTGTTGTCGCAACCGAATTAGGCTTAAAGGAAGTATTGGAGCACAGAATTATAGATTTGAAAACACTCATTGAGGGAAGCGACCAATACGCTAAGGATACTGAATTTATAAAAGAATTTTTAATTACTACGGTATCAGATAGGATAGAAAAAGAAAAACGTGAAGCGGAGTTACTCAAAATTGAAAAAGAAAATGTCAAAACAGAACAGAATACTGCACTAGAATGAGAGAGAGCAAAATTAGAAGTGATAAAAGCCCAATTAGAAATGGCGAAGATGCAAACTGATGATAAGAAATCGGATTCGGGGGGGGATGGACAAAAATCCCATACTAATTCTTTAGAATCTTTAATTAAAAGTGTTAGGACTCTGAGTATGCCAGTTCCTTCTAAACCGGAAGCGTGGAATTTATTTTTTAGTTCGCTCGAAAAAGCATTCGAAATTAAAAATGTTGCGGAGGAGTTAAAATTTGAAATTTTACTAAATTTAGTAGGTGAACGCGCGGTACATTTATTAGTTTATGTAAATACAAATGAAATGAAGAGTTATCCGAAGGTTAAGGCTTTCATTTTAAAAGAATTTCAACCTACCCCGGAAGCTTGTCTAGAAAATTTCCTTACGGCAAAAAGAATGAAAAATGAAAACCATTTACAATTTGCAAGCAGAATCCGAGCTAATTGGGATTTTTATTGTCAGCTTAGAAAAGTAAATGATTTCGATACGCTTAATGAATTAATTGTTACCGATAGATTATTGAGTTCATTAGATTCAGAAACGCGGATTTACGTTAAATTAAAGCAAATGGATGACTGGATAAAATCACGCGAGATCACGGAATTATGCGATAATTGGTTTACTTCAAAGGGTAGAACCTTTTCGGAATTATATGATAGACCTACAAAATCTTTTCGCAACTATGATGAACCCGGAAGTGTGAATCATGGGAAATATATCCCACCTCATATCAGGAATAATGTTCTTTCTCGCGAGGGGAAAACTAACGACATTTGTAGGCTGTGTAAACAAACAATTCATTTACGTTTCTGTCCGAATAATAAAGATAAAAATAAAATGGGGAATTTCCGCTATCAAACGAAAAAGGAATCGGGTATTGAGAAAAATAAACATGATGAAAAGTTAGTGGCTAAAGTGACAGCTTTATGTTCTGAGAAGGAGGCAATAAATACGCAAGAGTTGCAATAACAGGATGTGTGGTTAGGGGGGCGGAAAATGAATATATTAATCGATAATGCGGCCGAAATTCCAGTAGTTAATTCAAATAAAATACCGGATTCATTTAGAACTAATGAAAATTCAAAAATTCAGTTGGTATCTGCTTTTGGAGAAATAATAACCGCTGACCTTATAACATTACCCATAGCTTTAGATTCCGGAGAGTCAAATAGTGTAGTTAACAGCGTAGATGTTTTGTTCGCGGCAAAAGATAAATTATATGGGTCATGTATTATCACGCCAACGATTTATGAGTTATTACGATCAGCTCAGAGTGGAGGGGAAGAAAATAGATTATGTGATGTGTCGGTACCTACGGAGGAGATGCAGTCAAAAAGGGGGGAATAAATTAAATATCAAAAGGCAGAGGGTAGTGAAATGGAACAACAAAGTATGAATGATGAGAATTTATGTTTATTAAGTCAAAATGAAACTGCAGAAAGAGAGTTAATGATTAGCTGTATTGAAAAGAAAAATAATAGCGAAGATCTAAATGTGGGTCATCAATCAGATGCGAGTATTTACAGGCCGCAACAGAAAAGTTGCGAATCGTTACAGGGAGCTTTCAAAGATGAAGAAAAAGAGAAAAACGGGTTTGTTATGGTAGACAATTTGCTTTATCATAGGGAAAGACTTTCGGGAAAGTCATGCAATTAGTGGTATCGAAGGTAAGGAGGGGGGAAATTTTTAAAATTGCGCACGAATCGATTTTCGCTAATCATCTCGGTTTGAAAAGAAAACAAAAGAGAGAATTCGTTATTCATTTTTTGGCCAGATATATCGCGGGATGTGGAAGAATATTGTGCGTCGTGTAAGGATTGCCAACTACGGAGCAGGGAGAGGGCTAGCGATCAGATACCCATAGTCCCAATTGAGAGACCGGAACTTCCGTTCGACGTCGTAAATATTGACATAATTGGAAAAATTGAACCTTCTTCGGCGCGTAGGCATCAATACGTACATACTTTGGTAGACCAACATTCAAGATGGGCAGAGGCATTTCCGTTACGGACAATTACGGCTAAATCTACGTGCGATGCATTGTTAGAGATATTTATGCGAACAGGAATACCCCGCGTAATAGCGAGAGATCATGGCAGAAATTTTGTATCAGGGTTAATACAAGAGTTTCATGCTAGGCTGGTGGCGGCTCCTATGTTTGCTACGCCGGGGCACCCACATAGCTCGGGACTTGTTGAACGATACAATCAGGTATTGAATGTATGTTGTACCATATAATTCGTAGCAACCCTAAAAATTTTGATAAACACATCCCCTATCTATTACTTGCGTACAGAGAAATTCCGAATAGCACTACGGGCGTATCGCCATTCAAATTAATGTACGGAAGGGAGGCCAGGGGGCTACTGGCGGTATTAAAATCTACATGGGCCGGCGAAATCCCACTACCTATAAATCTAGGAAAGAGCGCGACCGAATATCTCCAAGAGTTGAAAATTAATTTGGAAAGGGCGGCGGAACAAGCGGCAATAATGTCGGAGGTTAAGCAAAGCTCGTATGCAAAGTACTCTAATCGAAGAGCGATTTACCAGGAATTTAGACCGGGGGACCAGGTATATTTATTAATTCCGGACTCCACGAACAAACTTTACGCGAGGGGGACAAGGCCAGCCGAAATAGTGGCGCGCTGTATCCCTGATTCTTACAAAGTGAAATTAATGAACGGGAATGATAGAAATGTCCACGTAAATAAGATCAGAAAATTTACTCCTAGGGTACAGGCGGTGGGGGTGATCTTCGAAAATGAGGAAGAACTAGGGAGGTCCATCCCACCCCCAATACGAAAGATAACTCCGACCTGTTCAATATTGAGGAAGTTGATCTAAGTCATTTAGGAAAGGTGGAGAAAGAAAAAAAGTTAGATTTATTGTATAAATATAAAGAATTATTTTCTAGAAAAGTGCAAATAGCCAAGGTAGGAGAGCATAAAATAAGAAAAAGTGATGCAGAAAAGAAAAAGCCCTATGTTTACAGAATCCCAGAGGCCTTGAAACCTCAAGTAGATAAACAAATTGAGGAGCTATTGGAACTAGGTCTGATTGAAGAAAGTGAGGCAGAGGCGCCACACCCAGTAGTGTGCGTGATGAAGAAGGATGGGTCCTTGCGCCTATGCGTGAATTTTCGAGTGCTTAATGCGATTACAAAAACTGATGATTTCCCAATAGAAAATGCCAACGATCTATTGTTCAGTATTGGCAGGGCCAATGTGATAACCACAATAGACTTACTCATAGGGTATTGGGCCATACCACTAGAAGAAGAGAGTCAAAATTTAGCATGTTTTAAAACGCACAGGGCTCAGTATCGCTTTAAAGTAATGGCCTTCGGGCTCAAAAACGCAGCTGCGACTTTTCAACGAGAAATGCACAGAGCACTGTCCGATTACAAGGAGTTCGCCAGAGTATATATATAGACGACATAGCCGTTTTCTCTGAAACATTTTCTGAACACCTGATGCATCTAGAAAAGATATTTTCTAAATTGTCAGATTAGATGTAAATTTCCAACTGGGCGAAAAATGTCCGGACCAGGATTAGAATAATTGTGTTAATATTAATCTAGCGTAAATTGTCAGACTTAAGATTTTCAGTCATCTTGAAAAAATGTGAATTCGCAAAACCGCAGATCAAGTACTTAGGACATATCATCGGGTCCAGCAGCCATCGGACCGACCCCGGAAAGGTGGAGGCTATTCGAAGGCTAGCTGTGCCTCAAACGAAGAAACAGTTGAAAAGTGTTCTCGATCTCTGTAATTATTATAGAGATTACATTCCCAAATATGCTTAAGTAGCATATCCTCTAACAGAACTGATGAAAACGAACAGCCCAGAGCAGTTGTGTTAGTCAGAAGACCATGATCTGGCGTTTAATCAGTTGAAAAGAGGTCTTATTGAAGCACCTAGTCTACATACTCCCGTTATAGGAGTACCATTTGTCATCGAGTGCGACGCATCTGCAGTCGACATCGGCGCGTGTTTATCGCAGCGAAAAGACGGAGAACTGTACCCAGTGAGCTGTGCCAGTCAAAAGATCACCAAAACTCAACAGGCTTGGCTGACGATTGAAAGGGAGGCCTATGCGGTCATCTGGAGTCTAAAAATGTTAGAAACGTGGATTTTTCGTTCACCTGTGGAACTTATCACCGATCGCAACCCACTAACTTTCATCACCAAGAGTTCCCCCAAATCTAACAAACTGCAGTGATGGGCATTAGCACCTCAAAAGCATGACATTGTAATATCGCACCGACCTGGTGCCAAGTTGATAAATGCAGACGCACTGTCTAGACTTGAGACTATTGGATAAGAAAACACACTGTGAAAAACTTTCCAAACTGTACAGACTTTAAAAAAAAAAAGACTTTAAAGTGTTAAGATTAATTTAATTTGTTCCTGCAGCTATAACTTTTATATGTTCTTTTTTGGTTTATTGCATTTATTATTGTTGTTATTAAGTATTAATTATTTTTATTATATTAGTAGATACGAAGAGTATAGGCAGCGTGTCCAGACTATTCCAAGATGTAGTTTGTATATTTTATATATATTTGTTAATTTGTATTTTCATTTGGGTAATTTGTTTAAAAAAATGGAGTATGAGGACGTCTCCAGACTAAATTTCAGATAGAAAATTGAGAGACGCCCTCCCCAATTTTCAATCTTGGGTGAGGGGTGTGATGTCTGGAAACGTTTAGATAATTTTCCTTTGCTTTCTCTGGCACCTTTTGACACGTGATACGTGGATGCGCGGAGAAAGAGAGGGTGGAGAATTTTTTGAGAGTGTAGATTGGTTGTATTTATGACGGCCAATTATCTGCACGAGAGATATAGGCCCAGGGGGGAGTGCCCTTCGTGGGGGTCTTTCTAAAGGAAACTAACCCGTATTAACGCTTGGAAATCCAAGGTTCGAAGAAAACCACGAAAGCTCCAAACGATTAGGCCGACGGGCGCGATTGGGATCGAACCCAGCACCTCCCGTCTACCAGATTCGAGAGCAGAACCTCTTAGCCACTGGTGGGCCTTGAGAGTGTGGAAGAGAGAAGTGTTGTGTAAGCCGTCATGTGAGCGGGCGCGACTATTTTTTATGAGAAACCAAAAAGATTGTAATAAAAACGGAAGTATTATAATTTGAGTTTGTGAAATAATTTAGAAATATAGAGAAGTGTTGTTATGGAGTGAAATGTAAAGGTGTTGTGCAGCAATAAGAAAAATATAATTATTTGTATATAATGTATCGTCAAATGTTTTGTCTTCCATGTTTTTGTATATTCTTATAAATAAACTATAATTTAGAAGAAAACTAGTGATAAATTAAACGAAGGATTACACACCCGGGATGTTTGGCGGATTTCGAGCGTATATTACACATTGTTTATGATATATCTATTAAAAGAAAAAAAACTGTTTAATGTCATATATTTTCAAACCTTCTAAATTATTATATTTTTTTATTTGTTTAACACTTAAGTTTAAAGGAACACATCGTTCATAGTAAAACTATTTAATTAAGGGGGGTCCGGGACACAAAAATCTTCAAGTTGTCTAAAAATATTTTATGGCAGTAAAATATTCTCCGCTTTTTGCACTTTAAAAGGACGCTTAAATCATGTTTATATCCTTATTAGAACAGAAAATATTAATTTTTTCGTTTTGGTTAGTTTTCAAAATCTAGCTTTCAAGCAATGGTTGCCATGCAAAGGACTTCTTGTGAAAGTGCGTTTTTCTCCATTATGGTCTTTTTCACCATTTCTCATATTTAAATTGTTATAACTCCAGAACCATTAAAGACATATGGTTCAAATTTGGAATATGTCTTTTTCAATTAGTTTACTTTAATTTTGATTCAGCAAATTTGAAAAAAAAATTAGTTTTGAAAATTATTTTTTTTTATGTTGCATAATTTTTTCTTAAATTTTACTTTAAATATTTTTAAATTTTTCTCAAATTAATATTTTTTAAAATGCTGAATCTAAAATAAAACTTACATATTTCTGTTTATTTAAATTATAAAAATTGAAATTGTATAAATAATATTTTGAGTTATAACGATTTTAAATTACCCCACTTTTTTAATAAATTTTAAAATTTAAATAAAAAAAAATATGAGACGTTTTATCATGTGATATTGTTTGCAAATCATATGGTTAACCATAAAAAAATTTCAAAATTTTCACTCAATATATAATTTTTTTTTTAAATATGTCCAGGACACCCTTAAGAAACAATTACATTTTATACGCTCATTTTTCAGAATAATTTCACTTATATTTTAAAAGATATTTTAACATTGGACTGTCCGTTTTTCTTTTGACAGGTATTTTATAAATAATAATGCACAGAAATTTCGCTTATCCAGTATAACCTTTATTTTTTTTATTTGTTTTTAACAGCAATGTCCAATTTTATTTCCCTACAAAATATTTCATAGTCCTCAGAAATGTACAGGCTACTTTTGGATAACTGCTACGCAAACAGGTTCATGTTTTATTATTCATACCAAACTTCGAATTATTTCAAAAATGCAATTTTTTCATCGAATAGTATAAAGTCCTTTTTAATGCAATATGACTGAGTACTGTACCATATTTGAATGACTTCCATGATTACCCGATTCAAATGTTGAAGACGATAGCTGTTAACATATGTGTTAACATAATATAAATTATGATATTGAAAATGCAGCACAAAAGGTATAATATCAGTGTCAAAATTAGCAAGACATATCTAATATAAATATTAAACCTTAAGATTGATTTAATAGAGTAAGCTAGGGAAAACTGAAAGCGTGTAAACGAGTGATATGTCATAAAACCTATATGAGTGCATTATCTTATGTTTTAGAATATAAGATATATTTTATATTTTAGAAATTTATATAATATATTTTTATTAAATAAGTCATTTCGCTTACATATTTCAATCATTAAATACTCTTTTCTTTAATTTCTCTTCTCAAAATTACATTATTCCACGAATAGTATATTAGATTTCCAGTATTAAAATCCTCAAATTTCGAAAATTCTGTTTCTTAGAGCCTAGAATTTTTTTCAGGATATGTCAAATAAAAATTTCGGATTTGGTTTAGCTCATTAGCTGAAGATTTCTGTCGCGTAGATTTTTAGTCTTCATTCTAGCATTTATGCGATAAGATCAATAAAACGTCATGCACTCTTACAGAAACTATTTCTTTGCTGTACATTTCTTTTGATTGTCTCTAAAAATTACCGCAGTTCATCTTGTCATTATTTGTAAAAGAAAAACATTACAATTGGTGTCTTATTCTTAATTTTTTAATGTAGACAACAGATGAGTTCTATCGATTCGGTTGTTACAGAAAAAATACTGTGTTATTATAGCAAGCCTAAAATTTTTCATCCGTCTTTCATTTAATCTCGATAGTTCCAACGATTGGAATTTTTGAACTCGAGATTCTCAATTACTGTTGATTATGATGTAAATGAATTAATAATGTGATCAGTTTTATGAACATGATAGTTTCTTCAAAAGTACAGATTCTTCAGCGAAGTTCACTTCAGTTTGCTGTTATGGCAGACACGACCTCTTTAAAACATAAGTTATATTTTTCGAGAAAATGAAATGTACATCTGCAATAGCAAATTATGAGTTATTCTGAAAATATATTATAGGTTTTACACCTTACTATAAAAATATAAAAAAAGATCTGCAGTATTTACTTGCATTAAAATAAAAATAAGGCAGGATGTTAACATAACGACAGTCAAAATTCGACAATAATTTCACTAAATGTATTCTAAAAGAGAACATTTCACATTGTAAGAAAACATAAAATTTGGTGTATTAAATATTTAAAAAAATATACCTTTGTTTTAGCAAAAAAATCCTTATCTGCATTTAATGATATTTTCAATAACTTTTTTAGCAGATGTTTAGAAAAATAAGTTCCAAGACCGTTTAAATTTAAATATTGAAGAACTTTAAAGATTTATAGATTGTTCTTCATTTTATCGTTCATGAAATAAAGAAGAATATTCTAAATTAAATGCAATCGAATGATTTTTTTACTTATTATTTAGTAGAATATTGTTAAAAAAATTATGAACTAAAAACTTTTAAGTTAATTCTATAGATGTATTTCAATACTAAAATTCTTAATCCAGATTATTGTTAAGTTGCGTTTGATTGGGGAATTTAGCTAAACATGATGATTACTCCACTGTGAATATCGACTGTCATAGAAGAAAAAGATGTATTTTTTTTCCTTTTAAGACATGCACTATACTTTAAGAAACGTGTAGAAGAAAAATATGAAATATTTAAAAATATTTAACAAATCGGATGTGCCAATCCCAAAATTTTCTTCTATCATATAGATCTTAATACTTCAAAATTCCCTAGGACAGTGCCAAAATTAAATGGCAATCTATGCCGATCATGAACATTCTAAAGATATGAAATTCCTCGCATTAGTTCCTGAGATCTGATTATTGCTAAAATCGTGTAAATCATGTAAAATGCAGCATAGCATCGCCGCCTGTTGACCATTTACACCAAAAAAGTAATCAGCAACAACTTATGTCAGCGTATGACGGAATCTGACGTTTAATGAAAATCCATGCCATAGTTTTTGAGATAGAGCTATTGCAAAAATCATGAACAATCCAGCATTGCAGCGCCACCTGTTGGGCTATTGACACGAAAACCTAATCAGATACAACTTGTGTCAAAATCTAAATGAATTTGAAATTAGATGAAAATTCGTGTATTAGTCTTGAGATAGAGCTATTGAGAAAATCATGAAAAATGCAGCATAGCAGCGCCACCTGTTAGACTAGTCACAACGAAACATAGTAATCAGCGTTATTATTCATCAAATTATATTTGAATCTGAAGTCTGATGAAAATTCAAGCATTGTTTCTTCGGATAGAGGTTTTGAAATATTGTAAAAATTTGCACCATAAAATCTCAACATTCTGAGCGATTTACACCAAAACGTAATCAGCATCAGATCACATCAAGGACTGGATCACACAACCAGAGCGCTCATCAAATTTGGCGTAGGGTGGGCGAATCCGGAACCGGCGGATCTCTCCACGGACCAGAGCTCCCTCCATCACCAAACGAAACTACCGCCAAGCCAACAGGCCCGAAAAAACTAGAAAAACGGCAATTATTCAAAGAAATGATCAACAAACTGAAGTGAATTCTCTTGAGGTAGATACAGAAAATAAACAATGAAAAAAAATTACAAGACATGTTAACAGACATACTTCACAAACGAAGTTTTGGCTTGACGATTTTCTATATCTAACAGATAAAAAGTTCTTGATTTTAGTAATGTCCACTAGTTCATAAAAAGTTATAGCGAAATAAAAAAAAAGTCAGTCACTTTAATTGTGAACAAACACATACATGGCAAGACAACAAATGTGCACCACCGGAGACAGAAAAGATTCATCCTTTAGAAACATCTACCGCCGTATGGCAGAGCTACAAGCTATAAATGTATATTTTTAAGAAATAGAATCCTAGTCTATTGAATCCATATTGTTAATTCAATTGACTAACCAAAATAAATAGTAAAATCTCTACTAGCACCAATAATTTGTAGAACATAAATCCAGAAAACTTGAAGAATCTTGATGAGGATTAAAAACACAAGTCCATGAGAGAGAAATGTGCATAAAAAAGAAATGTCCCGTAAAAAAAAGTTTATTAAAAAAATCTTTAAAATTGATTGTCCATTAAAAGAGAAATGTCCAGTTTCAGCATTGTTCATGACAGGATTCAATAGTTTTGATAAACACAGTAGTTTAGAGATTACTAAACTTAAGCACAAAGTGCATCCGTTGATGTTGAACGATAAGATCTTATTAATGAAAGTAAACACATTCGTTGGCAAGATGATAACGTTTGTAGACCATGACACTTCAAATCATTATACCAGACCTCGTGGGTATAAGTAATTTGTTTCTTAAGAACTGTCAAGTACCAAATCTTGATAAATTCAATAGAAAGACCTTGATCCCTTATCCGAGTCTTTCTTACATTACATGTAAATCCTGTAATTTTTGTTCTGACCATGTCCAAATGTTCTAACCAGTTAAATGTGCTGCCTAACATAAAACCGAGACACACAATGTTATCTTTTACAGGAATACTTCTGTTAATTAGATTAAAAACCGGTCTTCTTTTCTTTAGTGTCTTTGTGCCAAAAAGCATGGCCACAGTTTTATCTGTATTAATTGATAGATTCAAACGAGCACAGGCAGTAACAAATTTTGCCACATGGTTATTCATCTTGTACTCCAATGACGCTCTTGTATTTGCACCATCTGTAACAATTGAATCGTCTGCGTATGAAATCATATCCATTAAATTATATCTATTCTGCTTCAATATTTCATCTGCTGCAACTGACCAGATCAGTGGCCCTAAACAAGAGCCCTGCGGGCAGCCAAAGAAAATCCTGAACCAGCAGACACTCCGGAAAAATCGAAACCCAATATGCCCAGAAGATATATAATTTTTAAAAATGCTCTTCAAATAAACAAAGATTGGTAAGTTATCAATAATCATGAGGTGATCGACCAGTCCAGGACATCAAAGGCCCCCGAGATATCGAAGGAAGCGGAAGCACAGTACTTATATGTTGTAAACTTTTCCCTTATCAAATTCCTTAACGAATCCATTGCTGTCAATGTACTCTTTTCTTCGCGAAACACATGTTGTTTATCATCAAGATAGTCTGTAGCTTCCAGCATCGAAATTATTCTAGTTTTCAACAGTCTTTCATAAATCTTTCCCAACACAGGTAGCAATGTTATATGCCTATAGGAGCGTGGTAAAGCAGGAGGTCTGTTTCTCTTCCTGAAGAATACTTTAAGATCCATTTACCAACATGTTGAAAAAAGCGCGAGCCTTAGGTAGGTATAAAATATGTTGAGCATCAAAAATCTAAAATTTTTGCATAGATTTTTCACAACTAAGGCATCTATATTGTCCTAGCCTAGAGCCTTATTATTTCTTTTTTGTTTTTTTTTAAACAAAAATTAATTCATGGGTTGCAAACAACACCAAATCTGGATGATATGTATAATCAACATCATTTATAAAATTCTGAATGGAAGGCGTCATATCATTAATCTTAAAGTGCTGTTGCATCAATGTAGCTGCAACCTCATCATAACTATCAAAAACTGAAGAATTCTCAAGAGTGGTAAAAGCCAAATCGGCATACTTAATAGATTTGCCAGAGACATATTTATATAGATTGCCGTAAGCATCCTCAGTTCTGCTACAGAAATCTATCCGACAAACCTTCTTCGCACGTCGCAGATTTCTTTTGTATTGCCGACGAGCCAAGACGTATGCATCCCTGTATTCTTCCACATCCAGATTTTTCCGATGTCTTTTGTAAAGTGCATTCACTTTATTTCTGTTAACCTTCAACTGTTTTGTATACCAACTCGTTCTTGGTTTATGAGATATTTTACCTAATTTAATGCTTCTTTGCATGATATGTTGAAAATAATCATTAAAACGAATTAACAAATCTTCCAAAGCAGCAACATTATGAACTCTTTCTAGTGTATCATGTAATAGATTACTCTTTTGTCTAAAAAGTGTGCTGAACATTGCAAAAGATTTATTTTTAGTTTTATATCTCATTATGTGACTATAAAGAACTTCCGATTTAAGGTCAAAGGAAATATATCTATGATCGGAGAATGAGAAAATTTTATCAATAACCTGCCAGTTATCCAATAGCGGAACAATATCAGAACCAGCCAGCGTTAGGTCCGGACGACCCTTTCTCTCGTCCTGTACGTATGTATGGGGTGCATCTGGGACGTTTAAAATTCTCAGATTACCAATCATAATATAGTTGTAAAATGTCTCTGTTCGATCATTTTCTCTATCGTATCCCAGATATTTCAAGGGAACATTAAAATCACCACCTATTAACAGTCGTGAATAGTTCGTATAATAATTAATCTAGGGAGACATGTCTCTATCAATATCACCAGATGGAGCACTGTATACTGATCCAATTATCATAGGACCTTGTAGCAATATTATCGAAATAAAAATACTATTTTCAGATCTAAATCTTACAACGCCTGACATCGCTTTGTTAGTACACAAGATTGCAGCAGAGTTAGAAAAAGAAGAGAAACACAACCAATCTGGCGAGATTCCTGAAACTGCTCCCTCATACACATATGGATCTTGACAGAGAAAAAAGTTTACACCATTGCTCTCCGCATAGCGAGCCAAAGCATCGTTAGCATCGAAACAATGGTGTAAATTTATCTGAATGAACTGCTTAGAATCAGAACAGGTATAACTTATAGGGACCAGTGTTATAAACGTCTGGAAAGTAAGGTCTCTCTGTATTTCTTAAAACAGGGACAGTCGGGGCGTTCGGCACGATGTTCTGACTCCGCTGTCTCATCATCATCTTTTTCCTTTAGGCAATTAACACGGGCCTCTATAACATATTTACTGTCTATCTGACCGTGTTCCCCCGCACATTTCGTACATTTTAAGCCACCTGAACAACGCGAAGCCATATGACCATACTCCGAACACTTATAACATGTCATAATCTGAATATACTCCACTACTCTAAATCTATCGAAATCAATGCATAATCTGCGTCACTCTATAAAGCTGGCAAAACTCTCATCATCTACGTCCACTACCCAATTTACCTTACCAGCCCTTGTTGGAATCTTTCTCACCACCTCCAATTCCGTATCATCATCCAAGCTCGAACATCATTCCACCCTTCAAGACACTCTTTATATAATCCAAAACAGAATCCTCCGAAATATCGTGCTCCAATCTAAGTAAAACAAACCTGTCTACGTCGTCTTGGTGTAACAATTTTGACCTTGTCTCCGCATGGTTACAATGTCCTTTGATCTTAGGCGTGTCATGTCTATCATATCAAGGACTAACAGAATCTAAACTTTTATGAAAATCCGTGCGTTAGTTCTTGAGATAGAGCTATTGCGTAAATCAGGAAAAAGCAGTTTAGAAGTGCCACCTGTTGGGCGATATACACCATACACTAATCAGCATCTGTTCATGTTCTAACTGAAAGTAATGTTTTGTGAAATTCCGTGTTTTAGTTCTTGAGATAGAGCACCCAAAATTTTTTTGTCGCATACAGACAGTCTCACAATCTCACAGAGTGACAGATAGTCTGATTGACAGACATTTTCTAAAAACCATCAAATCGTGTTCAGGAACTTCTAAAACGTACAAATCCATCAAAAACCGGAAGTCGAAATTTTCCACCATACCAATACTTTCTTCTTGTAAAGGTAGAATAAATTATAAATATGCATAATTATTCAAATTACTACGAATGTTAAATTAATCATTACAGTAATGGTCATCCCATTTTTATTTTTATCTGTTTCACTAGAAAGAAGTCTTTTAAACCACATTTATTTCGACTTCCAGTTTTTGAAGGATTTACACATGTAAGGAGTCGAAGATTCCACCAAAATGTTTGTACAAAATGTCTGTCTGTCCGTGTATACTTGTTTCGCCATTTTACCATCGAGTAGTGTACGAAGTTACGCATAGAATTTAACCAATTTTTATGTATGTTTTTGGCTATGGCTAGCAGGTCCTCTTGAATTTGGAAATATTCCACCGAAGGGGGGTGCTGCAATAGCGGTTTTTGCGCCATTTTCATTATTAAACCATCGAAACGTGTATGAAGTTATGCATAAATTGAATGAATTTTCATATTTATGTTCTTAGATAAAATAAGTAGGTCCTGTTTGAATTTCGAAATATTCCGCCAGAAGAGGGCGCTGTAATAGAGGTTTTTGTGCAAATTTATTATTGTTCTATCGGAAATACGTTATGCAAAGAATTGAGCAAAGTTTCATATCAAAATTTCATATTTATGTTTTTGGCTATGGCAAGCAGGTCCTCCTTGAATTTTGCAATATTCCACCGGAAAGGGACGCTGCAATGGCGATTTTTGTATAATTTTCTCTATTATTTGTAGTTCTATTGTACATTGGTGACGGGATAACTTCACATGCTGCTAAACCGGAAATTCGCAAACAACGTACAAAAAACCAGTGATTTTAATAAATAGTATGATCGAGATTAACTCGTATTTAGTCCGATTATTTGACTGAAGCAGAAATTTAAGATGAAAATGGAAGTTTCTACAGTGTTGAGCTAAAATTATTGATATATTAACGTTTCTAACTGCTTTTTAAAATATTAAGATAAATGAGATATAAGAAAGTTTTGGAATTTGCGCTTCCAAATAGTAGTTATTTGACATGTAACAAAATAAATTTTATGAATACTGTTATGTTTATTCTGTATTAGTAGAGTATAATCAGATACATTTTATGAATAGATTTAAGCTTTTGCTGATTTGGTAGAGCATAATGTTACATATTATCACTGTTATTATAAGTTTAATAACGTAGATGGTATTTGATAATTCAGTCTGTTTTTATATAACGGAATAATTGTAAGTTGGTTGGTTGATTTTTGACGGCCAATTATCTACACTAGGGATATAGGCCCGAGGGGGGAGTGGCTTCCGTGGGGGTCTTACTAATGGAATCTAACCCGTATTTACGCATGGAACTCCATGGCTCAAGAAAACCACGAAAACTCCGAACGATTAGGCCGACGGGTGCGATTGGGATCGAACCCAGCACCTCCCGTATCCCAGCTTCGAGAGGAATAATTGTAAGTGTTAAGTTCACAAACAATTTTCAATTGAATACTGTGTAAAGTTTTGTCTGAAATGTCTTTATTCATTAAAAAATATGTAAACAGATATTTTACATCTTCTTTTTTTTTTTAAATTTTTTGGGCATTTATGTTGAGACTAATACAAAAAATAAAATTTCCTGCCCTAAATACACACACATGTCGATACAAAATATATGAAAAAAATACTTAATTATTAATTTGTCATTACTAATCTTTATTGTCCAAATTTTAATTTTTAAATAAAAAATAACCCTATAAAAAAGTAGATTATTTTTGACGTTGTAAAAACGTTATAAATAAAAAATAAATATCCAAGGCACTACAAGCACATTGTGAAAAATATATAGAAATAATGTTAAAACAATAATTGGAAGTTCCACATATTATTTTTTATAAATGTAGATTTTTTTTTTTCAAATTTTCCCTAATTTGAGACTACACGCAAAATTATTATTTAAAAAAAAAAAAAAAAAAAAAAAAAATCCTAGAACTTATTACTTGTATTATTTTGTGTAACTGCACACACGCAAACAAACAAAATGTTTATGAAAACAAATCTTACAACAAAAACTTTTTTTATGAAAACGTTTATTCATTTACTAAGATGTTTATTCACTAATTTATTAATTCTAAAAGACAGATATTGCTTGCATTTTCTGGTGCAAAATTTTAGAAAAATGTCATACATATACAGCATAACATTAAATTTACAACTCTTGAAATACCCACAAATATTCAAAATAAATTAATATAATATATTTCTCACAAGATGGTAAATTAATGTAACTCAGTTTATATCGTGCAGAAACATATTTGAATCCTTTTCTACTCTAAACAATTTGTGCGTGTTAAACATAAAATAAAAATGTAACATCAAGTTAGTCTAAACAATTAAAAAGTAGATTTTTTTTAATATTGACGTGACATGAGTCACTCACTTCTTACATAAATTACTCTTTAATATCTGGCACGTACTGTAAACTTTATTGAGTAAGACGTATAGAAAAAACAACATAACTAATCTTTTTATCTTTTGTTGTAGACTGCGCTGTCACATGTTTGATATTCTTCACATTTTAAAACTGTGTAATATCTTACTACATAAAATTTGTATTATCAAATACTGTTATGTCATGTATGTTAAAGTGTAAAATTAATCTTTATTAAATTATGTTTAGCATGACATACCTTATATTTTTACCATCCACAAGTCTGTGTTGAATTACGACCGAACGCCATTGCTTCACATGCTTTCTGCTGGTAAATACGGGATTTAGTCACACCGTAACTGCTGTGATCTTGAATCACCGTTACTCGCTGCTCTCGGCTTGCGCGATGTTTCCTGCCTTCTAATTGGTTGATGTTTGACGTCATCGTTCGTGAGTCAGTGGCGTTCCGAATATGTATTTCATTTCATGTAATGTCAACAGCTTTATACAGATTTCCACAACAAGCTAGTATATTTAATGGAATGTAACGTTGCATCTTTCTCTCACCTTCTTGTCTTTGCTTGCTTGTAAGCAGCATTTGGTTTGTTTTTTCGCCATGTAATTACGGCGTCGTATATTTTGCTACGTAAGTATGAAGTCTACTGGCGGTTCTTCTTATTATGAACAAATGTTACTCATTTCTTAAGTTATTTTAAGTTTAGTTCAGCAAAGTTATGATGACAACATTCTTCATGTATATAATTTTCGTTCATCATTAAATAATTACGTTTACTCCTGCTGTGTTTATTTACTGAAGTCTTCCACAAAACATGCATTTCCATATAACTGCTGAAGTATCGTCTATATTGATAAGAGAATACAACAAAAACGCCATGAAAATTTTTTCAGTTAAAAGTTTTAGAAAACCCACTTTATAATATTTTACTGTAAGAAACTGCATTCTAGAGGATGTTTAATCTTTTGAAAAATAGTTTTTCAGGAAGGAATAAAAACTCCATTCATCAAGCAGTCGCTAATATTTGTGCGAAATTTTTTTTACCTTTTTTTTATATGAATGGAAAATAATTTTTGACTTTTTCAACACGTTCTAACATAATTGAAAAGTCTTTATAACTTCGGTTAGTTTGGCCGTCTGTTACACGAATCTCCTTGAATTTTTTTTTTTTTATTATTGGGATAGTGAATATGACTATGGCATGTACTTTATTCATAATAAAAAATTGTAACATTTATAGTTCCTTACAGGAGACAATCAAAAAAAATGCTATTACATTATGGAGTGCGTGAAAAAAATGTACAATGCATTGGTATGATTTTACACTAGTAAACATATATTTAAACTTATACGAGGTCCATTCATGTTCTAAGGCCTCCGATTTTTTAACTACTCACCAGAAAACTATGAAACTGGTGTTACTTCTCGACGTAATCTCTTTGCAGACGCACTAATTTTTCAAAACGTCGACGCCATGGAATCATGGCCGCGGCGAAGGCTTCTGTAGGAGTCTGTTTTGACCACAGGAAAATCACTGAAGCAATAGCAGTACGGCTGGTGAATGATCGGCCACGGAGAGAGTCTTTCATTGTTTGAAACAGCCGAATGTCACTAGGGGCCAGGTCATGTAAGTATGGAGCATGAGAAGTACTTCAAAGTTGTTTCAACAAAGAAACTTTTGCGTAACGTTAGCCCGATGTGCAGGTGCGTTGTCTTGGTGAAAAAGCACGAATTGCTTCAGCGATTTTCCAGTGGTCAAAACAGACTCCTAAAGAAGCCTTGCCCGCGGGTACGGAATCATGGCGTCGACGTTGTGAAAAATGTGTACGTCTGCATAATCTCTGCAGGGAGATTACGTTGAGAAGTAACACCAGTTCCATAGATTTCGAGTGAGTAGTTAGTTAGAAAAAACGGAGACCTTAGAGCTTGAATGCACCTCGTGTAACAGCAGTGATGTACACAACAAGATATTTACTGTAGGATACGGGTGAATATAATTTATCGTTCATTTAAAGGAACTGACACAAAAAAAATGTTATTGGCTATGAGGGATAATTGCTAAAAGTGCATGTAATTTATTTACTTTTTCACATTACCTGTTGTGTATAAGACAATATTTTTAAAAAAATGTTTAAATACAGCGTATTTAAATTTTGAAAAATAAATTTCCATACATAATTAAACAGTAGAGAAGGAAACCTAAATTACTTAAAGTTTGACTGATTAATGTAATAATTATTGAAATTATTTAGTAATGGACACTAAACATTAAGTAATTTGTGTTTCTATTGCTACTGTTTAAGAATTTATGGAAATTTACTTTTAACTTTTTAAAACACGTAGTACCTAAACTTGTATTAAAATATTGTGTTATACACAGCAGGTAACGTGAAAAAGTAAATAAAGTAAATAAATTACAATCATTTGTAGCAATTATCCCTCATAGCCAGTAAACATTTTTTTGTATGTGTTTTCCTTTAATTGAACGATAAATCATATTCACGACACATCCTACAGTAAACATCCGGTTGTTTACAGCAGTTCTGTTATATAAGTTTAAATATATTTTTAATAGTGTAAAATCACACCAGTGCATTGTACACTTTTTTCCCGTACTTCATAATGTAATAGCATTCCTTTGAGTATCCCCTGTAAACGAACTATAAATGTACACTTTTTTATTATCAATACAGTACAAGCCATAGTCAAATCCCATACTACCCCCCCCCCCCCCACGCAAAAAAAAAAAAAAAAAAAAAAAAAAAAAAAAAAAAAAAAAAAAAAAAAAAAAAAAAAAAAAAGGCGATTTGAGTTAGAGCACAATGCGTCAGACAGACAGCCAAACTAAACGAAGTTATAAAGACTTTTCAGTTATGTTGGAACTTGTTGATAAAAGTCAAAAATTATATTCCATTCATATAAGTTCTAAAAAATTTGTACAAACATTTTCGCACAAATAATAGCGACTGCTTGATGCATGGAGTTTTTAATCCTTTCTGAAAAACTACTTTTCAAAAAATGAAACATCCTCTGCAAAATTCTTACAGTAAAATATTATAAAGTGGGTTTTCTAAAAATTTCACTAAGAAAATTTTCATGGCGTTTTTGATAATAAAAATTTTATGAAGTAAGAAATTACACAGTTTCAAAATGTGAAGAATATGAAACCTGTGACAGCGCAGTCAACAATAAAAGATAAAAAGATTCGTTATGCTGTTTTTTCTTTATGTCTTACTCTATAAATTTCACACTACAAACCAGCAGACATTGAAGAGTAATTTATATGAGAATCGTGTAACGCATGTCACTTCAAAATTTAAAAAAAAAATACTGCTTAATTTTTTAGACTAACTTAATGTTACATTTTTATTTTATGTTTAAGAAGTACAAATTATTTAAAGTAGAAAAGGCTTCAACTATGTTTCTGTATGATATAAACTGACCTACAGTAATTTACCATCTTGTGAGAAATATAACGTAAAGCGAGGAGAGTCTGCGCACAATTCAAAAGAATGATAATAAAAAATCTAAATATTAATATTTTGCTAAACTATGCATGAATAATTTTGACTTCATTTGTTTTTTATGCATTTCCATTGTTATTTTGTTGTTATACTGTAATTTAATAGAACAGCAGTAATAAAACCAAGAAAACTATTTTTCGCAATCTCTCCTTACAGGGTAGGAGAGAATGCACACATGGGTAGGAGAGATTGCGCACATAGGTAGAAGAGATTGTTATTAATAATAACTACAATTAAATTGTTAACAATAATAATTACACTTAATCGACATTGTTGAAAGGATTTTGGGAGTAAATATTATTGTATTAGGAGTGAATATTTCAACCAAATGTTTAAATATTTAATAAAAGAAAGAATTTTAACAACAGTTAAAAATTTTAATTTAAATTGATTAAAATATCAGAAAAAGAAAGCCCTAATAAGATTACAAAATAACATTAATCTAGTTGATAACATGTTTAGCTTGAAAATTACTTCATTTCCATTTCCACAGTTTCATTGTATTTTGTTTGCTAACCGAAGTTGTCGTCGACCACAATCGATGCACATATTGTTGTAAATCGTGCATCTTTCGTGCAATCACCTGCAACAAGCAATACATTGAACCCAGTCAATTGTCGAAGTTGTCTCCTGGTACAGTTCCAGACATTCAGTGCACTCATCGTCATTGACATTCGGGTTTTTTCCTTGAGTTTTTTATCGGACTTTTTGTGGAAGCACCTTATCTTCAGCTGTTTTTTTAGCGGCATCCTTCTTAAGTATTTTTTCATGTATATTTTGTGGTATCAGTAACATTAGTTGCACTCTGTTTTCTTTTGATTTCGATGGCATTACACTACATGGAATGGGTGAAAGCTTTTCCAAAACATTCTATTAGAAAATTTATTTTAGTTAACAAAATTAATTTAGTAGCAAATTAATTGTTCATAAATTAAATATATATATATATAAATTTTTAATTAAATTATTAACAAATATATTATTAATTTATTAACAAAAAATATTACATAAAATTAATTTAATAACAATTGTATTATTAATTTATTAATAAAATTTTTATCTGAAAAAGTATTTTTTTGCAAATTAATTTGTTGCCAAATTTGGTTTTAATAATTATGTGTTTTTCCGAAATTATTTCAAAATTGATTCATTCATATGTTTTACACGTAATTTGCAATTCTTACAAATTTATCAATAAGCTGCGTAATTTCTCCCAGCAATTAAACTTATGGGGGAAAGCGCTATCGCTCCTAAGTAGCAGATGCGCAAACTATCCTATTTTGGTAGGAGAGATTGCACGGCCTTTTATTTAAATATGGCCACTTCTAAAATTAATTGTTGGTGTTCGCATACTTAGTCCAGGCTAGTAGTTTATAAGAAATCATTTAAGTTTAAAATATTTTGTATTACTGACATTCTATAAAAATTCTGACGAACAATTATGAAAATTCAAGCACTTACTTTGGAAAAACAAAACAAAATAGCACTGCTTTATCCAAGACGCTTGGAACAATCAATATGAAAATTCATGTAGACACTGCATTAATACTACTGTGCAACTACCTGGCGTCGCTGCGCGCTCACTCTACTCCTTCACGTGGAATGTCTTTGTGCGCAATCTGTCCTACCGTGCGAAATTTCCTCGCTTTATTATATTTAATTAATTTATTTTGAATATTTGCGGGAATTCAAAAACTAATTGTAAATGTAATGTTATATTATATAGGTATCACATTTGTCTAAAAATTCACACCAGAAAATGTAAGCAATTTTCTTTTTAATTACTAAATTAATATATAAATATCTTAGTAAATGATTAAATATTTTCAGAGAAAAAAGTTTTTGGTAGTAAGAATTTTTGCCATAAACATTTTATTTGTTCGTGTGTGCACAGTTTCCAAACAAGCGCACAAACAGTAGGGAAATAATTTCTTTAAGGTATATTTTGTATTTAATTTTCTTACTTAGTGACTTATTTAATAGTAATAGTGTGTGTTTTTTAATATATTATGCAGATTATTATCCTTTATACGTAAGGTATGCATTGACATCGTCGATTCAAAATCTATCTGTTTAGTAATAAAATCGTGCTAAGAAGTTTTAAATAAAATGTATATTTTTAAATTGTAACATCTCTTTCATTATATTAATTGCCTTTTTAGTAAAACAATTAACATTTTAAAGTTCATATTACATATTCTATCTGTTTAATCTTATAATCTAGTAGCTATCATTTACATTTATATTCTAATTTTTAAATTTCAATCTTAACACTTTCCAACTTAGTTGAAAAGTGTTTATGAATTCTATTAGACAGTCTGTCTAACCTTCCCTGCTCTAACTTGCGTAAATATGGTCCGATTGCCGTGAAATTGATAAATATTATTATTGTTAACGGTGGCATGTTCGGTATTTAAAAATAAGCGCGTAGCATTAATGTTTATTTACAGGGTTCCTTTACGTTTATTTACGTTCATTTAACTTTCTTACTTCTTTACTTATTTTATTATTAACTGTATTTTTTCATAACTGTCTTATGAATGTATCACGCACATTATTATGTTTTTTTTATAATTAAGATATGCATTTATTTATTTATTTATGCCTAAGTGGAACGAGAGGACCTTATCGCTAGTACCCGGTGTAGAACCTTTTGCTCCACCTGGTAAGTTGCCAGGCATCCGGGGATTCATTACAAAAACTTCCAGTCCTCAGACAGAAAAGGTACATAAAAAAATAAATTAACACATAAAAAACATAATAAAAATGCCGCTTGAGCACAAAATTCCTTCGCGACAGACAGCAGTGAGTTGATGCTGGTGAAGTCCATTGATTAAAAAAAAAAAAAAAAAAAAAAAAAAAAAAAAAAAAAAAAAAAAAACCTTGAGGAACATGATTCAGGACCACATAACTGCGATTGTATGTGCGCCGGAAGCTGGATCCTTTGCGACAAGGGCCGCTAGGGCTGCCAGATCTCGACAAAGTCTCTAACGCGACAATGGGTGTCTCAGGCGTGCTGATGCAGAACAGCTGTGTGGTAAGATTGGTCAGGTCCATCAGTAAGCGAAAAATGTCTGCCAAATGGCGGAGTAGTTTTGGATGGAATAAGATATTTTTGAGCCAATTAACGGGACGGTGGTTTTAGTACCTAATGTGAAAGGCCTCTATGGATGTGTAGAAAAAATAGTAATTGTCTGGAGATAGCCAAAACACCACATTTTCAAAGGTCCGTGTCAGAGCGTTTAAAATATTTTAGGTATATCTTTACTGGACCATGAGCTGAGAGGAAAGCTGATGTGGGAGAAGAGAAAGCTAACACATTATAGGAGACTTTAGGTATTAGGGAATAGGTGTGCCTGCCTTTACGCGAAGAATCCTACTAGAGTTGCAAGTCTGAAAGTATGTTCCTTTTAAGGAAACTGTGAGCATGGAATGGGGGAACAGGAAGGGGATATCTATATTTGTACGTTAGGTGGCCTCGTTGGCCAGTGTGCCAGTTAGCTCATTGCCAGCTATGCCGATGTGAGCAGTGATATGCCCGAGAGCTTTCCTATGGACGTTAGTTTTTAACATGACTTTCATTTTAAGTATTAGACGATGTTTTGTCCTAGGGATGAAGATTTCTTGCACGCTGGAAAGTCTGTCTCTATGAAGGTGGAAGTAGATAGGTTGATAATGGAGTACAATGCATTGCAAGGCCCGCAAGATTGCGAAGAGTTCCTGTTGGAACACTAAATTGTCATAACGTTGATTCAAAATCTATCTGTTTAATCTTATAATCCAGTAGCTATCGTTTACATTTATTTTCTATTCCGTTTTATTACGGCCTATGGGGAAAAATCGTTTGCGGAGTATTTTAGAGATATTACACTATTTTAAATACCTTGAAAAAAGTTGTATATACTGGGTGATCAATTTAAAATAGTACCCGTTTATTTTTGTATTATCCACATCTATAATGTATGAAGTAAGACTTTCAACAACACTGCTTATTTAATATGCCCATATTTAATATGCCGAAATATTTTTTTTCACTTTCTAAATGCTATAACACATTTTTAAATATAAATTCTCGTGAACATCATTAGTAATTTTTAATTCGATTCTGTGCAAATGATTTTAGTAAAATCGTCTGCTTCTTTCAGCATTTTTATTTTTGCAAACAGCGATGAATTAAAACAAATCATACCTGAACAAATCTCGATAATAACACCAACAATGTTACGAAGTGTTTCAAAAAACTTGGTTTGACGTGATCATGTTTGCATTCAAAATGGTGGCGAACATTTTCAGCATTTGCTGTAAGGCATGGTAACGTAAAAATTTTAATTATGATTTTCAGAAATAAAAATATTCTCAAGATTAAGTAACATTGGGCGTCTCCATTTCTGTTTTACCTGACAAATAACTCTGTAAGTAATAATGTTGTACATAACGTTTTAAATAACAATCCAACAGTGTTGGAAATTGTCTGCCATGGTTCAAACAATTATACTTTAGTGTTGGAATAGTTGCCATATTCTTCGGAATTAAAGATAATAAGAAACCCAAAGGGTACTCTTTTGAATTGACCCACTTCCTGTATAGGTGAGGAGTAACACAAACGCTTACTGTAGAATCTGGTGTGTATAGAATTTATCCTTCACTTTCCCACAGGTAATTTAGAAACATACTAAAGAATTTGGCTATGGTACTGACTAAACAGAATAGTTTCTGGAAATGCATCGCATTTGTAATAGGCATTTGAAAATTTATCTAAGTTTTGCATATTACTTCGAGTGTATAAATTCTATAGACCACTAGCAGAACTACCCGGCTTCGCCCGTGTCAATTATAAGGAAACTTCCAGGCAAAGAAAAAATAAAAATAAAACGAAGTAAAACGGCAATCACAATAACTGAAACACGTGCATTCCCATCCACAAATCGTTAAAATGCAATCAGAAAACATGACGTTGTTGTCTCGCAACCACAGTAAAATCGTTGAACTTCAATAACAGTATGCGCGTTATGTAAGAGAAAAATATGTGATTTTCCTCACAATAAGAAAAAACAAATTCCACCAAATCACGCAGCAGTTAGTGAAATTCTCGTTTGTATGGTACATATATAAAGTACAAACACTATCTCAGTGCCCAGAAATTATGCTTCATAAATTGTAACCCATAAATTGTGCCTTTACTGCAATTTTTCTAATTTCTAAATATAACACAATTTCATTTTGACAATGTCGAATAGAAAAAAGTTCATTCAAATGAATTTTTTTTGAAATTTTTATCTCAATTTTCTGATTTTACTACATTATGGATATTTTTAAAGGTGCGTGCAACCCTATTACGAAAAAAGTCCTTCCGGCCAGTGCCGGGAGGAAGAGGTAGCTTTCATAATACTTATTTAAAAAAAGCCAAATTATATCATTCAAACACACGAAGCTCAATTTAGTGGAAACCGAATATAGGAGATTCAATACTAATTTTTATCAATATAATGAATGAGAATTTCGCGAAATTAGTCAGCTTTATCCAAGCTGCTTTTCTTTGAAGTAACATATATTTGGCTGCCAAATGCGGCAATCTCTTAAAGTGCCTGTCATTTTAAGACAACATGATGGATGAGGCTAAGCAGTGAACTCGGTCGAGACCTTAGTAATTGCTGTGCACATGCTCACTCACATCGGAATCGGTTAATATATAGGAGTGCTGTCGCATGCAAAAAATCAGATTTTTCAAAATGTCACCCACAATAGAAATTGAAACTGCTATATCTGAGCCATTTTTTAAGGTAAAGACAAACAAAAAATGCTCCTGAATCCTTATATCAAGGTCAAATACTTAAGAAAGAAACCATTTTCAATTTCTAATTTTTTTGCACCTCACTTTAAATATATATATATATATATTTTAATTTAATGGTCGCCATTTTGAAACAAGATGGCTGATGAATCTGGCCAGCGAACTTGGTCGAGGTGTTGATGTATACTATCCACATGCCTTCTTACATCGAAATAGGCGAATACGTGTGTTATCGCGTGACAAATACAAGATCGTTTCAAAATGTTAGCCATGCTAGAAATTCAAAGAGCTATAAATCAACCATTTTTTAAGATATAAACAAAAGAACAAATTTTCAGAAACAAAAACTGCTCCGGAATCTTTGTATCAAGGTCAAACACATAAAAAAATCTTTTTCATTTTCCAATTGTTTAATACCTCATTTTGAATTTTAAATTTAATTTTTTTTTAATGGCAACCCTTTTGAAACAAGATGGCGAATGAAGCTGGCCAACGAACTCGGTCGAGACATTGGTATGTACTATGTACAGACCAAGTTACATCCAAATAGGTTCATAATTACGCCTGTTGTCGCGTGACAAAAATCAGGTCGTTTTAAAATGTCAGCCACAAGATAAATTCAAAATGCTATTACTCAGCCATTTTTATTAGATATAGACGAAAGAAAAACTGTTCCGGAATCTTTGTATTAAGGTAAAACACATACAAAAAAATCTTTTTCACTTTCCAATTTTTTTGGTATCTCATTTAAATTTTTTAATTTTTTAATTTTTTTAATGGCCGCCATTTTGAAACAAGATGGCGGATGAAGCCGGCCGACGAACTCGGTCGAGATATTTGTATGTACTATGTACACACCAAGGTACATCCAAGTCGGTTCATAAATACGCCTGTTATTACGTGAGAAAAATCAGGACGTTTCAAAATGTCAGCCACGCTAGAAATTCAAAATGCTATAACTCAGCCATTTTTTAAGATATAGACGAAACAAAAACTGCTCCCGAATCTTTTTATCAAGGTCAAACACATAAAAAGAAAATATTTTTTCAATTTTTAATTTTTCGGTACCACATTTCAAATTTAAATTTTTCTTAAAAATTTAAATGGCCACCATTTTTAAACAAGATGGCAGATGAAGCTGACCAACGAACCCGGTCGAGACATTGGTATGTACTATGTATAAACGAAGTTACATCCAAATCGGTTCATAAATACGCCTTTTATCGCGTGACAAAATTCAGGACGTTTCAAAATGTCAGCCACGCTAGAAATTCAAAATGCTATAACTCAGCCATTTTTTAAGATATAGACAAAACAAAAACTGCTCCGAAATCTTTGTATAAAGGTCAAATACATAAGAAAAAATATTTTTCCATTTTCAATTTTTTGGTACCACATTTCAATTTTTAAATTTTAAAAAAAATTTAAATGGCCGCCATTTTGAAACAAAATGGCGGATGAAGCTGGCCAACGAACTCGGTCGAGAGATTGGTATGTACTATGTACACACTGAATTACATCCAAATCGGTTCATAAATACGCCTTTTATCGCGTGACAAAATTCAGGACGTTTCAAAATGTCAGCCACGCTAGAAATTCAAAATGCTATAACTCAGCCATTTTTTAAGATATAGACGAAACAAAACTGCTTCGGAATCTTTGTATAAAGGTCAAATACATAAGAAAAAAAATATTTTTCCATTTTTAATTTTTTGGTACCACATTTCAAGTTTTAAAATTTTTAAAAAATTTTAAATGGCCGCCATTTTGAAACAAAATGGCGGATGAAGCTGGCCAACGAACTCGGTCGAGACATTGGTATGTACTATTTACACACCAAATTTCATCGAAATCGGTTCATAATTACGGGAGTTACAGTGTGACATAGGTCAGATATATATATATATATATATATATATATATATATATATCAATTTTGAACGGAGGGTGGTTTCGGGGTCTGGGGGTCATGATCGATGAAAATATACCAAAATTTTTTGAAATCGCTTACCTCCGAACGGCTGCAATAGGTAGCTTTTTTGTAAAGAAAGCTACCTAAAAGAACCCGTTTACTCTTAATGCAATTGTATAAAGAAAATATATGTCTATGAGTAACGGTGGTGTCATATTTTCGGTGGCAACAACCTAATACAACAATTAATTTCCAGTTCACTGCAATTTAACCTCTAAACCACGCACATTCGATTGTTTCAACGTCTTATAGAAAACAAAGAACTTCAGGTAAGATTTGTTTGTAATGTTTATCTCAGTTTACAGATTTTTTATGGATTTTAAAATAACTTTTAAGCATGCAATCTTTTTTAAATATGCTTGCAACCCAATTACAATATATTAACTCAATTGCTCAAAGACATTACAAATAATTTAGGATTTTCTTGTTTTCGTGTAATATTCGATAACTAAATTGGCAAATGAAATTAAAACGCCAAAAATTAAATAAGATAAAACACGAACTTAACAGATTATAGCTGTAGTGACATCCCGTTAAAAAGTCCTTCCGGCCAGTGCCGGGAGGAAGAGGTAGCTTTCATATTCCTTATTTTAAAAAAGCCAACTTATATTATTCAAACACACGAAGCTCAACTAAGTGGAAAACGAATGTAGGAGATTCAATACTAATTTTTATCAATACTAAATCATTATGAATGAGAATTTCGCGAAATTAGTCAGCTTTATCCAAGCTGCTTTTATTTAAAGTAACTTATATTTGGCTGCCAAATTAGGCGATTTCTTAAAGTGCCTGCCATTTTAAGACAACATGGTGGATGAGGCTAAGCAGTGAACTTGGTCGAGACCTTAGTAATTGCTGTGCACATGCTCACTCACATCGGAATCGGTTGATATATACGAGTGCTGTCGCAGGCAAAAAATCAGATTTTTCAAAATGTCACCCACGTTAGAAATTGAAACTGCTATATCTGAGCCATTTTTTAAGATAAAGACAAATAAAAAATGCTTCTGAATCCTTATATCAAGGTCAAATACTTAAGAAAGAAACCTTTTTCAATTTCTAATTTTTTTGCACCTCACTTTAAATATATATATTTTTTAATTTAATGGCCGCCATTTTGAAACAAGATGGCTGATGAAGCTGGCCAGCGAACTTGGTCAAGATATTGATGTATACTATCCACATGCCTTCTTCCATCGAAATAGGCGAATACGTGTGGTATCGCGAGACAAATACAAGATCGTTTCAAAGTGTTAACCATGATAGAAATTCTAAGTGCTATAATTCAACCACTTTTTAAGATATAAACAAAAGAACAAATTTTCAGAAACAAAAACTGCTCCAGAATCTTTGTATCAATCTTTGTATCACATAAAAAAAATCTTTTTCATTTTCCAATTTTTTAATACCTCATTTTAAATTTTAAATTAAATTTTTTTTAAAATGGCAACCCTTTTGAAACAAGATGGCGAATGAAGCTGGCCAACGAACTCGGTCGAGACATTGGTATGTACTATGTACAGACCAAGTTACATTCAAATCGGTTCATAAATACGCTTGTTATCGCGTGACAAAAATCAGGTCGTTTTAAAATGTCAGCCACAATAGAAATTCAAAATGTTATAACTCAGCCATTTTTTTTAGATATAGACGAAACAAAACCTCTTCCAGAATCTTTGTATTAAGGTCAAACACATACGAAAAAACTCTTTTTCATTTTCCAATTTTTTGGTATCGCATTTTAAATTTATTTTTTTTAAATTTTTTTAAATGGCCGCCATTTTGAAACAAGATGGCGGATGAAGCTGGCCAACGAACTCGGTTGAGTTATTTGTATGTACTATGTACACACCAAGGTGCATCCAAATCGGTTCTTAAAAAAGTCTGTTATCACGTTTCAAAAATCAGGGCGTTTCAAAATGTCAGCCACACTAGAAATCAAAATGCTATAACTCAGCCATTTTTTAAGATATAGACGAAACAAAAACTGCTTCCGAATCTTTTTATCGAGGTCAAACACATAAGAAAAAAATATTTTTTCAATTTTCAATTTTTTGGTACCACATTTCAAATTAAAATTTTTCTTAAAATTTTAAATGGCCGCCATTTTTAAACAAAATGGCGGATGAAGCTGGCCAACGAACTCGGTCGAGACATTGGTTTGTACTATGTATAAACGAAGTTACATCCAAATCGGTTCATAAATACGCCTTTTATCGCGTGACAAAATTCAGGACGTTTCAAAATGTCAGCTTCGCTAGAAATTCAAAATGCTATAACTCAGCCATTTTTTAAGATATAGACGAAACAAAAACTGCTACGGAGTCTTTGTATAAAGATCAAATACATAAGAAAAAATATTTTTCCATTTTCAATTTTTTGGTATCACATTTCAATTTTTAAATTTTTTTAAAATTTTTAAATGGCCGCCATTTTGAAACAAAATGGCGGATGAAGCTAGCCAACGAACTCGGTCGAGACATTGGTATGTACTACGTACACACCGAATTACATCCAAATCGGTTCATAAATACGAGAGTTACAGTGTGACATAGGTCAGATATATATATATATATATATATATATATCAATTTTGAACGGAGGGTGGTTTCGGGGTCTGGAGGTCATGATCGATGAAAATATACCAAAATTTTTTGAAATCGCTTTCCTCCGAACGGCTGCAATAGGTAGCTTTTTGTAAAGAAAGCTACCTAAAAGATTTGATGGAATGTGATGTCATATCTATCCTTTTTCTCCACTTGTTCCTAAATTGTTTTCATTAAATTTGACTGTTTGTATTAAAGTAGATATTTTAATTAAAAGAAAAACATTCAAATTAAGGTGCTACGTCATTTTACCGCTCTTATATATAAAATTTCTTTCATATATAAAAAAAATGTGACTTTTCTGTTTAAAATGACGTCAATTTCAAAAATGCAAAAATATAGCAATGCGCTATAGTTATTTTTTTATATTATTGTGTCATTTTTTAGGGTGTGGCAACAGGAAAGAAACGATTTAATTACAAAATTTAAAAAGATATATTTCTATAATGTTAAATTATGGAAGATGGTAGAAAAAGGGATAAATAGTGGTCTGATGATTTTTTTTTTAATTTGACAGTGATCTTTTCCACATTCTAAAACGTATGTACATGAAGTTTCGTGCAAATTGGTCCAAAATTGAAGATTTGTATACCGGACATACACACAGAGAACGGCTTATATATATATATATAGATATACAATACAGGGCATATAATCTTCAGAAGTATAAATATTTTTTTGTATTATTTTTATATCGCAACAATGAACATAACATTAAGACTAATATAATATTAATAGATTGATACGTAATTTGTAAATAAAATTAAATTCCCTAAAAGAAAAATAGTAGAATAAAAAACGGAATTTTTTAAAATGAAAAATTAAATTAAAAACAGTCAGAAAACTGCAATGGAAATAATATGAAACTGTATTGCTAGATATTTCAATGTGCTTTTTGTAAATTTTATTCCGTTATTTTTTTGTCTGAAACATTCACTTATACAATGCGCTTTGTAGAATAAGCATGTCAAGGCACTATTTTATTCCATGTCCAGTTGAACAACTATAATTTTATGAAGATTGACAGCAGAGTAAAATAAAAATTTATACAATTGAATTCTTTTGTTATATAGATTGTAGGGAAGAAAAAAGCAGAATTTATTGAAAAAAATGTCCTGAAAAGAAGTAAATTTGAAACCTGTTTTTAAATTCTGTAGTAGAAAAAGCGAAACATATATAAAATCTCGATCTTTCAAGTTGTTAAAGGACATTAAAGTGGAAAAGGATACTGACTGAGCAGTTTTTTAAGCAAGCCATTTTTCTTCGTTTTTTAAATGTTTATTTAACCTTTTAAAAGGGGAAATTTGAAGATTCCTTCCACGTAGAAGGGTTTATATTTCTTTAAAAGAAAAAAAGTAGAATATTTCTTTTATGATTGTAAAATACCTTATTATACGAATTTATCTTATTTGCATTAATTATTTTATACAACTTGTGATCCAAAGTCCCAATACATTAGAAAACGTATAATTTTAACAGTACACTGTTAAAAATATTTCTGTAAATCAATAGAAAATTTCTGGCAGCAAAAAGTTGACAGAACATATCTGTTTTCAGAAAATACCTGTTAACGAAAGAATGCATTATCATACGACAGAATTGTATAGTGATACAGGCACTTCGTGTTGACAATTGACGCTTTGCCCAACAGTCAAATCTGTAGGTCGATTCCTGTTGGCGAGGGGGGGAGGGGGGGGGGGTTCTATTCAACAGAAGAATCGCGTATTATAGGTTAGGTTCACGGGAAATTTCTATTTACCGATAGATTAGTTTATATTAATAATAATAAATATTTATAGAATGTCTCCTCCAAACTTTTACAAAATTAATTTAAATAGCTTATTCGCAATAAAATATTTAAACAGTTGAATTTATATAGATTTGTAAATTAAGTACATTAAAGACTGGAATAAGTGAAAGAAGGTATCTTAAACTCCTACACCCCTCCCCCATAAAAATATTTATTAATAAAATAAATATATGTATTGAATGTAATTTGTAATTAAAACAACTTTAATATTTATTCAAGCAATATTTCTGAAAATTGATTAGGTTAAATCAGTGATGTTGGTTAATTATGTAAATAATACCTGCCGATTTTTTATAATTTTTTTGAATAGAAAGCTTTGTATATATAAATGTGTCAAAGTTGACAGCTATGAGCAAAGATGAGAAATGAAAAAGAAGAGCCACTAAAATCTATATAAACATCACCATAAAAAAAATTTCATTTCAGCTAAAGTGATAAAATGAGTTTTCATCCTTCTTAACAATTTACAATGTTTTTCGTATGCAGTAAATGATCATCAACTAAATAAGAAAAAAATATTACAATATAATTTAAATTAAAATGTTAAACAAAGTTAAACTTGCTGATTCTATAAAATGAATGGTTAAAGCTTAAATAGGAATTATTTTCAAATTAATTCACACATTTGTAGCTCAAAATTTATTTCATTAAATGGAGTGAATAAAATTAACAAATTTTAACTTAACCACCACAGTTAACTCTAAGATTGTACTAAAAAAAATTTCTTCAGAATCAACATATGGAACGATTAATCAAAATATCAATCACTCCATTTTAAACAACATAATAAATAGTAGGAAATGTGATAAATTTAAACAAAAAAACTATATGAACAGCGCCATATCTAATAAATATTATTCTGGT
Source organism: Maratus speciosus (assembly GCA_963932465.1). Classification (NCBI taxonomy): domain Eukaryota; kingdom Metazoa; phylum Arthropoda; class Arachnida; order Araneae; family Salticidae; genus Maratus; species Maratus speciosus. Next base: position 431,217,847 of record OZ010795.1, on the reverse strand, counting down.
TAATGTTAAACGAAAATATCAGTTATCTATAACTGTAATAATTAATGCAACTACTCCGTGTTTATTATTAAAACTATCAGTCCAAAACTAATCACGTATGTCAATTGTTGACAAAATTAATTCAAAATCTCAATCAAAATTTTTAGAACTAATACATATGAAGTAAAATTAAACTCTTAGTCTTAAAAAAGTTAAATATTATAAGTAATCATTCTACAGCTATGTAAAAATTCAAGATTTGTAAACTAATCATAAACTTAAGATTATGAATTTAACTTAAAATAAACAACTGACAAAAAATAATCTCCTTTTATTAACAGAATTAGATCAACTAAGTTATGTGCATAAATAATGAAATATAAAATAATATTAATAATTCAAGTAAGTCATACATTATATAAAAAAATAAATAGTAATAATAAATAGTATTGCCTAATTAAGATTTTTAGCAAATTGGAAATTTTTTTCATACATATCGTTACGTTTCGGAAAAACATTGTTAGATATTTAAAAGAAGGATGAAAACATACCTTGCTATCTTTGTCTTCTAACATGAAAACTACTCCATTAATGTCGTTCTGATGTCAAAGGTGTGTGTCGCCGGTTCCAATGGTGATATTGAGTGTGAATTTTCTTTTAAAAATTCTGTATATATGATTCATTTCCAATTGATGAACATGCTTTATTGAACGTCTGTCATTTTAAACAATACACAAGAGACAAGTCACAACAAATATTTCAAGTTAGAAGAGAAGCGGTTAGCGTGGGGTGTATGATAACCAATGCTTATCGGTCATTCTAAATGACCTTCTAGACGTCAGAGGGGGGTGACCTTCCACTCAAAGCATTAATCCTGCTATCCAACAGTTTAATCTGTCGCAATGAAAACTAAAGGCAAAGAAAAAAGAATTGTTTCACATGAATTTTGTTGTTTCTCAAGAATTTTGTTGTTTCACATGAAAAAAAGCGATATGAGGTTGTAGGGACATAAGAATTCTGTTAACGTATTTTTACTTTCTTCTACCTTTACAAGAAGAAAGTATTGGATTCATGAAAATTTTCGAATTCCGGTTTTCGACGGATTTAGACGTTTTAGGGGTCAGAGATTCCAAAAAACATGTTTTTACAAAATGTCTGTCTGTGACTCTGTGAGTCTGTCTGTCTGTCTGTCTGTCTGTCTGTGTGTATGTGACACAAATTTTGTGGGCGCTCTATCTCAAGAACTAACGCACGGAATTTAATAAAAATTTATATTCAGTGAGTCCCTAATACAAATTGATGCTGATTAGTTTTTGGTGTAAATCGCTCAACAGGTGGCGCTGCTATGCTGCATTTTTCACGATTTTCGCAATAGCTCTATCTCACGAACTAATGCACGGATTTTGATCAAACTTCAGATTTAGTTAGTCCTTTATATGAATTGATGCTGATTACATTTTGGTGTAAATCGCTCAACAGGTGGCGCTGCTATACTGTATTTTTTAAAATTTCCACAATAGCTCTATCTCAACAACTAATGCTTGGAAAATCAACAAACTTCAGATTCAAGTATACTTTGATATAAATTAGTGCTGTTTGTGTTTTGGTGCAAATCGCTCAACAGGTGGCGCTGCTACACTGCACTTTTCAGAATTTCCATTATAGCTGTATCTCAAGAACTAATGCAACAATTTTCACCAAACTTCAGAATCAGTTTATCCTTGATATGAATTGACATTTTGTACATTTTGGTGTAAATCGCTCAACAGATGGCGCTGCTATACAGCATTTTTCCCGATTTCTGCAATAGCTCTAACTCAAGAACTAATGGACACATTTTCATCAAACTTCAGATTCAGTTACTCTTTGATATGAAATAATGCTGACTACGTGTTGGTGAATATCGTCCAATAGGTGGCGCTGCTGTGCTGCATTTTGCTCTATTTCTTCAATAGCTCTATCTCAAGAACTAATGCACGAATTTTCATCAAACTTCAGATTCAAGTACACCTTGATAAATGTTGATGCTGATTATGTGGTTGTCTAAATCGCTCAACAGGTGGCGCTGTTATGCTGCATTTGTCATCATTTGCGCAATAACTCTATCTCAAGAACTAATGCACGGATTTTCCCCAAACTTCATATTCAGTTAGACATTGACATAAGTTGATGATAATTAGCTTCTGTTGTAAATCACCCAATAGGTGGCGCTGCTATACTGCATTTTGATGGATTTATACGATTTTAGGGACACTAATATCTCAAGAACTAATGCATGGAATTTCATCTTTTAAGAATCCTCATGATGAGCATAGATTCACTGTGATAATGAATTTTGAAGTATTAAAAGTATGATATAGAAGAAAGTTTTGTGATGACCACAACATACTAGTTTACTGTCGGAATTCGAATATTTTTTTTTTCTGCTCTTTTAAGATTTTTTTTTTTTTTTTTTTTTTTTTTTTTTTTTTTTTTACAGTGTACGTTTAACCGAAAGATACATTTTTCACAGAAAAGATCAGAAACATTTTAAATTTTTATTTGTAATGGAAAATTTACAGTATTTAGATATGTCACAGACAGCTTTTTTGACTACCCTATTCTAAATTATCGATGCAAATCGTTATACAAGCATCTGGGAGCATTCTCCAACATCTTGGATTTGACACACATTTTGCTATAAATACGATTTCTTTTTAAAGTTTTGTCGATGATAAAATAAACTGAATTTTAAAAGAACTTCAGTCAAATTTGATCGTTAACTCCGTTGTTTATGCTCGTTATGTTTACGTGATAAAGTCTTAACATTTAAGCTATCTCTGTATAATAAAACGCAGTGTAACGAATCCCGGGAGAACCCATCCTCGATAAAAGCTTATCGTGACCATGTTAGGCATAAGTTTTCAACAAGCCGTAAGATTGCCGATTGTTCAACTTATCGAAATATACACATAATCTGCTTTGTATCTCATCTATTCATTTTTATTTTCTCTAAAACCTTCAAAAACTATCCACTTACAATGTTTTAAATTATAAAATAAAAATAACGGATAACCTGATATAAATAAACGAAGACTTTTGCCATTTTTGAGCTACAAATTCCAAATCTACATAGATACAAATGAACGACTCTTACATCATTTCAAAACGAAAAAAAAATGCAGGTTAACTTTTGCTTCTGCTATTAAAATATTTGTAAAAGTATATTATTAAAGCCCTTAAATATTTTGAAATGCGCTTTTTTTTTTTTTTTTTTTTTTTTTTTTTTTTTTTTTTTTTCATACAAACTCTTGATTTTGTGAAAAAATGTAGTTAGTTGTCCGGAAGTGCAAACTGTATTCGCTACACTAGTGCCCTCGGCCGGAACTGTATAGAAAATTTCGACTATTTATAAACATTATTTTGACTCCATCTATAGACAATCAATATAAATGAAAGAATTTTTGATTGAAATTTGAGTTTTTTACTAAAAAAAAAAAAAAAAAAAAAAAAAAAAAAAAAAAATGCAGGACGTAATCATGTAATAATGTAATTTAACAATGTAAATAATGTAACGAGATCATTTTTTAAAAGTTTCTTCATCAAATATAAATAAAATAAACATTATTATTATGATGATTTCTTTGACAGAATTTTAATTCATTTTTATTAATTTTCAATAGATTAACATTTTCCGCTTATTGTTTTTTTAATTTTGTTTATATTTTAAATGAGTTCTTTCTTTTTTCCTAGATGTATTTGAAATATAAGATGTTACCATGATTGCTTTAGTATGGCTGAAAAATATTTTTTCACTATTAAATTACATTTTTTTTTTTTACTCCAAATTTATGTTCAAATGTTATCATGTTAAAAATCGAATTTTATCTCATTGATATAATTAATATATGTAGTACATAAGATGATATTGTATATTCCTAACATTTTAACTGCATTTGATTTGAAATATAAATTTTATTTGCAATGCAAGACAATTTCATATACATATAAGGTAAGTTTTTTTAAAAATTATAAAAATTAATTAAAATTTTATGAAAGAAACAATGTTATTTGGTATTTTAGGTAGCTTTCTTTACAAAAAAGCTACCTATTGCAGCCGTTCGGAGGAAAGCGATTTCAAAAAATTTTGGTATATTTTCATCGATCATGACCCCCAGACCCCGAAACCACCCTCCGTTCAAAATTGATATATATATATATATATATATATATATATATATCTATATCTATATCTATATATATATATATCTGACCTATGTCACACTGTAACTCCCGTAATTATGAACCGATTTCGATGAAATTTGGTGTGTACATAGTACATACCAATGTCTCGACCGAGTTCGTTGGCCAGCTTCATCCGCCATTTTGTTTCAAAATGGCGGCCATTTAAAATTTTTAAAAAAATTTAAAACTTGAAATGTGGTACCAAAAAATTAAAAATGAAAAAATATTTTTTTTTATGTATTTGACCTTTATACAAAGATTCCGAAGCAGTTTTTGTTTCGTCTATATCTTAAAAAATGGCTGAGTTATAGCATTTTGAATTTCTAGCGTGGCTGACATTTTGAAACGTCCTGAATTTTGTCACGCGATAAAAGGCGTATTTATGAACCGATTTGGATGTAATTCAGTGTGTACATAGTACATACCAATCTCTCGACCGAGTTCGTTGGCCAGCTTCATCCGCCATTTTGTTTCAAAATGGCGGCCATTTAAATTTTTTTTAAAAATTTAAAAATTGAAATGTGGTACCAAAAAATTGAAAATGGAAAAATATTTTTTCTTATGTATTTGACCTTTATACAAAGATTTCGGAGCAGTTTTTGTTTTGTCTATATCTTAAAAAATGGCTGAGTTATAGCATTTTGAATTTCTAGCGTGGCTGACATTTTGAAACGTCCTGAATTTTGTCACGCGATAAAAGGCGTATTTATGAACCGATTTGGATGTAACTTCGTTTATACATAGTACATACCAATGTCTCGACCGGGTTCGTTGGTCAGCTTCATCTGCCATCTTGTTTAAAAATGGTGGCCATTTAAATTTTTAAGAAAAATTTAAATTTGAAATGTGGTACCGAAAAATTAAAAATTGAAAAAATATTTTCTTTTTATGTGTTTGACCTTGATAAAAAGATTCGGGAGCAGTTTTTGTTTCGTCTATATCTTAAGAAATGGCTGAGTTATAGCATTTTGAATTTCTAGCGTGGCTGACATTTTGAAACGTCCTGATTTTTCTCACGTAATAACAGGCGTATTTATGAACCGACTTGGATGTACCTTGGTGTGTACATAGTACATACAAATATCTCGACCGAGTTCGTCGGCCGGCTTCATCCGCCATCTTGTTTCAAAATGGCGGCCATTAAAAAAATTAAAAAATTAAAAAAATTAAATGAGATACCAAAAAAATTGGAAAGTGAAAAAGATTTTTTTTGTATGTGTTTTACCTTAATACAAAGATTCCGGAACAGTTTTTCTTTCGTCTATATCTAATAAAAATGGCTGAGTAATAGCATTTTGAATTTATCTTGTGGCTGACATTTTAAAACGACCTGATTTTTGTCACGCGACAACAGGCGTAATTATGAACCTATTTGGATGTAACTTGGTCTGTACATAGTACATACCAATGTCTCGACCGAGTTCGTTGGCCAGCTTCATTCGCCATCTTGTTTCAAAAGGGTTGCCATTAAAAAAAAATTAAATTTAAAATTCAAAATGAGGTATTAAACAATTGGAAAATGAAAAAGATTTTTTTATGTGTTTGACCTTGATACAAAGTTTCCGGAGCAGTTTTTGTTTCTGAAAATTTGTTCTTTTGTTTATATCTTAAAAAATGGTTGATTTATAGCTCTTTGAATTTCTAGCATGGCTAACATTTTGAAACGATCTTGTATTTGTCACGCGATAACACACGTATTCGCCTATTTCGATGTAAGAAGGCATGTGGATAGTATACTTCAACACCTCGACCAAGTTCGCTGGCCAGATTCATCAGCCATCTTGTTTCAAAATGACGACCATTAAATTAAAATATATATATATATATTTAAAGTGAGGTGCAAAAAAATTAGAAATTGAAAAGGGTTTCTTTCTTAAGTATTTGACCTTGATATAAGGATTCAGGAGCATTTTTTGTTTGTCTTTACCTTAAAAAATGGCTCAGATATAGCAGTTTCAATTTCTATTGTGGGTGACATTTTGAAAAATCTGGTTTTTTGCATGCGACAGCACTCCTATATATTAACCGATTCCGATGTGAGTGAGCATGTGCACAGCAATTACTAAGGTCTCGACCGAGTTCACTGCTTAGCCTCATCCACCATGTTGTCTTAAAATGACAGGCACTTTAAGAGATTGCCGAATTTGGCAGCCAAATATATGTTACTTCAAAGAAAAGCAGCTTGGATAAAGCTGACTAATTTCGCGAAATTCTCATTCATTATATTGATAAAAATTAGTATTGAATCTCCTATATTCGGTTTCCACTAAATTGAGCTTCGTGTTTTTGAATGATATAATTTGGCTTTTTTTAAATAAGTATTATGAAAGCTACCTCTTCCTCCCGGCACTGGCCGGAAGGACTTTTTTACTTTCTTCTATCTTTACAAGAAGAAAGTATTGGATTCATGAAAATTTTCGAATTCCGGTTTTCGACGGATTTACACGTTTTAGGGGTCAGAGATTCCAAAAAACATGTTTTTACAAAATGTCTGTCTGTGACTCTGTGAGTCTGTCTGTCTGTCTGTCTGTCTGTCTGTGTGTATGTGACACAAATTTTGTGGGCACTCTATCTCAAGAACTAATGCACGGAATTTAACAAAAATTCATATTCAGTTAGCCCCTGATACAAATTGATGCTGATTAGATTTTGGTGCAAATCGCTCAACAGGTGGCGCTGCTATGCTGCCTTTTTTACGATTTCCGCAATGGCTCTATCTCAAGAACTAATGCACGGATTTTCATGAAACTTCAGATTCTGTTAGTCCTTGACATGAATAGACAATTTAGAGATTTTGGTGCAAATCGCTCAACAGGTGGCGCTGTTATGCTGCCTTTTTTACGATTTCCGAAATGGCTCTATCTCAAGAACTAATGCACGGATTTTCATGAAACTTCAGAGTCAGTTAGTCCTTGATATGACTTGATGCTGATTACGTGTTGGTGTAAATCGCTCAACAGGTGGCGCTGCTATGCTGGATTTTTTACGATTTCCGCAATGGCTCTATCTCAAGAACTAATGCACGGATTTTCATGAAACTTCAGATTCAGTTAGTCCTTGACATGAATAGACATTTTATATATTTTGGTGTAAATCGCTCAACAGGTGGCGCTGCTATTGGACATTTTTTGCAATTTCCGCAATATCCCTATCTCAAGAACTAATTCTTGGATTTTCAACAAACTTCAGATTCAGGTATACCATGATATGAATTAGTGCTGTTTATGTTTTGGTGCAAATCGCTGAACAGGTGGCGCTGCTATGCTGCCTTTTTCAGAATTTCCGCCACAGCCGTATCTCAATAACTAATGCATGAATTTTCATCAAACTTCAGATTCAGGTATACCTTGATATCAATTAGTGCTGTTTATGTTTTGGTGTAAATCGCTCAACAGGTGGCGCTGCTATACTACATTTTTCAGAATTTCCGCTATAGCTGTATACAAGAACTAATGCACGAATTTTCACCAAACTTCAAATTCAGATATATTGTGATATGAATTGGTACTATTTAAACGATTTAATTGACGTGATTTATATAGAAGAAAGTTTTGTGATGGCCACAACATACTAGTTTTTTATTTATGCCTAATGAAATTTTAAAGTTATATATTAGAATCTTTTAAAAATTTATCTTGAATTAAATTATATTATTTGACGATAAATGGCGCTAAATCCATATTTAGAAACGAAATGCAAAATTCAATTAACGAGTAAAACCGCTGTTGTGATCCCACAGAGATCTAATACAATATATCTATATACAATATCCTTTTATATTGTTTTTAGTGTTTTTATTTTGTAATGTAATGTAATGTCTGTTATTTTGAAAAGTTTTTATAAATATCTCTATATGTTAATTCTGTGCCTTGATCCACCGCTAATGCAAAGCGGTTGATTGAGTCATTCAATATTAAGATTCATTCTTTTTATAAAAATAATATATATATATATATATATATATATATATATATATATATATATATATATATATATATATATGTGTGTGTGTGTGTGTGTGTGTGTGTAATAATAAAAATTTCGCCCTTTTATTTTAGTTAAACTATTCCAAATTATTATAATATCTACTTTTCTTTTTTTACTTATCTTTAATACTATCTTAAATATCTTTTATATTTTTCCGTGCTTAAAATGCGTGTTCTTTTATTATTCTAAAAACCTTAAATCCATTCGTCTAATCTTATAAAACCCATTAAATTACATATTTTTCATTTAATTCTGAAACTAAATTATTTTTGTTTCGAATGTATTTAATATCATTTGTTCTCTGATGTTCCATATCCCATAATTCTTACCCAGCCCGCCAACATTTGTTTACGTTATAAAACTGACGCCGAGACTAAAGAGATCATCATCGACGTCACGCGTACTTCCGCCTTCTGATGGAGCTAAGTCTTAAAGTAGCCTGCCTGTCATCGCGTCCTTCCAGCTATTTTTACGGGCTTGGTTCTTTCACTTGTAATGTATTGGTACGCGTGTCTTTTTCGCAAGTATTTAACCTGTTTCATTGGCTTGGAAAGAGAGAATATTACGATTATTGATTTGCCTAAATAACCTTAAATAAACATCTAGTGGTTTCTATTTACGACGTACCAACGGTAATGTGGAATAGTTTAATTAAGATAAAATGGCGGAAATTTTTATTATTACACACACACACATTTATATATATAATTTAACGCATTAAATATTTAATTTTAATGATTTTTAAAATCTTCAGAAATTGTGTTTCACTTTGTAATTATCATTATTCTTGCAATAAATACTGCTGTTTGTTTCGTTCAATTGTTGAACTACTCCAGAAATATAATATTGAGTAAAAAAATACCCTGATCATTCATATACGTATAAGTCATTTGTCAATTTTAAAATATACTTGTCTACGGTACAAGCAATAAAAATAATAAAAATTTAATAATAAAATCTCCCTTCTGTTTGTTTATTTCAAGTCTTATGAAAATGAAACGCAAATCAACATTCCGTCATTTTTGACGGAATTATATATTAGTCTATAATACAAAAGAAAAATGTCTCCATGCGTAACGCTGACGTCATTTTGATGGTTGCAGAATCAAACGATTAATTTAACTTATATTATATATATATTTCAGTTTTGTAAACTTATAAATATTGCACATATTTAATTTTTACACCGTCAAATAGGGAAAAAATTATTTTTTCGACTGCAAATTGTTTCAAAACTATATCGCAAATTACGCAGTTTTTATTGTTTTTAAAATAATTTTTAAGCACTAACGTACTTTTAAAACAACCTTTATCGCGTGAAGATAATTGCGAAAGGGAAATCCGTTTGCACTTAATTTAATAGAAATAAGCCATAGCTTGATTCCAGTGTATATTTCATAACGAAATTAGAGCATTCTTCAACCCAAAAAATAAAACAATAAAAAATGAATAAAACTCAAATTTATGAAATGCAATCGAATTTCGCGCTTAAAGAACTGAAATTAATAGAATGAAAACGGCTGATTGTAAATAGCGATTTTTCTTCGACTGTTAACTCTTTACGCGAGGTTAATATGAAATTATGTCTTTTAATACGTTTCAAAACTCTATTTGAAGTCATTATTGCTAATTTTCAAATGAATGTGATTTTTGATATTGTTAGTGGGCATTCTAATATATATATTAAAAATAAAAGTATTTTATTTTTATCAATTTAACAAAAAACATGCGCAGCTCTGTCGCCGCAATATTTGAAATTATTTGCTGATATGTTTTTCATTAATTTTTCAAACACTACATTTTTTTAAATCAAACAACGTGTTTTAACGATATATAACTGTACTACGTCAAATTCCGCTTACAGAAAATTTCGAAATATATTCCATTTATCGCTTTGCCTTTAGTATGTTAAAAAAAGGATTTTATAATCAGAAATACAATATGTGATGGTTTTTAAATATATTCTGTAATCCGAGAAGCTTAGCATCCCCCCACCCTTGCTTTATAATAATGTAGAATCGTCAAGATTATCATTGCGTTCCTGTTCCTATCGTACGATGTGACGAAATATTTGTAAAACTAACGACCGAGGATTTTTAATTATAATTATAAAGTTCAAGAAAATGGGCTAATTAGTAGATAGTCTAATAAGAGCAAAAGCTCAAATGTCTATTGCTATGGTCAGCAAGGTGGAACTGTATGCAGACACACATCGGCATCTCATCGTTAGAAGATGATTAATGAAATACACGTATAATTAAACAATAAACTGAAATTTCTTATGAAAGTGTGTAACGGATCATTCTCAGACGATATCTCTATGCAACTGAACAGATACAAATTTAAATCAACTGATTTTTCAACACATGGATATTTTGCAAATTAGGTTTTCGTGGAAATAGAAGCTGAAGTGGACTGGCTTCTGTGTATGTTAAAGAAGTCTGATTAGACAAAGCAAAGATTTAGCTAAGTGGATGTGTCAACATGCATGCGTCAAAACACAAAACTGTCGCCTAACAATCAAGTACAAAAGAAAACCCTTTGTAGAAAAGCGTCTTCAAGATCAAAATACCACAGTGTGGTGCGGGTTTATAGCTTCTTTTGCCATTGGTTATTTTGATCGTCAAGAAATTCTACAAGGGGAATATACAGAATTCAAGCAATTTTTATAACACCTGACCCAAATTAAGCACTTTAAATAAACAAAATTCTCCCTCACTTGAAGAGAAGAAAACGACCTGTTTCATAACATTCTTTCAGCATGGATCGCATCCACAAATAGCCGTTCCTGTCACAAAAATCCTGAGGCAAATATATGGGCGCTATGAAAGCTCCGTGTATTTACTCTCCTTTCCCTACACGATTAGGCAACAAGATCACTTTATATTAAATATTTAAAGATATATATATATTACAAAATTTAATTTTTTTACCAAGATTAAAGGTATTTTATATCAATTTTCCTTTTCCAGTAATCTTCCGTATATCATACCGGTTTATTAAATTAAAACTCTAGTCTATTAATCTGTATAAGATCCTAATCCGTATAATAATATTTATTCCAAATTGCGTAAATCTAAAAATGGCTCTAACTATTTATATTTCTTTAATAAATCCTTTTACTATTTGATTTCCCATTACAATCTGCTAATAAATCTCAGTATATGATATTTCCCTAAAATCTTTATTTAACTGCTAATATATTATTATACCGTCTCAAAACCCTACTTATTTCAATTGATTCTTTTATTTAAAATATTCAGGTGCCAACTAGAACATTTCAATGCTTTAAAACATACACAGGAATAAATTCATTTTTATTTTTATTAAAAATTATCTGGTGAGAGAAAAGCTATTTTTAGCTCAGTCTCTAAACATAGACTAAAGTTTGTTTACACTTGGCGCGTATAGGTGCAAGAGTATGGAATATTCTGGAACAATCTTTGAGCGAGATAGTATAAATACAATCAGCTAGCCGGATACAAAGGAACTTCAAAACAACATGCATTGTTCATTGGTAAGAATTCTTCAGAGAGATTTGCTGCGATGTCAGAGCTTTTAAGAACTTTGAGAGAGATTTAATGAATTTACGAATGTAGTAAGAGTCTGGTAGCATAATGAAACGCAAAGGATTTCGAACCGAGAAATGGAACAGCTTTAAGCTAATTTTGATGTTAGCGAACTTATTCTTTTTATCATCGGTGGAGTGGAGCATTTCCCCCTAAAGTCAAATCCAGAACGACAAAGCCAGTTATAAGAATGCCAATAAGTGGATTACTATAAATCTTCTGCATTTTTATGTTCCTCGAGTCTTTTATTCTCAACAACCAAATCGGCCTGAAACGACTGTGCAGTTTATGAATGGATACCCCCATAATTCTAATTATTCCTGCTGCATGCCGTCAAATCGTCACATAATATATATATATATATATATATATATATATATATATTATATTACATATTATATATATATAATTTTATATTTATATGAAAGGAACTTCAGCTCTTATTCTTTTCTAACCTTTTCGCTGCTCTATTTCTAATTTTTTTTTAATTACTTCATCATCTTTTATAATTAGTTACAGGCTATATATTCAGCTTCTGTAGTTACGGGAGAGAGTAAAACATACGCCAGATTGTTGGCACCGGATCTTTATTTCTTTTCTGCGTTACAAGATAATCCCTTTTAAGATCACGTCCAGTGCCCTGAGAGATATAGAAAATACTTAAATTCCCATTATATCAGAGTGCGTGTGGAAGTTCGTGTCATAGGCAGCATTCCATTAGAGGAAAAAAGATCTCTTCTGCTTGTGCAGTTCGCTTATATCGACGTATTTCAAGCTTCTTCCAACAGGTAGTGTAAACATGAAAGTAAGGTTTTATTTTAACTCTGATTGGTTTAACCCATTTTTAAGGGTGGGCTTACTGAGGCAACAGCAGTCTATCCTCAGCCTTGATTGCATCACTCACAGTAGTTTCCGCCTTTTACATTATTTGATATTTAATATTTAATAATAAATGTGAGCAGAGAAACGTTAATTATTATTTATTACTTAAATGCAGTCATCAATTGCTTATTTTGATATTAATTTGCATTTATGCCGTGAATCTAGAAATTTTCACGTTTGGAATAGTTAAAAGAAATAGGGCATCGAATAATTATTTAATGTTTTTAAACACTAATTTCTATTTATGTGCTCAATAATTGTTATAATGAATTATATAAGCAAAAATATTACGTCTGAATTCCATCTTTAAAATATTTACATTAAAATCACAGACAATACATAAAACAATTAAAATTATTACATAAAAACATATTAAAATTGGGACGTTTCGGATCATCACGATCCCTCCTCAGCCAATTATAAACGTTAAGTCAATACTATCAACAGTTACAAGAATAACACAACAGAAAGTCATCAATTTCAGGTTACAGTTAAAATAAAATAGAATACTCGGCCGACACAGATGAAGCTTCGTTAATCGCTAAATCCTTGGTTTTAGTATGCCAGGCCTCTAAAAACACTCTCCCTGCGTAATTGTTGCAGCCGGATCGGATCACAAAAGCTTTATTAAAATCTGGAAAATGGTCGGTTGCAATAGTATGCTGAACGATCTTTGAATTCAAATTTCTACATCTAAATGCCTGTTTATGCTCTTTAAGCCGTATTTCAAATTTCCTCCGTAAATTCAACAAACTCAAAATTCAAGCCGTATTTCGTATTTCCTCCACCTTTCCAGCGTACAAAATCAAACGTTTACGCAAGCATACCTTATTATAGCTGCATTTCTGAAAAGATTTCGCATTATTTGAAATAAGTTGGTATTCATACATCTTTCATTCCCCAAAATCCTCTTAAGAATCTGTTATGTAATTTTAAACATAGATATTCCATCCTGCATTTTAAAGACATCGTCTATGGAATTCCGTGTGAGCAGTGTGAAGCGGTTTATATTGGTGAATCTAGCAGGACACTTGAAATACGGCTTAAAGAGCATAAACAGGCATTTAGATGTAGAAATTTGAATTCAAAGATCGTTCAGCATACTATTGCAACCGACCATTTTCCAGATTTTAATAAAGCTTTTGTGATCCGATCCGGCTGCAACAATTACGCAGGGAGAGTGCTTTTAGAGGCCTGGCATACTAAAACCAAGGATTTAGCGATTAACGAAGCTGCATCTGTGCCGGCCGAGTATTCTATTTTATTTTAACTGTAACCTGAAATTGATGACTTTCTGTTGTGTTTTTCTTGTAACTGTTGATAGTATTGACTTAACGTTTATAATTGGCTGAGGAGGGATCGTGATGATCCGAAATGTCCCAATTTTAATATGTTTTTATGTAATAATTTTAATTGTTTTATGTATTGTCTGTGATTTTAATGTAAATAGTTTAAAAATTGTTATAATGATGAAATTTATCATGATTTATTATTTTAAATGCTCATGTAATGGAATTTTTCAGCACTTGTCAATGTCAAAGATTTTTTTAATTATTAGGTTTACGCATTGGACTTAAATTTAGATAATGTAGTACTAAAATGTTTTATTTGTATTAAAAAAAATGTTTATTGACTTAAAAATAAGTTGATTTTCTTTATCCTCTCATATATATAATTAATTTACTTAATTTAATCAACAATAAAATTAATAATTTTCCAATAAAAAAATCTACAATTCTTAAATCATGTAGATACAATGTTACAGTAGGTCGAAGGATTTTCAATTACAATAAATTTGCTAAATTTTACATCTAATGATAACCCTCCATGCTTATGTAATGATCCTAGTTATAGTAAATATGTAAACACCTGCCATGGCCAGATTATTACAGAGGATATCAATATTGTAGATAATGTTTTTTTTATGCAATTTCATGTAAAGCGGGACTAAATGTCGTATTCCAGATTTTGTGTTATACAATTAATTCAATTTTAAAACAATTTAATTTAGATCTTGAACTGTTTATATATACAATTTCGGTTGATTATAATAACCTCTTGCATTTTTCAATGAATGTAAATAAAATATTTTAAGTAAATTAAATCAAGAACTTTACAGATCTTTAGAAAATTATAATTTTAATATTAAACAGTTAAATAGTAAAAGAAAAGATTTTCAAAACAAATTTATTCCATAAAACTCCATTAAAATTTCGGGCAGTAACCATTGGTTGTAATACATATAACAACAATACTGGTAACTTTCTTTTAACAATTCTCACTAAACTGCTTTATCATGCAAAACAAAAGGATAATTTATATAGTATAAAAATTTTCAACTTGTAAATAATATAAAAAAATTAATAACACAAAATATATAAAAACGTATGTGTTTAATGATTTATTCAATATCATTGATATCACACATATGTTTAAAATTATCATCTTATTATTCAAAGAAGACAGGAATTCTCTAAATATAAAAATTAATATTTCTTTATCTTACTTTAAAACATTAACAAGGTTTATTCTTTATCATAATTATATTATTTTTAATTACACGATATATCAACAAAGATGTGGGTTACCACAGGGGAAATTGTGTCTTCAATTCTTGCCGAACTCTATCTTTATTTTTATGAACGTAAATCATCTATTGTTGATTGCAAATTATACCGTTATATGGATGACATAATTGTTTTTTGTTATCATAGTCAATCAAAATATTTATTACCTATAAAATATCATAAAAAATAAAATATAATAATAATGATGTGATAAATAATGAAATAAATTTTCTAAATCTTAAATTAATCCTTCTGATACTCCTGAATTACTTTTTGACATATATGATAAACGAATATATTTCCCATTTAATGTTAATTTATTCACGAATTATAACTCATGTCGTCATAAATCTGTTTATGTCAACATTTTACATAACTTTGCTTACATAATTAATAATCTTTGTTCTAATGAATTTAAATTAATAAACATAAAAAGTGTTGAACAACAAGCAATAAAAAATTCATTTCCATCATTTTTTGTTTAATCCATCTTACATACATAATTAAACATTAAATATAGATCTACGCTATTTTACAATTTTCGCTTTTTGGATACAATGAGCATTAAATTTTGTGAGCGTCTGCCGCAAATAATGAATGCTATGTAAATGTGTTGTATTTTTTTTTCTCATTATATTCTTCCTGATTTTGACTGTAAGTGTTATAATATAACTCTTACTACTAGCAATTTAGGGGAGATAAGTTTCCATTATTATTTTTTTGCTTGTTGCAATAAGGGTTTATTTAAGACTTTCTATCTTACTATATTTATTTATTTATTTTTTATTTTTATTTATTTTTTTTTTTACTATATGATATTGGATTTATATATTATATATAAGAATATTTTTTTTTTCATTAAATGATTACAGATGGCAGCACTAAAAATTAGTTTTAGTAACTCAGTTTGTCATATAAATAAATCAGATTCAAATCTCTATCACATATTGCAAACACTAATATATATATATAAGAGTACTGTTTTAATGTTATTAACTAATTTTCTTTGAGGGTAGTAATTCAATTGCTTCTATCTTACTATATTTATTTATTTAATATTTTTACTATATAATATTGGATTTATATATTATACATAAGAATTTTTTTTTCATTAAATGATTACAGATGGCAGTACTAAAATATTATTTTTAGTAACTCAGTTTATCATATAAATAAAATAGATTTAAATATATATCACATATTGTCAACACTAATATATATAAGAACATTGTTTTAATGTTATTAACTAATTTACTTTGAGGGTGGTATTTCAATTTCTTTTTTTTATATTTATATATTTATAAATACTACATAACACTATATATATATATAAACATGTTTAACCCCGCAGTACAAGCCATAAGCCTTGACCACTTGTCTTCATGTTTGGTTTTTTCTTAGTTACTCTTGGTTTTGTTAATTATTGTTTTAGTTACAGTTTGTTAGATGTTTTTTCGTGTAATAAATTATGTGAATTTGGATTTTTCAATATATATATATATATATATATATATATATATATATATATATTAATTTCTAATGATTAAAATGGATAAAATGTGGCAGCACTAAAATAGTTTGATTCTCAGGTCTACAAATATTATTATTATTATCTGTACAATTTAATATTAGTGTATTAATTAATTTCTATGCAAAATTATACATCATCTTGAATATATTTTATTATTTTTTTGGTTTAAATTTAGAAATATATGTTTTTAACGAGATTAACTTTTAACCGTTAACTATTATACATTTTACGTATTCGACGGTGTTGATCACCTTAAACTCTATCTTTGCTGCATGTGTAAAAAAAATTTAGGATCTTTCAAATATTGGCTAGGGAGTAAAATTAATTTATTTCTACAAGTATTTTCAAATAATTTTCTTACTTCTTTCAATCTGTGTAGTTCTTATTTTAAATTGTTTTTATACTTCTTGGTTTACGATCGATTGGGTGCATATAAGAATTTAATTTCCAGCTTCTAGCTTGATTCTTATACAGAAATCGTCTGTGTATTGCTTATATTTGTATTTAATGTACCACTGATGAAATGAAATGCAATATAAGCTTCCTTCTACATCCATTTAGTTGATATTTCAGTTGATCTTATATATATATATATATATGTGTGTGCGTGTGTGTAAATATATATATTCATATATATATAGTTAAAAAATCCAGAAGTAATTCCAAACATTACCACAAACCGTAAACTTTAATTGAAGTATAATATTAACTAAACCCTACAAGATTTTTTTTTCTTAACACAGGCTGCGTGGCTTATGACACGCTAATACAGGGTTAAAACTGTTTTTATGCATGGAACATTCCACAGATTTACCTGTTGAGGTCATACAGTAAAAACGAAAGAAACAAGATTAAACAAAATGAAAGTGGCCGACTGAAATCAACCAATTTCAAAAGAGATCTGTTTCCACTACTTTCCACAAATCACACGCTTCGATTAAAGGTATCAGTTCACATCTGTTCCTGCGAATTCTCACATAATTATACGTCATATTTTTAACAAGACTCACAGGATAACCCTGTTTCACAGCCATCGCGTACCATTTAAGCATATCTTCTTTCAAAATGTTTCTATCTGATGTCAATCGGTTGAATCGGTTTGAACCGTTAATATAAATATTTCTGGATACCGGTATATGGACATTTGATTTGAAATTGAATATTGCAATTGTTTTAAAGTTTTATCTTTTATCACAAACCAATGTAATTAAATTTCTATTTTCAAATTTTAGATTTACATCCAAACAATCTGTATTATAACTGTTTTTATTATAAATTACAGAAAAGTTTCAATTCTAAATTTCTTGGATAATAGTTAAAATCATGGTTAGTCTTCATTCCGTTTAGCTCATTAATTAGTGGCCGCCTTTCCTGGTGGTCCGGAACCGATCCCTTGAGTGGAAGAGGAGACCCGGAGCCCTGTCGAGTTCGTTGTACATGAATGCGAGGGGGCCGGATGGGGACGATCGCTACCTCCTAGTGAGACTCAAGGCCGACAGGTGTTGAGTCCGGTGACCACGGTTAACGGACGTCATGTATGGGGCGTTTTGCAAGATGTACGTACCCTCGGCACACGGGCTCTCTGGGCAAGCCGGATAGCGACGGTCCATAGCCTGATCTCAGAGCCGGTAATGGACCGGCTGGTGACTCTGGTCAAAGGGTAGCCAAAGCGATAGGACCTCATCCACCAATTGACTAAGAGGGAGCCTAAGGTGAGAGAGCGGACTTCGTAGAGGAAGACTCTCGGTGACTCGCTAGTGAAGACGGGACTCGCGGGAAGGCCATGCAGGAATTCCCGGAGCAACCGAAGGGCGAGGGTTTCGGACAGCGCCTGAGATGGTCCCGCAGAGTGTTGCAGCTAGAGAACTTGTGATCCGACCCCAAGGTGGGTGGGGTTTGGTGGTGTCCTCGCCGACCACAGAACGGTCGCAGAGGGAGGCCAGTACGGCTCTGGTTGCCCCATGTCGTGCCGTAAACCCTGGAAGAGGGTCAGCCGGCAGGCCCGCCATCGAACGCTATCCCCGCAGGGAACCGGGCCGGAGGCTCTCCGGTAACGCTGCGGCGTCTCGAACCCTGGGGAGACTCTTGGTCCGACCCAGATCCTGCGCGTCTGTGCGCTACTGGAGGTTGCCGCGCCCAGTGGTGAGGATCTAGCGCTGTCTCCACCTAACTTTCGAACGCAATAACTGTAGCGGTCGGTCAATGCACGGGGTCAAGGGCATTCGTGCCTGGGTACCCTCGATGACCGTGAGGTAAGGTAGAGGTGGCCGGGCTTCTGCCGGCCTTCCGCGGTCCCTCCGCTCTTGGGTGTGGACGGGCTGTGGGGGCGGCCGTGACTCCGGACCATCCAACTCCCTAGCGAGGCGGAGTCTAATCCGTCTAGGTGGAACTTTCCGTGCCTACCTGGAGTCGCTAACGGCACCTAGTCTGGCATCTCTGGCTCCCGGAGTGATCACGAGGGGTTTCGTTGGTCGAGTCGGTGAGACTGGGAGAAGAGCCCGGAGCGGGGACGCTTTACGTCCGGAGGGACTTTCCCCGTTCTCCAAGGAATTCCTCTAAAGGCTTCTAAATAACTTTCTTATCGGTTAGCCCGCATAGATGTCTCTGCCGGAAAATGGTATCTAATCTTGTGGGCCCTCCGTAAAGCAACTCCGGCTCGTGAAACCTTGTGTAGGTTGATGTGCCCGGTGTCTTTATAGGTGTCCGGTTCCCGTGGGCTGTCGGGGCGTACAGGGTCGGTAACCAAGGTAAGGGACCATTTGGCTCTTCTATCTGGGTGATGACGATTGTCGTATGTGACCGATCCATCTATTTCTTGGGAATAGTCGGCATGACGTACGCTGGGCTGTGTGTCGACTTGTCCGGAGCTCTCGTGAGGTTCCATTTTGCCGGGACATGTCTGGCGGCGGCCTTCGGGACGCGTCGCGGGGCTTGTCTCGCGGGGGCAAATAGGCTTGAAAGAGCCTAGGACCGGAAGGCAGGCGCTATTTTTTAGGGCACCCCCTGTCTTAGCTCATTAATTAAAACATCGTTTGCCTATCTAAAACTTATTATTTCTTTATGTAATTCACTTTTATTTTCGTATATATCTAGATACATGTTGGCCAAAATTGAACTGCAACTCCACTCATAGGGATACCTTTAATCCACTTGTATACATTATTGCCCTCATATAATTTTTTTTACTGAACTACGAATTGAAAAAAAAATTGAAATGCACTTAAATCTCTTTATGCATTACCATACCTATATACACCTCCAGTATCTTATCCTTTAAATCCTCAATCTGCATGTTGTTAAAAATATCTTCAAAATCATATGCATACAACCCTGTAATCTTATTTTTGTACCTTTTTATTTTCTTCTAACAGTTCATAAATATTACTTATTGTGAAAGTTGAATTTTCACTTTTAATGTTTAAAAGAATTCTCTTCAATACTTCTAATAATTTTTTATTCGCACACTCAATATACCACAGGAAACGTTTCTGAATTTCACAGGGCATTTATGGAACATCAGTATTAAAACCAAATAAGGAAAATTCAAATATCTTGTTTTGTTTTAATTTTTTAGGGTTCCGTACTTAAAAAGTAAAAACGGAACCATTATAAGATCACTCCTCTGTCTGTCTGTCACATCCCTTTTACTCGTAAACTATGAAACGTGGAAAGTTCAAATTCGTGGATGTAATAAAGACCATTGACCCACATATTTTCAGATTAATAAACATTCATAAATATATTTAGTAAAAATGTAGTGGGGCTAATTATGGTACTTGAAAAAAATCTTTTCTTTGAATATCGTGTGGGGTATCGTGTGAAAGCTTTCGTAACGCTGAACTCAAAAATACATTCCTTTTAATTTTAGGTATTATATTTTCAAAGATATTACCGAAAATGCAGCGCAAAAATATTATGCCCAGCATCTAATTCCGAATCTACTGAAACTAAAATTATGAAAAAATTAGAGGTAGTTGACGTTAATTTAAACCTTGCCGGAAAATTATAGCGATCACCATATGCCACATAGTTTTTGAGAAAATCGCATTTTTCTGTTAAACACAAATTTCGATTTACGGGCATTCAAAAAAATTGTACTATAATTAAAAAAAAATGCATATCGTAGCAAAAGTACAAAAGCATTGTTGATAATGAATTTTAAAAAATCATCGGTAATTAACCGAGATATTAACCCTTAAATATACTGCCAGTTTGGAGATAAACAATTAAAGGGGAGGCCTACTCTGTGTCTAGTTAGCAAGTTTTAACGATATATATGTGTAATGTCCAGTAACAGTATAAAAGCAATAAATGTCACATTGTTAAAACATTCTAATTTCAGTGGTCACAGGACACAAAAAATTGGAAAAATAAAAAAAAGAGACCATTTTCAATATTTAATGTCTTAAAATGTTTTTTCCAGAACCATTTTCCAACAATTTACTGAGCGCTTCGTTTCAAAGCATAACGATCCTATGATGAAGGAACCGTTGCACCCTCACCAAACTGTCACGTTTGGGGAATGCTATGGTTTCTGGATGTACTCACGTGAATTGGACAACGTCGCCCAGATGCGACACTTATGGGTAATAACGTCGTTATGAAGCGAAAAATGAGCTTCATCTGTACAGAAGATGTTAAAGAATAAGTGCGATTTTGGAGAAAGCCCAACTCGCATATGATTCTCCATGTACGGTAACCGCTGGTAAAAGTTCATGGCACGATTGTAATATATATGGGTACAGATCAAGTATTCCATGAAAAATATTGCATACCAAGGATGGTGGAAAGCCCAAACATCTGGCAACTTCACGAGCACTGCTGGTCCCTGCACCTGAATAGGATGCTGACGGTTCCATTTCGGCTGCAACATGCAGCGAACATCCCTTCATTAAACATGGCCTTCCGGATCTTACACGATCCTCCAGCGTTCCAGTTTCCTCAAACCGCCGAACAAGCTCTGTGAAGCCTGTCATTGTTAAATGTCCTTTTCCAGACCTCACATTCTTCTAAATTCGGAATTTATGCAAATCAATGGTCGCCGATTCATGGTTCACGTAAAACAACTTCACCAACAAAGCTTTATCCTTCGCACTCAGCATGCTTGTTCACAAACACGGTTTACACCAGTGAACTAGTTGTGCATTAGGAGCGCAAGTTCTAGTAATCGTCTCATTTGATATTTCCATTGAAGTCGTTCTTATCAATAAGACCTAGTGGCTGTTTTTTGAGTTATTGTTTTTACTACCTCAAAAAATTACCGTTACTTAAAATGCTAATCCTGCAAACCGTCTTTTATTCTAGTTCGGGATTTATGAATATTTTAAAGTTTCTACGGACTTTTTGCCCATTCGGTATATTAATTACTTTATTTTTTAAGTTTATTTTGCAGCCGCAATTGTATAATATTGTCCAAAGTGTTTATCTTAGTTTTAATTAACCATTCGGAACTTGCTTTCAAATTATTGCTGTTAAGTTATTATTTATTTAGATATCATTAGAGAGTAGCAATTTTTTTTTTTTTTTTTTTTTTTTTTTTTTTTTTTTTTTTTTTACAATTTTTCTAGTTTAAATGTTTATTATGCTTTTATAATTTGTTAGGATTTTTATTAACATTGTACTGAGAAGTCCATTAGAATAATGCTAATGTCCAGCAAAGAAAGAAATAGTGGGCCCTCAGCTGGAAAATAGATGGCAACCAGCGCTGCCATCAGCGGTAAAGTGATAAATAATAAAGGTATAAATAAAATCAAAAGTTATTATTATTATTATTATTATTTTCGTAAATAATTTTAATTTAATTTTATCAATTTTTAAGAACTTAGCTTATATCCACTTGAAATTGACTTGAATTGTAATTACATTTTTATATTTTATATCAAATGTAATTAAAATGTAAGGAATACACAATACCATGTTATGTACTACATACATTAATAATATCAATGCAGATAAAATTTCGATTTTTATCATAATGCATTTGAACAAACAAAATTATAATTTAATAAGTGAAAAGATAAATTTCAGTCATACTAATGCAATCATAACATCTTATATTTCAGTTTCATCTGGGAAAAAATTATAATGCAAACAAAATTTTAAAAAAATAAGCGGATAAATGTTAAGCTAAATAAAACTAAATTAAAATTCTATGAAAGTCATCACTATAATACTAATACTATTCATTATATTTATATTGAATGGAATTTTAAAATTATATAAAGAAGTTTAAAAAAATTGATCTCGAATTACATCATTACGTCTCCATTTTTTTTTCTTATAAGAAACTCTAATTTCAATTGATATCGAAAGTTTTCATTCATATTGATTACTGAAAGATGGCGCCAAAGCAAAGTTAAACTCATCTTGAAATCTTGTTATCCGTTGTTTACATGGAAATAGCTGATAATGTGTTATTTTTAATTTAGAATTTAAAACATTATAATTTGATATATTTTGAACGTTTTAGAGAAAGTAACGAAGAATAGATGTGATATAAAGCAGATTATGTGTATATTTCCATACGTTGAAAAATCGGCAAACTTACGGTCTCTTGAATATTTATACCTAACATGGACGCGGTGATTGGTTTTATCGAGGATGGGTTCGCCCCGGACTCGTTAAATTGCCTTTTATTATATAGAGATTCTCCTAACACCATATTCTACAGAATATACGTTTTAGTGCACTTCATAAATATCAACATCTATATGTCAATAATTATATGTGTATACCAATTTCCAAACATTTGAAATGATGTAACATCATTAAAATGCATCTGAAAAGGATTTTTTTCCCATTGTCCGTAATGTAACTGATAAATTCGGGCATTCTTTTATAAATGAAGTAGTTATACTAAACACTATTTCAATACAGATATTGTTAAAGTAAATGCCAATAACATATAAAATTAAGTGGAAATTCGTGTGTATATATTGGAGCGTTATATCTCAGACTGTCGAACAGACTATCCGAGATCATAGAACATACATATACCGCATACATATCAGAATAATGATTGGTACTTACACATACACATACATACACAAATGTGCATCTATACGAAAATATATGTATGTTGTGACTTTAAATATTTTGTAAAATGTAATTTATTACACACAGCAAAACCAGAATTTTCCCGTAAAATTACATAAGTTATCCACTACGAATTGATTGCTTTATTCTCTTTTTATTCTTATATGAAGTGAATGATGCCTTTCACAGAAAAAACTCGGTAATTCTGTTTTTTTTTTTTTTTTTTTTTTTTTTTTAATCAATGGAAGAATTATTTTTGTTTAAGACATGTTTTTAAGATAAAAAGAGCCATAGACATGATGAGTCCGCTAAATGGAATATTATTCTTAGATATTTGCTATGTTCATCAGTTTTGTTATCATAAAAGTAATCTAATTTTAGAAATAAAAGCTATTTAATCTGATAAGTTTTCTTTTAATTATTTCAGCAATTTTTGTTATTAGATAATTCTGAATATATGTTTGCATACAAAAGCACATATTTCAATATTCTATTTAAATTATATTTATACACGTAAAGCATTGTAAGATATACATATTTTATTCAATCTAATAGTAAAACATATTATTATGTTGCCAGTGTAAGAACTCAAGTCGATGTTTATTTAGATTGAATTAAATGACATTTGTTTATTTAAGTAAAAAACATAATTAAATGTCTTAATTCATTTAATATGTGCATGTTATTTACACAGATTATTATATAGAACTAAAATAAAAATCTCTCATAGAAAATATTATAAGAATAAATAAGAAAAATTGGATTGGTTGGTTGGTTGATTGTATTTATGTCGGCCAATTATCTGCACGTGGGATATAGGCCCTAAGGGGGGGGGGTGCCTTCCGTGGAGGTCTTTCTAAGGGAACCTAACCCGTATTAACGCTTGGAGAACCAAGGTTCGAAGAAAACCACGAAAACTCCGAAGGATTAGGCCGACGGGCGCGATTGGGATCGAACACAGCACCTCCCGTCTACCAGCTTCGAGAGCAGAACCTCTCGGCCACTGGTGGGGCAAGAAAAATTGGAATCAGTATTAAATAATACAAAATATTTATACTGCCCGTTATAAATCGCAATTCTATTAGAAAAAATAATATTATTTTATAATAAAACGGTTTGTTGATAGTGTGGAATTATTTATACAAATATTAGTCTATTGATAATTAATTTTCTTTCATACCGTTTTTTTTTTTTTAAATTTTCTTTGGAAAAAAGAGTTTTCGTTTTTAACACGTTTCAGAAAAAAGTTTATTCATGAGTTCGATTTTTCTGATCATTTCACAGAGTGGCCGAGACGTAAAAAAACACAAACAAAATATGAATTTTTTATTCATTCGTTTCTTTTGTGAGTTTCTGTTATTCGGAAGTTGAAGAATGGAACCCTACTTGAATTTCCTTGGGAAAAAATGCATCCTAAGTGCGCTTTGTAAATGTGTGCTTTTTTTTACTTTTGAAAATTGGTCAACTTTAGCCAACTTTACCTTTTTCGCTGGTCTTCATGTACAGTTGTTGAAAAAAGTAAACGCCCCCGACTAACTCTGAAACAAATATAGTAGAAAAAAGTTACTGGTAACAAACGATAGGAGATAAAGACTACTTTTAAATGATGTATATATTCAATTAACTTAAAGGACCATCTACAAGTCAAAACCAGCCCAAATATTATTTTTTTCAATAGCAATATTCAATTTTGAAAATATATTTAAAATTATCGTTTCAAACTATGCGACTTGCGAAATTTTACTTCTTTCGGATATAAGGGTTTGAATTATAAACATTCAAAATTAACAGCTTCTGATGTTAAATCAAATGTTCATATTTTTAGGGGCTGTGCATTTATAACTTTATCATTTTAGGTGGGAGGGGAGTCAGGCACGTGATATCATAAGATATCTCTAGGATGAGGGGGGGGGATTCGTCTTTGATATCTTTATCATTTTTGATCCAACTAAAAATTTATCTATTTATTTGTAACATTGCATTTGCATCAAAATTGTATGTTATCTTTTTTTGTCTGTTATCTATTTTTATGAAGATACAAAGAAATCATTAAAATCATTAAATGATTATAAAACTGCTTAATTCCAAAATATGGAATACGCGAAACGTTTGTCATTCCTATTCTTTTGTCATATGCGTATGCATATATAATAGGCTGTTCGAGAAACTATGTACGAAATATATTTGAAATGATACTTGTGTTTACTAGTGAATAAAAGAGAAATAATGTTGTCCACCTGTTTTGATAATAAGAAGTTCTGTCGTCCCCCCCCCCACACACGTGCGAAGGCAAGTGCAAGAAGACATTACTGTTGAATTCATTATGTTACAAAAGAATATTTCATACTTTTGAATAGTAACGGTTTCTTTTAAGTGTTATTTGATATAAAGTTTTTTCATATATAAAATGATATTTTATTGACTTCTCTTGAATCAATAAAGCATGCGAAAAATACTTGTATAACCATATTTATCCATAACTCTAAATAACGTAAGATATCGTAAGGTGTGAAGGGAGTCCAAAATTACCAAAAAGTTGATAACTTTATATATGCACAGTCCCTTATAAATATAGCCTGAAGTTTTAATCCTATTGTTCTAATCTTTTGTGTGATTATAATAAATAAATAAAAAAAACATCAATAAACTGAGTTTGTAATTTTTATAATTTTATAATATTAATTAATAATTATGAAATTAATATGAGAAAATATTATGAGTATACAATTTTTTTGATGGATTTATATTTATTATATCCTATTATATCCTGCTTTATGAGAATAAAATATTTCACATTTTTCCTCCAAGTAGTTTTAAATTATGCTTGAAAAACGTCAGTATGCTTGTTTAAGAGGCCGTCTACGATGAGCAGAAAAGCACAATTTTGAGAAAAAAGATATTTTTTACTGATTTCACTGAAACATTTGTGCTGGCAATAGTCAAATCATAATAAGGGAGTGAAATGGTCATATTGACAAAAAATAATACATTAATAGAAGTGACTTAGTCAATTTGTAGCGTTTCAACAATCAAATACCGAACTCTAATTTGGATACAGCCCCTAAAATATAGTTATTTTAAGTGGTCAGGTAACCTTTGAAGCGTCCAAAAGTCATTTTTTTAAATAGCTTATAATTAAATATGATACTTTAGGAACATTTAAAAGCAAACCCCATGCAAAATTCACATTCGAAGAGAAGTTATGTCTAAAACACTTTGAGCTTTTGCTATACGACAAACGGGTGATTCAATCTTTAAAGCCAATTTTCTCAAAACAGCGATTTTGTATATTGCGCGTACGATTTCTGAAAAACGGTTACCTAGAATTTCACAAAAATTTTGGTGGATATATTAAACGTACAGCAGCACACAATGACCTGTTATTATGTTTCTGAAGTAAGAAATTTAGAATTCACGACTCCTTTTGCATAAAATAAAATCTCGATATTTCGAATTACTTAATTTTTCTTTTCTCAGGATCTACAAGTTTTATTTTGTTCATTTTAGGTCATTTTGAAAACACTTTATATTTGTACTCATTAAAAAAAATCTTGGATTATTTCAGCCATTCAAATGAGAAAAATCATGCGCGCAATTCATGCAAGAATAAACCTTTCGTAAAAATTGTATTATCTTTAAACACAAATAACAAAAACTATATATGTGTATACCTTTTCTAACAACTTTAATTGATAAAATAAATCGTTCCTAAAAGGTGTTTTCAATTTTATAATTAAAAGTTAATTAGCTAAAGAGTGACTGCAATTCTTACATAGGTCACTTTTCCATGTACTTTGTTGGTCCAAAGAGTACCTGACCTCTTAAAATATTAAATCGCTCTGAAACTGATCGTAAGGATTTCATCAACATTTGTATTTAGGTTAATTGAAGGGTATAGAATTTATTTATCGTGTTAAATTTGGATATTGCTATTGTGAAAAAAACAGAGTTTGGGTTTATTTTGACACGTAGATGGTCTTCTAAGCAAATTTTATACTCATAATTTGAAACCAGATTTTATTTCCAATCGTTTGATAAGAGTAAACTTTCTACTATGATAATTTGTTGCAGAGTTAGTAGGGGTGCTACTTTTCTTTCCACGACTGCACCTTAATTTTCAAAATATCGGATTTTGAAACTTTGAGGTTATTTACCTCTTGATTACAGAATACAATAAATAATCCCTTTAAATGTAGCATAATTGTAACGGTATTTAAAGTACACTTATATTCACAATTTAAAAAAAGTGAGTAATATTAACGGTTGATACTTAAAAGAAATAATAAAAAAATAAAAGCGACATTAGCCTCCTACGTGGCATGAAATTTCATACAATCAAGAATTAGCTGTACTTATATGAGCTTCAAGTATAGTCAAAAGTTAGAGTCCGTTACATTACGGTTTATAGGAAAAATCGTTTCAAGTGCTTTTACGTGGTCAAACTAATCAATTCTTTTTAGGTGCGGTCGTAATTATATAAATGCGTAGCACCTACAGTAGGCGTCTGGTCCGTCCGTCCGTCTGTTAACTGTCTGTCTCCATATAACAGCGCAAAAACTACCCAACAGAATGGTTTTAAAATTTAAATATATAATTGTTCCAGAGTTTTGTCGACTCACTTAAAATTTTACGAAAATCAGATTTATAGTTCAATTACTGGGACAGTATGCCGCTACATTACGGCCAATGAGAAATTATAGTTTCAAGTGAATTTTAATGATGTTACACATTTTCGAACATAACGGAATTCATATGCATCCATGACGTGCACTAAAATATAAATCCTGCAGAATATGCGGGGCAATGTATATTAATTATTCATTTACAGTGCCCCACAAAAGCATTCCGTTACATCTTGGTATAGGGAGAAACATAGTTTGCGGAGTATTTTAATTATGTAAAATTATTTCACATATAATGAAATTGATAAAATTTGCTGAAGTTTAATATAAGTAACTGTCTGTATAATGGAAAGTGCACAGTATTTACAGGGTCACATGGACTATACTGTATATTAGAGATGATTCTTGGAAGTGCATTTTTATTTGCGAGATAATTTTTTAAGTTTAACTGATTTTTTAGCATATTACGTTGCGTGTATAAATACTGTAGATCATATATCTTGCTGCACATAATAATTCGTAAGGCTTACTGAGTATGATCGAAAATAGCTTAAAAGTGTTGTTTAAATGAGATATGGATTTATACGCTGAACCACATTTGTATATTAAGGTATGTGTGTAAAATATAGATAAAATGATATACAAGTCCACCCAAATAATTAGACACATTTGCCGTCTATTGATGATAATCTCTGGAAGTGTGATTTCACTACTTTTAAGAGTGTTTTTGTCTAAATGTAATATTAGCTAAAAAGTGGCACGTAAATAAAGGTAGTACACTGTAAAAAAAATTCTGTAAAGTTACTAAAGTTTTTCTAGGAAACTGGGATGCCTAGAACTTTTTATATAAGGGCAACAACAAAAATTCCTGTAACAGCCGCTGTTACAGGAATTTTTGTTGTTGCCTTTACATAAAAAGTTCTAGGAATCCTAGTTTCCTAGAAAAACTTTAGTAACTTTACAGATTTTTTTTTACAGTATAGGTAAAATACAGGGCTGTACAGAAGTATTCACGTATACTTCCGTCTATTGGTATAAATTTCTGAAAGCTAAATTTCAACGGATTATGCGTTTTTAACACTTTCCAACATACTTGAAAGTGTTTATGAAATCAGATTGTCTGTACAATTTCTAACTACCGTTAATATAGTTGGATTTCTCTGTGATTGATATGGGAGATTCTCAAAATATGGGGTCATTAAACGTTAACTTTTTGTAATTTTTAAAATTTTCAAATTTAAGGCCAATTTTTTTTTAAATAGTATAGTAATTTGTCTATAAATATAATATATAAATATTTCTAATAGTATGTCTACAAAATTATACACAAACATTAAAAGACAGCAACTATTCTGGAAAATTAATGTTTAAAGCATTTAATTAGAAAAATTAAAAAGCAGAATTATTTGCTATTTTTATACATTTAATTAGAAGTTGTGTACGTTACAAATTTTGGACATTTTTTCACATGTACGTTACAGATTTTGGACGTTGCTCTCAGTATTTAAAAAATTCTTAAGACTAAGAATGTAGTAAATGTGTCTGTATACACATATATATATGTATAATTAACTTTTTGTTATCCAGTAATAATAATAATAGAATCAAATGCTTTGTTACGTACGTTACTTTCGGACATAACAAAATACAGAAAAATTCTTTATAGAAAAGTCCTTCTATCTTCAAAAAAGCAATATATCAGCCTGCCATCTCTTATCGAAATTATCAAAAAATCATCCGTTTTCTTTATGCATTCGTAGTTTACCATTAGAACCACCTTGAAAAAAAGTTAAAACTATTTTTCTTGGTGGTACATTGGAGCAGTTAACGTTATGAATGTCCGAAATTGGCCTCTTTAGCATAAAATAATAAAATTTTAAGATATTTATACAATGCTTTTACAATAAATTATGTCATTTTCTGTCTCTGGATAGAATTAAAATCTCAGTGTAAAAAAAAAAAAAAAAAAAAAAAAAAAAAAAAAGTCAATGATAGTTAAAGTTATGTTTGAAAGGCTTAAAGTTATGACTTGCCCACCTTTTGAGAATCGCCCACATATGTTAGTGAGATTTACTATGCCATGTTCGGTTTTGAAAATGAACTATGTAGCATTCATAGTTTATTTACAGAGACATTCAAAAGTGTTCAATTACATTATGGTATATGAGAAAATGTCGTAATTATATAAATACGTCGCACCTATGACGTCGTCTGGTCCGTCCGTTTGTTCGCATATAACAGCCAAAAGTTACCGAATCAAATGTTTTGAAATTTAATATATATATATATAAGGTCGTTGCAGAATTTTGTCGTGTCATTTCAAATTTTATGAAAATTGAATTAGATCTTAAAAAAAAATAATACAATTTTCTCCATTCTATTAAATCTTATCATACATAATTAATTCAATGATATCCCATGATAGGTAATGATTCTACATTGCCATGGTGATTACGACCTATTTAATATGGAGTCATATTATTTCCGTATTACTGAATGCAATGTACATAAACGTGATAAATTTTGTATTCATGGATTTTTGCATAAGAGTGCAACAGCTGTTGCACCAAGATCTGATTAATTATAAAACTAGTTACTGTACGAATGCACTTCATTTGCCACGTTTGACGTACAATTTCCAACTTGTGTATACGGGTGTCTACGGGAAAAAATCGTTTGCAGTATATTTTAATGTTGTTACTCTATTTCAAACATAATGCAAGTTATTTGTTGAGGTGCACTATAATCAATTGGGCGCCGCCATATATGTATTAAAATATGTTTTATGGCACCGTTGTTTCCTTTTGCATATGAAGTATATATAAAGCACTTCTAAAAAAAAAAAAAAAAAAAAAAAAAAAAAAATCGAATATTTTTGAAAAACAATATGTTCCCAAAATGGGAGCAATGCCGCTTAATGGGGGGGGGGGGGGGATTTATTTTTATTTTTACAAAAAGTTATATTACCTCCGTGCAGTTATGATATTTATTTTTCTGTTCTTTAGAATTAAAAAGGACAATATCATTCTGAAACTGATATTTTACGAAAAATCCAGATACATTACAATTATAATAAACATATACGTTTATAAAAAAGAAAATCTATTCACCTCTTCCATGAGCATTTTTACTTCCCATTTCTAAATTTTCATCATCGCATTATCTCTATTTTACAAGAAAAAAAAGTTGGAACTATTTTTGTGTTGTATTACATTAAATTTTTAAATAAAATTCCAGTATTTTTTTTGACAAATTTTACATCTAGATTGTTTCCCATAAGGAAATTCCTGTGTTATTTCTGGATAGTTTTCTTCAAA
Organism: Maratus speciosus; assembly: GCA_963932465.1. Classification (NCBI taxonomy): domain Eukaryota; kingdom Metazoa; phylum Arthropoda; class Arachnida; order Araneae; family Salticidae; genus Maratus; species Maratus speciosus. Next base: position 431,186,134 of record OZ010795.1, on the reverse strand, counting down.
TGTGGAAATGGGTTCCTTTGATATATGCAATATATCCGAGCATTTTGTAGAGTCAAATGTTTATTTTCTTTAATTCTTAAGATTAGCTAGAGTTTCGTTTTTAAATTATTTTCTCTGTACTCTGTTTATTTTTTTTTAATATCCCGATTTTAAGATTCTTATGAAAATTCTCCTATAATATTAAGTCTGGTGTCCAAAATTAAGTACCAGTCACAAAATGCTAATTTGTAAGTAAGCGAATACTCAAAAGGAAATAATATAATAATCCCTACTGCACAGCTAGTCCATATAGCACTTCAATCATGTCACACATGGTCACAAGTGTCACAGTCACTACGTGAAACAAAAAATAGGAAATTCCACACGTCTCATTAAGAGTCTCAAATGATCATTATATGAGACTCCACTGAGACGTCAGTGTGGCTTCTGCTTTGTGACGAGTCACCAGGTGACTTTACAATGTAGTTACATTGTGACTCTCATGTGACTGTCATTTTTAGATTCAAATTGAAAGTCATCCTGACCGTTGCATTATGAAAGTCGCCAAATATCACATTATAGTCACATGGTGACTTTTCACAAAAGAGCACAATAGTGACTTCACACTAGTCTCTCTGTCACCTGAAAGTCATCATGTGACTTTAATGTGACATTATTTCGTAACTTATCACAATGCAGCGTTCACGATGACTTTGAAATTGAGTCTACAGATGACAGTCACATGAGAATCTCAATGTAACTACATTGTAAAATCACATGGCGACTCGTCACAAAGTAGCAGTTACAGTGACGTCTCAGTGGAATCACATATAGTGATCATTTGAGACTCATAATGAGATGTATGGAATTTCGTATTTTTTTCTTCACCGTAGTGACTGTGACATTTGTGACCATGTGTAACATGAATGAGATGTTATAAGGACTAGCTGTGCTGTAGAGATATTAATTATTCGAATTATATTATTTCTTTTTGAGTATTCGCGTACTTGAAAATTAGCATTTTGTGATTGGTCTTTAATTTTGGACACCAGTGTATATTACGGGGTAAGGCTGGGGTAAGGCTACGGGGTAAATCGTTTTCAAGATATCTTAATCATTCGTTATCATGATTGGATTAAGTGGCAAATAAACGATTTCGGGATGATCCAAATAATTATTTTAATCTAATTGCTCAAAATAATTCAAAGATTGAGCCACGGTTATAAATTTCACAGTCATCTTTTTCTTAAAATCGAAATTCTAAATGTATGCAATGAAAAAAAATAATAAAACTATTAGAAATATATGATTTAGCATAAAGAAGATATCTGACAAAGTAAGAAACAAATTTAATAGTAACACTTCCAAGAAAAGTTTACTAGGATTTAAAAAGCATCATTTCTATGAGCTTCTATAAAGAAGGTATCCGTGTGTAATAAAATCACCGTATTCGGCCTTCGAAATTTGAGGCGTCCCACATGACGCGGAAAATTAACGAAGGCGTCTTTGTTCCCATTGTGGGAACAACTTGTTCCTTCCCAAATTGTGATCCATCTATTACAGTTATAAATTCCTGATTTATGTTCTATTATACAATAGACAGTTTTAAACATCTGTTAACTAAAAAATATAATTTTTATTTTAAAGTTATTTAAAAAAACATATTTCGTAAGAACCCAAAAAGATAAATTTCGCCCTTTTTTAATACGTTTAAAAATTAGAAAATTCAAATGAAATTTAAAAAAAAAATTACAAATGTTATCCCATATATTCAAAATAAAAAGAACATAAATTTTTAACAATATAAATAATATTCATTTTAGAAAGAATCCTTAAGTATTATTCCCAAAATGGAAGCAATGACAGTTTTTTGTGAAATATGTAGAGTGCATTACACATACCTTCCACTTGTAGGGATACTCAAAAGTACAAAGCAAAAAGTACTCAATACTAAAAAGTAGGGATACTCTACTACGAGTGACATTTGCCCGAAGTACTGTCTACGAGTGACATTTGCTCGAAGTACGTTTCCAAATGCTGTTTGACTTTTAGGGGTCTCAAGAGTCTTAATGCTTCAAAATTTTCTAAATTTTAAATTTTTAGATGTTAAACTCTTATCTTTTCTGAACATTTTGATGTATTTGTTTCCTTGAAATACTCATTTGAACAGAAATTATTGCTTTTAGAATTATACCCGCTCATTAACTGAAGCGGCTTTTACGAAATTTTGAAGTCATTTTTCTCCAAATGTCGTTTTGGGGCATAACACGCAAGATATCTCAAACACTTCTGAATATTCTTTCATGAAATTTTCAGAACATATGTTTCATCTTAGTCAATATAAACCGAACCTAAAATTTCCTTTTTATTGTTAAAATTTTTTTTTAGGAAATTACTCTGTTGAAATACTCAAAATTTTGTATTAGCTAAATACAACTTTGTATTATATATGTAAAATGCTTTAAATGCAAATTTATTTAGGTTCAAGGTAATTATTATAATTTTAAGTATATGTAGGAACCAAATTTTTATTCTAGTTGCAAAATCTATTTTCTAATCCTGCGCGTAAGCTGTTATACCAATTTTCTGCTTGTAAAGTGTCTTACAGTTTGGAGCCCCCTGCAAATGCTAGTTCTGAATCTTGCCATTTTTGTAAGTACATGAAATGAAAGAACATAAAAACATGTATAATAATCACTTATAAACAGATTAAATAAAATAATGCTATAAAAAGTGATGAAATATCTTAAGATTGACGATCGTTTCGTCACAAAAACGGCGACATTTTCAAAATCATTCACGATAGAAAATATTTTCACATAATTTAAAAAACAATAAACATAGTAAACAATGTCACGAGACATGATGCATAATGGAAAACATTGCAAACATAAAATTAAATTAAAATTAAATTATTTAAAATAAAGTTAAATAATGAAATAAATAAAATATATGATATTGCAAGAAACAATGGATACAAAGAAAGCATTATAGAAAAATTAATTAAGAGCATGAAGAATAAAAAGAAAAGAAATTTCAATCCACAAAATTCCACTTATCCATTTTACAATATTTTCCTGGTTTCTTCGAACTTTTGAAATATAAACTCAATAAATTCAATATCTCCCTAGTCGCGAAAACTTCTATGAAATTAAAAATATATAGTATGCAAGAAAATAGATCCAATAGAGTCACACCAATTATCAGGATTATACGAAATACCTTTCATCAAAGAAGATGGATCAAAGCAGTTTTATATAGGTATGGCAAGTTGAAAACTTAAAACTTGAATCTAAGAACATATAGCAGATATCAAATTCAACATAAGAACCACAGCTTTGGCCAGATTATGCAGCGAAGAGCCTTAGCAAATCGATTTTAAAAAGAGCAAGTTAATTTATACATCAAGATTTTATTTACTATCCATAATCCGAGAATTAATAGAGATATTTTTACGTAACAGGTATATTTGCAATGATTCAGTATCCCTTGATTTACCTAAAATTTGGAAAGAGATGCTATGTAATTTTAGTAACAACAGTAAAAATTAATCCACGATCGCAAATAGCCAAGATAATTTTATTATTATTTTATTTTTGCAATGTTTTTCATTATACATGTTGTCTCGTGACATTGTTTACCATGTTATTGTTTTGTTAAATTATATGAAAGTTAATCCACGCTCGCAAATAGCTAATTTAATTTTAATTTAATTTTATGTTTGCAATGTTGCCCATTGTGCATTATGTCTCGTGACATTGTTTAATTCGTTTATTGTTTTTAAATTATGTGAAAATATTTTGTATCGTGAATGATTTTGAAAATGACGCCGTTTGTGCGACAAAACGATCGACAATCTTAATAAATATATTTTATCACTTTTTATAGCATTATTTTACTTAATCTGAAAGAACACACTTATACATTTCATCCCAATAAAAATTGTGTTTTAAAATCTTATCTATTTTAAGAAACTTAATATTGAAATGGTCTTTTTTCCCCATTTTTTCCAATTTTAAGAGTCCCGAGATACCTTAAGTTTAGCTAAATTTCTTCATAGTACGTGGTGTGTATAGATTAAGTTGATTGCACGCATGCCTACCCAAAGGAACTCGTAAGTATTACTCACAATGGATGTGAATTTCTTAAAGGTGGTTTTTAACTGTATTGCGTATTTACCTTATGAACTGTATTTAACATACCAAGAGCAGTTTGTGGAATATAATTAAAATCAGTTGTAAGCAAATAACAACTTAAATTGGCGTTTATGGTTCGTAACTGCTGGAAGGGAGTTTTTAGATTTATTATGCGGTTTAGATCAGAATTAAGTTTTAGCTCAATATTTCGATAATATACAGAGATTTATATATATATATATATATAATCTAATGAATTTCAATCTATTGCTAAAAGTTACTAAAAGTGAATTTTGTAACTGAACTAAATTTTAGCATGCTATGTAGTATATATGCAAATCTATTGATCATATACAGAGGTGCAGAAAACGATTCGATTACACTTTTTTATTATAGAATGTAGCATACTCAGTTAGTTTAGTAACATATATTATTCGAACGAACTGGTTGCTAAACAAGCTTATGTCGTGCTTCGGGATTTACATTTTGAGATATATATGAATTTATATGGAGAGTCTAATAATGTTTGTCAAATGCCAAACTTGGCATCAGAAATTATGAGCCAAATGATGGAATATAAACGAATAAGTTTTTTGTCTTTAAATATTTTAGATTTTGACGTTAGTAACTTTTGTACATACATAAATAGGTACATTTCAAAACCTGGGATTTGCCATATCAAGTACTTTCTGGGCGAATCCCTTAAATTTTTATGTAATCTATACAGGATATATAAGTATGAGATGGATATCTAGAAACTGTCATAGTCAGAAGTAGTATGTTTCGGGGAACAGGGGATCTCCCGAAATGTTCACTATTTATCACCCGAAGAAAAAATGATCGAATCACCATGTCTGTCATATTACTGACCATGATACATGAAACCTTATATATTGCAATTATGGTCTAATTTAACTCTTTGTGTTGAAAACATAACTTTAGTCGCAAAAACTACAAAGTAATGTATATTCATCACCTTTTGGACTCAAAGTATGCCATAAAGCCTTTTGCGATGTATTTTTTCCTCAATTTGGCAAACTGAAACTAGTGAACATGTAGCTTTGAAGTACATATTATCCTTTCTTTAATTAGATAAGGAATGTATAAAGCTCTTTTGAAGTCCTTTCCTTCCTACTTAAATTTCTATTTATTTATTCATTTTTAATTCGCCTTCAAATTTATGTTCCCCAAATCCACCTCATTGTCAAAGATATTCTAATTTATTTCACTTACAATAATTATTTTTAACGAATAATTTGTCGCAAATATAGTTAGTTTATTCCTAAAACTTGTGTTATTTATATTGCAAAACTTTGCGTTAACTCTTTGTTGTAAGAATTATTTTGTACGTTAGTTACATTTTCTGTCTCTGTTGGCTGTTTTATTGCATGTTTGAGAAAGTTAAATTAATGAAGTTATCACTGCTTATTTGAATTCTAAATTAATTTATCGTTCTTATTCTTAAAGAAAACTTTGCTCCGTAAAATTTTATTGATCATCGCATTTATATAATGAAAAATATTTCCCTTATATAAATTAAAAATTGTATTTAATTAGAATATATGCAAAGACATATTTGGATATAATAAATTGATAATTCAAAATGTTTTGCAAAATAAATAATTTGTATTAGAATTTATATTAAAATTTCTATAAGTAAAGGAAAACAATATGTGATAGATGATGGTTTCCAATCTATGGTAGGAAAAGTTCTTAAAAAAAAATGCATTCTTCTCTATAGACTACTGCGTATCGACTGAAACTTCTGGAGATTTACAATTGTCTATATTACTATCAACTCAGTAGCTGGATACAAATGCGCACTTACATAGACATTTAAAAATTCTTAACGTGTCTCCAACTCTTCCAACAGCCTCTGAAATCTATATACCTATTTATGAACACCCTAAAGACAAAAATAAAATTCTAATTTTGAAAATGCAATATTTTCTCTGAAGAATTACAATTTGTTATTTGACAATATTTGACAATTAACATCAATGAATAGTTTTTTTTTTTTTTTTTTTTTTTTTTTTTTTTGGAAATGCAGATTTATAAAGGAGGTGTGTTGATAAGGGCCATTTTTCGCCCATCAGCCCCATGATGTGAAATACATTTTTTCATTAGTATTACGCATAACAAATAGGAAAATAAATATTTTGAATGAATAGTTCTTTAAGCATGGGAAAAATCTACCCTATATATATAAAATCTTAATGAAACGACTTTATGAAACGATTATATGAAATGAATCTATGAAATGATTTTATAAAACGACTGATTAAATTACTGATTATGTTGACATAAAATATGGAATATTATGAGGGGAAATTAACACCAAAAATCCGTATTGATCCGCTGATCTCCAAATTGGTATTAGAGTTTCAAAATTTGAATTAGGTTTAGAAATAATATTTTTTTCTAATTTGAATTTAAATATTCTAATAATGGTAACCAAACTACTTCATTTTTGTAAAAAAAGAGAGAAAACGGATAATGATAGGGATTATTAGATTCCTTCTTTTTCGCCATTTTCAAGTTAAAATTGAAATCATCTTTTATTTCAATTGGCAGTGATGACAATATTACGATTAAATTATGTTTTTCAGGAAAAAAAAAATTCATTAAATAATAATAATAATAATAATAATAATAATAATAAATAAATAAATAATAATTTCTTATTCAGTTTAATTAAATTTTCATCATTTCAAGTGATATTTTTTTGCATCTTTTAGAAAGGTTATTATTTCAAATTGTTACCAATTGTAGAAAAAGCGCAAATAATAACATTTCCTTACGATTAAAAATTTATTTACACGTGACTATTTAAAACAGAAAAACTTCAGATTTAAATCATTACATGTTAAAAGCAGGAAAATATTGAAAATTACGTCATAAAAATTGTATGTACTATGACTATTAAAAGAGAAAGAAAACATTAAAATAATTTATTTCATTAATAGGCATTAAAAGTGGGTAATTACGTCATATTTAAAATAGCCGAGTAATAATTCTACCAAACAGTTTAAATAAAAAATATATATTTACGAGACTTTTATTTCACATTTCGAGATGCATTTTTTAACGTTTGTCGTCAATTCTAAGGCATCGTAAATAATAATACTTCTTTTCTAACAACAAAACTATTTTCACATGAATATTAAAAAGTGAAAGAAAACTTTAAAATGATGCATTCATTAATATTCGTTAAAAACAGCAATTGAGGGTAATTACGTCGTATTTAAAATGGACAAATGGTAATATTGACGAACAGTTAAAAATTAAAAATATATCTATGCGAGATTTCAATTCCAAATATATTGTTTTCTGTGTGTGTGTTCCCATAACAACACGATGTATTAAATTTCAATAATAACAATAACGAGTTTTTTACAAGTTCATGGAGGCTACACACTTTCAAATTAAATAATGTATGTACCCGTGAATCTTAAAAGGGAAAAAAAAACTTACAAACAAATAAATTATTGCATGACAAATGCATTTAATAATGGAAATTACGTCATATTTTAAAATGAACATTTAAAATGTTTGTCTTTCCGGAGAATTTTAATGTGACGTTACATGGTATAAAATAAATCCGGATAGCAAATTTATTTGGATATTACATTACTTGATGCAGCATAAATAAACGTATATGTGTTCGTAAAATACTTTAAATTAAAATTCGATAAATACATATTAGAAAATTCAGATATTCTTATTAATTAATATAAACAATATGTAATGTAAAAAAAAAAAAAGAAAAAAAAAGAAAAAAGAAAAAAAACAATAATCTGCATGATGGTGTATCAAAATAGAGGAAAGAATTCATGAATAAGCTATACCTGTTCCTGTTCCTGAAAATATCCAAAACTTGATAAAAACATATACTATAAGTGCAAACACAATGGTTTTCAATACCGTTTTTCTTGAAAGCTATTCCTAAGCGGACGGAGTTTTTTAACCTCGAACCTAAAGGAAGAATATTGTCCAGAGCGTTTTTATAAAAGTCAGGAAGATAGGCACATTTTTAATGTACCATTTTATACAAACTGATTTTCAAATGTATAATTGATCTTACATATCAACCGCATTGTCACGAATCATGGTAACAGAAAAATGCCTCATTCAAACGGAGAAGCATGGCAGCCCGATTACAGAAGACATCAACCGCTATGGTGATAATATCATTCAATCTTTCGTAACTTTGTAATATTTTTTAAACAGGGCACATTACCATATTTTCAGAGGTTGCGAAGTCTGAACGTAGGTTGGCGGGCGTTGCTCGCAAGGGGCTAATCCCCATAGTAAAATATATAATTAAGTAAGTATTATGTATTAGTTAAGTATTATGTACATTAATGAACTATTGTGCATAAATGAACAGTATTGGCATTAGTTTTATTCCATATAACAAATACAAACTATTACACTTAAGGCTAAATTAAGATGAATGGAGCTTATTACGACTATTATTTCAATATATGAAATATCGGAAATAATGAATGAGCGAAAATAATAATGCGGTATCCGACACTTTTGGCAATGTGTTTTAGTTTAGTCTTCTTCCTTGCATCCTTCACCCGAAACACTACTGCACCATCCAACGGCGGCGTCTTGTTGTATATGAGTATATTCAAGGTTTAGTTTTTTTTAGTTCGGTTGAGTTGTGGTGCATGTAAGCAGGAAACCAGAATACAGAAGAAACGCACGCACAGCACCCTACGACCCTGCGCCTACATTACATTGACAGTACCACTGTGTAATGTTGCTTCACTTTGTTTCATCAAAATATTATTGTTTTAAGCACTTGTGTGTCGTGATCGTAATTGAACTCGAAGAACAGAATCTCTTCACGATGTATGTAAGGAGAATAAATGACTTGTTCATTTAAGTCATCTTGTGTTTAAGATTGACTTTATTTCAGTTGGTATATTCCAAGAGTAAATTGTGACAGCTCATCTCAAATTAAGCGTGGAAAAGCATGAAGATCTGTATTAGTTAGTTTAGTCCAGACCGTCTTTTTTTCTAGCCCATCCTTTATCTTCGAAGATCTGTTTTAAGTAATTAGGCTTTTTAACCAAATCAACCATCCGTTGAGCGATTCTTTCGTCATCTTCAATATTTCTAGTCCTTGTGTAATGAAAAACATTGATTATAGCTGTAATTCGTACATAGTCGCCAATATAATATATTTGCGTATCTGGCATTACTTTATCCAATACTCTCCAGTTTTTAAACTGTCCATTAACGGGTTCTAGTACACAACGAACAGTAGTCAGGAGACGCGTCTCGTTTGCATTCTCTGATGAAAACTGTTGCTAACGACTATTTAGGTATCTAGGCATTTCATGCAAAAGACCCATTTCTTCCAGAAGTTCCAAACAATGATATAAACCGCTATCAAGAATCATAACAATATTTGCTCTATGGCATTGTTTGAATCTTTTTTAATAAATGTGTAATGATTTTAGCCTCATTGATCCTTGAATCCGCGAAGTAAAATCTGAAGACATCCATATGTAACTTAAAGTAGTGACCAACATTTTAGGCTAAAACAAAGGTATCTGCGTAACGAGAAAGATGGTCTCTGAATTGAATTCTTCGCACTCTCCTAGATATTAATATATAGTCGTGGAAAAAAAAAAGTAAACACCCCCTACAACTCCTCAGAAAATTATTGTACACGAAAGTTACTGGTACCGAACGGTTGGAAATAATGTCTACTTTTAAATGATGTACATAAAATTTGCTTAGGGGGCAATTTACATATTAAACGAATTCAAACTTCATTTTTTTCAATGGCATTACCTAATTTTAACGATATATTTCAAATCTTCGGTTCAAACTATGCCTATACACCAAATTTTAAGTCATTTGATTGATAAGTTTTTGAATTATAAACATCCAAAATTTAGTGCTTCTAATGTTGAATTACATTTTCACATTTTTATATATATCTCCTGAAATCATACTCCTAATGTGTTAAGTTTTTTGTGTAGCAATAATACTAATATAACCAACCATATGTACGTTGAATTTGCAATTTTGACAATTTTATGATATGAATTATGAATCATGAAATTAATATTCGAAAAAATTATGAATTGCAACCTACACCTTTTTTTGATGGATTTAGATTTGTTAAGTTCTGATTTATGGAAATCCCAAATTTCACCTTTTTCTTCCAAGTAGTTTTCAAATTGTACTTAAAAAATGGCAAAACGATGGTTTGAGGTGCCGTCTATGATAGAAGTGACTAGATATTTTGAAATTTCTTCTGCTATCCTGTAATCCAGCTGTCTTCACTGACTTCTTGAGTGTCGTTTAAGATGCCTTGATCAAGAACGGAGCTCTCTCGGTCATCAATCGAATACCGAACTTCAATTTGGATACAGCCCTTAAAATACGCTCGTTCTAAAAGAAAAAAATTTTTGGAAGCTTATGGTGCGAATTGCATAAAAATTTGTTTTTAGGCTAATTGAAGGGTGTAGAGTTCATTTATGCTGTCAGAATTGTGTACTGCTATTGAAAAAAAACTAAGTTATGGTGCATTTTAATATGTGGATGGCATCTAAGCACATTTTATATACATTATTTAAAAGTAGACTTTATCCCCAATCGTTCGGTACCAGTAACTTTCTTCTACGATAATTTGTTGAGGAAATAGTAGGGGTGTTTAATTTTTTTTCCACGACCACGTAAGCGACAAATATCACAGTATCGTTTTCGTCACCTTGAATAAATAATCTTCTTGCTAAATGCCTCGTATATATTTTTTAATAATGTGTGTTCTGATGCCGTGTTCTATTTCAAAGAGTAGTGGAAGAAAGTTCTTGATAAATGCCTAGTATGCACGTTGCCCAGAAGATGATATTAATCTCTTTCTTATATCGAATAATTTAGACAGTGCACCATTAGATAGACCTGTTCTAAGCATTATAAATATCACTGTCAAGCACGGACGTGAGGACTTCTTTTGCGCATTTTAGACTTTACTAGTTCAAATACTTATTTAAAACCAGACATGGATATATACAAATGAGAGTACACTAATCGGACTTGGAAAGCTTTGAAAATCGTGTGTCAAAATCGAAAAATCTCATTCTTTGCTACTTTTCTGATATTGTTTAAAATACTTTCAATATATTTTTCCTACAATGATGTATTTTCACTTACGTAAAGCTTTCAGAGTCAACTCACTGAATACCAATTCCGTAATATGAATTTTACAGCACCGTTTTTCCGACGAAAGATAGACTTCATATTTTATAAAAGCTTCAGTTTTGTCTTTTGCAGTACAGTCACGAAGCGGTTATTACGCCTACATATTATACAACAAGTGTTAGATTTGTGACAACGAGGTATTGGTATTAGGTTTCTTATATGTGGTATCGTCGGAAATACGTGCTGACGCACGATCTTATATTGTTACCTCAGAAGAAGAAATACAAGTATTTCGTGCCCGAAACTACATAATGCATATCATCAGCATTGAGATTATAACTTAGCGCCGCTCTGTAGATCGCAGTTTTTAGAGCTTCTAAGAATCGATGTAACTATTCTGTTTGAACAGATAAGAACACCTCTATTTGTTTTTCCCCAGGTTTTATAACAGTCACACTGACATCCAGGCGTTGTTCATTATTAAGTTCTTCAATAAATATGTACAACAATAGCTTTAGAACACAACATTTACATCTTAACTACGTAAATACTTTTTGAGCGGGGCAAATCAAATCTGAAAACTCATCGATAACAGTGTAACTGATACTCGCGCTAAGAAATGTTTTTTTCTCCAATACGTAGAAGCGAACGCTGAACCAAAATAAAATAATGCTCATATAAAAGCTATTAGTGTCATTGCAAACCAAAATTAATTTCATTCATGGAGAGCTACCTAAAAGAAACAAAAACAAAATAATTCATTGATAAAAAAAACGACAAAAATGTAGGATAAAGCCAAAACACTATTTTTCCGGGCTATAATTTCTATGACATACTATTTTTTTATCACGTAAATCTTATATTGTATGAAAATACACACATTTAAGTATATAAAGACATTGCAAAATTGTCATAATCCGATGCTTTTTTTTTTTTTTTCACATCTATGATTGGCGAAAAATAGCCCTTATCAACCCACCTCCATTATTTCGAAAATAAGTACAAGAACAAATGTGCAAGGTTGGAGTACTATGGTATTCTGACTAATACTTATTGTGAATTGTATTAGAAATTGATAAAATTAAATCAACGGCTTATTCCAATGAGTAATTATAATAACTTGTAAATACTTTTGACTGTGACTTTATTTGAAAGCATCGGAAGAGTTTTTTCTAAAAAAAATATATTGCTTTAAAAGAATTATTTGATGAGAAGTATTGTCATGCATATATTATTTCAATTGTTCAGATTCTAAAAAAATGCATTAATAAAGAAAATATTTTATACGATCATTTTAAATAAATTATAAAAATAAGTATCTGTTAAGAACATTTCAAAAGTCATTATTGCCATCAAAAACTTGTTTATTATAATCTAGGGGATATAAATCATCAATTATTTTATGGAAATGTAAATTATATTTACTTAAAATTTTCATAAAATTTTAAAATATCAAATGTCCTTTAGAAACTCATTCCAATAAGCTTCTTATAATACTGCACTTTAAAGCATGAAATAATATACTTTACTTTAGATAATATGATTATCTGTTGATCGATGTAAATAAATGTTGAAATTGGATACTTTATATATCTCATTTAGGAATAGGAATTTGAAATATGCATATTACTAATTTGTTGAAAGATGCATATAAAATACTAACAGTAGTTTATATCTCATTCCACATGTACACGAATTGAATGATCACATAAATCTATTGTAGTTGCATATTCATAAAATATTATTGAGAAAATACATTAATACATTTTAATCCGTATTCATTTCTAAAATATCAAAAGCACTCACATTTGATTTCTAAATCTTTTAATTTAATCTGTAATAGAAAATTATTACAATTTAGTAATAAATATATAGTAAAACGTTATTATAAATAACAGATTTACTCATTAGTTAACCCCGAGATAAAGCAGTTCTTACAGGGCTACAGATAACATTACATTTGTATACACATAAAAGAATTTTTTTAATTAAAAATCTAACAGATTTTGTTACATTTAATATATATATATATATTAGCATTTTTATATTAAAAATATCAATTAAGCATTAAAAAAAAAGCTTTACAATTTATAAAATCTGTAAATTCGTTATAGTCACATTACACCGGTTAAAAGCTCAAGAAATCGCTAAACAGTGCACACTTCTGTTTATTTCAGTAGTTAAGCACGTAGTTCTATTAAATATCTGTTAAATCTCTGAATTCTTATATTGCTGTTTTCTTATTTATTGATGGAAATTTAATATTGTTTTCTATTATTATCCGCAAAAAAATGTAGATCTATTTAAATTGTTTTAACATAGAATGTGTCAATTTTCTTAGGTTGAGTTGCACATTATAGAGATATATTTTACAAAATCATATAAAATAAAATGGTTCAGAAAATTCAGATATCTTCCTTTAAAGAAATTGCACATAAAAGTATATTTTTACAGTTTCGACTCTATAAAAATTGAGATTGTTCGATTCTTCGAAGTTAATAAATTTGCCTACACGCGAAATTTATTATTTAGGTTTTTGCCATAGCCCACGCGTTTTTGGCATTTATAATATAGATACACAAAAATGTGTATCAAAACTGAAAATCCCAGCTTTCTCATTAGAAAAGTAAAACTGAAATTACAAGTTTCATAGATTTAGCTCACAGGCTATCAAAGCCTGAGAGCTTATGTGCCCACCGGTTCTGTATGTACGTACGTAACGCGATAACTCTTGATAGAAACATCCTATTTGCTTCAAATTTTTTTCTAGTTTCGTTCTGATAAGGCACTTTCCTGATTAGTTTTGGGGGATCATTGGTTAAGAATAAAGGGGTAAAAGGGGGGTTAGTCCAACCACCCACCCTTAATTCAGATAAATGGGTTTTTCATGCAGAATTATTCGATTTGCTCCGAATTTGGTAACCGGCTTATTATGTTAAGGAACTTCCCTGATTATTTTGGGGGGTTCATTGGTTAAGGCTTAAGGGGGGAAAGGGGGTTAGTCCACCCCCCCTTAATTCAGATAAATGGGTTTTTCATGCAGAATTATTCGATTTGCTCCGAAGTTGGTATACCGGCTTATTATGTTAAGGAACTTCCCTGATTAGTTTTGGGGGTTCATTGGTTAAGGATAAAGGGGGAAAATGGGGGTTAGTCCACCCCCACCCCCTTAATTCACATAAATGGGTTTTTCATGCTGAATTATTCGATTTGCTCCGAAGTTGGTATACCGGTTTATTATGTTAATGAACTTCCCTGATTAGTTTTGGGGGTTCATTGGTTAAGGATAAAGGGGGGTTAATCCACCCCCCCCCCCCCCTCTTAATTCAGATAAATGTGTTGTTCATGCAGAATTATTCGACTTGCCCGAAGTTGGTATACCGGTTTATTATGTTAAGGAACTTCCCTGATTAGTTTTGGGGGTTCATTGGTTAAGGATAAAGGGGGGGAAGGGGGGGGGGTTAGTCCACCCCCTTAATTTAGATAAATTGGTTTTTCATGCAGAATTATTCGATTCGCTCCAAATTTGGTATACCGGTTTATTATGTTAAGGAGCTTCCTTGGTTAGTTTTGAGGGTTCATTGGTTAAGGATAAAGGGGGGTTAGTCCACCTCCTTTAATTCAGATAAATGGGTTTTTCATGCAGAATTATTCGACTTGCCCCGAAGTTGGTACACCAGTTTATTATGTTAAGGAACTTCCCTGATTAGTTTTGGGGGTTCATTAATTAAGGATAAAGGGGGGAAAAGCGGGGTTAGTCCACCCCCTTAATTCAGATAAATGGGTTTTTCATGCAGAATTATTCGACTTGCCCCGAAGTTGGTATACCGGTTTATTATGTTAAGGAGCTTCCTTGGTTAGTTTTGAGGGTTTATTGGTTAAAGATAAAGGGGGAGAAGGGGGTTAGTCCACCTCCTTTAATTCAGATAAATGGATTTTTCATGCAGAATTTTCGATTACCGAATTTGGTATACCGGTTTATTATGTTAAGAAACTTCCCTGGTTAGTTTTGGGGGTTCATTGGTTAAGGATAAAGGGGGAAAGGGGGGGCTAGTCCACCCCCCCTCCCCCATTAATTTAGATAAATGGGTTTTTCATGCAGAATTATTCGACTTGCCCCGAAGTTGGTATACCGGTTTATTATGTTAAGGAGCTTCCTTGGTTAGTTTTGAGGGTTTATTGGTTAAAGATAAAGGGGAAAAGGGGGGGTTAGTCCACCTCCTTTAATTCAGATAAATGGGTTTTTCATGCAGAATTATTCGATTACCGAATTTGGTATACCGGTTTATTATGTTAAGAAACTTCCCTGGTTAGTTTTGGGGGTTCATTGGTTAAGGATAAAGGGGGAAATGGGGGACTAGTCCACCCCCCCCTCCCCCATTAATTTAGATAAATGGGTTTTTCATGCAGGATTATTCGATTTGCTCCAAATTTGGTATACAGGTTTATTATGTTAAGGAGCTTCCCTGATTAGTTTTGGGGATTCGTTGGTTAAGGATAAAGGGGGCTAATCCCCCTTCACTTATTTTTTGAGGGGCATTATTTTTTAGAATAAGAGTATAATATACAATTAGTGCGAAGAGCCTGTGAGCTCAATGCCATCAGTTTAGCTGGGCACTTTTATTTTTTATTTTTAATTATTCTTATGCAGAAACGAGTACATAATACAATCAAACGTCATTATAAAACAGCTTATAGTTTTAGGTAGCTTTCATTACAAAAAGCTACCTATTGCTGCCGTTCGGAGGAAAGCGATTTCAAAAACTTTTGGTATATTTTCATCGATCATGACCCCCAGACCCCGAAACCACCCTCCGTTCAAAATTGACACATATATATATCCATATATATATATATATATATATATATATACATATATATATCTGACTTTTGTCACAGTGTAACTCTCGTATTTATGAACCGATTTGGATGTAATTCGGTGTACATAGTACATACCAATATCTCGACCGAGTTCGTTGGCCATCTTCGTCCGTTATTTTGTTTCAAAATGGCGGCCATTTTTTTTTTATTTAAAATTTGAAATGTGGTACCAAAAAATTGAAAATGGAAAAATAATTTTTTCTTATGTATTTGACCTTTATACAAAGATTCCGGAGCAGTTTTTGTTTCGTCTATATCTTAAAAAATGGATGAGTTATAGCATGTTGAATTTCTAGCGTGGCTGACATTTTGAAACGGCCTGAAATTTGTCACACGATAAAAGGCGTATTTATGAACCGATTTGGATATAACTTCGTTTATAGATAGTACAAACCAATGTCTCGACCGAGTTCGTTGGCCAGCTTCATCCGCCATCTTGTTTAAAAATGGCGGACATTTAATTTTTTAAGAAAAATTTTAATTTGAAATGTGGTACCAAAAAATTTAAAATTGAAAAAATATTTTTTCCTTATGTGTTTGACCTTGATAAAAATATTCGTGAGCAGTTTTTGTTTTGTCTATATCTTAAAAAATGGCTGAGTTATAGCATTTTGAATTTCTAGAGTGGCTGACATTTTGAAACGTCCTGATTTTTGTCACGTGATAACGGGCATATTTATGAACGATTTGGATGTACCTTGGTGTGTAAATAATACATACAAATATCTCGAACGAGTTCGTTGTCCAGCTTCATCCGCCATCTTGTTTCAAAATGGCGGCCATTTAAAAAATTTAAAAAAATTTAAAATTTAAAATGAGATACCAAAAAATTGGAAAATGAAAAAGAATTTTTCGTATGTGTTTGACCTTAATACAAGATTCCGGAACAGTTTTTGTTTCGTCTATATCTAAAAAAATTGCTGAGTTATAGCATTTTGAATTTCTATTGTGGCTGACATTTTAAAACGACCTGATTTTTGTCACGCGATAACAGGCGTATTTATGAACCGGTTTGGATGTAACTTGGTCTGTATATAGAACATACCAATGTCTTGACCGAGTTCGTTGACCAGCTTCATTCGCCATCTTGTTTCAAAAAGGTTGCAATTAAAAAAAATAAATTTAAAATTTAAAATGAGACATTAAAAAATTGGAAATTGAAAAAGATTTTTTTTTATGTGGTTGGCCTTGATACAAAGATTCCGGAGCAGTTTTTGTTTCTGAAAATTTGTTCTTTTGTTTATATCTTAAAAAGTGGTTGAATTATAGCACTTTGAATTTCTATCATGGCTAACACTTTGAAACGATCTTGTATTTGTCTCGCGATACCACACGCATTCGCCTATTTCGATGTAAGAAGGGATGTGGATAGTATACATCAATATCTCGATCAAGTTCGCTGCCCAGCTTCATCAGCCATCTTGTTTCAAAATGGCGGCCATTAAATTAAAAAATATATATATTTAAAGTGAGGTGCAAAAAAATTAGAAATTGAAAAAGGTTTCTTTCTTAAGTATTTGACTTTGATATAAGGATTCAGGAGCATTTTTTGTTTGTCTTTATCTTAAAAAATGGCTCAGATATAGCAATTTTAATATCTAATGTGGGTGACATTTTGAAAAATCTGTTTTTTTTGCCTGCGAGAGCACTCGAATATATCAATCGATTCCGATGTGAGTGAGCATGTGCACAGCAATTACTAAGGTCTTGACCAAGTTCACTGGTTAACCTCATCCACCATGTTGTCTTAAAATGACAGGCACTTTAAGAAATCGCCGAATTTGGCAGCCAAATATAAGTTACTTTAAATAAAAGCAGCTTGGATAAAGCTGACTAATTTCGCGAATTTCTCATTCATTATATTGATAAAAATTAGTATTGAATCTCCTATATTCGGTTTCCACTAAATTGAGCTTCGTGTGTTTGAATAATATAAGTTGGCTTTTTTTAAAATAAGGAATATGAAAGCTACCTCTTCCTCCCGGCACTGGCCAGAATGACTTTTTTATTTGCAAGTTTATAGGTACAGGGTAGGGTGTCCACAATTAAACGACCCTACTTTAAAGTTGTCTACAGGGTTCTACTATTGTTCTTAAAGTTGTGAAATTTTGGGAAAGTCATAATAAAGGGATGAAAATTTGTTTAAGCTAAAAAATATAAATAAAAATAGTTTGAAATTTTGCCACTAGAGGGTGATTTTTCTTAAATTACACATTTAACTTTAAGATAGTTTAGAAATTTTATTTACAGGATGTTCATAATTAATCGACACTATTTTAAAGTTGCTTACAGAGGAAACTGTTGTTCAGAATGTTGTGAAAACTTTTGGAGGACATAATAAAAGTATGGGGATATGTTTGAGCGAAAAAAAAAATAGGAGGTTGTTTTTTAACGAATTACACATCTATCATACATTTACGATACTTTAACAAATTTTGTTATAGCCAAACATGTTCTGCATGACTTTCATCATTTTCAGATGCCATCTGGAATCGAAAGATAGCAAGTTCCGCAGTTGACCGCAGTATTTGCAGAGAAAAGTCAATAAAATGTAGTGAATACTGTCTTTAGAGTAATGTTAAGTTAATAAATTATATTTCTAAACTATCGTAATGCTGTTTTTTAACGAATTACACATTTATCATATATTTACGATAGTTTAACAAATTTTGTTATAGCCAAACATGTTGTGCATGACTTTCATCATTTTCAGATGCATCTGGAATCGAAAGATAGCAAGTTCCGCAGTTGACCGCAGTATGTGCAGAGAAAAGTCAAAAAAATGTAGTGAATACTGTCTTTAGAGTAATGTTAAGTTAATAAATTATATTTCTAAACTATCGTAATGCAGTTTTTTAACGAATTACACATTTATCATATATTTACGATAGTTTAACAAATTTTGTTATAGCCAAACATGTTGTGCATGACTTTCATCATTTTCAGATGCCATCTGGAATCGAAAGATAGCAAGTTCCGCAGTTGACCGCAGTATGTGCAGAGAAAAGTCAATAAAATGTAGTGAATACTGTCTTTAGAGTAATGTTAAGTTAATAAATTATATTTCTAAACTATCGTAATGCTGTTTTTTAACGAATTACACATTTATCATATATTTACGATAGTTTAACAAATTTTGTTATAGCCAAACATGTTGTGCATGACTTTCATCATTTTCAGATGCATCTGGAATCGAAAGATAGCAAGTTCCGCAGTTGACCGCAGTATGTGCAGAGAAAAGTCAAAAAAATGTAGTGAATACTGTCTTTAGAGTAATGTTAAGTTAATAAATTATATTTCTAAACTATCGTAATGCAGTTTTTTAACGAATTACACATTTATCATATATTTACGATAGTTTAACAAATTTTGTTATAGCCAAACATGTTGTGCATGACTTTCATCATTTTCAGATGCCATCTGGAATCGAAAGATAGCAAGTTCCGCAGTTGACCGCAGTATGTGCAGAGAAAAGTCAATAAAATGTAGTGAATACTGTCTTTAGAGTAATGTTAAGTTAATAAATTATATTTCTAAACTATCGTAATGCTGTTTTTTAACGAATTACACATTTATCATATATTTACGATAGTTTAACAAATTTTGTTATAGCCAAACATGTTGTGCATGACTTTCATCATTTTCAGATGCCATCTGGAATCGAAAGATAGCAAGTTCCGCAGTTGACCGCAGTATGTGCAGAGAATAGTCAATAAAATGTAGTGAATACTGTCTTTAGAGTAATGTTAAGTTAATAAATTATATTTCTAAACTATCGTAATGCTAAATGTATAATTTATTAAAAAACGCTCCCTACTGGCGAAATTTTCAGGTACTTTTAGTTACATATTTTTTTTTAATTAAACAAATCTCCATCCCCTTGTTATGTCTTTCACAAAATTTCACAACTTTATAAACAATAGTTTTTTCTGTAGTCAACATTAAAATAGGGTCGTTTAATTATGGACACCCTGTATTTAAAGACGGTCAAAAAGAAGAGTGGGAACGTCGAATAAATTTTAAGAGATAAATCGTTGCAGTTTCAACAAAATTTTCTGTCAATAACTGGGTTCAATTATAGTACTTAAATAGGGTTACACCGCCAGTAGTTGATGCCCATCCAGTAGTTCATCAAATGCTTCAGATATTGCGCCATTTCTGGCGGAAATGAGTTTTACACGTGACACTAGACATAATATTTTTTTTATGTTGTAGCCCCTGCTGTCACATTTTTGTCAGCTGCCTGCTTAGGAAAAGCAATTAAATGATTTTTTTTTTTTTAGAATATATAAAAATTTAGTTTTTGATTATTTGGAGACAATTTCGCTAAGTTAAAATAATCCACTTCCATCTTGCTTATTTCAAATAATAGTTTTATATGAACTATTGTTAATCACAGCCTGTACATGATATTTTAAAGATTATTTTTTGAATTTTGGACTGATTTCTTCGATTGATCAACTACTGGAAAAATGACAATTAAAGAAACAATTTATTTATAATTTTGTTGCTATTTAATTTCAGCATATTTCAATTTTGCCCATTAAAGAGCAGTCATTAAGTGTTGTAGCAATCATGTTAATTTACTTCTAAAACTTAAAAGGAAGGGAATATAATAAGAATCCCGTAGCACTGACATTATTAGATCAACTACTGTCTGGCTCACCCTAAGTAGAAAGATAATATAAGGCGGTAGGACTCACTGAACAGTATTTTATTTTCGTTTATAAACATTTCTGGTGTGAAAAGTAGTAAATAAATATTTATTTTGTTATATGATGATTTCATTCCGAGCTGTAAATGTACAATCTGTACGGCTAGAATTTTCATAATCACTATTCTGTTGAAATACTAGTTTGTATTACAGAATGAAAGATTCCTATATTTTCTGATGTTAAAATTTCAGTCTACGTAAAGCATACTTTTAATTCCAAACTTAGCGTGTTATAATATACTAGCAAACCCCGCGGTTTTGCTCGCGTAATATTTTAAATATGCCAAGTGATATTTATATGTCTAATTTTTATTAAAAGGTACAAACTAAATTTTTATTTTATTAAAAGGTAATATTTTATTTTATTAAAAGGTACTTATTACTTTTAGGAATAATTAAAAAAATTACTATTTAAAACACAGTTTGATTAAACATCATTGTTACACTGAATAAGGCAGAAATGAGACTTAAATTAATAAAACTAAATAAAACTAAATAAATAATAATTTAGAAAATATTTTGAAACTTTTATGCTCAATTAATACGCTCATTTCAATATTCATTAGAAGTTTTGAATTTTTTAGAAACCATCTTCTTACATCTTAAAATTAACCATCATTTTAAATTCCAAGTCCTACCTCCTCTCCAGAGTTGCCAAGTCTCCGGCTTTTCGCTCACCACTATAATTTTAGAGAAAATCTGGTTCTCTTAAATCGCCCAAATGTCGCAATTGAATAAAACTAAATTTTATGTATTAAAATACTGGTATCCAAAAAGCCGGAGACTTGGCAGCTCTGCCTCTCTCAACATAAAGGGCTATGTTGAAATAGGAACTTTCACCATTAACTTGCCAACATTAATTTTGAAATTGGTTTGTTATTTCCTAATATTCTACAGAAACATAATTTAGAAAGCTTTTAAAGGCCTTTTTTAGAGCGTTTGTTGTTCCTCTGAACCCCAGGTGGTAGAATCATCGGCATAAAATATAGCCTATGTAGGATCAGAGACTGTTACCATTGATTCGCAACTATTACTTTTATATTTGGTTTATATTCCCTGAAATTGCATAGAAATCGTAATTTTGGACTTTTTAGAATGCTTTTCGCACCTTCCCTTCTCTTCACTCCTTTTTATTTCGAATTTATTTTCGACAGTCCTTCAAGGGTATTTAAATTTTATAACTACCATGCCATATACCATGCACAGTTTCTAGCCTTTCGAGTATCACAGAAATCGCAATTTAGAAAGTTTTTAGCTACTGCAACCCTCTGGTGCTAGTGGCACATACATAACAGATAGCTTATGTTAGAGCAGGTTCTATCACCAATAATTTATCATCATTATTTTTTAATCGGTTTGGTATTTGATAAGATTACATAAAAATTGTAATTTATAATGCTTTTCGCTCACTTCATCTTTTTAAATTTGAAATTTTCTTTCGATAGCTCATAGAAAGCAGTTGCATCTTGTAAGTAAATAACATGCCATACTTCAAAGTGTTAGACCCTTCAGTTATGCAAAAAACGCAAATTAGAACATGTTTTGCTTTTGCAACCCTCAGATGGTAGTAACAGCAACATAAAATATAACCTATGTTATAGCAGGGACTGTCACCATTGATTTGCAACCATTACTTTTGAAATAGCTTTGGAATTTCCCGAGATTGAGTAGAAATCGCAATTTAGAACGTTTTTAGAAAGCTTTTCGCGCATTTTCACACCTTTTTAAATTTCCAATTTTTTCGAAACTGTTCTTAAAGATCATTTATATGTAATACATATGTACCTTGCCTAATTTTAAGTTGCTAGCCCCTACCGATCACAAAAATCGAAATTTGGAACGCTTTTTTGCTCCTGCAATGTCTAGGTGATAGTGATACTGACATAAAATAGCGTCTATGTTAGAGCAGAGGCTGTCAGCATCAATTTCTTACCATTACATTTGAAATCTGTTTGATTCTTCCTGAGATATTGGTGAGAAATCGGCATTTAGAACGTTTTTAGAACGCTTTTTGCTCATTTTGCGCCTTCATCTCCTCTGGGGTAGTGGAAACAGATATAAAATATAGCCTATCTTGGAGCAAGATCTGTCACCATCATTTTTACACCATTATATTTGAAATCGGTTCAGTATTTCCTGAGATTGCATAGAAATCGCAATTTAGAACGTTTTTTACAACGCTTTTTGCGCATTTTGACCCCCTTTTAAATTTTGATTTTTTTATGAAATGCCATTAGAGATCATTGATATTTTATAACTAACTACCAGTCTAAATTTTACGATTCAAGGCCTTTCCGTCCTGCAAAAACCGCAATTTAGAACGTTATTCTCCTGCACCCCGTTTGGGGTAGTGGCACCGATTTAAAACATAGCCTATGTTGGAGCAAGGGTTTTCACCATCATTTTGACACCAATATTTTTTAAATGGGTTTGGTATTTCCTGAGACTGTGTAGAAATCACCATTTAGAACGTTTTATAGAACGCTTTTCGCGCATTTTCACCCCTTATAAATTTAGAATTGTTTAAGAACTGTTCTTAGAAATCCTTTATATCTAATAAGTAGCTGATACTTCAAATTTCATATTCCTAGGTCCTTCAGTAACGCAAAAATCGCATTTTTAGAACGTTTTCTGCTCCTACACCCCCCTTTGGGGTAGTGGCACCGACATAAGATATAGCCTATGTTCTAAGTTGGACTAACACCATCATTTTGATACAATTACTTTTGGAATCGGTTCGGTAGTTCCTGAGCTTACCTCCTACAAATAAACATATTTTCCTCTTTATAATAGGAGTATAGATAAGTAACATCGGCATTCGCTGTTATGATTTTAAGTTTAGAATTTTTTGTGACACTTCAGAAAATCTTAATTTTTGAAACAAATTTTAAAATCTGATATCAGTCATCAATTAAAATCACTAGTAATTTATTATGTATGGCAAAAAGTTTTGGAAACAAAGTATTGTGAGAACAGTGTGGGGGAAATGCTAAAATTATCACGCACCGGGATTTATCAAAGTCATTCCTTTGACAGACAAGTGTGATCGAAGACTATCCATCAGGAATATTAATGGTGTTTCTGAATTCGCTCGATATTGCTAAACAAAGTGCTCAAGAAATTTGAAGAAATCCTATGAATTGATTCAGTCGGACTGGTTAGCCGAACGTATGCGTATAAGTAGGCCATTAGCAACAAAGCATTACCGTTATTTTTTGTATCCATTTTTTGCTATTTTTATTTTTTGCGCCAAATAACATTCACTGTAATATGTTATTTGTTTATGGTATAATTACGAAATTGACAAGATTAGACAGCCATGAAATGGTATTTACATTAGTTTGCGTAGGTATAATAAAGTGACCCGACTCAAATTTCTGATTACTGTGTGGTCAAATAAATAGAAAAATAAAAATAAAGAGAAAATCATTTATGTAAATTTATTTCCATTGGTGAAATTAACCTCATATATTTTGTTGAATAAATTTATATAATTCTTGGAATTTTTTCTGTAGAAAACTTTCCAAGCCTTGCTTTTAATAATATTTAAAATTTTAATTGCTTAAAAGGTATACTGCCAGCAGTACACTTGGGTTGGGTAGTTGGCTGTACGTCTCTAAGCAACTAGAATTTGAGATGTTTTGTTTATATAAACTTTTCCATTGTTCAAAATAATGTCATGTCCAAAAGAAAATTTGCGCTTTCTTTCAGACGTCTGATATTTTTTTCTAAAATAATGACGTAATGTTCAATCGATGTTCTTCCTGCGTTGCTTAAAATAATGCTTGTAAAGTAAAGTAAAAAAAAAAAAAAGTAAAATTTAATTTACTCTGTAATGCTAGAAGTTTCAAGTTATTTTAAATGTACTTTCCCACTTTCCCATTTCCTCTCAATTATCAGCAAAACAATAATTTCAATGCACCTTTAACAGATTATTATAATAACTGTAAACTTGTCTTTGCTTAATTAAAAACAAAGTTTTATCAAGCTTAGTCACTCTCGTGCCTTGTATTAAAATAAGATGAGCATGAATAATAAAAAAAAATTAAGCTGAATGATTAAATTCAAAAATATATAATGGCTTTATTTGGTAACAAAATTAATTATTTGCCAAAACTTCAGTGAAGGCGTACTGTGGAGACACGCAAAGTTTTTGGTTTCCGTCTGTGTGTCTGTTTGTTCCGCAATAACTGCCGCTAAAAGCATCCGATTAGCTTGAAAGTAGGTGGGCATATTAGTGAGGAACACGGATTTAGCTGCATAGTTGTTTGTTATACAGTAAAGCCTCTAAATAACGGAAACTTTGGAGAGAGGAAACTGTCCGCTATTGGGAAAACATCAGAGATTCAAAAATTGTTAAAAAATACATAATGTTTCAGTAATTGAGTTTTATATGCCTTAAAATCTTTATTATACGATTAAGGATAAATTAAAATAATTTTTAAGCAATAAAACTGAAATAAAATTGTGCATACCTTTGTCCACTGTTTATTACATTCTTGCCAAAAATATATGTTTCAAAAGTTTGCTTTTGCTTGCGATTACATGTAGTTTATTTTTCAATGTAAAGTTCTAACTCTGTCTGTATTTTAATCTTTTGAATCATCTTTTTTTTTTTTTTTTTTTTTTTTTTTTTTTTTTTTTTACAAAATAATAAAAATAAAACTTTTCACTGTATTTTGACGCTTCTTGGAAATTCTCGATGTTGCAGGGAAAAAAAATCATCCCCAGTTTCAATATATGTTTCATCATCACTAATAGAAGCAGCTTTTGTCGAAATTCTGAATAAATATAATCGCATACCTCAACTGATTCTTCTTCAGTATAAAACTCATCATCGATATTAATGACATTTTCGGCAGTTTATTTACTCCTGGTACATTCCATTAATTTATTTATTTCGTTTAATAGTTCATTTGTATCGAAAATGTGTGTTTAATTTTCTATTAAAGCCTACTTTTCTGAAACATTGTCGTAGGCTTTCCTATTTTTTGTTGTTGTTGTTGTTGTTTTTTAACGCTGAGGAAATCTATATTATAGCATCGAGAGCATAAACTAATTTTAGGCATTTCTAAAGTTTATTCATAGAACATAACTTTGAAAGAATGTGGCTTTCTGTACCAATAAAAGCTTTCTGTACCAATATTTAAAATTGTGTATTACGCCGTGATCAATTGGCTAGCATACTGAAGTTGTTTTTTTGGGGGAAAATCACAATTTTAACATTGTCAAATTTGAAATGTATTGGATGAGAACTTGCACTGTACAAAAACAAGAGAATTTTTCTTTGTTGTTTTTTTATCCTATTATCAAAGGAAGTTAACCATTCCATCTTTAAAGAACTGGTCATCTCCGCTTTTTATTCGATATCCACACAATACCAAATTTATTAAACTGAATGTTCTTTGCGAAACACCTGGGTTTCAGAGGTTTTCCCATAATAAGAGGGATTTCAATTTCTCCTAACATGTTGCAACATAATACAATAGTGAGTCACTTTTTAACATTTTTTCACCGATACAGCCACCCTTTAAAACACAATGTCTTATTCGGAAAAATTCAAAAAAATTAGTCCGGTTTCATCGGCATTAAAAATGTTGCTCTCCTCATCACCTTCGCAAATTGATTGGAATCGTTCATGCCAATCCTCCACTTCTTTAAGATGTACAGATTCTGCTTCTCCACATATTGTTTTGAAAGATATGTCGTGTCGAGATCGAAACTTTTCCAACAACCCACTGGAGGCTTTAAAATCGTATAAACCGAGTTGTTTAGCTACTTCTAAAGCCTTTTCCTGAATCAAAGGTCCACTGATAGGAATGTTTTTTGAACGAACTGATGAAGTAAACGAATTCAGATTTATAGAATCAATTTCAATGGAGTTAGTCTTCGTCAATTGCACATTTTGGTCTTCTCGTTAGAATTAGTAATCCAAAAATTTCTTTTTCTTCTTTATTTCATAAAAGCTCTCAAACCTGTATTTTACCTATTTTAAAACGTTCAGAAAGTATCCGTAAACTCAATTTCTCTTTCTCAGATACACTTACAATTTCAAATTTTTATTTTAAAGTTAGTCGTTTTCTCTTTTGAGGCGATTCTAGAAATTATTAATCACAAACAAGAATCAAACATTAATTGACATTGCGAAATAGTTTTTTTTTTTCCCCTGCTCTCATTACATCCCTAGCGCCTTTAATTCTCGCTGCCTAAAAATCTGCACGCAATTTCTCAATAAAAAAAAATAAAATAAAATGGAATAACTTTTTTCTTTGTTTTATAAAACAGAAGAAAAAAAAAAATCCGTATGTTCGGTTTTCAGTGATTATTTTTCTTTTGCTCAGATTATATGACGCATGTGACGTCTCTGATTTCTCTCTTCTGTGGCATGCAATGATGCAATCCAGTTAATTACTTTTTCAATTTTACGAAAGAGCCCTACTAAAATATATTTTTTTTGTTTTTTCTTGGTTTCTTAACACTTGCCTGATAAATTTAGAGAGTTTTTACTTTTTTTTCCATTTTTTCCTCGTTAAAAAATAATTTTTCGTCCTTTTATCTCCAAAATTACTGTCCGCTTTTCGGAATGACCTTTATTCAGATGTTAAATACACAAAAATTTAGGTTTTGGGAGTGGGGGGTGGAAAACCGTCCGTTAAATAGAGGTGCCCAATTTTCGAGACTGTCCGTTATGGAGGTTTTACTGTATTTGATTTGTTCGTTTGTAAAATATAGATTTTTTTTTTTTTTTTTTTTTTTTTTTTTTCACAATAATATTTTCGAATGCAATTCAGACGATTTTAAAATTTTTATTTCTTAAATGGAAATGGCTCGTTTTAATGATATGTGAACGAAGTCAAGGGTAATAGTTTGTAGTCTATTAAAAAAAACTAGGGGATCGTACCCGGGCTTCCCGGGTTACAGAATATAGGTGAAAACCATTTTTTTTTTTATTGAAAAGTAATATTTATTTTTACATGCAATATATTTTTTAGAATGCCCACAAAACATAAAAAAGTATTTTTCATGTACAAAATATGAATTATACAATCAAATAGACTTTTGAAATTTATCAAAAGTGATCTTTTTTCGTATTAGCCGCTTGCCAAGAGTTATTAGCCCAAGATTTTTCTGCTTACGGCATCCTTTTATTTTTTGATAATTTCAGAGCTTTAAGCACGTTGTTCAATTACATGTCTGTTAAATTTGTGTTATTTATATTATTTTATTTATTTAATCACAGAGGAAGTTTTCTTTTTATTTACGGAATATTAGTCGTAAGAAAATGATGAACTCTTTATGTTGTTTTAAGGACAAACGGATTAATTTTTCTTAATCGAGTTCCACGCGGTAGAGATAAATTTAAAAACTAACCTGTCATACCCGTAATCACTCTTTTAAAAAATTGACACTCTAATTTGATCATTTTAAAATAATTTTAACTCAAAACGTGAAGTCACGACTGACAGCAAAATCTTTGCATGTGAACAGTAGCACTCTTAACTCGAGATTCTATTCTCAGTAACGGAGAGTAAAAATTTAAATATTTTACGTTTATTTTTAACGTATTGGTGTTAAAAAGTTTAGTTTTATCCAAGAAAATCATCGGGTTTTTTTTAATACGACGTCATTTTCACTACTTAAGCATTTCACCTAGTGTATGAAACTTAGTGCACATACAGAAAGGAAAACAAAATATGAAACTTTATGAGGAAAATGGTGTTTTAAAAAAATGAGTACGTAATTTTCCATTCAAAATATTATGTCCCTAATGGAATTTTGCGCCATTAAACCCTATACAACAATCTTTATCAACAACTTTGAATTTTCATCAGAATAAGGATAAATAAACCTCATTATCTCTCTCTTCTCAGCAATAATGAAAGCTAACTTATTACCATCATTTTGAAGACGTTTCATAGAATACTTTTCAAATTAAAAAATAATAATGCGATATTAAAAAAAAAAACAGCTAGTGCAGGCACATATACAAATGTCAGCTTTCAGTTAAGAAAAAAAAAAAAATAGTCAATTTGGTTCAGCAGAAAGCTCAAAGCAGATGACTAAAAAACATTCTTGTGTTTTAAATATGTAGATTATATAGAATTATGAAAAATTAAATTAAGCAAATTATATTATTTTGATAAAATTAAAGTAACATGTCTTAAAAAACAGCAATAAAATTTTATTAGTCGAGAGAATTTTGGACAAAATTTTGGAGAACCTGATATTATTTTAAACCTCTAATTAGTGCATATATCTTCTGTGATTGCTTGTCTAGTCTAACTCGGCGAAGCGAATTCATCCAAGAGAGAATCCTCAAGTTCTGTAATATAAATCGCTATTTTTCGGACAATGAGCATGCTCACTGCATGTTACTGCTCTTCCATAAAGGCGCTCTAAACGTTTGTAAAACATTGCGTTTTATAGATGTGTGGTTTCGATTAAGTTATTTTCAAACATAAAGCATTTTCACCTGTAAAGAATTTCAAAGCAGCTGGGGTGAAAATAACGCACTTCTACAAAATATATTTCAGTTTTAAGAGTTAAAATACACGCTTTTTTTTTTTTTTTTTTAAATGACGTCAACTGCATCCGCTGAAGCATCCCACTTTTACGACCCCGTCTTAAACAACATCTATAGAATTGTATGCAAATGACATCATTATCGCGGAATAATACAAAAACCCAGCAGAAAACATTGACATCATTTAGGAAGCTAGGCAAAACAATCTCGGGTACCTAATTATTTATATATGTTTGTTTATAATAGTTCCATGTTTTATCAGATGTCATTCATTTATATTTTTTTTTAAAATTCGGAAAATGTAATTACACACGGATTGATAAAATTGCATTCTTTCATATTTTTGATACGAATTAACTAAATGCGAATTAAATAATTCACACAAATATTCTTTAAAGTACATATTTGTAAAGAGAAAGTGTTGTATCGTTTGTAAAGTTAAATTGCAATACACTAAAAATCATTTAATCTAATATATAAAAATAAAAAATTGTTTATCTGTCTGTAATGCTATATAAATCTACAGTTTAGAAGCCAGGATTGTGAAATGTTATTTACATGTGTGTACACGGCTGAGGCAACTAAAGCGATCCGGAATCGAAATAATTTATAGTTAACTTTTAATTAATAAAAAAAACCCACCAATTTTTCAGCAAATTCCTATCAAATTTAAACATTTTTCGTTATAGCAGCTGCCAAAAATTAAAAATTCGCAATGAAATTCTTACCGCAACAATTACCTTTCTATTGCGAGACGCACTGCATATTACGTACGCCACGCTGAAAAAAAGCTACTAAAAAGCTGTAGCAGGTATTACGATAGTACTTTTACCTCACATGCAAATAATAGAGATATTCATATTACGTACGCCACGCTGATTAAATTTCATTAAGAAAAAGCACAGCAGTGGAAAACTATTTTACTAAATCGAACAGTTCTTTTTAATTTTGGTTTTAGAATTAAATTCATGAACTCCCGTGCATAGAACGGGGTAAACAGCTAGTTGATAAATAAAAACGAAATAAAGCCAAAACTTATCGGGTTTTATAACAAACGATATTCTTAACATAGCACGCATTTAATTTCTGTCTTTTTTTCAGTTTTTATGAGAAAATAGCAACAAAAAGATACAGCAATCTACTATTTTTCTTTTTTTCCCTTTTGCTTTCAACAGAAATGCAGTATTTCAGTTGCCACAATTACAAAAAAAATGAAATAAAAACTACAAAAAAATTAATATCTTAAAATTAAATTGAGATACGGCTTTCAAACAAATTGCGTTTAAAAGAGCATTTTTTTTTTCCTTATACGGCGGTGTAAAAATTTTAAATTAGCGATGTTTAGAAGTTTAAAATTTTTCAGTAGAAAAAATTGCAAAACCAAAATTTTATTTTAATTTTCAAAGTGTTGCCATTCGCAAAATTACGTATGTGTTACACACTGATATGTTTGTCCTTTATAATATAGATATGATTCAAATAATCCCGATTACGAAAGATTAATAAAAAGTCCGGCTGAGTGAAATAAAAGATTTGTTTATCTTTCGTAATTTCATCCGAAATATATGTTTGCGTCAAATATGAATGGTGTTTGTAACATTACGACTTTAACCTGAATTTGGATATTATTAAAATGTAATCACAAAAAATAATCAGATTTGGTAATTAGTTAATTTGCAGTGGACACGAGTCCCTATTTTTGACTGATTTCAGAAGTTAATGCTATCGAGCAGATTATTATGTATTTAGATAAAATCTTAGATGTAAATATTATAAAAAGGAAATCAAAACTATTTTCGCAACAAAAAGTGTAAAACATTACATTTCTAAGTTAGATGACTCAGTTTACTTTACAAATGTTCCTTATATATCAGATGCAGGTGTTGGCAGAATCCTGTGTGAATGATTGAATGAATATGAACCATAAAAATGAATTTAAATGCTTTCAAAAATCTTGAAAGCAATCAGAAATAGTATTTTCAACTGTTACTTTTCAAAATGTTTATCAACGTTTTAAAAAAGTAACAGTATTGGCAAAATGTTGATAAACGTTTTGTCAATAGTAGAACGTATATCAACGTTTTGTTATTTACAATAACTTATAAGAAGCTCTGTAATATGGACTTCCGTTTCTAATAGTTCTTCGATGTTATCTTCGCAAATTAGACATTCTGAATTCGTACATTCTAATTATGATGTATCTCAGTAGACAAAGTCCTTAAATCCTTTACAGGAATGTTTAATGCAAGAAATACATCAGTCACTGCATTATGAATTGCTTGAATGTTTCCACGATAACGACAAATGCAGAAATTCTGATTAATAATTTTCTATTGATTTATGAAACTGGATTTTAAAGATGCAAAGGAATCTCCAATTTTTCAATTTAGAAAAGCTTCTTTAATCAAAAAGCTTATTCTCTTAGTAAATGTCACCTAGGATTGATGAAATTATGTGAACTTTTTCATGCTCTACTAATGTAGATTTATCTAAAGAATGACCGCTTTTTAAATCTTCATCCGCATAAAATTCTCCAAACCTGTGGAGTTTTTTTTTCGTTACAGAATCTGCGGTTAGCTAGTTCTGTACTTTTACTTTTCTTAATATTCCCATTGTTTTGCTGAAGCTTTTGCTGGCTTTAAGAATTTTCTTCACTTTACCATAATATGATTTGTTTTTTTTTTTGTTTTTGTTTTTTTCTCACATCAACATATTTAATTTCATTCTCATTTTTTCTCTACAATTTTTGGCAGAATTATTCCTACTCTTTAAAACAATGTCGTGAATAAGAAGCAATATTAAAATCTTTCCTTTAAAATATAATATGAGAATCCTTTCCATAAGAGTTTCTATAAGAGTCTCTGTAGGTAATACAGCAGAATTTAGTAAACGAAGCTTTTCAAAGCTTGTAAAATATCTGATCAAAGTCCATGTGCTTTACCAAAATAAAGCACACAAAAAGACACGAGTTCAATTATTTTAATCTATCTTTAATCACTTAATGTGATTATTATATAATCTTAAGCAATAACAAAAATGAATAAAAATAAATCCATCCATTAAAAAAACACTAATAAAAATAATTTAACATCCTTAAAATTTAACCTTACTTATGGCTAAAACTACTCCAAGAACTTTTTTAATAACGGAGAAAACAACTGAAATTTAAAAGCATTCTGTTTGTTTTCGCTTTAACGCAATTTTACGTCAAACTATAGACAAAAGTGTTGTGTTACTTTTGTGACACAGATGTTTGTTACTCATGTGACAACACCCAAGAGCCTATTCCATGCATAACATAAACAAAATATTTAATGTAAAATTTGTCTTATACCTCGAAATCAGAGAATTAGAAGTTTTGGGTTAAAATTTTAAGTAGTTTTTATAAAATTAAAACTTTAATATGTTTTATGTTACTTTTCTGACATTTAATTATCAACTAATAAATAAAGTTAAAATTGCATTTAATACTTCAGATAAAAACTTTTAACTATGTAGATCTGACGAATATAATAATATCTTGTTATTTTCAATCCATAATAATTTCATTTGATAAACAGAAGTAAAAAAAAAATATATACAACGCAATAAGTAGATTTTTATGATGAACTGTAAATTATTTTTAATACTGTCAATTTTTCTGTCCAGTTTCGGTGTAGACTTATTCTTATGAAATTAAAACTTACAAATTTATATACTGCAACTTTTTAGCTTTAAATTGATGTATAACACTTATACTTCCGTTTAAAATAATTTTTCCGCAAATATTTTCTATTGTCGTGGACGTTCCCTTATCTAAAAAATGTTTCTTTATCCAAAAATAAGTTTTAGAAATGTTTTATATATATTTTTTTTTATTCTTTAGAAATTCAGTACATTTAGAAATTATTCCCTTATTACATTAGAATAATTTTGACTGAAAGGTACAGTGGGTTATCGTATTTTTAGATCCAGTCCCTTTTCACACAGTTTTGTTCTTAACCATAGAGATAAAATTCGCCGTAAACTTACAATAAAAGTTTTTTTGTTCTTAAAGTGTAATATTTTTCAAACAAAATACTTTTTAGATTTGCTCTTTGTAATGCCGAAGCTCACAATTTTGTTCAAGTAATCTCAATCACCGTTTGAAAGCCAAATTAAAAAGTTGTTTTTTTTTTTTTTTATCGAACATTATTTATATTTTCAATTATTTTGGAAGCTTTTTTATATTAATACGATGGTAAAGAGTTTACTATTATTTCTTTTACTTTTATGAATTTTGTTGTACATGCATTTTTTATCCCCCGATACGGTATGCTATTTCTTTCTACCAGCTTATTTTGCGACATCTCCAAAAAATAACGTTACCTTACAGAAGCCAGCTATAAAACAAAGCAACGATTAGATACTCAATAGCAATTTTTTAAACTTCTAAGCGTCACACATTTTCAATTTTTATACCGTCGCAGGAAGAAAAAAAGTACTTTTAAATGCAATTTGTTTGAAATCTGCATAACCCTTTATTTTTGAGATGTTTAATTTTGTAGTTTTTGCAGCCATTTGCTTAATATTGGCAACGGAAATTCTTCATTTCTGTAGAAATTAAAGAAAAAATAGTTGGAAAATTTTAATTATATATTTTTGGTGCCATTTTTTCATAACTGCCAAAATAAAATGTAATTATAATACGTGCTATTTTGAAAAAATATAAACGAATGATTTCTGTTAAAACATGGAGCTATTATAAACTATATTTAATTTTAAGTGTCTATATTAATGTTACAAACAAAAGAATGCCTATGAACCATTAGACAGCCGTTTTTTTTTCTTCTCGAGTTCCTTTAATGACGGCATCTTTTTGCTGCATTTGTGCATTATTTCGGGATAGTGACGTCCTATGCATACTTTACTGTAGATGTTTAAGGGTGGATCGCATGTGGAAATCTTTAGCGGATGCGAATGACGTCATTTTACATAAAATAAAAGCGTGTGCTGTAAGTCTTAAAATTGAAATGTGCTTTGTACTATTCATATATACATACATTTTTTTTTTTTTTTTTTTTTTTTTTTTTCATCGGAGTGACACTAAATTCTGAAAAGCAGAATTCCTGTTTTCTAGTTTTTATATTTTTTCTTGTAAGAGTAATTGATTATCATTAGAAAAATCAAAGCTTTATCTCCAATTACAATTTCGGAGATAAATAATGATTACTCTTGCTGGGATATACAATCAATTTCTAAACTTTCTAGTGAGATGTATAAATGTGACTGAAGTACACTGTTAAAAGTCTGTAGCGTTTGCTGCATAGTCAACCCACCGCTTTCATAAAAAACGATAGCTTGACTATAATATGGATCATTGTCATTAAGTCAGAATAGAGATACTCTATAAAAATGGTGGAGTGATTATGCAGCTAAATCTGGAGATATTTTACAGTTTATCGAATCGCACATAAATGTTTAAAGAAAATATAACTACGACCCCACAAGACGAAATAACAATCAGAGATATTTTCTTGTAAAAACAGAAATGCATTTAAAAGAATCCATACGAAACTGATACAGGATTACGATATTGAGAAATTTTTATTGATGTTTGTGGAACGTGAAGTACATAAGACCTGTAAAAAACAACTTTTTACAGTACCAATTTATGAAAAATTCTTAAATTGGATAAATAATATAAAAAAAAAAACGGAAAATAGATGACTGGACGAAGCTACATTGGCTGTTCATTATATTGCAAATTGTATGCTTCTTGTTATAATGGATTTAATTAGGTTGAGCGATGCGAGTCCTTTACTGGGCTACACAAATTATATTTTGTCGTACACTTTACAAAAAATCTATTCAGTATTTTGCTTTGAAATTAAACATAAAAATAAATTA
Source organism: Maratus speciosus (assembly GCA_963932465.1). Taxonomy (NCBI): domain Eukaryota; kingdom Metazoa; phylum Arthropoda; class Arachnida; order Araneae; family Salticidae; genus Maratus; species Maratus speciosus. The sequence continues at coordinate 431,150,862 of OZ010795.1, read as the reverse complement.
TGACCTGTAGATTTGCACAATATTATTATTTTTTTTTTTACAGAATAACCTTAAAAGTTTATTATTTTAATTAATTTATTTTACATGCTTTTCCATTACGGATGCATTTTTGTAAATAAAAAATGAAACACGTATATTTTCAGAAGAAAAAATAAATAATGGAGTTAGTCATTGTAGATAGAAACATGATTAATTAAATAGTTTCACGATTTTTTTTTAATGAAATTTTTAAAATACCTTTTTTTACGAAAATTATAGCGTATTTTTAATGAATTAAAATTGGTGAAAATTCAGTTATTTACATTCAATAATAAAAATATTTTTCAGTGTTAAGAATTCAAATACACTATTTATTCTTGTGTGAAAACATTTCCGCAGACGATACTGACGCAATATATATATATATATATATATATATATATATATATATATATAATAATTTTTTTTTGTAAAGTAGCAACAAAAGAATTGCAAACAAATAAGATTAATTTTTAAATTCGTTATATCATAAACTAGCTGTTTAACCCGCTCTATGCACGGGAGTTCATGAATTTAATTCTAAAACCACAATTAAAAATAACTATTCGATTTAGTCAAATATTTTACTACTACTGTGCCTTTTTCTTTAATGAAATTAAATTTATCATGTTACTAAGGCAGCAGACGATAGAAAAAAAATCTTTGGAATAACAGGATAAAAAATTTTGTTGACGCTTGTGATAAAATGTGTTTCTTTATCTTTAAACATTTGTAATAATTAAGCTCAATTAAATAATCTCTAACTGTTTGCATGTGAGGTAAAATAGTTATCGTTATACCCGCTAAAGCTTTTTATTATTGCAGCGTGGCGTATGTAATATGCAATGCGTCTTGCAATAGAAAGTAGTGTTGTGGTAAGAATTTTATTGTGAATTTTTAATTGTTGGCACCTGCTATAACGAAAAATGTTTAAATATGATAAGAAATTGCTGAAAATTTAGTGTTTTTTTATTAATAAAAATATAAATATAAATTATTTCGATTCCGGATTGCTTTAGTTGCCTCGGCCGTGTTTTAATACACATGTACATAATATTTCACAATCCTGGCTCCCAAACTGTGAATTTGTATAGCATTACAGACAGACATATTTTCATTTTTATATATTAGATAAAAAATTCCGAGCCAATTCTTAGTAATTTGGCTGAATTTACATTTCTACTATTATAATGCGCCAAAATATAAAATAACGTTTTTACTTAATAATTGCTTAATAGATGCAAAATTAATGTTAAAAAAATGCAATTTAACAAATTACAACTACCATTTGGAAAATGATTTCTTTAAAGAATAAAATTTAAGACATAAAAAATCGCACGGAGTTGATCATACATTACGTACGTCTTGGATTGCATTTTTCGGTACTTTAATTTTTAAACTTCTACGGAGCTGGTCATTCATTACGTACGCCATGGATTAAACATTAATATTCCTGGACCAATTTTAAATGAAATTTCATTCTTAAACTTCTAAACATCCCACAATATTACTTTTTACACCGTCGTATAGAGAAAAAAAAGTGTACTTTTAATTGCAATTTGTTAGAACGCTGTATCTCAATTTGTTTCTGAGTTATTATTATTATTTTTTTTGTAGTTTGTATTACTATTTTGTAATAGTGGCAACAGAAGAATTCATCTCTGTTGAAAGTAAAGGGAAAATACAAATTACTGTGTAGACCCATCAAAAAACGATTAAAATGCGGGATTCAACTAATAAAATGCTTCAGATATGTTTTTGATTTCCTACCCTGACCGAGGACAATAACCATTTTTCCAAATGGTTAAAAAATATTGTTACTTTCAAATATTAATCTTATTACTAGGGCTCTGCCCCCTGCAAGCTACCGTCGCCAATAAAATTTAAGACACCGCAGAATCTAAAAGCTCGCTAATCTGATCGGTTTTAAAAAGATTAGAGGAGATTGAATTATAATGAAACTAGTTGGATGTGCCAATCACAAAACTTTCCTCTATCTCATACATCTTATTATTTCAAAACTAGTTACACATGTTAATAGTTCAATATTATTAGTTCAATACTATACCAACTTTGATTTCCATCTTAAATTTCTGCTTCAGTCAATTAGACGAACTAAAAACGAGTTAATCTATATCATGATATTTATTAAAATTAATAGTTTTTCTTTTTTCTGTTGTTATCAGATGTTTGCGAATAGCCCGGCTTAACAGGAAGTGAGTTCCCGCCTTTGCACGAGCCACCGATGGACAATAGAACTACGAAAAATCAAGAAAAGTACAAAAAATTACTATCACAGAGCCCCTTTACCGTGCAATATTTCCAAATTCAAGAGGACCTGTTGGCCAAAGCCAAAAACATACATAAAAAATTTGATCCAATTGTATGCGTAGTTTATAGATTGTTCGATTATACAATAAAAAAAATGGCACAAACAACGTTATTACAGCGCTCCCCTTCTGGCAGATTTTTTTTCAAATTCAGGGAGGACTTGTTTGCCATAGCCAGAAACATACGCAAAAAATTGGTTCAATTCTATGCATAAATTCATACACTTTTCGATGGGAAAATAATGAAACTGGCACAGAAATCCAATTATAGCGCCCCCTTCTGGCGGAATTTTGCCAAATTCTGGGAGGACCTTCGTGCCATGACCAAAAACAAACACAAAAAATTTGGCTCAATTCTATGCATAATTTCATACACTTTTCGATGGTACAACATTCAAAATCGCACAAAAATCGCTGTTACAGAGCCCCCTACCAGCGATTTTTTTCCAAATTCAGGGAGGTCCTACTTGCTATATCTAAAAACGTAAAATAAAAATTTGTTTCAATTCTATGCATAACTTCATACACTTTTGGATGGTACAATATTCAAAATCGCACAAAACTCGCTATTACAGCGCCACTACCGGCGATATTTTCCAAACTCAGGGAGAATCTGCTTCCCATAGCCAAGAACTTAAAATAAAAATTTGGTTTAATTCTATGCATAACTTCATACACCGTTCGATGGTACAATTTTCAGAATCGCACAACAATAGCGATTACGGCGCCCCCTAGTGGCGAATTTTTTTTCCAAATTCAGGGAGGACTTGCTTGCCATTGCCAAAAACTTAAAATAAAAATTCGGTTCAATTCTATGCATAACTTCATACAATTTTTGATGGTACAAGGGCGACAGACACACTGACACACGGACAGACGGACAGACAGACATTTTCTATAAACATGTTTTTGGGGATCTCTGACCCATAAACGTGTAAATCCGTCGAAAACCGGAAGTCGAAAAAAATTTCAATTACAATACTTTCTTCTAGGAAGATAGAAGAATGTAAAAACATGTAGCGATCTCCCTGTAAACGGGTTTCCATTCATTTCCCTTTGATTGCGAAAATTTAAGGCTTAATCAGTTGCTGTTAAGACATCCAACGGTTGTTTTCGTGTTTGATTAAAGAAGGTCAGTTAAACATTTAAAAAGAAGCTGAATTATGTGAATTAAGTAAACAGAGTCTTTGCCTTGCGATATTTTTTAACAGAATTCTAATACGATTGACATAATACAATTACTACAATTTACTGCTTTAACCCCTTCAAGGGCGGTGGTTGATTTTTGGACTACTTAATTTGAATTCTTAAATGCCACATTGGCACCAGAATATAGGAATGATAAATTTTCTTTTATTAAGTAAGTGAACAAAAGCATTTTCGTATTTTGAAATAAATTTGTTTGTGAAATCTGGTGCCATCCACTGATTTTGACATTTTAAGAACAGAAGTACCTTGCCACTGAAAGAGTTAAACGTATATTAATGTGTTTATTATTTTAAGGTTTCCTTTCTCTTTTAATATTCACGTGTAAATACAATTTTCTCGACATAATTTCCAATATTTTTCTGCTTTTAACACGTACGCATTTAATAGTAATTTTAAAGTTTTTTTTTTCTGTTTTTAATAGTCACGTGTAAATTTTTTATCGTAAGGAAATATAATTCTTTTTGCTGTTTTTAGAATTGAAAACAATCTCTGTAATAATAGTCTAAGTCATGTGACTATAATCAACAGTTCCGGGCGGATCCCTTCGCTTTTTATATTCCAGGCGGCCATTTTGGTACTTTAATGTTAGCCAGCCACAGAGGTGGTAAGTCGCCAAATATTATTCTATTGTCATTATTTCAAATATATTGTAATAGACCAAGTCATGTAACTGGCATAAACAATTACAGGCTGATTCTTTCACTTTTCATATGAAGGGTTTCCATTTTGATAAAATAATCAAAATTATTTTTTTCCAATAAAACTACATAAAAGTTGTCATGTTGCAAAGAGTTCTTGGTACTTTTATGTTAGACGGGTGCAAATCTAGCCAATAGCTTTTTTTAAAACTCGCTATTAACTCGCCAGTTAGTATTTTTTATTTTTCAAGTGGTAAATTAAAACGGTACTACTTGGTTATCCCGTCGACCAAAAATCTATCTCCAAACTATAAGATTAAATGCCGATAATGGTTGATCGTAAATGTCACATTCACTTGACTTTAAGGAAGTTACACGTGCTTACCCCATCAAGTGATTTTTATTTCGACGTTTAATTTGTATTTATATTAGTGTTATACTAATTTATATACTCTTTCGTTATTTAAAATAAATATTATGTCAATTTGCTTAATTTGGCGAGTGGTTTGGCGATTTATATAATTTGGCGAAATTGGTCGACGGGATAACCAAGTAGTACCATTAAAACGTTGCTTTGAAGTTTAAATTAAGTGTCATGATTTGTTGCATTATTTAATACTAGCCGCCCTTGGCGACCAATTTGGTCTCCCTTAAATGCATGCTAAGCTTTGTATCTTGTTGCTTTTATTCATATTTTAATTTACAGTCTCAGCCCTTTATTAAATCGGGAGATTCTGTTAGAGAAACCGAGAACTCTGTATTTTTATGTTAGCTGAGCGCAGATGATAAATAGCCAAACAATTATCTCGTCCCATTTTTTCGTATTTCATTGTCATTTCACTCATTTTATTTGAAACACTTAATTTTAATTTTAATCTGAAACTTTTAAAATTCATGACTTTCCATTTCTTCATAAAAAATAAAAATAAATAAAAAGAGAAAAATATTAGAAAAAGAAAAATAATACCATAAACCATAACATTTAATTTCAACATCATAGCATTGTTTTAATTTACCACGCGAGAAACAAAAACGATTAACTGGAGTCTTAAAAAATGCTATTGGCGAAATTTGCTCCCGGCTAACACAAAAGTATCGTTAATTCTTTGCGATCACGGCACAGTTTATGTAGTTTTACTCGAAAAAATTATCTTGATTAAACATAGCCACCTTAGATAATGAAGGCGAATGGATCAGCCCGTAATTGTTTATGACAGTCACATCACTTGGACTATTATAATATAGATGAAATGATGGCGATTGGAAAATATTATGCGATTTATTACCTGCGCCCGGCTAACATTAAAGTACCAAAATGACCGATTGGCATATAAAAAGCGAAGCGGTCAACGCAGAACTGTTTATGACAGTCACATGATTTAGGGTATTATTGTAGTGATTTGGCACAGATGTGATATACGCACCGTGTTTTTACGACAATTTGGTGAAAACCTCGTTTTCGAAAACCAGTTATATATGTATTTTTAAATTATTTTCTATTATTTCTAAAATGAAATAACAATAAAAAAACTTTAATTAATAACTATAGAGCAAAACAATTTATAACTTTTTTTTTAAATAAAAAGAAAATAAATGTAAATAAACATTTATTAATAAATAAGCAACAATAGCCCGCTATCAATTCCAGGTAAAATAACGCCATTTTGGCGCCAATTATCTACCCCATTGCGTATATGACATCTGTGCATAATATTTTTCTTTTCATTTCGTAAAAAAAAAAAAAAAAAAAAAAAAAAAAAAAAAAAAAAAAAAAAAAGGGAAAGCCATTAATTTGAAATGTTTCAGTTTTAAATGAAAATTTTGTATTTTAAATAAAATGATAATGAAATACATAAAAACAAATCCGACGGGGAAAATGCTTGGCGATTTATCACTTGCGTCTCGCTAAAATAAAAATACCGAGTCCTCGATTTGTCTATCAGAATCTTCCGATTTAACGAAAGGTTGTTCAAGTAAATTGAATTATGAATAAAAGTAACGTGATACATTTCTTAGCATACATTTGAGGGAGGCCAAACTGGTCGCCAAATTAGTTTAAAATAATAGCCTTTTCTAAAATATGAAAAAAGTATATGTTATGATTAAAATATGAGTTGCCATCGTTAGAGAAAAGTGTTTAAAATTAGCAAAAAAATAATATCTCGAAAACTAATTCGAATTTAAAAATTCTAATTCAAGTTTTGAGATCTGAAGATCAATACGGATTTCTGGTGTTAATTTCATCGCATAATATTCCATATTTTAGGAGAAATCGCCGTGAAACTTAATCAGTTGTTTATTCAGTCGTTTCATAAAATCGTTTCATTAGAATTTTATATATATAGGGTAGAAATAATTCTTCGCGAATCCAAACAATGCAGGGCTTTTGCTAATTTTAAATAAACCGTTTTTTTTTTTTTTTTCATGTTTTGTTTTCCGATCAATCTTCTATTAAACTTTTGTTTGAAAAGGATGGAGAAAAGGTATGGATTATTATTATTTGTATGCGAAAAAAAAGAAAAAATATAATATTTAAACAAGATTTCATCGTGAAACAGGTAAAATATCCTATTACCAAAATGTTGGGTTAAAATGGAATAACCGATACACTTACTTTCTGTCAATTCTAGAGGAAACAGTTAAGAGGGTTAATACAACTAAGTTCTGCAGACGAACATGCCTCTATTGACTCAAAGGCGATTTCTCGATATCGATTCCACGTTCATACATAATTATGCTGTGTACTATACTGATAATGACGTCACAAAATTCCAAAATCATAAAATTATGAGCATTTTTGAATGCCTTTAAAGTTTCCTTGATAGAAACCCTGTTAACAACTCATTGAAAAATTCATAAACCATGAAATTTCAACGGAATTTGAATTTAAGAAACGAAAATTATAGAATGTATGACTGATGAGTGGAACAGGAATGAAATAAAACTTTTAATTTAAATTTACGCCAAATGCATCGCAATCATTTTAAAAATAATTAGAGCAGTAAATTCAGTCTTGCTTTGCTAATATTGACCTTAACGTTTTATTTTCATTAATTAAATAAGCTATTCCTTTTTAATTTTAGAATTAGAGTATACCAATAAAATGACCATGTGGTTTTATTTGTAACTGAAACTACTTAAATAATTTTTTGTATGCCTTTAATATTAAGATTACTCTTTGTAAACTATCAAACTATCAACTTTTTTCAAATTATCAAACAGTAGTAACATTTACTTATGTAAATACTCAGTATTTAAAATAATTTTTTTCTCTATTATTTTGAATTTTTTATATATATATAAGATATCATTTCATTGTCATGCATCACAGAAAAATCCACTAACAAAAATTACAAATATACAAAATAATGCATAATATTACGTATTACGTTGTATTGTGTAAATAACAACACATTGTTTGAATTAAAGTGGTTTTAATAAATTGCAACAGTTTTTTTGTGAAATCGCATTTTTTAGAAAATCATTCATTACTCAATACTGTTACTAAAATGTTGAAATTTGTAGGACGTTTAATTTAAATTTTTGTTTAAATTATAGTATTGTTTCTTAAACGTTTTTGTTTCTTACATTCACAGTGGAATTTTTTTTTTAAATAAATGCCCACACGTCATCGATTATTTAATACATTTATCTAATATTTCGGTATAGTATTAATCTAACTGCTATTTTGTTCTAAAACACATACACATTTTTCACAGTATAGGAGTTTTATTTTTCGAAATTTAGAGATACGTGTATTGATATTTTGTTTTTCTTTTAATTTACTCAACACAGATTTTTTACTGTTCTTCACAGAGCCAAATTTAACGAACAATTTGTCTTTAATAACAATAAAACAATAGAATAATAAAAAAAATGGAAATCTCACTGAATTTATTTTGATGAATTTACTTTGATTACTACTGCGTTTCAAAATACGCATTATAATTATTAGAAGAAGAAGCTATACTATTATTACTATTGCCAAAATGTTTAAAATTTTCCATAATTCTTATAATTTTAGAAACGTAAACAAATTATTATAAACTTATTTTTAATATACAAGTTTTTTCTCTTGCCTCGCTCAGTACTACCACATTTGTGTTACGGAAATATTTTAGTTCAATTTTATTATATTATATTTTATGATTTATTTTATTATCTGCTTCTTATATTATGTGTATTTGCTTATTTAATTTAAAAAAAGAAATACAGAAAACATTCTTTAGAAAATATATTAATAATATAAACCAATTTCTTTCTACACTATATAGTGTCTCATACATTTTTATCGTTAACAATAAGCTAATATAATTGCACTTCAGAGATTCTAATCCAAAATACAAACTACTGTTATGATTCTTTTATATTTTTGTGTGAAAAGAAGTTATTAGTAGAATAAAGGCTTTTGTGAGAAATAAGCACACATTTAATTGGAATACAAATATAAATGTTTATATAGTCATCGTCGAAATGCATATTGTTAAGAGACACAGATTGGGACCATTACGCTTGCTAATTGAGTCATTCAATAGCATTTGAACAATTCAATTAGCATTGTCATTTAATGTCATATCTTATCCCGAAAGCCGTTATTATCTTACAATAGACCCATTCATATGGTTTTATTTCAAAAAGTGTTTTATTTATTCCATTTTATTTTATTATAGAAATGATTTAAAAATACCAATTTGTAAATATTATGTATTTTTGTAACCCCCCCCCCCCCCGACTTCCTTAGTTTAGGAATAAATTACTTTGTCTTTTAGATAATAAGAATATTTTTCGCGTTTGAATTTACACAATAAACGCTATTTTATTTGTAATTTTTTTTTTGAATCAGTCAATAATTGTACACAATATATTTTTTATAGTGCGATTTTGTCTTCTTTAGTTATGAATATACATTTATCAATATTGCTTAATGTGTCTTACTTAAGTGCACCATAAAAATAATTTGATTCAAAACTTAAGTGATAAAAATCCTCAATATAATTAAACGAATCACAGTTTGAATATGTATCTACGATAATAATTAAATTTATGTGTTTATACTTGACACATAGCACATTATATTGTGCGAAACGTCTCTTTTATAACAGTGGAAATTATATTTTATTTCATCTAAAATTTTTTGGCAATAATTGAACATCATACAAAAAATATAACATCTTATAGTACCTTTTATATGAAATCAGTGAAATAAAGTGCAGTTTAGTTTTAGTTAATTTGCTAGAATCCATAAATCAATCTCTATTTGTGCATTTAAATTTCTAAAGGATGATAAAATACTATCAGATGAAATCCACAATTTGATTAAATATTCCGATCTCTTTTAGTATTCTGGGTGAAACACTTTAATATGAAATGTATGATTATAACTCTTAAAGTTAATGAACTTCAGCTTTAATATTAATTTTTTTAAGCTGTAAGTTATAAATTCAAAGTTTAAACTTAGACCGACATTTATATATTTTATCCATTGCTATATTTCGACCTGTATTTTAAACGTCGTAAACTATTCGTTTTATCACTGAACTTACACTGTTTTCTACTTTAAAGACGCTATCTGGTTGTCGTCCAGCATAAATATCAAAGTTGCTGGTATAGAAAATGTGAGAGTCTTCAAGGACATAACTTTTTGACGTATTTAGGTGGCTTTTAAATGGTATATACTGGCAAAATTTGGATCACCGGCGGAACGGTTCGACCATCAGTTGCGGTGTATTTCGCTATTTGATAGTTTTCTCTGAATTTCGCATTGAATTTATCAAGTACCTCTCTGGTAGGGGTAAAAATATTTTGTTCCTAGCGGACCTTTCTGTCATCTAATTTGTCAAATAGAAGGTCATTTTAGAGTCAAATTAAACAATTTCGTGAAGTGGTAGCCCCAAAACTATCTGGGGCAGCCTCGTCAGTAACCCACAGTTCTTTCAAATTTAGGTGGGGAGCTTTTTTTAATCCAGCCATATAGAGCCATCCTAATAATGCATGAATTTCCGCAAAATCCGTCTCACGAAAATCTCGAGTTCGTTGCTAATTACTCCTCAATATATCCAAGTACGGATTTGTGCATTTCACAATAGCCTCAATCATAGAGTAGGAAAAGATAGCTTCCAGCAAGAAATTGGAGTATTAACACTGCGAGCAAATGCTCTTACACCAGACGGATGAATTACAATAATTTTCTTGGCTGTGCAAATACTTTTGTGTAGAGGAATGGCATGCCAGATAGAGGTATTGTCCTTACCAAAAGGTCTATTTGATAGGTCGTCGACCTCGGATGGGGCATCGTCTGGTGATTGTTCAGATTATGTTTTATGATTTGAATGCTCACTTACAGCATCAATCCCAGGCTCATTCATTCTGTTTGAGATATATTGTAGATTCTAAACAGCAGGCTGCTGGACATCCCACGACGGTTAGATTATAGTATTAAATGAAAGAATCATATAAAAGTTATAACAATAGAAATGCAGGCCGTTTTCTAAATATCTGATACTAAATATACGTACCTTTCATATATTTTACCGCATACATTACTTTCGCCATTTCCTGAAGTATTTTTTCACGACTAGGCATGATTAGGCTGAAAGATCATAAAATCCTTTATCTGAACATCTTAAAAAAAGTGAGTCACGCGAATACTCGCTGTGAGAAAATATCTGGAGTTTTGTGAAAATATATGATACGTCCGAACTCGCTGCAAGGGAAACACTCACTTTTTCGCTTTGTAGCAGAACGAATTACTCCAACGCTCGCCTGAAGTACACTGAAACTACGCAAGAACACCTTCTCCTGAATTACACTCTTACTCACATCTACATAAGAGATCAGCTTCGTTCTCATCCAATCAGCATTATGGGACAAAATAGAAGAATGATGGTGAAACTAAATCTCAAGCAGCGAGTTCTCCCGGGTTTAAAACGTTTTACGAGAGATTGCTACATAATTCTAATCATTCTTTTATAGCAAGAACACCCTGTAATCACTACTTTTTGTGCATAATTCTTTACCGTGTCTGCATTTTTTTATTAGTTAAGTTTTATCAGTATCATATGTGGGGCAAAAAATACAGGAAAAATACTACAGTTAAGTAAGAAATTATAAAAATATTTCAGAATTCGTGAATTGCTGTTGAAGAAAAATAAAATGGTATTTTTAATTCCCATATTCAAAATTATTATTAAAACGCATATTTTCTTAAACTCAACTAAAAAATTAATTTTAAATTTTAGTAGAATTTACTTATTTTTCTATAAAAACGATTATAAAAATGATTATATTAAACGAGCAAGCAATTTTTACGATTATGAATGATATCGTATACGACTGAACCAATCTTCACGAAACTTGCGTGCTATATTAAATCGAGCACGAGAAAAAGATCTAGCTAGGTCCCGAATTCAAGAAAATTCTTTTTTACAGGGTAAACCAAGATCGGAGCTGAAACTTCTGTTTGGTATAAATCGAAAAATGCTCATGCAATTTACACGAAACGTGTTTTCTGTACTAATTTGAGCACGAGAAACACACCTAACTTGGTTTTGAATAAGAAAAAAATTGTTTTGATCGATTAAAACAAACTGAGAACTGAAAATGTTACTATATATCGCAAACGGCTCTAACGATTTTCACAAAACTTGACGCCTATACTAATTCGAGCTTAAGAAATCGATCTTTCTAGGCTGCTAATTCGAGAAAATTCGTTTTCTACTGTTGAAATAAACTCATTCCTCAAAATGGTGGTACCAATCGAAAACAACTCCGACGATTTTTATAAATTTGCTTTATTCGATTGGGAGAAAACCAACCAATTAAGTCTCGACTGCGGAAAGAAAAATATTGGTATGTTTAAAGCAATTTTAAAATATTTAATCGTCCGTAATCGAAATTCCCGCCAATACTAATGTTCATTTATTAGCAACAGCTTCAAAAAATGATCTCGAAGGCGGCAGTAACTGCTTGCCTTCTATATTAAATCGAGCACAAGATAACGGCTTATGTAGGTCAAAAGTACAGCAAAATTCGTTTTAACTGACTAGGAAAAATAAAATTGATTTTACCAAATGTTGATTTCGTGAACTTTAGTATTTTCATAAAAATAATTTTGATAGATAACTGCGCTTATACTTTTGCTATGTTTAAAACTACTAATATATTGTTATAAATATCGCTGCAATTTGATGCCATGGCGATACACCCTAGTGCAAAATGAGCAGCAGTTTTAAAAGCAAGACTATTTTCTGCAAAACTTTCCGCATAGTTCACGAAATGCCTCATTTTTGGCGCCAACCATTAACTTGGACAACGATTGTTGAAGAATAATCATTTAGTTTTTTTACGAAACATGGACAATAGCAGTCCGAATATGCCAGAGGTAATCGCATTCAAATAAAAGTCTTATTTTTATAAATGGCAATCCAAATTTTCTTCTATATACATTTTTTTTTTACAAAATTGTTAAAAAAAAAAAAAAAAAAAAAAAAAAAAAAAAAAAAAAAAAAAAAACTAAATTCTACTGCCCCCCTCACGCCCAAAATGATATATTTAAAAGAAAACAAGCATTTTTATGTTATGTCTGAAATATATCATTACTTTTGCATCACTGTGACACCAATTTTCACTGACTTTTCGCTTTCGACTGTGTTAAGAATAAGAGCCGTAGATCTAAATATATACTTCATGACTCGTGTTTTCCAAATAGTAACTTTTATTTCTTGATGTTTATAAAAAAAAAAAAAAGTATAAAAGTAAAAATATTTTTTTAAACACTCTTTTATAAAGATTCAATGTTCATCTTCAATATCACGACTTATTTCTTTTTACGGCACAAATGTCATACGCACCACGCCGGCGCGATTTTCTTCTGACGCCAATCTTGAGAAAACCTCGCTTTCGAATACCTTTTACACATATATTTTTAAAAAAGGAATAACAATAAATTAAAAAAAAGTTTAATTAATAACTATAGAACAAAACATTTTATATCCTTCTATATATAAAAAAAAGTAACGCTTTGGAAATGGACAAATGAAAATCTGCGTAGATACCGTGAAACGCATGTGATTGGTCAGAGCTTTCTGACGCTTAAGGGGTTACAGAGGGAGGGATCCCGGTGCCGTCGCCAAAAGTTGCCAAGTTTGTCGCCAACTTGGCGAGATACCGCTAAATTTGGCGACCAAAATTAGTCGCCAAAAGTGATGCCAACTTGGCGCTATTTTCAGTATTTCGCCAAATTTCCACAGACCCCCATTGAAATCCAATAGGGTTTACTTGCTTGCAGAAAATCAACAAATTGAGATATTTCAATGCAACAGAAACAAATATTAGCTCATGAATAGAGCTTAATTGAACTATTTACATTATTTTTAAGCACAAACATTAACTATTTACAATATTCGTAACACTATACATATAAATTTTATGTAGTTTGTAATTATTCAAATAAATTATAAATTGTACCCTTTTTTACCGATTTTATATTTAATAATTCTTTTAATTATGAAACTATGTAACCTCTAATGATTACCTGCGCTTGGAGATAAGGAAATAAAATCGTCAGGAGTTGGGAGGAGCGCGTTTATACCAAGTGGAATCTAAAAAATGAATGCATAGAAAATCAGGAATTGCGAAGCGATCCAGAATGGAAACACGAAACAATTTCTTCTGGGGTTGGCTAGAAAATAAGGTTTGCTTCGCGATTACGCGGGGGTTGGCGAGCGTAGCGACCAGGGGAGCGGAGCCCTCCTAGTAATTAAAAAAATATAAAATAAAAGTAAATAAGCAATTTATTAATAAATAAACATCCGGGAAACCATATCAAGCAAAATAACGACACTTTCGCGCCAGTTAAGTACCCCGGCGCATATATGACATTGGCGTCAGGAACAAATCATGCCAACTTGGTGCGTATATGACATTTGTGCCCTTTTTACTTATAATTAATTAATTTGGGGCGATTACCGGAATTGATTAGGAAAAATTCAATGGTTTTTTGCGCTAGATTAAGCTAGGTTTTAGCGCAAGCAAATTAAATATGTATAATTTTTACACCTTTTCTTTTTTAAGATAGTTTAAATGATGATTCATTTCGACCTATCTGTGTAGAATTTCTAAATTGATTTCTCAACATATTCGTTAATATTAGAATATTAATTGATAAAAGAGTATTTTTTGCACTTTTTTAATTTAACCCAACCTGGTTTTTGTATGTAAAGATGAAATTTTGGACTCTTTAATACACTTCCTGATAAGATAGAATTATTAAAATTATGTTCACAGGTCAGTTTCAATGACAGTGAAACATTTTATTATTTTCAGTAGTTGATTATAAATTAATACATTAATTTTAAGGCATTTTAATGTTATCATGCCATAGGTGATCAATCCCCAAATATTCTCTGTAATGCTTACAGTTCTACGAGAGTTAAGACAACGATGAATTTATGCGCCAACAAATGCTCTCAAAAATAGGCTAAATGGTTGTGAAACTGCAACAATGAAACATTTTAATAGCTAAAGAGTAAAAAGTAAATTATAAATCAATAATAAAGAGTTTAATATTAAAAATATATATATGCTTTTATCACTGAACAGTTAGTAACTTAATTTACGATTATATGTTAAGCAATCAATTTAGAAATCCTAAAAGGATAGTTTAAATAATTTTGATTTTTTTTTTCATTCCCGTTTCCGTATCTTGAAAAAAGGAACAGCAAAAATTATTTAGTTTTTAATAAATTTATTTGTTTGCGTTTTCAAGAAAGCGCAAAAAAAAAATCCGTTAATTTTTCATAATCGAGTTCTGTGTCCACGCCAAATGAATGTATTGTAAAAGAAATTTTTGAAAACAACAACAACAACATAAACAAAACACGCATTGCAGACAAACAAATAAACTTGATTTTTAAGATAAGCATTGTATGCTTATAAAATAGCATTTTTAAAGAAAAACTGTTATTGATTTTATTACTTATTAGTATTGTGCTCTTCGTATTTTATTTATAATTTATTTTCTACTTTTTAGCCCTTAAAATGTATTATTGTTGAAGTTTATAACAACCAGTTGGGATATATTGGTGTGCGTTTATTGGCACATCAATAAATCCATTGCTGTTTAAACTTCCATGCAACTGTGGGCGTCATAGAGAATATTTGGCGATTGATCACCTGTGGCGCGGGGTAATCGAAAAATGCCTAAACATTTATGCATCAATTTATAATTAAGTTCTAAAAATAATAAAAAGTTGTTCTGTCTTCGACCACTGAAAGTTATTTTTATAATTATAGCCTTTCAAAAAGAGGGATTAAAAAAAAAAAAAAAAAAAAAAAAAAAAAAAAAAAGTTCAAAAAATTTACCGAGCGAGACTCGGTCTACCAGGTGCTATTAATAAATTGTAAGTCCGCCTTACAAAATTTTCATATTATATGTTGGTTGAGATTCCTTGTGAAGCATATGCATTAGTTTCAGACAAGTATAGTGTCAGAGTTTGAATTCGATATACCCGGTTTACTGGACGATGCCACCGAGGAAAGATTTATTCCACTACAAAGTCAGAAATATTTTATTTTATAACGTCCCCTTGCGGACACGTGTTTACATTGGCTATTGAGAGTCAGGCAAAATTTCCAAGCCGAAACGCGTCCTGCGTGTTTTATGGTGATTAATACAAAGTTTTGTTATTTAATTATAACTATTACCCTTAATTATTTCAGAGTCCATTCAAATAAAGGAAAAGCAAAGATCCAGCTTAGAAAATGAGTTAGACAAGGAGAGAGTTTTGGCCTAATTTTTTCTACTGCTTTTAAAGAAATTGTTAACTGAAATGGAAAAAAAAACGGAGTATATAAACAAATGACATATGTTTCAGATACCTGACTGAGACATAAAGAAAATAATCTTGTTAAGAAGTCCTACGAATTTTTTTGGCATCCTCCAGGCAATAAAATGACTAAGATGAACTGTGCACGTTAAAACAATACAAATCGTATGAGTACGATAAAACGGTAGATATTTACTGAGTCCGTTTGAAACAGTGGAATTGGGTTAAACGACTACAAAACGATACTGAATGGGTGGACTTCAAAGATCTTATGTTATTTTCCAGCAAAGTAATACTACCGGAACGACTACCGTAGTTATGATAGAACGACGAAATCAGTGAGATGGTTGGACTTAGTTCTGCAGGTGGCTTAGACCAATCGATTAATGAGGATCATTGATGGAGATTTTGTTTTCTCTATTAATTACATGTACACTAACTTTGTAATGCATAATCTTTTTTGAGAAATAGTAAAAGTAAATTATTCATTTATTTCTATGAAAAAATTAATGAAATATTACACAATATGAAGAAAAAATTCATATATATATGAACTTTTTATATAATTCGAGAAACATAGAAACAATAAAAATTACGAACAAACTAAATTATTTTTGAATATTAACGACGTGAATTCTCACTTTGCTAACTAAGCGTGCACCTACAGAGCGAAAAATGTTCAAGCTGGGAATCTAACACGGACCCCTGGAAAAGCGCTCCAGTGCTCTACCATTAAGCCACAAGGGCGATGCCCAGCTTGGCATCTCTCACTCACATAAGTCGGTAAGACTGCAACCGCAGCTACAAGATGGAGAAGTCTTCATGAGCACACAATCTTTCGGCGTAACATGAGACGCATATGAACCCAGCATCGTTGAATATACATTTTTTAATTAATTTTTCAACTGCTTTTCAGCAGTGGAATTACGCTTGAAATTATTGTATATTAACGACGTGAATTTTCACTTTGCTAACTAAGCATACACCAACAGAGCGAAAAATGTCCAAGCCGGGAATCGAACCCGGACCCCTGAATAGCGCTCAGTGCTTTACAATTAAGTCACGAGGACGATGCCCAGCTTTGCATCTCTCACTCACATAAGTCGGTAAGACTGCAACCGCAGGTACAAGATGGAGAAGTATTCATGCAAATTTCATGATATCATGAAGACTATCATGAAGACTTCTCCATCTTGTAGCTGCGGTTGCAGTTTTACCGACTTATGTGAGTGAGAGATTCCAAGCTGGGCGTCGTCCTTGTGGCTTAATGGTAGAGCAATGGAGCGCTATTCCAGGGGCCCGGGTTCGATTCCCGGCTTGGACATTTTTCGCTCTGTTGGTGTACGCTTATTTAGCAAAGTGAAAATTCACTACGTTAATATTCAATAATTTCAAGCGTAATTAAACTGCTGAAAAGTAGTTGAAAAATTAATTAAATAATAAATTATTTTTACTTTTATTAATACAATTATTTCTATTATAAAGAAGATTTATTGAAGTTACTTTCGATACTTTTACATGAAATAATTTAAAATCTAAACCCCTTGTTCCGGAAAATTATTCTTTTCTTGCAAGGTTTCCAGTGTTTAATATATAATGCACCATATGTTGCTAGAATTTTAAAGAGAATTTTAGGCTGTGATACTTTCCAAAATTCGGGATATGTATGGGAATACAAATATTAAAAATATATATTTTAGCTAGAGTGAACATATATAAATAAATTACAGCTGGGAATTATATAAACTTGTTTGCAATAGGATACGTTTTTTAAAAAATATATTTATGTTTATTTAACGATTTTTTATTTTAATTTGCCAAAAATGAAATGTTGTTAATGTAGTACATTTAATATAAGCTAGCCTGGAATGCGAATTCCTTTAAAAAATAGTTATTTAATTCACTTAATACCCATTCTTTCATATCAAAGTCTATTCCATTAAATATTCTTTAAAAAAATCGAAATAATTCTTTTGATAATTATATTTTTCACGGTATCATAAATAAAGTTTTGCTTTAAAATATATTTTGAAATTAAAAACAAATTATCAGTTTTTTTACAACGCATTTTAATTTATTTGTATTATAATTTTATTTATGTTTTTTATTTATAATATTATAATATACACAAAAATATTTTTTTCTGATCTAGAGACAAATGCACCAGAAGTTGTATAACGGAATGAGCTCCAACACTCTCCGTCGAAACTTGAATCAAACGAAATTGTGAATTTAACCTTCTATTTTAAAGCAGTAAAGACCATCACCTGGAATGTCCTTCCACATTGCTGAAAACGATGCGAACGCCATTGGGATATAATAGGGTAATTCCGGGATTTATGCCACACATTTTTTGGAATTTGCATATAAAGTCCCATGGTGGAGATAAAATTTAAAAAAAATCATGTTGTACTATTTAATGTTAAACATACAATGCGTGTACTGCGAAAAAAAAATTCAAAACAAATTATTAATTTTTTTAACAATTATTTTCTAAACCATTACACTGCGGCGCGTCACCCGTACATTCAGGCTGAGACGCCGCACTTGTGCGGTAGTAACAGAATGAAATTATATATAAAAATATTTAAAAAATATATAAATTCATATCTGGACTATAATTAACGATGTAATAACAAAATGAAACTAAATGAGTACAATGAAACGTTTTAGTAGATTCAAATTAATAATTGTTGCCTACTTTCACTATTAACATTATCGACTTATTCTTTTTACATTAAATTTTAATTGTTATTTCAGCAACAACGTAACATCAATGTATTCGAAAGGGAAAAGAAAAAAAGTAAATTGTGTTTACATAATTTATTTGTTAACCCTTTCGTGGCTGGTGACTTATACACAAATTTTATTCGGCTGGTACAACTTTTTTAAAACAAGAAACCTTTACTTATAATCATGAAAAGGCTCTAATTAAACAAAGCAGATATTACTTTTCTTTTTTACTGGTGCCAAAAACAAATTTTGTAAGCTCTTTATGAAGGTGCTTATATGCACCTATGGTCCCGAATGGGTTAAGAGACCTGTTCTTTCGACTACAATCTACAGAAAAAGTGTCGAAAAAGTAGAGTCTTTATGTAACTACTTTTAAATACATGATGCAACGAAGCCAATTACACTTCCCTTTTTTTTGGAGTAGTTTGCAAAGAACGTCTGCGTTACGCGTAATCCAATTTTTCATTATTATCATCTTGACTTGCATTTTTCTTGCCTTTCTTAGTTTTTATTTTCCCTTTTTTTTCCTTTGGTTTTAGTAAGTTTGATAACATGCCTAACATGGTTAGTCTGTGCAAAAAAAAAAGGAAAAGTTAATAACCCTTAATCATCCCGTACAAAAGAAACTGTGGCATCTATACCGGAATAGCAGTGCGGCATGTATCCAATTTTGCATGGTGTAGACGTTGGCCATCACAGTTACCTGCCATCGCTAAGGGGAATGACGTAACCATACACACAGTACACTATACAAACTCTACACTTAATTTTGACTTCGAAATCATGCATGCATTTAATAATTAGAGTATGAAAAGTATTTAAACATAACGTGTTTCAAAGTTTGGACAGTGAAATCATGCACTTACGTCAAATTAAGGACTGCACTTCTACAAGTAAACATCGAAATGGGATTCACGCTTTAAACTCGTTAAAATAATCTCATTGTGCACCTATACTGTGCGTTTGACGACCATCTATCGATAATTACAAGAAATACAAGGGGTGCGGCCTCTATCCCGTATGCGGTGAATCTCCCGGAGTTATCCTACTATCTTATGCCTTTGACAAAATTTGGGCAATTAAGAAACAACTATTTTAGTTGATCGTTTAATGTAGCGTTTGGTACGGAAATGATGCAGTTATGATAACAGGAATAAAACTTTATATAGTCATCACACTATTAAATTAGAGAGCATAAAATGATTGCAGAAATTGATTATTAAACTTGAAAAGTGTTCGGACCGTTCATTTTCATTGGTTTGTTCTTGAACTCATGGCCTCTCAACTTGCGCTATACAAGGTGCAAAGCAAAGTCTATTTAACCTGAAAATACTTGCGAACGGAGAGAGCTACAGGTATGAAAATGAGGTAACGGTATAGCAAAGCGACTACGCCCGATTTAATGCAAACGATGGCAGCGCCCCTAGTGGCGAAATTCGGAAGATAGCCATTGCAAATCGGAAACAAAAAGGGATAGAGCAAAATTTCCAATTAGAAAGTTTTCGAGCATCAATTAATTAGTACGAAACGACATTTGGTTTACATGGATAAGATAAATCTTCGCTTGTATACCCAAAAATGTCCAAAATCGATGCACTCTATTTTGTGAAAACGTTTGAATGGAATATCCAGAAGTATGAAGAAGTACACACAATTTATGGTATGAATACGTACTTATCTCAAAACATTTTGATAACATAACACACACACAAAAAATACAAACTGTCTCACAGTGATAAAAAGTTAATTTTCAGTATGTTTAGAAAGTAAATCATTGCTCACGATACACGTTTGTATTGTTGAGAGTAATTCTGTATGTACATTCCGCAGCAAGAAACGTATATTGCAAGCCTCTTCAATACGACGACATAGATTTAACCCTTCCAAGGGCGGTGGCTAGATGATCTACACCTAATTTTATTTCCAAAACTGACAAATTGCGCCAAGAATGTTTTAATAAAATTTTGCTTTTTTAATGAAAGTGCAAATTAATGCGTTTTTATATTCTAAGAAATTCGTTTGAATATTCTGGTGTCAGTCAGTTATTTCATCATCAGAATTCTTCTGCCCTGAAAGGGTTAATCTAAAATTTTAAATGCATTGGGAATTAATTTTTTACAGACATTACAGCACAGTACAACGTCACAATCTGCAATTGCGCACTGTTACATTTCCGAAATGTGAATAGGCAAAGTAGATTCATCTTCTCATCTTCGCTTATCGATTTCCCAAAATTTTGGTTATGCAAGCGACTATTTATCTTATCCGTGTGAACCAAATGTCGTTTCGTACTAATTAATTGATCCTCTAAAACTTTCTAATTAGAAATTTTGCTCTATCTCTTTTCGTTTTCGATTTGCAATGGCTATCTTCCAAATTTCGCCACTAGGGGCGCTGCCGTCCTTTGAATTAGGTCGGGAGTAGTCGGTTTACTATACCGTTACCTCACTTGCATAGCTGTAGCTCTCTCCGTTCACAGGTATTTTCAGGTTAAAGGTACTTTCCTTTGCACCCTGTATATGGTTCTGGTAGCTTAAATTCAATCTCATAACATGCTACATTGCATTTTTTAATTAACCTCCTCTTCTGGCAGCCCAGGTCAACACTCTTACTAGTACAAGCATAAAAATATATGCTAGTTATTACTATGTATTGCTTTGTCTCCTAGATTTTAATGCTAGTATATGCTTTACAATGCTAGCCAGCATCACATGCTATATAGCTAGCTTACACAGCAATAGCATGACAAGCTATATACAAGCATTTTATGCTTGTTTGCAGTTTAAGCTTCTTCCAAAGCATGGAGATGTGGGTACCTTAACGTGCTATTATATGTTTTTTTTATGCATGCCTGCATAATATGGTATGCAACCAGCTTTCACAGAAAACGGCATGACATACTATGCGCCAGTAACATATGCTAATTTGCTACACAAGTCTCTTCCCAGCATTGATGAGGTAGATACTTAAATGATGCATCGTGTGCTTGTTAATGCTTGGCAGCATCTTTTTTTTTTTTTTTTTTTTTTTTTTAGTTATTCGAAAAATATATATTTGAATATGTTTTATGAAAATAGAAGAAAAGGAAATAGGAAATTTTAATTATAAATTAAATTAATTCCACCCGTTTTAGATAAAATCTAAACACATAAATCTAAAAAAAACTGAAAATTAATTTCCATGAAGGATTTTTGGAATAAAGCGCTTCCCATCCACTTTCCCATCGTGAAATTCTTAGCTGTTCATTCTTTTAGTGTTTAATTATTTTAATTATTAAAAAAAAACATGCTTTTCAAAAAGAGAATTTAGTCAGTTAAATTTCAAAATTCAAGGAACCCGGTTTCATTTAAGAAATAAGTTCATAACAATCGAATTGAAAATATGTACAATTCCCCCCCCCCCCCACCCTCCAATAAGGACTAAATTTTGAAAATCTTAAACCTCACCTGAAATTGATAAATTCTATCCTAAATACACTTCAAAATCTTTTATTTTTCTGCAACAAATAATTTTAACCATATTCAAATTATTCATTAAGCAAAGAAAATTCCCCAAATAAATTATAATAATCTAGCCATATTCTGATTATCCATTAAACATAGAAAAGCCCTAATAATAAATTAACCTTATTAATTGAAACTTGAATAACAGCATCGATAAATTCACCCTTATCTTATAAAAATAGCAACACACAGCAGAATCAGCTCTACAACCATTACCCGCATTTAAAATCATTTATCGAGTTCCCAAACCGGAGGTAGTGAGTTCTGTCCTTCTCAGAGGAAAAGAAAATCAGATATAAGTTTCCCCTTCTAAAAAATGTAGGTACTTTAGAAATTCTCCAAAGATGGCGCCACCTACGTCTTTTTTTGTCTAACTGGGAGAATAGCAAAAAAATAAAAGCAAGCGATGTTAGAAAAGTGATGCTAGCATAGCAAAAATTAAAAGCAAGTGAAGCTAGAAATGTAATGCCAGCCTAGCAAAAATTAAAAGCAAATTATGCTAGTAAAGATTAAAAGTAACTGATGATTAGAAATGTAACGGTAGAATAGCAGCAAAAAAGTATTTGTTGCTTGTGAATTACTGCTAGAATAGCTGAAATTAAGAGCAATTGGTGAACTTGATTGCTGCTTGGTTAGCAACATATTCAAGCAACACAAGCTGGAATATCTATGCTGTCCAAACAGAAAAGTGTTACAATACACACCATGACTTGCTGGTAATTATGGTGGAACCAGAAAATGTGTTTTGATAGCTTATGCTAGTTTACTTTGCTGGGATACAACATTAATGCTTGTCTAGCAAGCAAATACCAGCATGAATTTCGATCTGGGTATATCTGTTACTGTTTTCCATCAGTCTATTCCAGCAGATTAAATAGAATAAAAAAAATAGGTCAACAAACCGGCGTGTTTTTACAGTAAAGCATGTTGAAAAATATTTTTAATGTCTGAAATTAAATGATTTAAACACATGTGGGAGAGATGGGGAGGAGGATACACATTTACCCTAAAATTTAAATATTTTACTCAACTAGAAGAATGTTAATTGTTTTTTATATTATTTACATCTGAATATAAAGCTTTACTTCCAAATGTGCTCATTACATAAAAAATATTATTATTATATAATATTACAATAAAAAAATATTATGGTAAGCGTTGTTGCTTATGTCATTCTTCTGCCTTTTTGGCTTAAAATCACATTGTTTGGCGACCAAGGTAATAAACGAATTGAATGCAACTCACAAGTATATCCATTTTTACAATTAATTCTGCCAGTTTCTCATATAACACATATATACAAGTTGCAATATGCTATCAATGGCCGACCTTTAATTTCTCAACCGTTGGTCGTAGACATATAGTTCCAATTACAAAAACGTTTCAAATGAGGTAAATATTCATATTGTGGAATTATTTAAAGTAAAAAATCAATTTTATAAAAATTACGAAATCTAACTTTTTACGCGGCCCCCAAATCCCTATAGTTATATTTAGTAAAATTTACACATATCATAACAGATATAACACAAAAAGCTTGATATCTGTACTACAAAAAATGACACAGTTATTAAATTTCAAAGTTTGAGATTTTTGCACATGGTTCTGTCTTTCATTGAGGGACCAGTTAAAAGATGAATTTAATTCGAAATCAAAATCAGGGTACAATGTCCTTTTCACAGCGAAACCACCTTTAGCCGGTATCGTCAAATCGGGGTTAAAGAGGGTTATTTCATCTAAAAATTTGAGCTGTGATTTAGGTATCACATACAAAGCGAAAAATGAAATATTGAAATTAAACAGAAAAATAAATATCAACGCATTGTAATATCAGAAAACGGTGTACTATAAAAAAATGAATACATCAAATGCCGGAATCTACTAGAGACACTGCTCCATTGGTGGCAATGCACAATTGAATGCTTGGCAGTACTGAGTCCTGGATACGTTAGAGAGCGGACACGCATGTGTGCAAACTGTGCAACAATCAAGAATGATGTGCTGCTGCAGATAAACCAGAGCAGTGGTCTCAGTCAAATAGACCATAGTAGATTCCGGTGTTTGATATATTCATTTTTTATAGTACACCGTTTTCTCATATTATAATAATTTGACATTTATTTTTCTGTTTAATTTCAATATTTCATTCTTCGCTTTGTATACGACGCCTAAAAGTCATCTGAAATTTTTAAATGAAATAACCCTCTTTTGTGATACTCCGATTTGGCGATACCGGCTAAAGGTGGTATCGCTGTGAAAAGGTCATTGCACCCTCATTTTGATCTCGAATAACTTTAATTCATCTTTTAACTGATACCTTAACTGGCTCCAAAGTTTAATTATTTTTTTTTATATGATAAGTCGGATGTTGTTTTTTATGCTGTTGATGTTTTCCCCAAATTGGCATCAGATACAATCGCGCCAATATGGGGCCATATACGATATCTGTGCCAAACTTTCATATGAAAAGCGAGGGGATCAGACCGTATTTATTTATGGCAGTTACATGACTTGGACTATTATAATATAGATGAAATGAAGGCGACAGAATAATATTTGGCTACTTGTCACCTGTGCCTGTCTAACATTAAAGTACCAAAATGGCACATGGAATATAAAAAGCGACGTGGTCCGCCCTTAACTGTTGATGATAGTCACATGACTTAGGCTATTGTTATAGAAATTGTTTTAAAATACCGGGAGACAAAGACTCTGTACAATTAATAATTTTATTTTAGCTTCTTTTCAAATGTTTAACTGATCCTCTTTAATCAAACACGAAAACTACTATTGGATGTCTTAACAGCAACTGATTCAGCCTTATATTTTTGCAATCAAAGTATCTTGAAAGGAAACCCGTTTACAGGGGGATCTGCACAGCTTTTTTCAGTATAATTTAATATTTTCTAATATTTTTAAAACCGATCAGATTAGCGTGTATCTGGATTTTGCGGTGTCTGAACGGGGGGTTGGTGAGCGCAGCTTGCAAGGGGCAGAGCGCCCTAGTATATGTATAAATATATAACATTTTATTTATATTTTTATATTTTTATTATTATTATATACAAATTAGGTGATACTTGATTATTCCGTTTACCATTTTCGCCAAATTATACAAATCGCCAAACGTTTGGCCAAATTATGCAAAGGACAAAATTATTATTCTAAATAACAAAAGAAAAATAAATTAGTTAAACTTTAATACAAATAAAGCGTCGTTTAAAAATCACTTGATGACGTAAGAAACAAGTGTAAAGTGTTTCATGCCAAGTAAATTTGACATTTACGTTTACCCATTATCAGCATTTAGTTTTATAGTTTAACGATTTTTTTTTTTTTTTTTTTTTTTTTTTTTTTTTTTGTGGTCGAAATGATTAACAAGTAATACCACATATTATTTCTGTTTATATTTAAAAGTTGATAAATATCTCTTTAAATAAAATAATTATCATAAATATTGAAAAAAATGCTTATATATATATAGAAAGTAAATAGGTTGCTAGTAAATATATATTATAAAGGACAAACATATTTGTGCATATCGCATTCGTCCTTCTAAGAATGGCAACACTTTCAAATTGGAAATGAATTTTCGTTTTGCAATTTTCGCTACTGTAAATTTTTAAACTTCTACTCATCGCACATTTTCAGTTTTTATACCGTCGTATAAAGGAAAAATTTACTTTTAAATGCTATTTGTTTAAAATCTGTATTTTAATTTATTTTTGAGATATTAATTTTTTTATAGTTTTTAGTTCCATTTTTTAATTATGGCAACAGAAGTACTCCATTTGTATTAAAAGTAAAGGGAAAATAGTAGATTACTGAATTTTTTTTGTTGCCATTTTCTAATAAAAATGTAAATTAAAATACATGCTATGTCAAAAATACCGTATTTTATAAAATCCGGTGAATTTTGGTTTTATTTCGTTTGTATTCGTCAATTAAATGGTTCTCATGGCAAAGATGTTTTACAAAATATATAACACTTTCTCTTTAAGAAAACATATTTTAAAATAATTGTGTGACTTTCCTTCACAATTACTTACTTCGTGTCAGATAGCTGAAAGAATGCAATTTTATTTATCAGTGTGTAATAATATTTCCCGAATTTTGAAAAAATAATTTCTGATAAAACATGGGGCTATTATAAACAAAAACAAGTGAAGGCACATGTAATATTAAATATCCATTTTTTTTTTCTTTTTTTGGCCAAAATTCTTGAATGACGATATTGCTTTTTGTTGTGTTTCTGTATTATTCTGCGAGAAAGACGACATTTGAATACTTTTCTATAGATGTAGGACTGACTAAAAAATGTAAGAATTTTAGAAGCTCTATATAGATGTCGTTTAAGAATGGATAATCAAAGTGGAATGCTTTAGCGAATGCAAATGACGTCATTTTATACAAAAGGCTTTTTTTTAATTCTTAAAACTTGAATATTTTTTATAGAAGTTCGTCATTTCACTCCAACTGCTTTGAAATTCTTCACAGCTGAAAAACTTTTTAAAAATAAACAATTAAATTTACAAAATCAAAAAACCCGACTACGTAAAAAGCGAACTAATTAATTATTTTTCGTCAAATGTGAAACTATTTTTTTTTTCAATACCTACTATTTGCTCCCACTCTCACTATACAGGGTGTCCGGTCTCAACGGTGTCCAATGGCTAATTCCTAAACCGTTAGTCATAGATGTATAATTCCAATTACAAAAATGTTTAAAATCAGGTAAAGAAATATTTTAAAAGCGATTTGGGTCAATAAAAACATTTCTTAAAAAATTACGAAATTAAAATTTTTATACGGTCTCTCGGTCCTATAAGTTATATTTAGCGAAATTTTCCTTTTACACTGAGAAGTAATACACAAAAAGTCCCGTTATTCTACGATTAAAATTGACCAAGTAATAGCTGTTTAAAGTTGGAGCATATTTTTCGCTGCAAATTGGGGGTCATTCACAAATTTAGTCGAAATATAATTTCGTCAAATATATTAAAAAATGGTTGAGAGTAAAATTAACATTGCAATATAAATTTGAAATCTTTTATCATTCTGACATATTAATGCTAAATATACAATTTGTAATAAACATTTAAGAAGAAAGAAAAAACAGATTTTTTGTTAAATAAAGTGATGCGAAATTAACAGCCTCAATTCTTTACAAAATGATACGTATTTTAAAATATTATTAGATTACACCAGCCTGCAAAAGTTGGGTTATGTCATGTTTTTTAGCTTTTGAAAGTTGATTCTTATGTATTCTGTACCAATGAATCTGAAATTGACCTTCATTTTTAACCATCACATCAGGATTTTTCGCAAAATTCAAATTAAAATTGAATCTTCTCCCACATCTCATCGGACCACTCAGCGATTTAGCTGTAAGAATCCCAAGATAAGCAAAAATATCGAATAAATTGTCTCTCTATTCTAAAAAAAAGTAACTCCCGCTGTCACCGCCGCCGCCGCCGCCGGTTTTGAATTTTTTGTGACCGGAGGTCTTTCTTCGTTAATATTAAGAACAATAATGCATACAAAAATATGAAAATTGGTAGTATTATACAGAAATGTTTGATAAACACGCTGATGTAGACAGTTTTCAAATCGAAGAATTATTTTAAGATATATTTAATGCTAAAGTTGGACAAAATCGTTCCATTAAAAAAGTTTTATAGGAGCAAAAACTATACATCGGAATTTAATACTTTTTAGATCATTTTATACGTTATAATTTCCCGGTGTGCAGAAATAATTTATTTTTTTAATTTGACTCATTTTTCGAGGTTTCATTTCTATTTTAAATTCAAATTTTCAGCATTTCGAGAGATATTTTTTTACTTATTTCAGAAAATTGTACTAATTTAACCTGTTGCCAAAGTGTATAAACAACGGAAACAATAATGTTTGCTTCAAATTAAAAATTTATTTACGCGTGACTATTATAAACAAAAAAGAAAAACTTTCAAATTAGAATTAAATAATTACGTATAAAAAGCAGGAACTTATTGAAAATTACTTCATCTATAATTACACGTGAATTTTAACAGAGAAAGGATATTGTAAAGTAATAAATTCATTAACATGCGTTAGAAGTCTTAAATAGGAGAAATTACATCACATTTACGTCACATTACACTTATTACGTAAAATGAACAAAAAATAATATTGCAAAATAGTAGTTTAAATTTAAAAATAGCGCGAGACATTTACTTGATATTTTGAGATGAACTTTTCAACTATTTTTTTTTTTTTTTTTTGACAGCGCAAATAATATTTCATTTCTAATAAAAGCATTTTCACGTGAATATTAAAAAGGGAAAGAAAAGTTTGGTGAAAATTACGTCAGATTAAAAACGATATATTTAAAATGTTTTATTTAAAAGGACTTTCTTTTCGCTTTGTTAAAAAATACCGGGAGACAAAGACTCTGTTTACTTAATTCATTTTATATTAGATGATTTTGAAATGCCATTGTATCTTTTAACAGCAGCTGATTTTTCCGTAAAATTCCCCAATCAAAGAGAAATGAATAGAAACCCGTTTATAGGGCGATCGCCTTTGTTTTTTTAATTATAATTCAATCTTCCAAAAAAATTCAATTAAAGCCGATCAAAGTAGCGTGCTTTTAGAGACTGCAGTGTCTGAACGGGGGGTTGGCGAGCGTAGCTCGTAGGGGGCCGAGCCCCCTAGTTGAATAAAATAAAATAAAACAAAACAAAAAAAAAGTTTTACATATGTTTTATAGTATGAGATTTTCGCATTATTTTAACTTACACATTTACGATTTGCAAAAATATTCTAACGTGATGGTTAAAAATGAAGGTGATTTTCAGATTCAGTGCTAAAAAGTACGTAAAAATCAATTATCAAAAGTTAGAAAACACAACCATCTCCTCTAATTTATAGTAACCGATTTTTGTTATTCTTTAAATTTGATAATTTATGATTTGCGAAATATTCTGACATAATGGCTAAAAATTAATGTAATTTTCGGATTCAGTGCTAAAAAATACATAAAAGTTAAAAAAAAAAAAAAAAAAAAACCAACAATCGCAGTCTTGTATTATCTAAAACTTTTTCTTAAACTTCTTGGCGGGAATCTATCCGAAATTTTTTGTGTTATCCTGTAAAATAAGTATAAATGGTAACCACCGAAAATCATAATAATATTAGATTGTTATTGGATTTGCTCCAGTATGTAAAATGTAATCTCAATCGAATATTTAAAAGTGAGTTAAAGTTCGGGTACAAATTTTGAACTGGAAAAACATACATATGATCATTGAAGTAACATAAAAACTTATAAAAATAACATAATTTTTGTTAAAAGAAATCATAAAAGAAACAGTCTCAAATCCTGACAGAATAAAATATATGTTATTTTAGCCAATCTTAAACTTTATAAATGTTAACTTAATCATAATACTTGTACGATTTTTTTCAAAGCGTGGATACACATGAAATAAGATCTTCGAATATTTTAAGCACTTGGTATGCGATCCCTCAAAGTCAAGCCGAACTCATTTGTTTTCAGAGCAGAAAAGTGGCATAAGTCATGCATTTTTAAAGTTTCATAACTCGCTCAATTTTAAAGTTATATGAATGGGACTTTTTTTTGTCTTACTTGCCAGTGTAATAGGAAAATTTTACTAAATATAACTTATAGGACCTGGGGACCGTATAAAAATTTAAATTTCGTAATTTTTTAAGAAATGTTTTTACTGACCCAAATCGCTTTTAAATTATTTCTTTACCTGATTTAAAACATTTTTGTAATTGGAACTATATGTCTATGACTAACGGTTCAGGAATTAGTCATTGGACACCGTTGAGACCGGACACCCTGTATATATCTTGTTCAAATTTTTAATCGTTAATAAAATACTTATTATTCATCAAATCAAGCTCAAATAATTTTTTTTTTAACTTGTAGTTGATGTCACTTGATGTTAATCCAGATTTTTTCAAATATTAATTAATCAATTAAATTAAATTAATTAATTTTCAATAATCGAGAGAGCTCTCTTCTTGATCAAGGTATTTTAAGACGGAGAGAGCTCACTAATAGATCAAGGCATTTTAAGCGGTACTCAAGTGGAAAGAAGAATGGGAGAAAAAAAAATTCTCTTTTTGACCTAAGTGGGAATTGACTTAAAATATATATATATACTTTTTTATATTACTTGTTTATATTATTTACCTATTTTTTTATTTACTTGTATTGATGACTTTTAAGTTGTGTTTAATTGTTAGTTCCTATCTATAAACACGGTTTTGATGCGGTCTATAGATGACTATGATGATTAGAGTTGCAGTAAAGCTAGCTATCCTACATACACAACTTCCAGGTTGAATAATATTTTAACGGAGCTTCTGACTGTAAAATAGTCAATGAAGCATCGTCTTCATTTTGAAAGACCTATCCAATGATATGACACTCAACAGGGTGCGTAATTGTTTTCGTCTCTACTGACATATTGCATTTTACGGCCGCCATTACAAAACCTAGCCTATAACCATCGGTTCGTTAAGACAATGATAGAGACCTCATTCATTAAAATCCATTCAGCCGTTGGGATGTTTCGAGTGTATTAAGAAATCCACATACACAGGTACGCGTGAAACACATAACCCTTCTTTTCTGTCAGGTAGTAACGTAATCGAAGACACAGGCTGATAAAGTCGCACTCCGTAGAGGGAATGTTATTATTCCTACCGGAATTAATGACTATTAATCAATAAACTTTATATATATTTTTTTTAATTTTGAATATGCTATAGAAAGGCACTATGACGATATTATTTTCAAAATAGAGGTAGATACAATATAATTTTTTCTGCATAATTCGACACCTGGACAAATGACTTTTATAGAAACTAGGGGATCGCACCCGGGCTTCCCGGGTTAGAATATAGGTGAAAACATTTTTAGGTAGATTTCGTAAGAAATACTACCTATTGCAGTCGTTACCATGGTGCGACTTTTGAAAAATTCCTTCATAACTTTTCATTATAGGAACCCAGGAACCCAAAACCACGCCCACCTAAAAAGTTTATATATGTGTGTGTGTATGTATGTATGTATGTA
The DNA here is from genome assembly GCA_963932465.1 of Maratus speciosus. Lineage (NCBI taxonomy): Eukaryota > Metazoa > Arthropoda > Arachnida > Araneae > Salticidae > Maratus > Maratus speciosus. The sequence goes on along the minus strand of OZ010795.1, from coordinate 431,119,512 downwards.
TGTACTAAATTTTGTCCGCACGATAAAAGTCGCAATTATGCACGAATCATCTTCAAACTCGCCAACAACTTTGAGATGGCTAATATCTCGGCGGGGATTGAAAATGGGCGAAATCGGCCCAAGAGGGTGGAAATGGGGAGGGTTCAAAATTTTGAATACTGTCTTAACATGATTCTGATAAAACCAGCTCTTACACAACAATGGCAGGAAAGAAATAAAAGTTTTTCGTTATAGCAGTTGCCAACAATTAAAAAATAAACAAATAATAAAATTCTCACCACAACAATTACTTTTCTTTTGCAAAATTTTCACGGTGTAAAATTAAATAGTTTGACAAATTGAAAACAAATTGAATATTACGTCATAAGTTTCCAGAGCAAGATTTCAGCATGAAAACTCAAAATAAATAGTTTGACGAATTAAAAAAATATGTATATTTCGTCATATTGGAAATATAATGGACCTCAGCAGGTGAATATTGTAACGCCATGTAAGTTTGAAGAAACGTATTAAAACATGATAAAAACCCGACTATGGAAATATTAACATATTTTAACACTTTAAGGTTCTCTGAATTTTTTGTAGCCATTTTTTAAACCGATTCCATATATATGTGTGTGTGTATTCGTGTATATTACAATTTTCACAAAAAGTTTAGCTCCCTACAACTCGCTCTTTGTGAAGAAACTGGATTTTATCTCTAATCTTGATTTAAGTTTTGTTGGAGAATTTAGTACTTACCATCGAAATCTACCTCCGCCTGTAGGCCCGAGCCGGCAGGGATTTTTTTTTAAATTGAAAACTAATAATTTTTTTATCTGCATTAAGTTTTTTAGATCACCCACTTACATTAAAAAAGCATTTTTCACATGAAAAATGCGAGTTGTACAATCAAATATTTTTTTTTGAAATTTATAAAAAGCGATATTTTCTTATTAGCTGCATGCTAAGATTTATTTGATCAAGATTTTGCTACTTACGGCATCCTTTTATATTCTGATAATTTCAGAGCTTATACATGTCAGTTAAATTTGTGTTCTATTTATAATATTTTATTTTTTTTATTCATAGGGAAGTTTTTTAAATAGATATTAGCCGAAAGAAAATGATAAAATCTGTATTCAATACCTACAAATAATTCACACTCTCCTTATATTTTTATACTTATACTAGGGACCTCTGCCCCCTGTAAGCAACGCTCGGCAACCCCCGTTCAGACACTGTACAATCTAAAAGCACGCTAATCTGATCGGTTTTAAAAAGATTAGAGAAGATTGAGTTATATTGAAAAAACCTGTAGCGATCTCCCTGTCAACGGGTTTCCATTCAATTCCTTTTGATTGCAAAAACTTAAGGTAGAATCAGTTGCTGTTAAGACATCCAATGGTTGTTTTCGTGTTTGGTTAAAGAAGATCAGTTAAACATTTGAGATCAACAGAGTCTTTGCAGAGTCTTCTTAAACAGAGTCTTTGTCTCTCGGTATTTTTAACAGCGTTATAAAATGATTGACGTAATACAATTACTAAAATTTGCTGCTTTAACCCCCTCAAGGGCGGGGGTTTTATTTTTGGACCACTTAATTTTAATTCTTAAATGTCACATTAGCATCAGAATATTGGGATGAAAATTTTTCTTTTATTAAGTAAGTGAACAAAAGCATTTTTGTATTTCGAAATTTGTTTGTAAATTCTGGTGCCATTCACTGATTTCAAGATTTTACGAATAGAAGTGCCTTGTCCGTGAAAGGGTTAAACGCATATTAATGTATTTATTATTTTAAAGTTTCCTTTCCCTTTTAATATTCACGTGTAAATACAATTTTCAGGACATAATTTTCAATATTTTCCTGCCTTTAACACATACTCATTTAATAGTAATTTTAGAGGTTTTTTTCTGTTTTTAATAGTCACGTGAAAATAATTTTTTTATCATTAGGAAATACTATTCTTTGCGCTGTTTTTAAGATTGAAAACAATCTCTATAATAATAGCCTAAGTCATGTGACTATCATCAACAGCTCCAGACGGATCCCTTGGCTTTTTATATGCCAGGTGACCATTTTGGTACTTTAATGTTAGCCAGCCACAGGTGTGATAAGTCGCCAAATATTATTATATTCCCATTATTTCATTTATATTATAATAGTCCTAGTCATGTAACTGCCATAAACAACGGGCTGATTCCTTCGCTTTTCATAAAAAAGGTTTCCATTTTTTATTAAAGAATCAAAATTATTTTTTCGAATAAAACTACATAAAAGTTGCCATGATCACAAAGAGTTCCTGTTACTTTTACGTTAGCCGGGTGAAAATCTCGCCAATAGCTTTTTTTTTTTAACTCGCCAATTAGCATTTTTTTATTTTTCGAGTGGTAAATTAAAACGGTGGTACTTGGTTATCCCATCGACCAAAAATCTGTCGCCAAACTATAAGATTAAATGCCAATAATGGTTGATCGTAAATATCACATTCACTTGAATTTAAGGAAGTTACACAAGTTCACGCCATCAAGTGATTTTTATTTCGACGTTTTATTTGTATTTTTATTAATGTTATACTAATTTATTTGTTCTTTTGTTATTTAAAATAAAAAAAAAATATGTCAATTTGTATAATTTGGCTATTTATATAATTTGGCGAAATTGGTCGACGGGAGACGTAATAACATTAAAACGTTGCTTTGAAGTGGAAATTAAATATCTTGATTTGTTGCATTGTCACATACGCACCGGGTTTGGCGTAATTTTTTTACGACAATTTGGCGAATGCCTCGTTTTCAACTACATGTTAGATATGTATTTTTAAATTATTTTCTGTTATTTTTAAAATGAAATAACAATAACTAAAAAAAAAAAAAATAATAATTAATAACTATAGAAAAAAACAATTTATAACATTTTTTTGTAAATAAAAAGAAAATAAATTCAAATAAACATTTATTAATAAATAAGCAACAATAGCCGGGTTACCATGTCAGGCAAAATAACGCCATTTTGGCGCCAATTAGGTACCCCGTTGCGTATATGACATATGTGTCTAATATTTTTCTTTTCGTTTCTCTCTATTCTAAAAAAAAGTAACTACCGCTGTCACCGCCGCCGCCGCCGCCGCCGCCGCCGCCGGTTTTGAATTTTTTGTGACCGGAGGTCTTTCTTCGTTAATATTAAGAACAATAATGCATACAAAAATATGAAAATCAGTAGTATGATACAAAAATGATTGATAAACACGCTGATGCAGAGAGTTTTCAAATCGAAGAATTATTTTATGAGATATTTAATGCTAAAGTTGGACAAAATCGTTCCACTAAAAAAGTTTTATAGGAGCAAAAACTATTCATGGGAATTTAATCATTTTTAGATCATTTTATACGTTTGAAGTTCCCGGTGTGCAGACAGTTTTTCTTTTTTTAATTTGACTAATTTTTTGAGGTTTTATTTCTATTTTAAATTCAAATTTTCAGCATTTCTAGAGATATTTTTTACAGATTTTCGAAAGTGATATTAATTTAAACTGTTTCCAACTGTATAAACAGCGGAAAAAATAATGTTTGCTTCAAAAAAAAAATTATACGTGTAAATAAATTAAAAATTTATTTACACGTGACTATTATAAACAGAAAAAAACATTTGGAATTAGAATTAAATAATTATGTACAAAAAGCGGGAACTTATTAAAAATTACGTCATAAAAACTATAATTACACGTGAATTTTAAGAGAGAAAAGAATTTGTAAAATAACAAATTTATTAACATGCGTTCGAAGTCTTAAATAGGAGAAATTACGTCATATTTACGTCACATTACAGTTATTACATAAAATAAACACAAAATAATATTGCAAAACGGTTTATATTTAGAAATTGCGCTAGACATCTATTTGATATTTTGAGAGGATACTTTTCAACAATTTTTGTTAGGAAAGCGCAAATAATATTTCATTTCTAACACAAGTATTTTCACGTTAATATTAAAAAGAGAAATAATAGTTTGGTCAAAAGTACGTCAGATTAAAAACGATTAATTTAAAATGTCTTATTTAAAAGAACTTTCTTTTCGCTTTGTTAAAAAATGCCGGGAGACAAAGACTGTTTACTTAATTCCTTTTATATTAGCTTATTTTGAAACGTTAACTTATTTTACTTAATCAAAGACGAAAACAGCGATTGGCGTATGTATTTTTAACCCCCTCACTGACAAGCCCGTGTTAATACGTTCACTAAGCTCCAGGTTTTACTGCAATACAAACAATATTTAAAGTAATATAATTCTATTGATTTAATGAATTTTTAATACATTAAACAATGATTAACACTTCCAAGGATTACATTCATATTCGTTCTTAAGTTTTTTTTTATAAAATGCTCAAAGGATCATTTTTTTAGCATTTAAATCAAAATGCAGAGAAAACAACATTACAATTTTGCCCTTTTCAAAGACAGTCGGAGGGTTTTAATACTACTTAGTTATCCCGTCGACCAAAAATCTATCATTCGCCAAACTATAAGTTTAAATGCCAATAATGGTTGATCGTAAATGCCACATTAACTTGACTTTAAGCAAGTTACACGTGTCTACGTCATCAAGTTATTTTTATTTCGACGTTTTAATTGTATTTTTATTAATGTTGCACTAATTTATTTGCTCTTTAGTTATTTAAAATAAAAATTAGGCCAATTTGTATAATTTGGCGAGTGCTTTGGCGATTTATATAATTTGGCGAAATTGGTCGACGGGTTAATCAAGTAGTACCGCAGCGGATTTGGCCTTAAAATTCCCCAGTCAAAGAAAAATGAATAGAAATCCGTTTATAGGGAGATCGCCACTGTTTTTTAAATTATAATTCAATCTTTCGAAATCTTTTTAAAGCCGATCAAATTAGCCTACTTTTAGAGTCTGCGCTGTCTGAACGGGGGTTGACGAGCGTAGCTCGTAGGGGGCAGAGCCCCCTAGTCATTTAAAAAAAAGAATGAAGTAAAAGCCATTTATTTTAAAGGTTTCAATTTTAAATGAAAGTTTTGTATTAAATAAAATGATAATGAAATACAAATTGAAGTCTGAATAAAAGTAACATGATGCATTTCTTAGCATACATTTAAGGGAGGCCCAACTCGTCGCCAAATTAATTTAAAATACCCTTTTCAAAAATATGAAAAAAATATCTGTTATGATTAAAATTTGAGTTGCCATCATTTGAAAAAAAAAGTATTTAAAATTAGAAAAAAATTAATATTTCGAAAACTAATTCTAATTTTAAAATTCTAATACCAGTTTTGAGATCTGTGGATCAATACGGATTTTTGGTGTTAATTTCATCGGAAAGTATTTCATATTTTAGGAGAAATTGCCGTGAAACGTAATCAGTTGTTTAATCAGTCGTTTCATAGAATCGTTACATAAATTCGTTTCAATTCGATTCATTAGGATTTTATATATACTAGGGGATCGTTCCCGGGTTAAAGAATATAGACGAAAACTTTTTTTTAATTGAAAACTAATAATTTTTTTATATGCAATAATTTTTTTAGATTGCCCACTTACATTAAAAAAGCATTTTTCGTATGGAAAATACGAATTATACAATCAAATAAATTTTTGAAATTTATCAAAAGCGATATTTTCTTATTAGCCGTGCGCTAAGAGTTATTTGACCAAGATTTTGCTACTTATGGTATTCTTTTATATTCTGGTGATTTCAGAGCTTATACATGTCAGTTAAATTTGTGTTTTATTTATATTATTTTATTAGCCCCCGGTACGGCATGCTATTTATTTCTCCCAGCTTATTATGTGTCGCCTCCAAAAAAATAACGTTACCTTACATAAGCCAGCCGTAAAACAAAACAGTACGATTAAATACTATATAGCAATTTTTTTAACTTCTAAGCATCGCACATTTTCAATTTTTATACCGTCGTTTTTGCTTGAAAACGGCATATCCATTTATTTTTGATATATTAATATTTTTGAAGTTTTTGGAGTCTTTGCTTAATATTGGCAACGGTAGTACTCCATTTCTGTAAAAAGTAAAGGAAAAATAGTTGTAAAATATTAATTATATATTTTTGTTACCATTATTTTCGTAAAAACCGATAGAAAATGTAATTAAAATACGTGCTGTTTTGAAAAAATATAAACGAATGATTTCTGATAAAACATGGAGCTATTATAAACTATATTTAATTTTCAGTATCTATATTAATGTTACAAACAAATGAAGGCCTATGAATCATTAGACAGCCTTTTTTTTGTCGAATTTCTTTAATGACGGCATATTTTTGCTGCACTTGTGTATTATTTCGCGATAGTGACGTCCTATGCATAGTTTACTTTAGATGTTTAAGAGTGGATTGTAAATCTGGAATTCTTAAATGGATGCGTATGACGTCATTTTACATAAAATAAAAGCGTGTGCTGTAAGACTTAAAACTGAAATATCTTTTGCACTATTTATATATGCATTTTTTTTCCATTGGGGGCGACACTAAATTTTTAAAAAGCAGAATTCCTGTTTTCTTGTTTATTTATTCACTAGTATTAAAAAATGCTCTGACGAGCACCAAAAAAGGCTAATATGTTTTTAAGTATGAAAAAGGGTTTGACAAGTGCTTCTTATTGAGAATGAAAAACGACAAGGTGTACCTTCTTGGCTGCAGCTCACTGTCAATGCCAACTTTGAAAAAAATCATATTTGCGCTTTTTCCATATAAAATAAATTCGCAGTACTTTAGTAAAACTTTCCGTCGTGCTTTACATATTAACTGCACTGTTCCACGACTGTACTGCACATGCGTCTGCAATGCAACTTTGTACAGCGCACTTTGTACTATTATTTCTCTACAAATTACACTACACTGTACATTCATATTATGCTTTTGAACCTCAGCGCACACTCACATTGTGCTTTTGTACTTCCGTATTAAAGGTGTATGCGTCTAATGTTCGTTTATAATTTACATATGCACTGTTGTTCTGCATAGTACATCTTACAGCCACAGCCACTTGGATATAATTTCAACAATCAATGAATGCATTATACTGTTATGCGTGCACATGTGGAATTGTACCTGTGCAGACTGCTGCAACAGTCTGAACTGCACTACAAATCAGTTTTCTGTGCAATTCCACACTGCGGGCATGCTGGGTGGCACTGCATGAGTGTAATACGCTGCAGGAACTGAGGTTTTTGGTACTATGTCGCTTTACATTCATATTTAATCAGGCTGCGTCTTTACTGGCTATGTCTTTACAGTACACATTTTTATCGTAACTGTGGTTGATTTTTTTTATATGGGAAAAAGCACAAATATGATTTTTTCAAAGTTGGCATTGATAGTGAGCTGCAGCCAAGAAGGTACACCTTGTCGTTTTTCATTCTCAATTAGAAGCACTTGTCAAACCCTTTTTCATACTTAAAAACATATTAGCCTTTTTTTGCTCGTCAGAGCATTTTTTAATACTAGTCATTTAAATTTTTTGATAATTATATATTGAATATAAATAAACCTGAGTTGCTTTTAAATACACCCAATACTTTTATCTTATTTCGCACAATAATGGACTATCTAACCAAGTAATGCACACTGTTTTAAGAGGTTCAAAGTTTTTTAATCCAATTCACGTTATTTTTATTCATAATTTAATTTACTTGGGCTCCCTTAAATATAATTAATGTAATTCCTTAAACTGATATTAGTTTTTGTTGCATTAAAATATCTCAATTTGTTGATTCTCTCTAAACAAATAAACCCTATTGGTTTACAATGGAAGTCCATAGGTATTTGGCGATATATCGCGAAGTTGGCGACAAACTTGGTGGTATTTGGCGACAGAACAGGTTCCAGCCTATGGACCCCCCCCCCCCTTATAGGTATGGAGATGCATTAAATGCTGTTCCATAAACAATGAGATGCGTTTTCATTCGAGCGTTGCCCTTAAACAATTAACAAGTAATCGCGATTCCTGTGACACATACGATAGCGTAATATATATATAGATTATCGTGGAAATCGAAGGTTTAGGCCACATCGTATTGCTTAGCTAGACCGGTTATACTAACATCGTTCTCACATTTTGCTACAATTAATTTTATTGAACAGTAATTCGCTTAAGCTTCTTACTACTGCTATCACTAAGCACTTTTTAATTGTTAGAAGCCATAATGAGAGCTAATATTAGCGCAAACCTGAGTAAAAGTAAAACAAAAAGTTAATTTTTTTACAGTAATAAAGGTACACAAAGCCCTCTGATATGCACACCTTACTCCAAACTTGAATAATAACATTAGTTATGTGAGGGTTACCAACTGAACTATTCGGCAGCCTTGGTCGTGAACCGAGATATTACACGCCAAGCGAGTCAAATTTTGATCATCGAAGTTGGACATAAACCGAACTGGTCGTAAACAGAGGTGGTCGTGAACCGAGGTTCCACTTATATTTTGACCTATAAGTTTGTAAATATGGAATTATTTATATATTCAATGTCGATGATCATTAAGCATCTTGGCGATTTTGACTATGAAAATCACCGATTTCAAAGTAACGTTCCGAAGTGTACTTGAACCGCCACAGATGTCATATGAACATCACGTTGAGGTGATTTTTTTCTGACGCCAATGTCATATACGCACCGGGGTACTTAACTGGCGCCAAAGTTTTGTTATTTTGCTTTATATGGTAACCCGAATGTTGTTGTTTATTTATTAATAAATTGTTTATTTACCTTTATTTTCTTTTTTAAAATTATATAAATTGTTTTGTTCTATTGTTATTAATTAAACTTTTATAAATTTATTGTTAATCCCTTTTTAAAAATATATATGTAAATGGTATTCGAAAACGAGGTTTTCGCCAAATTGGCGTCAGAAAACACATCCCGTGAAAGTGGTGCGTATATGACACCTGTACCATACTTGGTACAACTTGATTATCCTGTCGACCAAAAAATTATTGCCAAACTATAAGATTAAATGACAATAATGGATCATAGTAAATGTTACATTCACTTGACATTAAACACGATACACGTGTTTGTTACGTCATCAAGTGATTTTTAATTAATGTTTTGGGATAGATGTCATATACGCCCCATATTGGCGCGATTTTTTTGACGCCACCAATGTCATATACGCACTGGGTACTTAACTGGCGCCAAAGTGTTGTTATTTTACTTGATATGGTAACCCGGATATAGATGATATATTAACGAGGTTTTCGGCAAATTGGCGTAGGAAAAAATCGCGCCAATATGGAGCGTATATGACATCTGTGCCCAAGTTTTTATTAGTATTTTTATTAATGTTTTACTTATTTATTTTTTCTTCCGTTATTTAAAATAAAAATTATGTTAGTTTGTATCATTTGGCGAATAGTTTGGCGAAATTGGTCGACGGTATAATCAAGTAGTACAGTATATTTTTGCTGTACATTTTCGACAATATCTCAAGCAAAAGTACCTAAAGTTATACGAAACCCAAATTATTTAAGGCACAGATGTCATATACACAACGGGTTTGGCGCGGGTTTTTTTTCTGACGCCAATTTAACGAAAACCGCGTTTTTGAATAGCAGTTACAGATATATTTTAAATTACTTTCTATTATTTTAAAAAGGAAATAACAATAAATAATGAAAAGTTTAATTAATAACTATAGAACAAAATAATTTATATAATTTTAAAAAATAAAATAAAAGTAAATAAAAAATAATTGATAAATAAACAACAATAGCTCAATTACCGTATCATGCAAAATAACGCCATTATCGCGCCAGTTATGTACTCTGGTGCGTATATGACATCTCTTCCTTATTTAAAATAGATGAAATGGTATTTTTTAAGGTATGCTTAGTATGTGAAGTTTTTATATTATTGCATAACTATCGCTTGTGTAAGTCAGGATGTTATGATGATAATTAAAAAAACCTTACATTTAGCTCCTGAACAGAAGCTTGGGATTTACCCTGTTTTTTTCCCTATCAACTCGTTTGTGCTCCATTGTGTCTATTACTCCAGTTCAAAATATTAATCAAGAAAGTTTATAAATATATTTATGAAAATTATGAATTATCTGCTTAGGTTGACGTCGGTTTCAAAAATACAAAAATCTGTTAGTTGAATTTCAATTTTTATTGACTTATAAAAACAAAAGTACACGTGTTATCCTTTTTTTAAATTATTGTACTGCTTTTTAGGGAGTGGCAGCACGAAAGAAATTATTGAATGAGAAAATTAGAAAATGAAAATGAGAGATTTCTATAATTTTAGGGAGACATTATAAAAGACAAATTCGATTTTCTCAGCGACCGCCAAACATACAAAGATGAAAAAAAAACCTATTCTAAGTATTAACAAGAGGATCAAAATAAAACAAAAACGAAGTTAATCCACCCACTGGAACGTTAGCTACACTTTGTTGAATTTTGTGTCTTCATTTTTTTCGTTTAAGATTAAATAAAAAACTACTGAAAGCTACAGTAATTTTTTAAATGCTATCAGTTTATTCGTCTCGTCAAGTTCTATCTTTCAAAAGAAAAATCATTGTCGTATGTCAACTGGTTCGCCAGAAATTTAAGAAAGTCGTTTGCATTTTCTATTTCTTAATCATATTATAGCTTAACGCTACCGCGTTTGCTATGATAAGGAAGTATTTTTAAAATGGATATTAGCCGTAAGAAAATGATAAACTCTTTATTTTGTTTTAAGGGCAAACGGTTTAATCTTTCGTAATCGAGCTGCGTGCAATATAGATAAATTAAAAAAATATTTCATGCTTTAAAATTGTTTTTAAAACCATAGACAATCAGTAAACTGAGATGAACTTTGCAAAAAAATTCCATTTGAAAAAAAAAATCCTATTTGGTGATCTAAAAATTTAAGTTGTACGATTACAAATAAGTTACATTTGTGTTTTTTCAATATTATTCTTTTATTTGTTTATAAAGGAAGTATTAATTTCGTTATGCGAAAATAGTCAGAAACAAATACTGAAAAATGTTTGTTGCTTTATGTGCAAAATGTTTATTGTTATTATGTATTGAAACCGGCATGTGATAAGATAAACTTAAACCATGCTTAAAAATCATTGTAGAAAATATAACACATCAGTCAATTAAGTTAGTTTTTAAACAAATTGCAATTGAAAGTAATTTTTTCCCCTATGTAACGAAAGTTGAAAATGTACGATGGTCAGAATATTAAAAAATTAGTAGCGAAAATTTCAAGACCGAAATTTGATCTTGAAGTGTTGCCATTCGCAAAATGACGTCAGCATTACGCTCAGATCGTGTTTGTTCTTTATAATATAGATACTTAATCAGTAAAATAAAATTAAGATCAGTTATTAGGATGTGGTTATCAATTTAGGCTCTTATGCTTGGTATTCCGGAATGAAAAACAGCAATTTTCATACACACTTCTCATATCCATATTCACCATTTTTTTTTTTTTGGTATTTTATTTGATCATTTAAAAATCATTTTATCTCAAAAATTGAAGTCACGATTGTCAGCAACATTTTTTATGTGAACAGACGCACTCTTTACTCGAGAGTGTAATCTCAATTCCGGAGAGTAAAAAATTCAATAATTTATCTTTTTTAGACGCATTTGTGTTAAAATTTTTAGTTTTATCTAAGAAAATGATCGTTTTCTTTTAAATATGACTTCATTTTCACTTAAATAAGCATTCCGCCTAGCGTTTGAAACTTAGTATCAGTATACATGCAGAAGGGAATACAATATAGAAAATTTATGAGGAAAAGTGCATGTTTTCAAAAGCAATATGTCATTTTCCGTTATTATGCCCCTAATATAATATTCTGCTCCTAATAGGATTTTGCAACACTAAACCCTATACAACAATTTTTATCAACAATTTTGAATTTTTATCAGAAAATAGCATGAATAAAGATAAAAATACCTCATTATTTCTCTCTTGTCTGCAATAATGAAAGCTATCTAATTTTCACCATTTTGAAGAAATTTCATAAAATGCTTTTAAAATTAAAATATAAAAGTGAGGATATTAAAAAAAAGCAGATAGTTCGATCACATCTGCAAATGAAGAGCTTTCAGTTTAAATATATATATATATATTAATAAAATTCGTTCATCAGAAAGATCAGGGCAGATAACTAAAAAACATACTTCTGTTTTAAATATATAGATTATATAAAATTAGAAAAAAATTAAATTAAGCAAATTATGGTATTTTGATAAAATCATAGTAGAATGTCCTAAGGAATAACATTAAAATTTTATTATTCGAGAGAATTTTGGACAAAATCTTCAGGATCTTGATATTATTTTAAACCACGAATTATTTGTTTGCTTGTCTAACTCGGCAATGCAAATCCATCCAGGCGAGAATCATCAATTTCTGTAGTATAAATCGCTATTATTTGCATGTCACATATCTTTTATAAAGATACTCTAAATTTTTGTATAACATTGCGTTTTATCAGTGTCTGATTCCGATTACATTATTTTCAAAAGTGAATCATTTTCACCTGTGAAGAATTTCAAAGCAGCTGGGCTGTGAAAATGACGCACTTCTACAAAACATAATTCAGGTTTAAGAATTAAAATACACGCTTTTTTATAAAATGACGTCATTTGCATCCGCTAAAGCAATCCACTTTTAGAATTCAGTCTTAAACTTCGCTATAGAAAAGTAAGCATACGACGTCATTATCGCAGAATAACAGACAATATTCTTGGCATAGTTCATATTTTAATTTCAACTTTTTTTTTCAGGTTTTATGAGAAAATGACAACAAAAAGATACAGTATCTCCTATTTTCGACTATTTTCCGTTTACTTTCAACGACTTTCAAAAGAAATGAAGTACTTTTGTTGCCATGATATGAAAAATGGTATTAAAAACTAAAAAAAATTAATATCTCACAAATAAATTGAGATACAGCTTTCAAACAAATCGAATTTAAAAGAGCATTTTTTTCCTTATACGACGATCTAAAAATTTAAAATGTACGATGTTTAGAAGCTTAAAAATTTGCAGTAGAGAAAATTCCAAATCAAAATTTTATTTCAAATTTCAAAGTGTTGCCATTCGCAAAATGACGTATGCGTTACGCACAGATATGTTTGTTCTTTATAATATAGATAGGGTAGATATTTATTTATTTATATATCTTGTTCAAATATCCAATCGTTAATAAAATACTCGTTATTCATCCTGTCAAGTTGAAATAAGTTTTTTTAAATTTGTACTGGATGACAATTGATGTTAATACAGTTTTTTCAAATATTAATTAATTAATTAAATTTTAATTAATTAATTTTAGTTTTGCATGGGAAACAAAATGGCGGCCAATGGTTATTGAAGATCAATGAAAATATTTTTCCAATAAGGGGTTACCATAGGAGGGACAATGTTCTGTCGCCAAATACCGTCAAGTTTGTCGCCACTTGGCGATATATCGCCAAATTTGGCTGCCAAAATGAGTCGCTAAAAGTGACGCCAACTTGACGATATCTCAAATATTTTGCCAAATTCCCATAGACTTCCATTCTAAACCTACTTGCTTCCAGAAAAATCAACAAATTGAGATATGCAACAAAAACTAATGCAACGAAAACTAATATTATCTTAAGGGATTATATTAAATTTTTCTTTGATGACCTAAGTAGGAATTGACTTTAAAAACAAAATTTTTATATTACTTGTTTTGTTTTAAGGGCAAATGGATTAATCTTTCGTAATAGAGCTCTGCGCGATATAGATAAATTAAAAAATATTTCATGCTTTAAAATTGTTTTTAAAACCATAGACAGTCAGTAAGGTGAGATGAACTTTGCAAATAAATTCCATTTGAAAAAAAAAAAAAAAAATCCTATTTGGTGATCGTATTTAATAGTATTTAAATTGCACGATTACAAATATGTTAGATTTGTGTTTTTATAATATTATTATTTTATTTGTTTATAAAAGAAGTATTAATTTCGTTAACTTGTCTTTCACAAATATGTTAGATTAGCGTTTTTTTTTAATAATATTATTTTATTTGTTTTTAAATGAAGTATTAATTTCGTTATGCAAAAATAAACAGAATCAAATGCCGAAAAATGTTTGTTGCTTTATTTGCAAAATGTTTATTATTATTATGTATTAAAACGGGCACGTGATAAGATAAACTTTAAAAAAATCATGCTTAAAAATTATTTTAGAACACATAATTTACCAGTCAATTAACATACAGTTTTTAAACAAATTGCATTTGAAAGTAATTTTTTTCTCTATACGACGAAAATTGAAAATGTACGATGGTCAGAAGATTAAAAAATTGCAGTAGCGAAAATTTCAAGACCGAAATTTCATCGTGAAGTGTTGCCATTCGCAAAATGACGACAGCGTTACACACAGATACGTTTGTTCTTTATAATATAGATAGTATTATGCTAATTTTAAGTTAAAATAATATTTATTTGAGAGTTAGACAAACCAATTTATGATGCATTTGTATAGTAACTAATTTTGTAGGTTTATTATACAGGGTGGCTATTAAATACAGTAACACTCCAAAAAATACGAATTAATTTTAATCGTTTGTTAAACCAATGTATTTCTCTATTTTAGCGTTTGGCAATCTTATATTAATGCAGACGAACTTTATATAAAGCAAATATTTAAGATTATTTTAAAGAGGGAAGTCAAAAGAACGATGGCATAACAGCTCTTTGATTGCGGATTTTCCGCAGGTGCAATCTTTATGCAATTAAAATGCCTTGGTTTTAATGGAACATTTATATAAAGAACTATAAATCGATTATTGCATACTAATAACTCTGAAAATATTGACCTAGGCCTGGTCGTCTACGCTCAGTTCGCACAATAGAGCGCATCAAAAGAATTTGTGAAAAGGTATGAAGAAATGCACAATTTTCTGCAATTAAAATGGCTGCAGAAGAAAACGTAAGTCACAGAATTATGAAAGTTATAATAAATGAAGATCTGGTTTATTGCCCTTATCGCAAAAGAAAAATTCAAGGTTTGACTGCTGCACAAAGAATAAAAAGATTACAAAGAAGGAAGAAATTGATGAAGCGATGTAGTAGGGAAAGTTATGACTGAATAATATTTTCTGATCGGAAGCTTTTTTGCTCTGAACTGTGTTATAATAATAAAATGATGCCGTAGATTTAGCAACCTTCGAGTATATACCTGAAACCTTTCGAACTGTTAAATGCATTCAGAACACGAATTCTGTTATGGTTTGGGCTGCAGTGTCAACCAATGGAAAATTACCTTTGATGTTCATCGATAAAGAAATAAAAATAAATGCGAATATTACAAACAGGAGATATTGGCTACACATTTATTGCCACATGCTGACAGGCTGTATCCACAAAATAATTGGACATTTTAGTAAGAATCTGCAACTTCGCATCGAGCTAAATAAACACAGGCTCCCCCCCCCCCCCCTGTCATTTGTCCGAAATTTATCATGCAAGAAGATTGGCCACCTTCTTCATCGGATCTAAATCATTTAGATTATTGCGTCTGGGGTATTTTAGAGGCTAAAGTAAATAGCAACAAACACAGAAGCTTAGAATCTCTCAAAGCTTCCATACTGTGTGAATGGGACCGATTACCTCTTAAAATGATTCGTGCCGCAGTCGGACAATTGCGCAAGAGATTATCTTTGATAATCGATAAAGATGGCAGTCAATTCGAGTAAAAATATTTCCCGTTAAACTTTCATCTCTGATGTTCATCATATTAATGTAGCTATCATTTTCTATTTTCTATTTGTAAAATAAAATGACTGAATATTTGTAACAGTATTTAGTAGCCAACCTGTAAATCAATGATACAGTTCCTTCTTGAACATTTTCCTTCGTCGAAGTTCGGCGGTTCCACCTCGTGTATATAAAATGCACTTCACTCGCCAAGTCCTTTTTCTCTATCTCGCAAAAGACCACGCAATTCAGCAGGACGGTCGTTCTGCCAAGCCAAGCTATAAAAAAAATGCTAACCCCGCCAAACAAACAAACGCCAAGAAATAAAAGCCAGAACAGCGTAACTGCTTATTATACTGAACACAACTTGTCCATGTTAAATCGGCCAAACGTGGCATTTTAAAATTTCAGATATTTAATAAAACAAGTATCGCAGAGAAATAAAATTAAGACTAGAAGAATCTACTAAAAAAAGCTTCAATTTGAGACCAAACTCGTCTCTATAAAATAATTATAAACAGAGATACGGGATTTTTTAAAAAACGTCGAGATACTGAAAATTATCAAAAAATCCTTATAATTCAATTAAGCTACAGACTTAAATAATGGACAGAAAAAAGTATGGAATGCATTTTCAGACTGGTAATTACTCGATCTACGTGCTTTTATAAAATTTAGTTAAAAAAATAAAATTTCTATCCTTAATATGCAAAAAACTGTTAATTCATTCTAAAATTATCAAATTGTGCCAAACAGTGATAAAACCGCCAACGAGCGCGTACTATCCACATTATAATAGCACAAATCCACTTCAACTTCAATCTGGTAGATGAATATTTTCCATCAAGATTATTTTTTTGAATAAAACTGCATAAAAGTTAATTTTTAGAAAGATTTTTAAAATAAAAATGAATTTATAGAGAAATGGTACCTTTTAAGAAGTATGCATTCAAAGTTATCGGCATTTTAGGTTTCATTCCTAATGTAAGCAAAACTTTTGAAAATGAATTGAGCTGAATATGAAAAGGTTTTCAAGTAAAAAAAGAAAAAAAAAACAGTGGTCATATACGCATATTGGCGCGATTTGTTTCTGACGCCAATGTCATAACGCAACGGGTACTTAAATGGCGCCAAAGTGTTGTTATTTTGCTTGATATGGTCACCCGGATGTTGTTGTTTATTATGTTGATGTTTTCGCCAAATTGGCGTCGGAAAAAAATCGCGACAATATGGAGCGTATATGACATCTGTGCCAAATCTCCCTATTATTGAACTTATTTCAACATATGAGCAAACGGAGGCAAAGACGATGTCTCAGACGCATTGGGGTATCCTTTTAGTGCCAAAATGGTAATTTTATTCCATAGCAACCCAGAAATTTTGATGATATTATCCTTCATATGACAATCCAATAGAAGAGATTGCGTGTGTTTTACATTAAATCAAACTTTGTGCATTTTATAATAAAATAATTTGTGTGTGTTTCTAATAAAAGTTTTGGAACAGATGTCATATACGCCCCATAATGGCACGATCTTTTTCTGACGCCAATGTCATGTACGCAACGGGAACTCAATTGGCGCCAAAATGGCGTTATTTTTCTTGATATGTTAACCCCGACGTTATTGTTTATGCTGTTGATGTTTTCGCCAAATTGGTGTCAGAAAACAATCGCGCCAATATGACATCTGTGCCATAGTTTTGTGTATTTTATAATAAAATTGTGCTTTTATACCAAATAAACAGTTTCTTAATAAATAAAACCAACATGCGATTTTCGCCAGCTAGGTCTAACATGTAAGAGGTAACAGGTAAAAAAGCTGAAGAATATGAATTTGTGACTACTACACACAGAAAACCGGGAAATAAACCATTGAACACCAATTAAGTTAAAAATGAAAAAAGATTAATAAGGATACAGGAAAAAAATTACCAAATTAAAATCCATACTGTCATAGCTTTAGGTATAACAAATACACACATTATGCATTTTATTCACATTAAAGATAGTATACTATTAGAAATTAATATGATATTGTCCTGAGTAGGCGAAAAATTAAATATAATTTAATCGTTAACTTTATTAAATATTAATGAATATGAATACACACACACACACACACACACACACACACACACACACATATATATATATATATATATATATATATATATGTATGTATATATAAGCTGCGTTGATGTTAATACGTAAGTACCCCCCAAAAATATATTGCGCCAACCACGGTGCGTTTGAGATACACTATGACGCAAAAGTTTAGACAATGAAGAAATTCTTACATACTTTGAAAAATATTTATTCAATTTTCAAATCACTGCTTGAAATTAATGTGCTGTACATATAAACAATATTTATAACAAAGAAAAGTGGAATTGTGCATATTGCAATAAATTAAATGGTAACAAAAATAAACTGCTGTCTCAAAAGTTTAGACACAAATTAAATAAAATCGAAATAAACAATTTTTAAAACCTGGTTGCGCATCCATGCTTATGTATTACGTCATATACACGAGATTGCATGGAAGAAACTAAATCTTGCATAGTTTGTGGATCGATATCGTACCATGCATTCTCAATAGATGTCTTAAGTTCCTTTTCAGAAGAGTATTGTCTAGCGTTGCTATAAACTTTGCGACACATGATGCTCCAAAGGTTTTCTATAGGGTTAAGATCTGGGCTACATGCTGGCCAGTCGAGAACTCTTATATTATGGGAATTAAACCAAGATTTTGAATGTTTTGCAGTGTGAATTGAAGCATTGTCTTGCTGAAATTCCCACTGAGGACCCCCTAGAAGCTCAGCAAATGGCAGTAGGTTTTCTTCTAATGTCTGTGTATAATGCTGTGAAGTTTGACGACCACTGGTGAAGGTCAGAGATACTTGTCCATTATAGCAAAAGGCTGCCCAAACCATCACCGAGCCCCCTCCTTGTCTGCGACTAAAAAAACGTCGAGGTTCCTTCCGCAAGTCATGCCAATACGATAAACAACCATCTGGACCATCCAGATTCCACTTTTTTTCATCGCTAAATATGACTGACTGCCATTTCTCTCCATATGACATATGCTTTCGAGCCCACATAAGTCTTTGTAACTTATGATGTGGTTTCAGAGCTGGTTTCTTCTGCATTTTGCTATAAACGATTGTTCCTTTTTCCAAAATTCGTCTACGAATCGTATCCTTTAATACAGAGAGTCCCGATGAGCTTTGAACTCCACGTACGCTCATTTGTTGAGTACTCGCTAGTCTTTGTATCAGGCGATCCTCTCGTACATTTGTCACACGTGGCCTCCCAGACCGACATTTTGCTTTATATTCGGAACCACTCGATAAAACTCGATAAATAGATTTTTTTTGACCTATTAATAATAGCAGAAATTTCAGAAACGCTCTTCCCTTCACCTTTCAACTGCCAAATCCTTGAAACCTCATTCACTTGAATTTCTTTAGCTCTCGGCATGTCGACTATGAAGCGCAATCGTTTGCAGAACTTAAGTACTCCAAATTTGTGACATCATCGATTCTAAATTTGCATATGCCAGCGAATATTCAAAGAAATTTAGAATAGTGTCTAAACTTTTGCGACAAGCACATTTGAATTTTTATGAAAAAAATTAGTATTATAGCAAATAAAACGACTGTCTTTTGTACATAGCATTTTAAATCAGTTTTTGAATATATTTACAGGTTTTTGTAATTCTGACGTCATAATTCTACATTTTAAAGCTGAATGACGTCATTGTCTAAACTTTTGCGTCATAGTGTAGCTGTGCTCAAACGAACATAAAGCATAAATGCCTACGAGAGTTAAGCGGTTTTCTCAAGAAAGATTAAATACATAACAACGAAAAAGCTACACATACACAATGCTGACATGATCCGAACAAGTTCTTGGTACTTTTATGTTAGACAGGTTCAAATCTCGCCAATGGTATTTTTTACCTCGCCAGTAGCAGTTTTTATTTTTTGTGTGGTAAATTAAAAACAATGCTTTGATAATGCAATTGGCGCTCTTTTATAATTAGCCTCGGGTACGGTATGCTATTTCTTTCTCCCAGCTTATTTTGTGTCCAAAAAATAACGTTATCTTACAGAAGCTAGCCGTAAAACAAAGCATTACGATTAAATACTCTTTAGCAATTTTTTAAACTTCTAAGCATCGCACATTTTCAATTTTTATACCGTCGTATTGGAAAAAAAAAGTTCTTTTAAATGCATTTTGTTTGAAAACTGTATCTCCATTTATTTTTGAGATATTAATTTTTTGTAGTTTTTGGAGCCATTTGCTTAATATTGGCAACGGCAGTACTTCATTTCTGTAGAACGTAAAGGAAAAATAGTTTTAAAATCGTAATTATATATGTTTGTTGCCATTTTCTCGTAACAACCAAAAGAAAATGTAATTAAAATACGTGCTATTTTGAAAAAAATATAAACGAATGATTTCTGTTAAAACAATGGAGCTATTATATACTATATTTAATTGTAAGTATCTATGAATCATTAGAAAGCCGGGTTTTTTTTTTCGATTTTCTTGAATGACGGAATCTTTTTGCTGCATTTGTGCATTATTTCGCGATAGTGATGTGCTATGCATGCTTTACTGTAGATGTTTAAGTGTAGATCGTAAAAGTGGAATCCTTAAGCGGATGCGAATGACGTCATTTTACATAAAATAAAGCGTGTGCTTTAAGTGTTAAAATTGAAATATGTTTTGTACTGCAGTAGAGTCCCGCTTAATCGAGTTATTTTCTTCTGATGGACTGGTGGCTTCTATTATTATGAAACAGCCATTATAAATGAAGTGTTAGGTGAAGATGAAAGAGCAGCCGTAAAAAAAAATTATGGCCACCCCC
This sequence comes from Maratus speciosus, assembly GCA_963932465.1. NCBI lineage: Eukaryota > Metazoa > Arthropoda > Arachnida > Araneae > Salticidae > Maratus > Maratus speciosus. The sequence continues at coordinate 431,098,935 of OZ010795.1, read as the reverse complement.
CCCCCCATTTTGACCAGAAAATCAGATTTCTTTCTAACTTTTTACGGCTGCTCTTTCATCTTCACCTAACACTTCATTTATAATGGCAGTTTCATAATAATAGAGGCCATCAGTCCGTCAGAAGAAAATGCAGTAATGGAAATGCCGGGGGCGACACTAAATTCTGAAAAAGCGGAATTCCTGTTCTCTAGTTTTTTTTCTTTTCTTTTCCTTTTTTAAAAAAATTAAATAATGAAAGGCATGTATCTTAAACGTTTGTATTTTAAATTAAAGTTATGCATTTTATATAAAATAAGTGAAAGGATTAAAGTTTAAGTAAAATTAAGGCAATACGAATGCATGAGAAGGAAACAATAATAGGCGATTTATCAGCTGCGTACGCTAACATATAATTAACGAGTTCATGATTTCTCTATCAGAATCTTCCTACTTGGCGAAGGATTGAGATAGTTAATTAAATTATGAATAAAAGTAACATGATGTAATGCTTAGCATACATTTAACGGGGATCAAACTGCTAGACAGAGGCGAAAATAATCTATTAAATTCGAAACTAAAATTAATAGAAAAGAAAAGAATTTCCTAAAATTGAAATTTCTGTGATACCGTTCGGAATAGAAACCGACAATTTGGCACATATTAGTTATTTTAAATACTGGATAAGAATAATTTCTAAAAAAGGTAGAAATTAAAAGTTCGAAACGACATAAAAGCGTTCTATGAACGTTCTAAATTATGATTTATTTGCAATTGTTAGTCTGCAACAATTGCTGAATATGCAAATTGTTAGAAACATGAAATTTGACGTACTTTTTACTTATAAGGCGTAAATGATCTCACAGAAAAGTTCCTAAAATATTTGAAATTTGAATGGATGCAGGCGTAAAAAAAAGTTCCAAAATTGCGATTTCTGTAATATCGTCTGGGATAGTGGTCTGAATTTTGACATGGCGATTTCTTTAAACATGTAAATGCACGCTAAGAACTGTTAGTAGAAAATCGAAATGTTAAGAGGTGAACCGAGCGGAAAAAAGTTTTAAGAACGGTTTGCATTATGATTTTAATGAGATTGTTTGGGCTAGGAACATAAAATTTGACACAGATGTCATTTTCTAAGCCGTAAATGCTTTGCGTTTCCTAATACATTAGAAATTTATAAGTGTACAAGAGCAAAAAAATTCTTGTATTTTTGAATCTGTGATACTGTTCGGGATAGAATCCTTAAACCTGGCATGGTGGTCACTTACAAGATGTAAATGCTCATTAAAAACTGTTTCAAAATAAATCGAATTTTAAAAGGTTGAAATGAGTGGAAAGCTTTTTAAAAACTTTCTAAATTCCGGTTTGAAAGGAATTGCTAGAGCGTTAACTTGAAATTTAACATGATTACGGCTACTAAAACGAAAATGCTCGTCCTAAGCAATTTCTAAACAATTCGAAATTTAAGAGGTTGCAAGAGCAAAAGTCATTCATAAATTAAGATTTCTATGAAACTGTTGAGGGGAGAAACTTAAAATTTGATATGGTGATTACTTTTAAGATGTAAGTGCTCGCTAAATGCTATTTCTAAAAAAATCGAAATTTAAAAGGGTGAAACGAGTAAAAAAGCTTTCAAAAATGTTCTAAATTATGATTTATTTGGAATTCTTAGCCTTAAGGAAATCGAAATTTGACATAGTTGTAACGTTTAAAACGTAAATATTCACCATGAACAGTTCCTAAAAAAATCGAAATTTTTAACGGCACAGGAGCAAAAAAGTTCTAAAATTGGGTTTATCTTGATATCCTTAAAGATTGAAACCTAAATTTTGGCAAACTATTAATTTTAAGATCTAAGCGCTCGTTAACCCTCTCGATCCGCAGCCTGAGCTATGCTCGGGCATGCATTTTCCCGTCAAATTAATACTATTTGGTTATTCCCACTAGTTATCTTTTAAAGAAAACTTTGTCTGATTTAATCAGAACATTTTCCCCGATTAGGATAGTCAAAAATTTCTGCTTTAAAGAGCCGGTGATAAACGATTAAAAATTTTGTAAAAGACGCTCATCGCGAAGAATTACTTACACAGCGAGAGTGTTAAGAACTGTTTCGAAAAATGAAGTCTATCTTTAAAGAGATTAAACAAGCAGAAAACGTTCTAAATAACGATTTAAATAAAATTGTCAAAGCACGACCTTGAAATTTAACATGATTGTAACTTTTGAAACATTAATGCTCTCAGAAATAATTTCCTAATAAGTTCAAAGTTTAAAAGGGTTCAAAAACGAACAAAAAAAAAGTTCTAAAATTCCAATTTTTGTGATACCGTTCGGAGTAAAAGCCTGAATTTGGCATACTAATTATCTAAAACATGTAAAGGTTCATTAAGAATCGTTTCTAAAAATATCTGTATTGTTTTTATGTCGTCCTTCATTCTGGGATTAGCCGTAGATATTTGCAAAGGTAAAACAATTTTGCAAAATATAAAATAAAAAGTTATCTTTAAATAGATATCTGACTAAATATCTAACAATAAACAAATATCTAACTAAAAGACCAACTATTATGTCTATATGTTATTTCGACTCTATCATTTTTTTTTTTTTACAAAATTTTCATTCTTCGTAAAAATTAAAATACCATATAAATTGACTTTGAGAATAGAAGTTAGCTTTCATTGCTTTTAAATCCTTAATTACTCTAAGAAATGAATGATATCTAAACAAAATGTACACATATTGGGTTTCCTTTCTACTTACAAAGGTTCTAATAAAACTCATTTTAATTTAAGTGAGTAGATTATTTAAATTATATATAATTTGTTTAAAAAAAAAAGAAATGATATCTACTAAAAACCAACTTTTCAAAAGTAAAAAAAAAAAAAAAAAAAAAAAAAAAAAGATGAAACTTGTGGCAAAAAAATGGTGTGATATCATATTTCCAAGCTTATATTATGGTACTTTTTTAACATTTTCCACTAAAAAATTTACAATTTGTAAGTCGAGTGACTTCGTATATGTTAATAGAAATCCTTTTCTCCTGTACTAAATACATCATAACGTGTTTCTGAAAATTCAAATGTTTTAAAATTATGCATCATGGGCTTGGCGGCCATCTTTCCATATTTTACACAAATTTTTATGTACCCTAATCCCTAGTTAAAATCTGAAATTCAAAATTGTTACTTAAGCAGACATTATAAGCTTTTCCGTTATGGACTTTTATTCGGAGAACTTTGAGTCTTAAAATAATAGTGACCTAACTAAAGGATTCATCTTATGATTTATTTCGTAAAATAATTAAACATTTAAAGGCAATAAAAAAATATTTCTTTTCTAAAAATATTAGTCTTTTTCAATTTATCAGCTGTTTGCAGTTGAAAACCAAAGTTCGACATTGTTACCAAAGAACACATTTTATACTTTTCCTTCACGGAATTGTGTGCTTAGAAATTTGTGTGTTAAGGTAATGGTGACATATCTTCGCTATTCCTCTTATGATTACATTTTAGAGTAATTAATCATTTAAAAGCAGTAACAATGAATTTTTTTTTTCTCAAAATAAGTCTTTTTAAATTTAAGTATTGCGCGGCAGCGCAATACTTATTTATTTCCAGTGTCACTTCTCAATGTTAATTTAACATGGAAAAGCCTATGGAGATCATAACTTTTTAATTTTTTCTTCCCACCTTTTTGTCCCTGATGCCACTCATTTTTAATTCTTTGCTAATTCTAATAATATTATAAATTCAAAGTGTAAAGACATTTGCCAGACGTCAGGATCAAAACGGATCATAAAATGCCTTTGCATATAGGTGGATTATAATCTAGAGAGTAAGATGGGCTAACTTTTATTTACGTTATTCAAATATTTTTCTTAATAATTCCAAATTTCGCTTTTTTCATTGAAAATCAACGGACATTTTCTAATAAAATTTAACATTTTTCCTTCATTGTTGTAAATAATTCAAACGCCGTAATAATAATTTGCCTATTTTTAGTTGAATGATTTTCACGTGAAACATAAAACTGAAGAAACTGAAATAGTTTTTTTTTTTTTTTTTTTTTTTTTTTTTTTAAGAATTAAAAAGAAAATGAATATGACTTCATAGTGGAAAAAAATGACATTTTCAAGCAGATCTTTTAAGTGCCGATTGTAATTTTTTGACCAAACTCCAACAACCTGCATTACTGCACTGTTGAAACATTTTGAATTATACACAGGTAAATTGCATCACAAATTGTGATGCGATATTGCACAAATCAAAGCCTGATGATGATACCCTCCATTAATAAGGTAGCTTTCTTTACAAAAAAGCTACCTATTGCAGCCGTTCGGAGGAAAGCGATATCAAAAAATTTTGGCATATTTTCATCGATCATGACCCCCAGACCCCGAAACTACCCTCCGTTCAAAATTGATATATATATATATATATCTGACATATGTCACACTGTAACTCCCGTAATTATGAACCGATTTTGATGTAATTCGGTGTGTACATAGTACATACGAATGTCTCGACCGAGTTCGTTGGCCAGCTTCATCCACTGTTTTGTTTCAAAATGGCGGCCATTTAAATTTTTTTAAAAAATTTAAAACTTGAAATGTGGTACCAAAAAATTAAAAATGGAAAAATATTTTTTTCTTATGTATTTGACCTTTATACAAAGATTTCGGAGCAGTTTTTGTTTTGTCTATATCTTAAAAAATGGCTGAGTTATAGCATTTTGAATTTCTAGCGTGGCTGACATTTTGAAACGTCCTGAATTTTGTCACGCGATAAAAGGCGTATTTATGAACCGATTTGGATGTAATTCGGTGTGTACATAGTACATACCAATCTCTCGACCGAGTTCGTTGGCCAGCTTCATCCGCCATTTTGTTTCAAAATGGCGGCCATTTAAATTTTTTTTTAAATTTAAAATTTGAAATGTGGTACCAAAAAATTGAAAATGGAAAAATATTTTTTTCTTATGTATTTGACCTTTATACAAAGATTTCGGAGCAGTTTTTGTTTCGTCTATATCTTAAAAAATGGCTGAGTTATGGCATTTTGAATTTCTAGCGTGGCTGACATTTTGAAACTTCCTGAATTTTGTCACGCGATAAAAGGCGTATTTATGAACCGATTTGGATGTAACTTCGTTTATACATAGTACATACCAATGTCTCGACCGGGTTCGTTGGCCAGCTTCACTCGCCATCTTGTTTAAAAATGGCGGCCATTTAAATTTTTAAGAAAATTTTAAATTTGAAATGTGGTACCAAAAATTGAAAATTGAAAAAATATTTTCTTCTTATGTGTTTGACCTTGATAAAAAGATTCGGGAGCAGTTTTTGTTTCGTCTATATCGTTAGAAATGGCTGAGTTATAGCATTTTGAATTTCTAGCGTGGCTGACATTTTGAAACGTCCTGATTTTTCTCACGTAATAACAGGCGTATTTATGAACCGACTTGGATGTACCTTGGTGTGTACATAGTACATACAAATATCTCGACCGAGTTCGTTGGCCAGCTTCATCCGCCATCTTGTTTCAAAATGGCGGCCATTTAAAAAAATTAAAAAATAAAAAATTTAAATGGGATACCAAAAAATTGGAAAATGAAAAAGATTTTTCTTGTATGTGTTTGACCTTAATACAAAGATTCCGGAGCAGTTTTTCTTTCGTCTATATCTAAAAAAATGGCTGAGTAATAGCATTTTGAATTTCTCTTGTGGCTGACATTTTAAAACGACCTGATTTTTGTCACGCGATAACAGGCGTATTTATGAACCTATTTGGATGTAACTTGGTCTGTACATAGTACATACCAATGTCTCGACCAAGTTCGTTGGCCAGCTTCATTCGCCATCTTGTTTCAAAAGGGTTGCCATTTAAAAAAAATTAAATTTAAAATTCAAAATGAGGTATTAAAAAATTGGAAAATGAAAAAGATTTTTTTTATGTGTTTGGCCTTGATACAAAGATTCCGGAGCAGTTTTTGTTTCTGAAAATTTGTTCTTTTGTTGATATCTTAAAAAATGGTTGATTTATAGCACTTTGAATTTCTAGCATGGCTAACATTTTGAAACGATCTTGTATTTGTCACGCGATAACACACGTATTCGCCTATTTCGATGTAAGAAGGCATGTGGATAGTATACATCAACACCTCGACCAAGTTCGCTGGCCAGATTCATCAGCCATCTTGTTTCAAAATGGCGGCCATTAAATTAAAAAATATATATATATTTAAAGTGAGGTGCAAAAAAATTAGAAATTGAAAAAGGTTTCTTTCTTAAGTATTTGATGTTGATATAAGGATTCAGGAGCATTTTTTGTTTGTCTTTACCTTAAAAAATGGCTCAGATATAGCAGTTTCAATTTCTATTGTGGGTGACATTTTGAAAAATCTGATTTTATGCATGCGACAGCACTCCTATATATTAACCGATTCCGATGTAAGTGAGCATGTGCACAGCAATTACTAAGGCCTCGACCAAGTTCACTGCTTAGCCTCATCCACCATGTTGTCTTAAAATGACAGGCACTTGAAATTGCCAAATTTGGCAGCCAAATATAAGTTACTTTAAAGAAAAGCAGCTTGGATAAAGCTGACTAATTTCGCGAAATTCTCATTCATTATATTGATAAAAATTAGTATTGAATCTCCTATATTCGGTTTCCACTAAATTGAGCTTCGTGTGTTTGCATGATATAAGTTGGCTTTTTTTAAATAAGGATTATGAAAGCTACCTCTTCCTCCCGGCACTGGCCGGAAGGACTTTTTTGAAATGTGTTTGTCTGAATGCAGTAGTTATTAAAAATCTTGACATATTAAACAAAAACCTAATTTGCAGAACAAATTAAAAAAACAAAATTTATTTTCTAAATTGTTTAAGCCCGAGAAGGGGCAGATATTAAGATATTTCATTCAATTCGTTCTGCCTTTAATGTTAAATTTTTGTAACAAATAAGCTAAACCAATTGAACATTAAAAAATAAAAATGAAATTCGTACAATATAATGCTTTAAACACCTATATACTTAGATTCCGTTCAAATGAAATCGAAATAAATCTTAGACTTTCTCCATTTTTAAGTTGTAAATATTTGTACTGCAGATTTTGCATTATGTTTATCACGATTGTACATAATATGATAAGGTACAAGCAAAATACAAAACTTTAAAAAAAGTCTAAGATTTATTTCGATTTCATTTGAACGGAATCTAAGTATATAGGTGTATAAAGCATTATATTGTATGAATTTCATTTTTATTTTTTAATGTTCGATTGGTTTAGCTTATTTGTTACAAAAATTTAACATTAAATGCAGAACGAATTGAATGAAATAACTTAATATCTGCCCCTTGTCAGGCTTAAACAATTTAGGAAATATTTTTTTTTTTTTTTGAATTTGTTCTGCAAATTAGGTTTTTGTTTAATTTATTTGTCCGTAGTTAAAATCAGAAGTTCTAAATCGTTATTAATGCAAAGTTATTACCCTTTACAGACTTGAGTGCTTAGAAATTTGTGTAAAATATGGAAAGATGGCCGCCAAGCCCATGATGCATAATTTTAAAACATTTGAATTTTCAGAAACACGTTATGATGTATTTAATACAGGAGTAAAAAGGATTTCTATCAACATATACGAAGTCACTCGACTTCCAAATTGTAAATTTTTTAGTGGAAAATGTTAAAAAAGTACCATAATATAAGCTTGGAAATATGATATCACACCATTTTTTAGCCACAAGTTTCATCTTTTTTTTTTTTTTTTACTTTTGAAAAGTTGGTTTTTAGTAGATAAAAATATACCAAATACTCTTCAATCTGTTGTCTGATACTAAGTAATCACAATAATGTAAATAACTGTTAGTCCAGATATCATATACGTACCGGGTTTGGTGCGATTTTTTTTCACGCTAATTTGGCGAAAACATCGTTTTCGAATACCAGATACATATATATATATTTAAATTAGTTTCTACTCTTTTAAAAGGAAGTAACAATAAAACAAGTTTAATTAATAACTATAGCATAAAAAATTTATATAATTGCAAAAAAGAAAATAAAAGGAAATAAAAAATTTATTAATAAATAAATAACACTAGCCGGGTTACCTTGTTAGGCAAAATAACGGGGTTTTGGGGCCCATTGGGTACCATGGAGCATGTATGACATATGTGCCAACAAAACTTCCAATAATATAATAAACTAGTGGGCTCTGCCCCCTGCTCACTAACGATCGCCAACCCCAGCGAATTGCGACACAATTCACATTGGAGCCACTACATGTTTCCAGCTCGCTTCGCTTGCTCGACACTTTTTGCAGCAACTCTAGCCATAATGAGTGCTATCATAAATCCTTTTAACTTATGAAAATTAACAAAAAAAAAAAAGTAATTGATAACGTCATTGAAATCACATTTAAAAATCATTTAGATGGTGCTAACAATAGGCATAAATATTTTTAACATTATGAAATTTACCAATATTTGAAATGTAAAGTAATTAACTGAAAACAATATATTACTTTGGAATATTGTACAGCACGGCTTAATTTTCTTTCGAATACTTCTTGGAAAAACACTACCTGAAACCAAGATAGTTCAATATAAATCAACAAACACTATCTATATTTCATTCGACGTAAAAAATACAATATCTCTCACAAACTTGTCAAGTTAACAAAGCGTAAAGAACACGTCTTCTGATGCGTCTAAAAGAAATTGATCAAAAAGCTGATTTTCTGAATGCATTATGTGAATGTAAAACGAGCCAATGGCCATTGCTATTCTTACATCTTTCAAAAGATATTATTGTGTTTAAAAAAAGCTCCTGGTCTGAATTTTAATTTGTTGAATTAGATGTAAAGGCCAGTGAATATGACGTCACATTGACAAAAACCATACTAAAATATTTCAGTTTTATATAGACTCTAAAGTTCATGAATCATTGACAGTTCCTAACAAACCGTTCCTGTGCATTTTTTGGGCTTTTTCTGCGCTTTTTATTCAGGAGGTAACTTCTTCAGACAATAGAAAACTATCCCAGAAATCTGTTGTTTGTTTGAAATAATTGTACCGTGTGCATGATACTTTTGCAATTTATATGAGAATGAATCCTTTCATTAAAATATAATATCATTTCCACCACCAGAACCATTCTTCCTTTCCGGCATTGTAGCGTCATTTAAGCAACTGTTTTATAATTCCTGAGAGTCATTAAATATTCATTTTAATTAATTGGTAATTAAGTAATTTTCAGAAATATTTTATTTCCTTTACACCAAGGATCTTAAAATAAATAGCAAATGTACAGTCTATTCAGGATGAATAATATGACTTCATCACTGACACATTTATAGTAAAATATTTTAATTGACGAATGAAAATGCATCTTTTGTTTTCCGAATGACGTCATTATCTTCATCCAAACATTTCGTTTTGTCATATTGCTTACTATGAAATCGTATTCACTGCCATTTAATTTACACAGATTACTTAATTTTATTTCTCAATAAATATTCTGTGTACTGCTCTTACACGATTTAAATTAATTACATTGTGGTGACCGTGTTCATAAGGCGGCAGGAAAAACATTTGATATTGGGATTCACAAACAACATTTATTATGACGCGGACACAACATTTATAAACATAGAAAGAATAAAAAAACTTAGAACTTATTTACATTCAACCATTCGAATAAACATTATCGTCTGTTTCTTTTTGTATTTTCTCGAACTGTTGCCACTTGTATTAGAGTACTATTTCGTTGCCAGATACAACAATTCTCTCACGCTTAAAATGGAACGTACACAACAGTTATAATGTTTGTTAATGTACAACAAAGTCTTGCAAGTATGATGGATGTTTACGTTGACGAGTAGATCGTCGTAGCTGAACATCATGTCCAATTGGTGTTGGTGGCCTCTGCACATTTGCGTCGAGTTGTTGGAAATAGTTTCCAGGTAGTGCTATCCATTGGGGTTGAGAAGATTCCTTTTCATTTATTGGATCCTTACACTCATCGTTTTTTGAATTTGTGGTGAATGTGACAGACTTTTTTAGAATCTCGGTTTTTCTCAATTGATCAATATGACGCTTGAATATGTGTCCATTATCTAATTCTACTTGATAATGCAATTTAACAAATTTTAGAAGTACAGTACCTAACTTCCACAGATCTCTATTTCTGGCATAGCATCTCGCTTGTACTCGATCTCCCACACTTAAATTTCTGCGTTTAATTGGGTAATCATTGTTTTGAATATGTTTCATTGGACGTAAGGCATCAAGTTGAATTCGTATATTTCGTTTCAAATACAGTTCTGCTGGTGTTTGATTACTGGACAGTGAAGTTGCTCTGTATCTGAATAGTATTTGTCTTACCTTTGCGTGCGGTTCAGAAGACATTGCTTTTAGACGATTTTTGAGTGTTTGCACATTTCGTTCAGCTAATCCGTTTGTGGCTGGATGACCTGGAGCAGTTAGTTTGTGAAAAAATCCATTTTTAGCACAATATAACTGGAATTCGTCACTTACAAAAAATTTTGCGTTATCTGAGACTATGACTCTTGGAAAACCATGAAATGCAAAAAGGTCAGATAATAGCTCAATTGTAGAAATAGAAGTAGGATCATTGCGGCATATTTTTAGTTCAGCCCATTTAGATTTTGCGTCTACTACGATAAGAAAATATGTTCTTGAAAAGGTCCTGCGTAATCAATGTGTATACGGTCCCAATTTTCCTCTGGCTCGTCCCAAGGATGTACTGGTACTTTTGAAGGATTTTTCTTAATTTCAGCACACGCTTCACATGTTCTTGACAGATGTTCAATATCTCTATCTATACTTTTCCAGTGAACATAACGGCGTGCTAACTGCTTCATTTTAGTAATTCCAATGTGTGTTTTGTGTAATTCTTCTAAAACTGATTTCTGAAGGGCTTTTGGAATAATTATTCGTTGTGCCTTAAACAAAATTCCTTCTTCAAGAGTAAATTCATATGAGCGATCTGGATCTTCTTCAATTTCCTTCTTTATTTCTGATAATTCTTCATCTGCATCTGTTTTCTTTCGTATAGTTTCGAAATTCAGCAATTCTGTTGAAATCGCATTTACAGATGACATGCAAATGCAATTTATTTCACTGTTAATAACCATATCACTTGATATTTCCTTTTGAACAACTGGAGCTCTAGACAAGCAATCTGCTTCTACATTATCACTACCCTTTTTGAAAACCACTTTATGATCGAATGCCGATAAAAATGTAGCATATCATAGCAATCGTCCTGAAGTCATAGGAGGTAATTTTACGTGTGGGTGGAATATTCTTGTTCAAGGTATTATCAGTATCAGTAGCTATTATCAGTATCAGCGATTATCAGTAGCTAACTTAAAATGTCTTCCGAATAAATAATTGAAAAAAGTGATTTACTGAAAACACAATGGCTAGAGCTTCTCGATCAAGTTGTGAATAATTTTCTTCCGCTGCCGTTAAAGGTCTTGATGCGAATGCAATGGGTCGTTCTTGGTCTTCTATAATATGTGATAAAACACCGGCTACTCCTACAGGACTAGCATCACATGTAAGAATAATTGGTAAGTTAGGATCATATGGAACAAGAAAACATTCACTAGAAATTTCACTTTTCATTTTGATGAAGGCTACTTCACATGCTGCTGTCCATCGGAATCTGAAGTTTTTCCGAAGAAGCTGTCGAAGAGAATATGTGACTGTTGAATTATCTGGCAAAAAACGGGAATAATAAGTTACCATTCCTAAGAATCTCCGTAGTTCTTCCACATTTGACGGTCTTGGCATATCGTTAATCGCCCTTACCTTTTCTAGACTTTTTGAAATTTTATTAAATTCAATAACATGACCTAAATATTCGATTTTCTCTTGAAACAACAAGCATTTGGTACGATTTAAATGCAGATCATATTTTTTCAACTTTTGAAGACATAATTCTAGATTTCTTCTACACTCTTCTTTCGTTCTTCCATGCACAATAATTTCATCGAAATACTTTAAGGTTTTTGGTAAATCTCAGAGTATCTGATCTAGAATTCAATTGAACTTTTTAGGAGCGGTCTTTATTCCTAACGACAATCTATGCATGCGATAAGCTCCTCTATGTGTGGTTATAGTTTGAATAATACTGCTTTCTTCATCAACTGGAACGTGGAGATAAGCTTTAAACTGATCTAGTCGACAAAAATATTTTGAATTTCTGAGATGTGTAGAATTTCATCTATTCGTTGAATTGGATAATTAGCACTTACAAGTCTTTCATTTACACCAACCTTGTAATCTACGCAGAGTCGTACACCTCCATCAGATTTTGGTATTACTACCAGAGGCGATCCCCAATCACTCGTAGCTATTTTCGAGATTATTCCTTGAGATTAGAGTGAATCTAATTCCCTTTCAACTTTTTCACGAAGAGCATACAGTACTTCTCTTTCCTTATGGCAAACTGGCTTACTATTTTCTCGGAGTTTTAATGAAACTTTGACACCTGGAATACATCCTACTTTCTGTTCAAAAATTTCTGGATACATAGAAATAACATCTTCGAGGCTTTCTATAGTTTTTACTTGTGAGGTATTTAAGTTGTCCGACTCTTTTGAATCAATCTGTTGAGGGCTAATTCCGAGACGTCGAATCTGTACACGATCTAACAAAGCATCGAAATTTTCCGGGACGATATAAAGTTCTCCACGTGAGGATCTTCCCTGATATTTTACATTTACAGTAACTTTTCCACCTAGTAGAAAAACATCACCAGTGTATGATCGGAAAGCAATGGTTGAATTTTGAAGTTGAACTGGAATTTTCATTTTATAGAACTTATCTCGGGGAATAAAAGTAAATCCTGCACCTGAATCCACTTCAAACGGTACGTTATGGCCCTCAATGCTCAATGTAGCAAAATATTTTTCGTTGTCCATAGCTTTGCCCTTTTTATTTTGAAAAACATCTATTATTTTATTCACACCGTACTGAGAAAATATTTTCTTTTCCGTAATATAGTTTCCTGTATTTAATTTATCTGTGCTAGTTTTTCCTTTTCTGCCTAAAAATGTGCGAATACATACTTTTGCAAGATGACCTCTTATTTTACATGCACTGAATTTAAGAGAATTGCGATCCAACATGCATGTATTTGCAGTATGATTATTTTTACCGCATCGAAGTCATAAATTATTTATGCCCAATTTTTCGTAATCAATTCGCGATCGTGAACTTGATCTTCGATTAAAACTATTTTTCGGTCTCGAATTAGAGCGTTGAAAAGACGATGAATTATTTTAGTCACATATGGAACGTCGATATTTCGAAATCTTTTTAATTTCACTTGCACTAGATTCGCGTATACTGGTTATAATATTTGAATTTTTCGATAATTCACGGTTATCAAATCTGGAAACTTCCAAAGATATAGCTTTTTTGGCTATATCATCAAATGTACTGACGTCTGACTGTAAAAGCTGCTCGCGAATAGAAGCATCGTAAATGCCACGAATAAATTGAGCACGTAAAAATATATCAGCGATAGACACTTTACAATCACAAGGAGAAATAAATTCACAGTTAATTATATCGCGTCTAAGTGTAGCAATATAATCTGGAATTGTTTGGTTTTCACCCTGATATGTTGAAAGAAACTTATGTTGCGACACAATAACATTTTTCTTGGGACAAAGGTGTTCTTCGAAAGCCTTTACTAGCTCAGTGTAAGTTAATTCTGATGGTATTTTAGGAGATACCAATGCCGACAACATTTTGTAATTAGTTGCTCCGATAGAATTTAAAAGCATTTGCGCACAGTATTGTTTATTAGAAAAAATATTTTTCATTTTTAGAAAATTTTCAAGACGCTGAATATAGTATGTAAATGATTCTTTCCGAGTATCAAAACATTCAAAAGGTTGTAATAAAATTGGATTTACCTGACTTGTTTCAGTAGCTGAATACTGCGTTGAAGTATTTGAAGATTGAGCAGCCAATAATCTTTCAAAAAGCTGTTGTTACTGAGTGGAGAATGCTGTCATAAAGTCTTTAAACTGTTGCGCATCCATAGTGAATCGATTAAGAGCTAACGTAATTTGAAAGTTCAGTCTGGAAAAATATTAAATAAAAAACTGCACCTCGTCGCCAATGTGGTGACCGGGTTTATGAGACGGCAGGAAAAACATTTGATATTGGGATTCAAAACAACATTTATTATGACGCGGATACAACATTTATAAACATAGAAAGAATAAATCAACTTTGAACTTATTTACATTCAACCATTCGAATAAACATTATCGTCTGTTTCCTTTGTATTTTCTCGAACTGTTGCCACTTGTATTAGAGTAATATTTCGTTGCCAGATACAACAGCTGGATATTCATTTCAACCTCGCTTTCGCTAGAGAGTCTTTCACTCGGCACGTGACTGGGGACATACGTATCTTGCTTTCGCAAAAGAGTCGGACTAGAGTAGAAGAATAAAGTGCTGCGGACGAAGATGGGCCGCTCGCCACGGCAGATATACTTTATTTCCTGTACACCATGGATCTTAAAATAAATAGCAAATGTATATTTAGGATCAATAATATGACTTCATCACTGACACAGTTATATTAAAATATTTTAATTGGCAAATGAAAATGCATCTTTTGTTTTCCGAATAACGTCATTATCTTCATCCAAACATTTCGTTTTGCCATATTGCTTACTGAAATCGTATTCACTGCCATTTAATTTACACAGATTACTTAATTTTATTTCTCAATAAATATTCTGTGTTCTGCTCTTACACGATTTAAATTAGTTACATAATAACCAATAATGACATAATTAAACCGAATCGTTTTAACATGTTTACATTTTATGAAAACCATACATTTTTTTTCTTTTAAATAGGACGCGGGTTTAAGGTGTGAAATCTCGTTTCTGATTAGTGGATTTCATCACTGACACACTTATAGTAAATTATTATAATTCATGATAAATGCATCTTTTGTTTTCCGAATGACGTCATTCAGTTCATGGAAACATTTCGTTTTGTCATATTGCTTACTATGAAATCGTATTCACTGCCATTTAATTTACACAGATTACTTAATTTTATTTCTCAATAAATATTCTGTGTTCTGCTCTTACACGATTTAAATTAGTTACATAATAACCAATAATGACATAATTAAACCGAATCGTTTTAACATGTTTACATTTTATGAAAACCATACATTTTTTTTCTTTTAAATAGGACGCGGGTTTAAGGTGTGAAATCTCGTTTCTGATTAGTGGAATTCATCACTGACACACTTATAGTAAATTATTATAATTCATGATAAATGCATCTTTTGTTTTCCGAATGACGTCATTCAGTTCATGGAAACATTTCGTTTTGTCATACTGCTTACTATGAAAGATTATTCAATGCCATTTAATTTACAAAGATTATTTAATGTTATTTCTCAATATATAATCGGTGTTCTGTTCTTACACGATAAGTGTATAATTAAACGGAATCGTTTTAACATATGTACATTTTATGAAAACCACTAACAGTTTTTTTCTTTTAAATATGACACAAGTTTAAGTGGTGAAATCACGCTTCTGAATGATGGAATGTAATAAGGCAAATTAATTGTGTTACTGCGGTTGTCGCCAAATGACATGCTACAAAATCAGCCCTAAATTAGCGCTATGCAATAGAAATATATATATATATATATATATATATATATATATGTTATATAAAAAATTTTACTTTTACTATTCATTTAAATTATTCTAAATTGCCGGCATATTCATTATTCCTTTTTTTTTAATACGCTCTATTATTTATTTCTAGTTAAATTCCTATAATTTTAAAACCAGTATCTTAATAATAGATTTATTCAAAACGTAATCTAAACTTTTAATTCCTTCATTAATTTTTATCGTCTACAAAACTGTCAAGTTCTGAACGCAGTTACTTATTTTCGAATATTTATAAAAAATATTTTTACATTTTTATTCTATTTCATCTCATTTTCCCGCCAGCTGGGCAATAACTTTTTACATCGAAATCCTTCCATTACCTGCGCAGGAATTCTTTTCGGTGACGTTTCTCGGTCGCTCTCCATTGGCTGAGTGACGGATCGCAGTTTCACTTCGAGCCTCGCTCGTGATTTTGTTTGGTTAGCCTGAAGTTTTCATTTCAATCGGATTTTCTTCCTCGCATTCTAATACATAGCTAGAGCATGAGCTCAGGAGTAGATTTTTTGTGCTGTTGGATTGTTTACTTAATTTGTTACCCGGTGTCCTAAGTCGCGTAGAATATTCATTTCGTTAATTAACATCTATTTTGCAGGAGTAACTAGTTCTTGCTCGGGTGGAACGCTCTGATTTCTCATCCTGTGGGAATTGTTTAATGTTGGTATGTTCTGATGGAATAAACAGTTTCCTATGACTACATTTCCATGTTTTTGATTGGGAAAAGCCCAGATTTCTTTATACGCCTTTTTTTACCACTCACGCAGCCTAATCTGCCTTGTCTTCATCATGAATAAATAAGAATTTGATTGGACTCTACCAATATTATCATCGCTCTACAGCTGCTAAATTTTCACAGAGTTAGTTGACACCTCCACTAGCGATGCTTGTGCTAAGTGGAATGATTGCTATACAACATCACCAACGGCTGATTAATATGTGGTACTAATCCAGTAATATGTAATAAAACACACGACGTGATTGTTCGACTTAACCCATTAAATTGTTTCGTAATATATATATATATGTCCATTGTTATTCTTGTGCCCATCAGAGCAAATTTCCATTTATATTTCCAATTCTTTTATTGCAAAATATATTCAGGATAAATTTGATGCAACCACTTAAAAATACATGCGATCTACTCTCACATCTACCATATCGTTATACTATATGCAATTTGTAACAAAAAGCATTTTACTTGCCTAGATAATAAATTAAAATTTTGTTTACTCTGACCACAAAAAAAAAAAAAAAAAAAAAAAAAAAAAAAAAAAAAAAAATGTGTTTGATGAGGAAATTTTCTTAATTCTATGAGACTATAGAAATAAAATTTACAGAATGTAGCAGAGAAATTATATTTTTATAAAAATGACTAATCATTGAATTCATCTGAGAACACATGAATTAGTTAAATTTGATTTTGTAAAATGCTAAGTGTTACTCTTGTGACATGTTTTCCATAACGGAATTTCAGCAAAAATTCAATTTAAATACTAAAAGAAATAAATAAAATATGTTTTTAAAAATTATTTTTCCATACAAAACATCTTTTAATGATGGTTAAATTTTAAAATAACATAAAATAATGTAAAAATTAGAGAATTAATTAGAGTTTGTAAAATCCTCGAGAGTTTATCAATGTTGGAGCATTTATATCAGCCACAATTTGATTCATTTTTGCCAAATATTGTGGTAATCAGATTCAAACTTGAGAATTCCTTTTGCTTTTCATAGCTCTTAGCATATTATTTGATAATTTTCATTTAGTACTTCAATAGATAAACCATGAATCTTTAAATCATCATATTTTAGAATCACTCACTATAAGCATATAGCAACATCTCAGTTTCTGCTACTGAACATAATAAATAGTTATCTTCATTATCAAAAATATCACTTGCACTTTCCTGTATCATTATTTACTTAATAAAACACAAATTCATTGTACGAATCATGTTAGTGTATGGTTTGTAGTAGATAGTATCATTTTTAATGGTTTTACCAAATTGTATTTGTTGAATGCCCTTCATTGTTGGTATTTTCTGGCAAAGTAATGAAACGTCATTGCTTTATTTCTTCATCTGATATATGGAGTCCGGACATTATTCACCCAGTTGGAAATATACATCTAATATGATTTATGTACCAATTGGAATAATTATGTTAAAATTAATCTAGTGTAATTTCTTATCCAGCGATTTATGGAGTTCCATTACCTGAGATTTATTCTGTTGAGCTGAACCAGGTTTCAGACCAGATGCTATAATCATTAAGGTTAGCTGGGTGAAAACGTTCCACCAGATTCGTCCGGGATAGCTCAGATGGCAGAGCACTGGCGGCCTCAGCCAGAATTCCTGGATACCTGGTTCGAATCCTGGTCCGGACATTTTTCGCCCAGTTGGAAATATACATCTAATATGATTTATGTACCAATTGGAATAATTGTGTTAAAATTAATCTATATGGAGTATGCTTATTTTTGTTTTTCCATGAACAATTTTGACAAAATAAGCACTATACCTTAGAATTGCTTATTTAGCACGCACTAAATTCCACATATATCATTATACAAGAGTACAAAATAAATCTACAACATCTATACCAGGAGTAGTTGGAAAAAAATATGCCCCGTATAGTTCATTGAGAAAGAAGTCTGATTCATTGCAGGCATATTTGCATAGTTATATTTTTGTTTAAATTGGAAAGTACAACCGTCGTATAAGAAAGCAATACAGATATACAATCTCTCTATTCTAAAAAAAAGTAACTACCGCTGTCACCGCCGCCGCCGCCGCCGCCGCCGCCGCCGGTTTTGATTTTTCTGTGACTGGAGGTCTTTCTTCGTTAATATTAAGAAAAATAATGCATACAAAAATATAAAAATCGGTGGTTTTATACAGAAATGTTTGATAAACACACTGAAGCAGACAGTTTTCAAATCGAAGAATTATTTTAAGAGATATTTAATGCTAAAGTTGGACAAAATCGTTCCACTAAAAAAGTTTTATAGCAGCAAAAACTATACAGGGCAGTGTAATCATTTTGAGATCATTTTATGCGTTAAAATTTGCCGGAGTGCAGATTGCATTAATTTTTTTATTTTGACTCATTTTTTGAGGTTTTATTTCTATTTTAAATTCAAATTTTCAGCATTTCTAGAGATATTTTTTACAGATTTTAGAAAGTGATATTAATTTAAACTGTTGCCAACTGTATAAACAGAGGAAGCAATAATGTTTGCTTCAAAAAAAAATATTTATACGTGTAAATAAATTAAAATATTATTTACACATGACTATTATAAACACAAAAAAAACATTTGGAATTAGAATTAAATAATTATGTGCAAAAAGCAGGAACTTATTAAAAATTACGTCATAAAAACTATAATTACACGTGAATTTTAAGAGAGAAAGGAATTTGTAAAATAATAAATTTATTAACATGCGTTAGAAGTATTAAATAGGAGAAATTACGTCATATTTACGTCACATTACAGTTATTACATAAAATGAACGCAAAATAATATTGCCAAACGGTTTAAATTTAAAAATTGCGCTAGACTTTTATTTGATATTTTGAGAGGATACTTTTCAACTGGTATTTTCACGTGAATATTTAACAGAGAAAGAATAGCTTGGTAAAAATTACGTCAGATTAAAAACGATTAATTTAAAATGTCTCATTTAAAAGAACTTTCTTTTCGCTTTGTTAAAAAATACCAGGATACAAAGACTCTGTTTACTTAATTCCTTTTATATTAGCTTATTTTGAAATGTTGTTACACGTGTCTACGTCATCAAGTTATTTTTATTTCGACGTTTTATTTGTATTTTTATTAATGTTGTACTAATTTATTTGTTCTTTCGTTATTTAAAATAAAAATTATGTCAATTTGTATAATTTGGCGAGTGGTTTGGCGATTTATATAATTTGGCGAAATGGGTCGACGGGATAATTAAGTAGTAACGCAGCGGATTTTGCGTTAAAATTCCCCAATCAAAGAGAAATGAATAAAAATTCGTTTATAGAGAGATCGCCATTGTTTTTTAAATTATAATTCAATCTTTCGAAATATTTTTAAAGCCGATCAAATTAGCGTGCATTTAGAGTCTGCGGTGTCTGGACGGGGGTTGGCGAGCGTAGCTCGTAGGGGGCCGAGCCCCCTAGTTCCCTAAAAGATGCTATGTTGAAATTTTATATACGAGAGCAATTACAGGAAATTGATTATGAGTTACATTGTCTGAAAAAATATCTTAAGATTTTACTTTATTAGGATGAAACTAAATAATGGCCGACAGTCGCTTGACAAGTAATACAGTTTTTCATACCAAAATTTCATCTTTGCATTAAAATATACAGTTTTCAGAAAATATACTGGCATAACGATTCTTTGAGAAATGGTTATTTTTTGGTATCATCAAAATAATCCTGTGTACAAGTTTGAATAAATGTGTGTCACAGAAATTGATTTATTTAATTTCGAAAATTTTGTAAATAATCTGTAATGGTTTCTTCAACTGTTACTTTTTCAACACGTTTATCAATGTTTTGAAAAAGTAGCGGTATTGGCAAAATGTTGATAAATATTTTGTCAATAGCCAAATGTTTATAAACGTTTTGCTATTTACAATAACTTATAAGAAGTTCTGTATTATGCACTCCCGTATAAATAACTTTTGATGTGCTTCGCAAATTATACATTCTGGGTTCATACATTCTAATTATGATGTATCTCAGTAGAGAAAGCCATTAAATCCTTCTCAAGAATGTTTAATGCAGAAAATACATTAGTCACTGCATTATGAATTACTTGAATATTTTCGTGACAACGACAAATGCAGATATTCTGAAGAATCATTTTATTTTATTTTCAGAAACTAAGTTTTAAAGCTGCAAAAGAATCTCCAATTTTTCAATTTAGGAAAGCTTCTTCAAACCTAAAACGTATTTCCTTGGTAAATGTCACCTAGGATTGATGAAATTGTGCGACCTTTTACACGCCTAACTAATGTAGATTTAGCTTAAGAATGAGCTCTTCTTAAACCTTTATCGACATAAAATTCTCCAAAGCTGTGGAGTTAGGTTATTCGTTCGATACAGAATCTGACATATAGCTAGTTCTCTATTTTTTCATTTTCTTAATGTTTGCATTCTCTTGCTGAAGCTTTTGCTGGCTCTAAGACTTTTCTTCTCTTTATTATAATATATTTTGTTTTGTTTCTTTCTCACATCAACATATTAAATTTCATTTTTATCTTTTCTCGTCAATTTTTGACGCTTGGAATAATTTTTCCTGCTTTTTAAAACAACGTCTTCTATAAGAAGAAATATTTAAATTTTTCCTTTAAAATATATTAGCAGAATCTTTTTCATAACAGTTATTATAAGAATCTCTGTAGGTCTTACAGCACAATTTAATAAACGAAACTTTGTAAAGCCTGTAAATATCTGAAAGACCATGTGCTTTGTACCAAAAGAAGACACACAAAACTCAGATCAGATGTGTTGTTTTATTCTATCTTTAATTACTTATCATGATTATTTTACAATCTTAAGTAATAACTAAAATGAACAAAAATAAATCCATCCATTAAAAAAGCACTAAAAGATAATTTATCTTCCTTAAAATTTACAAAATAACCTTAATTATTGCTAAAAGTATTTCAAAAACTTTCTAATAACGGATTAAACAACTAAACTTTAAGCATTCTGTTTGTTTTGGTTGTAACGCTGTTTTAAGTCAAACTGTGGACAAAAGTGTCATGTGTTACTCTTGTGATACAGGCGTTTGTTATTCTTGTGACAACAACCCAGAGCTATTCCATGCAAAGCATAAATAAAATATTTAATGTAACACGTGTCTCATACCTCGAAATCAGAGAATGAGAAGTTTTGGGTAAAAATGTGTAGTAGTTTTTATAAAACTAAAATTTACATATGTTTTATGTGACATTGACTCTTGTGACATTTAATTAATAACTAATAAATAAAGTTAAAATTGCATTTAATACCTTAGCTAAAATCTTTTAACTGTGTAAATCTGACGGGTGTAATAATAGCTTGCTATACTCAATGCATAATAATTTCATTTAATGAACAGAAGTAAAAAAACAGAACAAAACATACAACTCAATAAGTGGATTTTTATGCTCAACTGTAAATGAATTTTAATACTGTTAGTTTCCACTTCAGTTTCGTTGTAAACTTATTCGCAAGAATTTAAAACTTACAAATTCCCATACAGCAACTCTTTAGCTTTAAACTATTGTGTCACACTTATATTTCCGTTTAAAATAATTTTTCAGCAAAAATTTTCTATTGCTATGGACGTTCCCAAATATAAATTAATTAGAAATGAGATCACTAAAATGTATCCGGGTTGTAAACCTTTAAAAATATTAAGTCGTCTCTGTTCAAATTATGTTTCTTCATTTTCAAAGATAAATTAAAATAACATTACGGTCATAATGGAAATTCATTTTTTGGAAATTTGTAGTCACATTTGTGACGCAACTTGCACTGGCGTCACGAAAAAATAAAAATAAACGGTCAAGTGCGAGTATTCCTCTCGCACAGAGGGTTCCGTACAGTAAATATATGAATTAGTAATTGTATTATTAAAAAAAAAAAAAAAAAAAAAAAAAAAAAAAAAACGTTGTTAAAAGAATATTAAGACTTTGTAAAAAACTATACAATGTAGGGTATGACTGTATATACTAGAAAAGTATAAATGGATACACCATGAAATTTCAAAGAGATATCAAATGTAGCTATTCTGTATAACACATTTTTTAATATTATCCTAAACTGTTTATGATGAACTTAAATTTCTACTGACAATATAAGTAGTGCACATTTAAAATTTCATTTGGCATTTCATAAAGCTAAATTCAGCATAGTAATAATCTTATCTTTTTACAGTCTATCTAATTCAAAACCCTTATTCAGTATTTAAACTTGGCTTTGTGCTAAGCGCGCTTCTAAAGGAATTCGCAAATTTGCAACACCGCTTTTGTCCGTGCAGAGTTTTTCCAGATAGGTTTTAATTAGCATTTAAAGACACGGGAGGCGAATTAAGAGATCAACTCAATGCAATCTAGTCGCGAATCCCATAATATTTATGTGATTAATTCTAATTAAATTAATCTTTTATTTATCAAATTGACGTTACTTTTATACTGCTACCGGGTATTGCATTATAAAAATATATACTTAAAAGTTGTTATCTATGATTTAAAAGCCGATGGAGCATAGAGTACGACTCTCCTTTCATTAAGTATGTCCAAATTACCTGTGTCTTTAAGGGTTAATATCTCGGCTAATTACCGGAGATTTTTTTCGAAAATAATTATCAAGAATGCTTTTATACTTCTGCTAGGATAGGTACCTCCAGTGCTGCATAATAGTTTTGCTGAATACCGTAAATCTAATTTAGTCTCTAACGGTAAAATGCGATTTTCTCAAAAACTTTGTAACCTAGGGTAATCACTATAATTTTCTTGCAAGGTTTACCTTAGCATCTGCTACCTCAAATTTTTTCATAATTTGAATTTCAGTAGATTCGGAATTAGATGGGGGACGTATTTTTGTACTACATTTTCAGCTATATCTTTGAAAATATAAAAAAATTGAATTAAGAAAAAAAATGTATTTTTGAATTCAGCGTTACGAAAGCTTTCACACGACACCTCACACGATGTACAATGGAAATACTTTTTTTTAAGTAACTAGAGGGATCTCCTCCCTACGAGCTACGCTCGTCAACCCCCGTTCAGACACCGCAGACTCTAAAAGTACGCTAATTTGTTCGGCTTTAAAAAGATTTCGGAAGATTGAATTATAGTTTAAAAAACAGTAGCGATCTCCTTATAAAGGGATTTCTATTCATTTCTCTTTGATTGGTGAATTTTAAGGCTAAATCCGCTGCGGTACTACGTGATTATCCCTTCGACCAATTTCGCCAAATTATATAAATTTCCAAACCACTTGCCAAATTATACAAATTGACATAATTTTTATTTTAAATAGCGAAAGAACAAATAAATTAGTGCAACATTAATAAAAATACAAATAAAACGTCGAAATAAAAATAACTTGATGATGTAGACAGGTGTAACTTGCTTAAAGTCAAGTTAATGTGACATTTACGATCAACCATTATTGGCATTTAATCTTATAGTTTGGGGAATGATAAACTTTTGGTCGACAGAATAACTAATTAGTACCATAGATACAATCGCTGTTTTCGTCTTTAATTAAATAAATTAAGTTAAACATTTCAAAATAAGCTAATATAAAAGGAATTAAGTAAACAGATTCTTTGTCTCCCGGTATTTTTTAACAAAGCGAAAAGAAAGTTCTTTTAAATAAGACATTTTAAATTAACCGTTTTTAATCTGATGTAATTTGGGCCAAACTATTCTTTCTCTTTTTAATATTCACGTGAACAAAATACATTTGATAGAAATGAAATATTATTTGCGCTTTCCTAACAAAAATAGTTGAAAAGTATCCTCTCAAAATATCAAGTCTATATGTCAAAGCAATTTCTAAACTTAAACTGTTTTGCAATATTATTTTGTGTTCATTTTATGCAATAACTGTAATGTGACGTAAATATGACGTAATTTCTCCCATTTAAGACTTCTAACGCATGTTAATGAATTTATTATTTTAAATTTCCTTTCTCTCTAATATTCACGTGTAAATATAGTTTTTATGAAGTAATTTTCAATAAGTTCCTGCTTTTTATATGTAATCATTTAATTCTAATTTGAAAGGTTTTTTTCCTGTTTATAATAGTTACGTGTAAATAAATTTTTAATTTGAAGCAAACATTAATGTTTGCGCTTGTTATACAGATGGCAACTGCTTAAATTAGTACAATTTTCAGAAATAAGTAAAAAATATCTCTCGAAATGCAGAAAATTTGAATTTAAAATATAAATAAAACCTAAAAAAAGAGTCAAATTAAAAAAAGAAATACAGGCTGCACACCGGAAACTTCAATCGTATAAAATGATCTAAAAACGATTAAATTCCCATGAATAGTTTTTGCTTCTATAAAACTTTTTTAGTGGAACGATTTTGACCAACTTTAGCATTAAATATATCTTAAAATAATTCTTCGATTTGAAAACTGTTTGCATCAGCGTGTTTATCAAACATTTCTGTATAATACTACTGATTTTCATATTTTTGTATGCATCATTTTTCTCAATATTAACGAAGAAAGACCTCCGGTCACAAAAAATTCAAAACCGGCGGCGGCGGTGACAGCGTTAGTTTCTTTTTTTTAGAATAGAGAGACTTAATTAGCCCCTCTTCATTTTTCTTAAATATATTTATGAATGTTTAATAATCTGTAAATATGTGGCTCAGTAATCCTTATTACTTCCCCAATTTGAACTATCCACGTTCCATAGTTTACATGAAAAATGGCTGTGACAGACAGACAGACACAAGAGCGATTTTACTTTTTAAGCTCGGAACCTTTACAAGAGACACTAGCCGGAAGTCGGGCTTCTGATTTTTTCATAGTTTAGTTAAGGTAAAATTATAAATATAGATAGTACAAAACATATTACAATTTCAAAATTTAACATACCCGCTTTTATTTTATATAAAATGACGCAATTTGCATGCACTAACGAATTCCACACTTACTATCCAGTCTTAAACAACGTCTGTGGAAAAGTATCCATATGATGTCACTATCGCAGAATAATAACAAATTGACAAAAATAATCGGGTATCTAATGATTCATATGCCTTGATTTGTTTGTAACATTATTATAAATACTGAAATTTAAATATAGTTTATATGAGCTCAATATTTTATCAGAAATCATTCATTTATAATTTCTTAAAATCCGGAAAATGTTACTACACATTTATTAATAAATTGCATTCATTCAGTTTTTGATAGGAAATAAGTAAATGCTGAGAAAATAAGTCACACAAATTTTCCTTAAAATACAGTTTTGAAAAGAGAAAGTGTTGTATCGTTTGTTA
Organism: Maratus speciosus; assembly: GCA_963932465.1. Classification (NCBI taxonomy): domain Eukaryota; kingdom Metazoa; phylum Arthropoda; class Arachnida; order Araneae; family Salticidae; genus Maratus; species Maratus speciosus. Next base: position 431,073,176 of record OZ010795.1, on the reverse strand, counting down.
CAATATACAAAAAATCAATTTCTAAATAAAACTAGTATGTTGTGGCCATCACAAAACTTTCTTCTATATAAATCACGTCAATTAAATCATTTAAATAGTGCAGGAAATTACATTAATTTAGCACCAATTCATATCAAAGTGTATCTGAATTTGAAGTTTGATAAAAATTCGTGCCTTAGTTCTTGAGATAGAGCTATAGCAGAAATTCTGAAAAATGTAGCTTAGCAGCGCCACCAGTTGAGTGATTTAAACCAATACATAAACAGGAATAATTGATATCCAAGTATACATGGATCTGAAGTTCGTTGAAAATCTAAGCATTAGTTTTTGAGATAGAGCTATTGCGGAAATAACAAAAAAGCATTGCAGCGCCACCTGCTGAGCGATTTACACCAAACTTTATAAAATGTCAATTCATGTCAAGGACTAACTGATTCTAAAATTTCATGAAAATTCGTGCATTAGTTCTTGAGGTACACCTATAGTGGAAATTCAGAAAAATATAGCATAGCAGCGCCACCTGTTGAGCGATTTACACCAAAATGTACAATATGTCAATTCATGTCAAGGATTAACTGATTCTGAAGTTTGGTGAAAATTATTGCATTAGTTCTTGAGATACAGCTATAATGGTAATTCTGAAAAGTGCAGCATAGCAGCGCCACCTGTTGAGCGATTTGCACCAAAACACATGCTGCACTAATTCATATCAAAGTATACTTGAATCTGAAGTTTCATGAAAATCCAAGCATTAGTTGTTGAGATAGAGCTATTGCCGCAATCGTTAAAAATGCAGTATAGCAGCGCCACCAGTTGAGCGATTTACACCAAAATGTACAAAACTTCAATTCATGTCAAGGACTAACTGAATCTGAAGTTTGATGAAAATCCGTGCATTATTTGTGGAGATTGAGCTATTGCGGAAATCGTGAAAAAGGCTGCATAGCAGCGCCACCTGTTGAGTGATGTACACCAAAAACTAATCAGCACCAATTTATATCAGGGGGTAACTGAATATAATTTTTTATTAAAATGTCAATATTTCAAAATTCACTATCTCAGTGCCAAATTAAATGGCAATCTGTGTTCATCATGATAATTCTAAAAATATGAAATTCCGTGCATTAGTTCTTGAGGTATGACTGTCACTGAAATCGTGTAAATCCAGCAAGATGCAGCATAGAAACGCCACCTATTGGGTTATTTACACCAGAACCTAATTATCACCAACTTATGTCAACGTCTAACTGAATATGAAGTTTGAGGAAAATTCGTGCATTAGTTCTTGAGATAGAGGTATTGCGCAAATTATGACAAATGCAGCATAGAAGCGCCACCTGTTGAGCGATTTGCAACAACACATAATCAGCAGCAGTATTAATCAAGTTATACTTAAATCTGAAGTTTGATGAAAATTCGTGCATTAGTTCTTAAGATAGAGCTATTGAGGAAATAGTTCAAAATGCAGCACAGCAGCGCCACCTATTGGGTGATTAACACTAACACGTAGTCAGCATCATTTCATATGAAGGACTAACTAAATCCGAAGTTTGATGAAAATGTGTGCATTAGTTCTTGAGATAGAGCTACTGCGAAAATAGTGTAAATCCTGCAAAATGCACCATAGCAGCGCCACCTGTTGGGCGATTTACACCAAAACCTAAACAGCATCTATTCATGTCAAGGACTAATGGAATCTGAAGTTTTGTAATAATCCGTGCACTAGTTCTTGAGATAGAGCTTTTGCGGAAATCCTGCAAAATGCTGCATAGCAGCCGCACCTGTTGAGCGATTTACACCAAAAACTAATCAGCACTAATTTATATCAGGGTCTAACTGAATATCATTTTTTATTAAATTCCGTGCATTAGTTCTGGAGATAGAGCGCCCACAAAATTTGTGTCACATACAGGCAGACAGACGGACGGACAGACAGACGGACAGACAGACAGACTCACAGACAGACATTTTGTAAAAACATGTTTTTTGGAATCTCTGACCCCTAAAACGTGTAAATCCGTCGAAAACTGGAATTCGAAAATTTTCACGAAACCAATACTTTCTTCTTGTAAAGATAGAAGAAAGTAAAAAGAAATAATTTAAAAAATCGTCGCAATTTACAGCAGACGATATTCTTTGCGTAGCACGTGCTTTAAATACATTTTTTTCTGTTGTTATGAGAAAAACTGAACAAAAATCTATAGTAATCTACTATTTTCTCTTTATTTTCTACAGAAATTGAGTAGTGCAGTTGCCACAATTATAGAAATGGCATTTAAACTTACAAAAGATTATTATATCAAAAATAAATTGAAGCTCAAGCCCTTTATTCAGGCATGGTCAGCTCTTTAAAACATTCTGTTAATATTCAAACTATGGAACTCCTAAAATATAAACGTCTTGAAATTATTCCATTCTTCTATATAGCCGTTTCCACCCATGTTGCATCTTATTTCCTGTTCCTAGTGTTATACTTTTTATTTTCCATAATACTGTGTATTGATCAAATATACCCTTGAGTCTGTCGAGTTACAATCTTGAGAATATTTATAATCCCTCCATTGGTCATCCTGACAGTCCGGTGACCCAACGGAACGTATTTTCAAATCTCGTCCACATAGTTACTCAGGCTTTGAGTATTATATTTAAAACGGTTTCAATTTACATACATAGTTTCAATCAAAAATAAATTACACAAAAGGAAATATCACATAATGCACAACATTTAGTTCATCGGATACTTCCATTACGAAAAGAATTATACTCACATCTGTCTTCTGTATTTGCATCCACAGTGAAGATGAAAGAACTATTAAACTGTATGGCTCTGTTCTTGTATCTATCATATCCTCTTTCAAATGTAACTTTATGTTCTCTATAATCAAAATGATTAGCGACACTTGATGACTGTTCTTGTTTCCTGCAAATAATATTTTTCCAAACGTAATGATTTCTACGCGGACCATTACAATATCCTTTAATGCTTATTTTATCTTCCAATATCATATGATCTTTTTTACAAGGTTCCATCTTTTTTCTTTCAAAAATCTCCTTTCTTCTTTCTATTTGCTGCACATCTAAACATTTTTGTCGATCTTCGTGATATCTGTGACGTTTCCCAACAAAATTATTTTTCGGGAATAGTTCCTTTCTCCATTTTTGTCATTGTGATCACGCTTGTAATTTCCGCTAAATACCTTTTTATTTACATTTACGCTTTCAGTATTACTTTCTTGTGTCGTGTTTTTCGTGTATAATACTAGGGGGCTCTGCCCCCTACGAACTACGCTCATCAACCCCCGTTCAGACGCCGCATACTCTAACAGCACGATAATTTAATCGGCTTTAAAAAGATTTCGGAAGATTGAATTATAATTTCAATCTGAGAATTATAATCTGACGTAATTTTCACCAAATTTTTCTTTTTCTTTTTAATATTTACATAAAAATACTTTTGTTAGAAATGAAATATTCTGATATCTTAAAATATCAAATAAATGTCTCGAGCAATTTTTAAATTTAAACTGTTTTACAATATTATTTTTTGTTCATTTTATATAATAAGTGAAATGTGACGTAAATTCTCCTATTTAAGACTTCTAACGCATGTTTATGAATTTATTATTTTACAATATTCTGTCTCTTTAAAATTTACGTGTAATTATAATTTTTATGACGTAATTTTCAATGAGTTCCTGCTTTTTATATTTTCTGTTTATAATAGTCACGTGTAAAATAAATTTTTAATTTGAAGTAAACATTATTGTTTTCGCTGTTTATACAACTGGCAACAGTTTAAATTAATAACATTTTCTAAAATTTGTAAAAAATATCTCTAGAAATGCTGAAAATTTGAATTTAAAATTGAAATAAAACCTCCAAAAATGAGTCATAAGAAAAATAAATACAATCTGCACACCGGGAACTTATAACGTGTAAAATGATCTAAAAATGATTAAATTCTCACTTATAGTTTTTGTTCCAATAAAACTTTTTTTAATAGAACGATTTTGTCCAACTTTAGCATTAAATATCTCTTAAAATAATTCTTCGATTTGAAAACTGTCTGCATCAGCGTGTTTATCAAACATTTCTCAATAATACCACCGATTTTCATATTTTTGCATGCAACAGTTTTTTTAATATTAACGATGAAAGGCCATGCTTAAGCATTCAAATTAGATGTGGATCTACCCGGAATATCTACGCAGATTTTCATTGGTCCATTTCCAAATCAAAACTTTTTTTTATATATATAGGAGGATTTTTAAACATTCTTCACTTCATATTTGTTTCCTTCGCGGATACAAATAAATTGCGTTTTTCTTTTAGGTCGCTCATTCATACTATTCGTGATACCTCATTCCTTTCATTCAAATTTTTGTTACTAATTCATTTTTTTCTTACGAGAGCTTTTCGATTTCCTCATTATTGTCTTTCTATTTTTTTCATTGGCCACACATTTTAAATTTTAATCGGTATTCCTTACAGATCTAATATATCTAGAATATATAATGGTTTTCCCCTTGGCGTTTTCTTCCTTGGCGAGATTTTTTGTTTTACACCTTCTTCTGTGACTGGTAAGTTGTAACCTAATACTGCGTTTACTCCTAACAATATGTCACTGTCCAGACCTGATACTATGTGAAAATTATCTGTCAGTTTCCCGCCGTCTACTTGTATTTCATACTCAAAGTATCCTATTGGTTTCGTTTTTTCTCCGCAAATCCAATCAATATACTCATATTTTCTGGATATAAATCAGGTGCGCCTATTTCGTCGTAGTATTCTTTGTTTTTCAAACTCACATCACTTGCTGTGTCAATGATAATTTTCGTCGGTTTCTCATTTATAGGAGTTACACGTATCCTTGTTATTGATTTGGCATCCTTCTCCGCTATTGATAAGTTAGTACGTTTCTTTTCTGTGAGTTATTCTCGTTTGTTTTTACAATCGGGTTACCATAATATTCTTGTGCGCTCATTTCATCTCTATTTATACATTTGGCGGCGGTATGACAGGACAAATTACAAAAATAGACAATTCTTGAATTAATAGTTCTTTTGCCTCGTCCTATATTATTTCGCTGAGCATTTTGATACCACTGGCTAACTATTTCCTGCCTGCTCACACTACTTTGCGCCTTATGCAATTTGACGGTGTTAAATCCTCTCAACGCCGTGTCAAAATCATGTAGTTTTTCAACTAATGAATCTACTTCTTTTATCCTTGGAAATTCCCCAATAAAACATAATCTGGTTTCTGGCGGTATTTTTCGCTTAATTTGATCAGTTACTAATAACTCTGGTTATCCATCAAAAGTTATTACGTTCATTCCACATACCCACCCATTAAAGTACGTTTTTAACTGAAAACCAAAATAGCGCCAATTATCTATTGGCTCCTTCTTATGATTCATGAACCTCTGTCTAAATTCTTCCGGTGACATTTTGAATATTTTCAACAATAAATATTTTATATATTCTTAATTATTTACCTCCGGTTCCCTTTCTCTTGTAATTATGCTAGCTTTATATAACGGTATTAATCTTAATAGATACGATATCCATTCCTTCTTGTCTATTTTCATTTGAGATACTCGTCTGTCGTATATTGTTAAGAACATATAAATATCACCATTTGTACTGTCACAACGATTAAGTAATTTCAACAAGTCAAAATTTCTACCTGTTCCTGTTCTCGGAGATAGTATTTCTACTTCATTCTGAGAGTCTATCTCGGCTTGAATTGCCAATTTATTTAGCTGAAATTCCTTCATATTTCTCTATCCTCTATTGCTAATATGAAATTCTTCTCCTCTATGTCTGTTTGCCGTCTTCTCTCTTCTCTCCTCTCTTCTACTTCAGGTTCCAACTTTCTTTCTTCGAACGCTATTCGCTTCTCCTCTTTCTTCTTCTCTGCTTCTGTTTTACTTTGCTCTTTCTCCTCCTCTACTTCCGCTTCAAGTTCTAACTTTCTTTTCTGCTTACTAGTCGATGACGCATTACTTCAAGATGGTCTTTTATAATGTCTACTAATGACAGACTCAGCTAATGACAGACTGGTTACTTTCTCTAGCATGTTTATTGCAGATTCCTCACATTGTTCAATCAGGTCGCGCGTTGCTCAAATTTGACATAATGATGCGTTTTTTCCGTAGTCGTTTCAATTTTTTATTTAATTGCAATTTGTATCAATTAAAGGAATCATTTTATTGAGATCCCTGCAACGAGCCCCAAAAATTTGTAGGATTTATTATTATACATGTCTAAGTAGTCAATTAGCTTATAGCTATAAGTGAACTCATCAATCAGATGTTCAGGTATTTAATTAATTTATTACATAGACGAACAAATATGGGTTATGGAAATCCAGTTAACATTAACGATATAGTATGCAATCTTCACATTGGCAAATATAAATATAAGAAATCACCTAGATTCCTTCCTCAAGCCTTTTATTGAGCCATGGACAGCTCTTTAAAACATTCAGTTAATATTCAAACTATGGAACTCTTAAAACATAAACATCTTGGCATTATTCCATTCTCCTATATAGCCGTTGCCACCCATGTTGCATCTTTTTTCCCGCTTTTCGTGTTATTCTTTTTTAATTTGTATAATACCGTGTATTGATCGAATAAACCCTCGAGTCTGTCAAGTTACATTGTTGAGAATATTTATAATCCCCCACACACACCTAAATATATACTATGTACAAATAGAGAGAAATCGATATATAGATAGACAGAGCGATATACATATTAGGGTGGGCCGAAAAAACTTTTTTTTTTGTTTTTTGATTCGCTATACCGCGGAAAACTTGGTTTTAGGGTAGCTTAGTAAAATGCAAAAACAAATTAAATATTTTTTTACTTTTGGCGGTAGCTCATCGCACTTGAATATTTGGAATTTATTGAAAAAGCAGTAGTTTTCTTTCGATTTTTTAAGCTATAAACGAAAATGATAAAAAACTGCTATGGTGAAAAGGCTTTAAAAGAAAGATCAAAAAGCACATTATAATAAAAAAAGAAACAAAATTACTTCATTTAGTGTAGCGCAATACAATTAATATATCCTTAAATTGACGCATTTAAGCTGTATTATGAGTCCATCTACTCTGGTAGAAGTGCAGCGCGACGAGCCATGCTGCGAATTTGAGCCCGTCAATACTACTTGTACTGACGCTTCACAATGCACTGTGCGATACGCATGCGTGTGCTTTATAACACAACGATTCTTGTGAGTTGATCACTAGAATTTTGCCAGCAATGATTAGCAGTGTGTTCTTCTTCCACGTTTCAATCGCGTTTCTTAAAGACTGATTTAATTAATGACCACTTAATAAGTGATTCGATCGGTGTGTTATGCCTGTTTCCAAAGAAATTACTCGCAGTGACTTTAACTGCCCGTTATTTTGCCACCCAAAAGAGTTACCGGTGAATAAACTTCCAACTTATGAAGACGTTCTCAAGTGCTACTTCCATGAAAATTACAACTTAGCCTTGAAATCAAACAACAGGTCAGTTAAGTTTTCTCACGTTTCTATTATTGTGACGCCAAAAGTTAAATCTGTGTTTGATAAAGCTTCAATACTGACAGTAACGCCTTACAGAATTGTTCAGTTAACAAAAGCATATCATGACAGTTATCGTAATCTTATGGAGTTCTTTAAGCGTGATAAGGGAAAGTAAAAGTTGAAGATTTAAAAAAAAAATCTTTGTTACTGTTTGATGTCTCTGCGTATAAGTGAAAATGAAATTAGACTGCAATTGTAAAATGGTCCCTGAGGTTTGTGAGTGTCCTGTCTCTATTATTTTTAACTGTGAAAAAGCAAAAAATATACCCATAATTGAACTAAAATTCTTGTACTTTCTTATTATGGTATATGGTTATGCATGGTATTGGTAAAATTGGAAGTGTGGACGTAAAGGAAACAAAAAAATGTGATTGGATGTGATGGCACTGTTACTAATACGGTGTGGAAAACCGGTGTTATTCACATTGAAGAAGAAGTTAAAAGGCCACTACAGTGTGGAGAGGTGGTGGTGTATGCCTCTTACATTTCAATGAGTTGCCATTCCGGCATTTATTTCAAACTTTAGATGGTGAAACGACTGGGTCAAAATCACTAGTCCGATTGGCAGGCAGCTCATGAAATGTGAGAAACTCCCAGTGGTAAATTTAACAGTGTTGAGTGTGAATATCCAGTACTGACCGGCAAAATTTAAGCAAAGATCAGCAGTACCTACTGGACATTACCTGTACTATAAAAGCGGGCAGCTGTCCTGAAGATTTATCTGTTCTGAGCCTGGCACACTTTCCACGCAAGGTGGGTAACGACGGAGAACAGAATTATCCAGTTGTATTTAAGTATTGAAAATCCAACAGACGAACACAACATTATAGTTTCTTTTCTCCTAAAGTCTTATGCACATGTATGGTTAAGTATTAAAAGAAGTAAATACTTCACAAATGTTCCAGAGATATATTGAAAGTTATAAAATCTTCAAAATTCCTCTCTGAAAACTTGCTGAAGGTCATTGAACCAGTAATTGAGAGAAACGCATTTTTTGCCAATCCAGAAAATTTGCTTTTGAGTATGATAGTAGATAAAAGGGATCATATACGAGAGTTATGTTTCAGAAGAATTATAAAGGCTAGAAACTTATATTCTAAAAGAAAGTCAACCAGGTGTTTTAAAACATCCAAAATCATTTTTCTAGCTACAGACTACATCGAAATGATTCACTGGAACTCTACTACACTTTCACCACCACCTTTTTCTGAGAAGAGCCACCAACGAAGAGATTTGGTCTAAGGTCGAATCAGGTAAAACAGCGGCCCAGTGGAAATTTGACCAATTCACATGTCAATCCCAAACAGTAGAACGGTGCGTGAAGCTGGTAACCGAGGCATCGTAAAAAATCTTCGGGTCCAGGGATGTTTTTATAAGAACGACACTTTTCTCGAAATCTTCAGTGCCTAGTTTTTCAAGCAAATCTTATTTCAAACTTCCAAAAGGTAGTAAAGACAAGTAAAGGAGTATATTTTATTACAAAGTAAAATTACACTCAGGTACAATCAGATAAAGGTAATCAGATCAGGTAATAGTGCAATAAGGAAAGTATTTTTTATTTCGATAAAAATTTGTCATTAAAAAAATGCTTTTTTTTTAAACGTAATCCGCTGTCAATGTGTTGCGAAATGTATTCATTTTTTTCATTTATTTATCAGTTCTATACTCTTTTCTACTAAAATATGCCTATAGCTGCTTATTATATAAGTTATTGGATTTATTTCCATTATTAGAAACATTATCAAAATCGTGTTTTTTCTCAAATGTCAAGCCCGATGCGCTACCGCCAAACGTAAAAAAATATTTATTTAGTTATTGCATTTTACTAAGCTACCCTAGACACAAGTTTTTCGCGGTATAGCGAATAGAAAACAGAAAAAAAGTTTTTTTCGGCCCACACTAATAAATATATCCATCATATTGTGTAATATAGAAAATATAAAAATTCTTACTCTATTTTCTTAAATTTAATTCCTAAAGAAATATTCCGCAACAAATTTCATTTTTTTTTTTCATTTTAAATAGATCGATACACACACACACACACACACACATATACATATATATATATATATATATACTGTTGACACGAGCTGTTATGGAATTAAAATCCTAAAGAAATTGAAATGCATCAAATCTATTGGGATACTTACATTTAAAAAAAAAGAAAAACAAAAAACAAAATTCTTGTAGTATATATTTTTTTTCTTTTCAAACTGTTTTGCAACTTAATTCCTTTGAGAGAACTAGAAAGAGATTTGTGCAGCTCCACATATTATTGTGAGAGTGTTTTACTTTGCCATATGTTCTGTGAAGTCTTTTTGGTGCATTCTTTTGAAAATTTTTCCGAATTCTTTTCAAATAATCTCCTACATATCTGGCCTTTCTTTTTTGAGATTTCCAAAGACCTTTTTTCATGCAAATTTTTATATCTGTGCAAAACGGATTCTATTTTTTTAGTTTAGAATACTGCAGTAGATGAAATAAAAATATTTTCCTTCTATTTTAGAGCAAATACAAATTTGAAATTATTAAAAACATCGCTTTTTAACACTTTCTAACATAGTTGAAAAGTGTTTATGAATCCGGTTTGTCTGTTCGTCTATCAGGCCCTCTGTCCGCGCTCTACCTTATATAAATAATGTCGGATCCCAATTATATGTTACCGAGACTTAATCTGGCATATTCGGTATTGAAACTGAAATCTGTAGCAATTACAATGCAGTCTGTAGCAATTCTTCTACAGGGAGATTCAAAATAACTTCATTAGATTACGGTATATTGTGAAAAAACCTAAAAAGAGGTTTTGAATGATGTTTAAAAATTTCAAACGCATTCAAATTTATATATATATATATCTATGTCTGAAGTGCACTATAAGATGCTTACTATATATTGTGTTATACACAGCATTCGAAGTTCATTTGCAGGGACACTCAAAAGAATCCAGTTACATTTATGTCTCTGACGGAAAAATCTCTTGCGGTGCATTTTATTCACGTCACACTTTTTGAAAAGTATTGAAATTTATATATATCTCTGAGTGTACTTCCAGATGCTTTCTATAGAATAAGGTTTGCATAATATTAATCATTCATATACAGGGTGACACAAAATCATTCGGTTACAATTTATATCTATATCAACAATAAATGCTGAATTGCGTTTTCTATTGTGATATGCGCTTAATTATATAACATTTTTCATACATATATTAGTGTGCATAAATTCTAATGATCATACACAAGGCTGTACAGAACATCAAAGTGCATTTTTGTTTTATGATGGAAATTGATCAAGAGGCATTTCGAAATGTACTATGTGCTCCCTAACAGAACTGAAATTTAGATAATGTGTCCTGGGGTAATAACGCCATTTTAAGGTTCTACCAATTTTCACCACTTAGTTTTAGATTTTGTTTTCAAATAAATTTAGGAAATTGATACAGAAACGTATTCAGTATGTATACAGTAAAGAATATTTTAGAAGATATGTATTCCTAAAATGTAATAGTGTGATTGCTTGACAAATCTATTAGCGTTATTACCCACACATGAGCTTAATAACGCCATACAAACAAAACTATAAAAGAAGATGGAATAATGGCATGTAAATTGTCCAGGTTTAAAGATACAAACTCTACAGTCCTAGAATTTCACACATTTCTCTTACTATCATTAATGGAAATATAAGGATGCAGTGATAAACAATTGATATTTTATTCTTCTGTCATGAATAAATTAGCCGCACTTAGGACATACAAGTTTCTTTTTATCTTTTTTGGATTTTAACAATGAAAATAATGCTCTCTCGTGCATAAAATAAAAAATAAATCCTCTTCGGATATAGTTCCAAGCACTGAAAAGAAACAACCGCAGTAATAACGCAAGAGGATGGCGCTATTACCCCGGTATACTTATCGCGCAGTATACTTTAAAATACAAAATACCTCGCTAACACATCTAAATCATCTAAAATGAAAGTAAATGAAACACACTACAAAAATTTCTTTAATAAAAAAAAACATTTCCTAATAAATATATAGACTCTAGATCACAGAACGTACCTCACAAATTGTAGATCGGGCGTTGACCCTTACGTGCTTCTTCCAGCGATAACGTCTACAAAAGGAACAAATTAACTTTTAGTGGTTTTTAGTGATTCATACGACCATAGCCCTCCTGCACAGAACCCGTAAGTGCCATATCCCGAATTTCTTTATAATTACGCGTAATATTAGCACTTAGCGTTATTACCCACCTTCGCGTTATTACCCCAAAACACCTTATTATGCATTACATGATAAATCTTTAGATCATTTGAAACATTTTGTGCATTTTGCTTATTGTTGATTTAAACATATTTTTTACTTTATTAAACTGTGAAGTTTAATAAGATGCTTACAATAGAATATGGTGTGTGATACATTCATTTTTCATGTACTGGGGTACATAAAATAATTTAGTTATATATATCTATATGAACAATAATTGCTGGTAGTGCTTTTTTAGTTGTGGAATGTTTTTTTAAATTAAAAAATACATTCTACTTTGTGTGTATAAATTGTATAAAACATATAGAAGTCTGCACAAAACTTTTGCAGTACATTTCCGTTTATTGACGGAAATTGCTGAAGGGGAATTTTCAACAGTGCTATGCCTTTCCTAACAGAACTAAATTTTAGCACGCTATGTTTTATATAATAAAGCTAAAGTTAAAATAGAGAGCTGTACAAAAATTTCAGATTTTTCGATTTTTGCTGAAAGTGTGTTTTTAAACGTGTTATGTGTTTTACAAATTATTATTTAGACATCGTTTTTTATCTTATTAAACTATGAAGACATATTACAGTAGTCTGAATGTGTTGGAAAGTGTTTTGTAATTTATGCTTGATGCATTATTTTATGTTCTTGTTTACTTTCATGGCGAAGTCATTGTCTAATATTTTTAATGCATTTTCAAGGTTTTAATTTTAAATAAAAACTAGTTGGATGTGCCAATCCCAAAACTTTCTTCTATCTTATACATCTTAATATTTCAAAAACTAGTTACACATGATAATATTTCAATATTATTAGTTCAATACTGTACCAACTTTGATTTTCATCCTAAATTTCTGCTTCAGTCAATAAAACGAACTAAAAACGAGTTAATCTATATCATGATATTTGCTAAAATTAATAGTTTTTGCTTATTCTGTTGTTATCAGATGTTTGCAAATAGCCGGCTTAGCAGGAAGCGAGTTCCCGCCTTTGCACGAGCCGCCGATGGACAACAGAACTACAAAAAATCAAGAAAAGTATACAAAAATTGCTATCACAGAACCCCTTTACTGTGCAATATTTCCAAATTCAAGGAGAACCTGTTGTCCAAAGCCAAAAACATGCACAAAAAATTAGGTTCAATTGTATGCATAACTTCATACACTTTTCGATTGTACAATAATGAAAATGGTACAGACATCGCAATTATAGCGCCCCCTTCAGGCGGAATTTTTCCAAATTCAGGGAGGATCTTCGTGCCATGACCAAGAACAAAACACAAAAAAATTGGCTCAATTCTATGCATAACTTCATACACTTTTCGATGGTACAATATTCAAAATAACACAAAAAACGCAATTACAGCGCTCACTACCGGCGATTTTTTTCCAAATTAAGGAAAGACCTGCTTGCCATAGCCAAGAACTTAAAGTAAAAATTTGGTTCAATTCTATACGTAACTTCATACACTTTTGGATGGTACAATATTCAAAATCGCACAAAAATCACTATTACAACGCCCCCTACCGGCGAATTTTTTCCAAATTCAGGGAGGACCTGCTTACCATATCCGAAAACTTAAAATAAAAATTTGGTTCAATTCTATGCATAACTTCATGCAATTTTGGGTGGTACAATATTCAAAATCGCACAAAAATTGCGGTTACAGCGCCCCCTACCGGCGAATTTTTTCCAAATGCAAGAAGGACCTACTTGCCATATCCGAAAACTTAAAATAAAAATTTGGTTCAATTCGATGCATAACTTCATACACTTTTGGATGGTACAATATTCAAAATCGCACAAAAATCGCTGTTACAGCGCCCCCTACTGGCGATTTTTTTCCAAATTCAGGGAGGACCTACATCCCATATCCGAAAACTTAATATAAAAATTTGGTTCAATTCTATGCATAACTTCATACACTTTTGGATGGTACAATATTCAAAATCGCACAAAAATCGCTGTTACAGCGCCCCCTACCGGCGAATTTTTCCCAAATGCAGGGAGGACCTACTTGCCATATCCGAAAACTTAATATAAGAATTTGGTTCAATTCGATGCATAACTTCATACACTTTTGGATGGTACAATATTCAAAATCGCACAAAAATTGATATTATAGCGCCCCCTACCGGCGACTTTTTTCCAAATTCAGGGAGGATCTGCTTGCCATAGCCAAAAACTTAAACTAAAAATTTGGTTCAATTCTATGCATAACTTCATACACTTTTTGATGGTACAATGGCGACAGACAGACGGACAGACGGACAGACGGACAGACGGACGGACGGACAGACGGACGGACGGACAGACGGACAGACGGACACACAGACAGACAGACATTTTCTATAAACATGTTTTTTGGGATCTCTGACCCCTAAAACGTGTAAATCCGTCGAAAACCGGAAGTCGAAAAAAATTTCGATTACAATACTTTCTTCTATTGAAGATAGAAGAAAGTAATAACTATATATATATATCTCTTATACTTATCGATATTAAAGATTATTGTGATGATGAACATATGCCATATCATTTCCAACCAGTAACTATTCCGTAAAATATTTATTTTGCAGTCTTATATGGCTAACGTGGAAGACAGGGAGGAAGTCTTTGGAAGAAAATTCCATTCAATCAAAAAGAGTGGCATAACCATAATCGAATTTATTGAAATGCACATATCAGCACAATTTCACTAGTCATCCAGTTGAAACTCGTACCTAGGCTACACGACGTCATAGCAAAGGACGAAGATATTAAAACGTGTTAAAACTAAACCATTTTAAATATAATTTCTACCAAGTGCAGGTGTTTCTTAGCAGGCTTAAAAGGTACAATATCTCTCTCCAAGACAGTGTAAGCTGTATAGATATCAGGAAAACGCGCAAAGCTACACTGACATGCTCTACGACATAGCGAACGAAACTCAAGTTAGGGGGCAAGCTAGAGGGAAGCATGCATAGAGATTGGTTGAAAAAGATGCATAGTATGGAGAAAATTTGACGTACTGACAGAACTCTTTATTTATAGCGGGGAATTTAAAAGTTGGAGGATTAGACTTGCAAGGAATGTCGGGATATCAAATAATAATTTTAATAATAAAAAAAGGTATTAATAAACATTAGAAAAAAATAAGAATTTATTGTTTCAAAATATGATATAATAAAAGAAATTAGTGAGTTTTTACGAAGAGTGTTGATTTAACAGATTAAGGTTTTTAGAATCAAAAATAAAAGAATGGGTTGATTAAAGGCATGGGATTAAAATACAAATAATATTTAACATTATAAAACGACAGGTAAAAAAGGTAGATATTATAAGAATTTGGAATAAATTAATGATAGTAAAATGGCGAAATTTTTTTATTATCTCATATTTATCTTTTATCTGAATACACATGCAAATTTTGTGTTTAAGAAACATGCATTCATTTCACAATTGTAATTTCTTATATATATTTAATATATTATTATCTTTAATGTTGAATATAGAAATGTATCTGTTATTTGCATTTTCGTTTATTAGAAAGAAATATTTATTAAGTTAGAAAATACAGTGCGTCTTGAAAGTGTATTGACAAGTAATTTTTTGAAATAACAGTTCAAAAAATGAGGAATTAATCACGAGAAGAATAATATGCTTATGTTATCATAACAAAAGTTTATTACAACAAATAAATGCACTATAGTTTTACAGAATTTTTGTAAAAAATAAAAATATGTTGTCCTAAAATTATATGGACTTTTCGAGTATTTCGTATTTAAATTCAAATTTTCAATCAATTCCTTTGAATAATAAATATATATATACTATATATATATATATATATATATATCCGGCATGTGTCGAACTAGTGTTTGGTGAATGTGTGTCTGTAAAGAGAATAAACTCTTCTCTATTTGTTGATTTAATGCCATAATTGCCGAAGAGTGAAGGCCATGGACATACACCTCTTGTGCAAGTACTCTCCAAACATTTTAAATTGGATTCATGTTCGGGCTGATTACTGGCCAGTCTATGCTAGTCATTTGATTCTGAGTAAACCAAGCTGTTGTTGTGAAGAAGGTGTGAATCGACACATTGTCCTGTTGGAATTCCCAATTCTCCCCTTCTCAGATCACATTGTCCTGTTGGAATTTCCAGTTTTCCCGTTCTAAGATGTTTCCGATTGGAAGTAGAATGCATTTGAGGGCAATTTAATAATCCCCAGAACACTGTCGGAAATCAAGAAAAGCAAAATCCGTTGTTTCGCTTAAATAGAAAGCGCCCCACAACATGAGAGAGCTTCTCCTTGCCGTTGACTAAAGAACTCGCGAGGTTCTTGTAGTAGATCCTCCAAATGGCATGTACAGCCATCAAGGCCATCCAAATTGATTTTATCGTCACTGAAAAAAACATTTAACCATTCATCCGTCCAATGCACATATTTTTTTTTTAGTTCGAAGAACGCTTGTCTTTCCATAGAGCTATTTCAGCATGGGTATCTGACACATTTGCGATATTTATGAAATTTGCTTAGTTGTATGCAACGGTGAACGCTAGATCTCGAAATAGGAAATGCTAAAGTCCTCGCAATTTCACGAACAGAATACTTTGGGATTTAAACTTCACGTAAAATCTACTTTTCTTTCGTGTCACTGATATGTTTTACATTGTTTTGTCGACCTGAACGCTTTTCTTGCAATCGCATTGTCACCTTTGGATAAAATTTCATTAATTCCAGATCTACTATGCTGAGATGCTAGAGCATTGGTGCTTTCAGCCAAGAGATCACTGGTTTGAATCTTGGTCAAGATATTTTTTGCCCAGTTCGAAATTTATATCTTAGTATTACATATATATGTTCCGATTTTAGTATGATATTTTATAGTGTGATTAAACATTTCATACCGACTTTAGAACAGTGTACACTGCAAAGTATCGTTCTAAAATATTTAAAGTTATACTCTTGACTCTTTAAAATAAATGTGTTAAAGTTGATTAGAAATAAATGTGTACATTCTCTAACATTTATATTTTAGTTTCTAATTTAGGAAAAACCTTTTTTAAAAAATAAGAACAAGCAATCATTTTGAAATTTACAAATTTATTACATAATTATTTATAGATAATTAAATCTTTATAATCATATACTGCAAAATCGATGATAAAAAAAAAAGAGAAAAGGTTTAGTTTGAATCAATTTTTAAACTTTTCTCTTTCTTTTTGCAATTTAAAAGTAAATATAATATATTTAACTTTGATTCAAATCCCCATGAAACCTGATAAAAGCTTACGTTCGCGTAAATGAAAATGCTATTTCAAAGCAAACGGGAACTATCTATTCTTTATTAGTAAATATAAATCCTTTTCCGGGAAACATAAAACCTTGAAGGAAATCTCGTTTTCTTTTTTGAATATTAGATCTTTTCATTTTTTATTTTGTGAGGTGTGTTTTAAATTTGCTTACTGAAGATAAAGTAAAAAAAAAAAAAAAAAAAAAAACATAATAACGAAATAATATATGAGAAATGTGCTTTTTTTTGTGTGTGTGTGTATGTGTCTCATCACTGAATTTTCTTTTGCAACGTAATCCCTCCCACTGTATTAACAAAACTATACATGTTTTAGTCAAAGGATACAATTTTGATTATATTTTACAATATTTCAATAGTTCTACATTAAAATGCATAATTCATTAAATGCATTCAAACTGTCGTTTATATCCCTTTGAATCTGTTTTCTTTATATTGCTTTATGCTGATGATAATTGAAACAAGTGTATTTAAAATTCATTAAAACATATTTCAGTCTAAGAACATTAGTTGTATTTTCTCAGTTGTATAAAATAGTATATATTTATACATTACGGAACTTTTTAAAAAGTAGCTATAATATAAAAGAATGACAATTTAACCAAAAAATATAAAATATTGTATCTATCGGTGCTCATAAAAGATATTTTATATTTCTTTCTTTTGATGTATACACTTGACGTTGTTATATACATTCTTCTCAAAGTATTTTTTCAATATCTTCTACATAGCAATGTTGAAAAGGAAAGCTTTTCACTTTCTGGAATCAAAGCAGTGCAGGATAAGTAGAAAATATCCAAATAACGGCAAAATATTTTTAGATAAAGTAGTCTTTCGCTAAAATAAATTCTATGCATAAGGCATATAATTTTTTATGAAAGAAAATTTAGAGCTTTTTGCTTTACGTTCTATATTTGATTTTTGGAAAAGTTTCAATATTTAAATACAATGCACGCGTTTTTAAATGAAATGGTTTCAGACTTGCAAAACAATAGTTTTTCCTCATAATTAAAGTAAATATTCAAATTACAAGCTTTTAAAATGTTTAAACATGTTTGGACATTTTAAACTTTACCATATACTGTATCATTAACGAAAAACGTACTCTAAGGCATGTAAAAATAAACCTAAGTGTGCAATCACATTTCCTGAATTGTTTTTATTTTCAACTTTCGGAATTATAAATGATTAGTAAATGATTAACTTTTGCATAAAACAGCCATAAATCGGTAACTTCAGTAAATAAATGAAACAATATCTCTAGTGTGTGTAAAAAATAAAAACCTTGCTTCTTACTGACATAAAATTCCAAATAACAAGAAGAAAATTGTTAACCCTTTATCTACTCACGGTACTTATAAGTACCATTAAAATAACTTGTTATAAAATTCATTTAATACATCGATTAGTAGGAATACAGTTTAGAATGATTTATAGATGCATTACTTTATCTTGTTCCAAAAGCATTAATGATTTAATCGTTTCACAAAACAAAAATATTTTTAACAGGATGATTTCTTTTGCCTTCGCATTTTTTCAGCATTCCTGGCGTTGGGGTGGGAGGTGGGGATTTTTCAATTAGGAAATATTTCTATATTTCTACCGTAAGAACATTTTAGTTGTACATTTCTTAATTCTACAAAATACTAAGAAAAATATTTAAAATAAACTTTTGAGTGGGGTGAAAACATTTATCAAAACATATATTATTAAAGCTCTCCAATGCCAACTGAGAGTGAAAAATATTCAATCAAAAATGGAGATCAAACCCTCAAACAGAACGAACAAAAAATTTACATCAAACTCGAAAAGCAAAATAAACAAGAATAGCGAAACGCTTAAAATAACTTAAGGTAGGTTGCATGGCTAACGACATGCAAGCTGGGTTATACCGGTATTACGTATGTAACGTCCTTCAAACCTGCCGAGCTCAGACTAAAATTATGAGTGACAAAAATATTGCTGAGTGCCAATCGATACACAATTAGTAAGATACTAATTAATCGACACTTATATAGAAATGAAAATACAGCGCTTTCCGGTAATGCTTATTTTTTACAAAGTTAAAAGACATATGTACTAGAAAACTCATGAGATAATCATCTTCAATAGAGGTATCACAGAGCTTAACAATGAATGACCTTGAGAATAATGCTAAAGCTAGAGTTTAATCTCACTATACGATTTAAACCATCTATATAAATAAAAGCGTAAAAATAACAACGTTAAATCACCAATAATTTTAAATTTTAAGCATACCGGGTTCGGTAGCATATAGCATACTTCCTCAGGCACTGAGAAAGGTATGCTTAAAATTTAAAATGTTTGGTGATTTAACGTTGTTATTTTTACGCTTTTATTATATTTCACCAAGATCCTTCTTGATAATTTTTTATCTATATAAATATTTTTAAAGATAGAAAAATGCACAGTTCAACTGAAGTGTAAAATTTTAATTGTGTTAAAATTCAAAATCATGCTTTTTATCATAAATACATGTGATCAGATTGCTACATTCGATTTCAATAAAAACATCCCAATAATTAATTCTCATAAATTATCTGAAGCTTTTTTCTCATCCAAACGACCTGGATAATAGTCAAGTTTATGAATCGCAGGGGTATTCCTAATTTTAACTATCAAAATATCATAAATGTATCTGAAAGTTAAAAAATCTTTTTCTACAGTGGTGTCTGTTCCATAAGTGTAAATATACATATCTGCTAGGATGGAGCTACAGCTCCCACCCATAGGATTACCTTTAATTTGTTTACAAACCCGTAAATCATCATATAAATAATTTTCATTTACAACAAAATTAAAAAGATTTCTATTTTTTTCGAATTTTAAATTAGTAATATTAAAGTTCTTAAAAAAATCAGTATCTTTAAACTTTAAATCACTCAAATCAATACTATTATATAAATCTTCAAAATCAAATACATAAGTTTCCACTGTATTGTTTATATTATTCAAATTATTTATTAAATCAAAACTATTTTTAATAATACAGATAGAATTCACTCTGTGAACTTTATAGAAAATTTTTCTATTGAGAGACCATACCCAGTGGAGCTCGTTTGTTTGTAGAAATTGAAAGAAATTACTTTCTTTCCTGGTCGGTTGAAGAAGGTTTCATTAGAAAAATAATTATCTCAAAAGCTCCGATAGAGACTGGCGTACATCACAGACATGCGTTGCAAACAATGAAAAAAAAGGGGGGGTGAGTTAAACGTGCAGCACGATCATTGGATGAACTGAAATTTATCTCCTCGCCGTGTTACAAAACAAGTGTGAGCTTGTGACGACGTGCTTCTTCCGTTATTTCGGTGCAAATTAGTTTCATAAGCGTTTTAACAATGACAGCAAAGGGAGTGATATTAAACTTAGAGGAACCTATAGATGACATAAATGAAAATAAAAATGGAAAGTCGGAAAGAAAATGGGCTCAAATGTTTAATTGTGGAAAAACGCAAATAAACAAAATTTTGAAGAATAAAAAAGCCATTTTAAAAGAATGGCAAGACAGTGAATCGCGTGGAATGAAACGAAAACGAAAGGAAAAATTCAGAGATGTAGAATATGCCTTGATGGAATGATTTCGAGCAGCAAGAGCGAAAAATATACCACTTAGTGGAAATTAAATAAAAGATAAAGTCATTCAAATAGCCGAAGCCTTCGAATTCAAAAATTTTTGCGCAAGTATTGTTTGGTTACAGAAGTTTTATAACAGTAACAATATTATCTTTTACATCGTTCTGTGGAGACGCTGCAGATATGGACAATGAGCTCTCTAGAGGTTGTAAAGTGCGACTTCCTTTGATTCTTACCGGATACGAAGATCGAAATATTTATAACATGGATGAAACCGAGATCTTCATTCGCGCGCTATCCACAAAAAGTTTGATGGGAAAGACAGAATAAGTGGAAGGAGAAAAAATAACAAAAGAACGATTAACTGTGGTTTTTTGTAGTAATGCAATTGTTGAAAATGAAAAATCTTTAGTAATTTGGAAATCTACACAACCACGATTCTTTAAAAATGTGAATATGACTAAAATGGGTATAACGTGGAAATCAAATGCAAATGCATGGATTACGTCTTCGATATTTGAAGACTGGTTGGTAGAATTCGATAAGAAAATGAGCATCCAACAAGGAAACGTCATCCTATTTCTGGATAACGCCCCATGCCATCCTAACCAAACAAAATTAAGATGCGTAAAACTTCAGTTTTGCGCACCAAATACAACGGCCAGACTTCAGCCTTTAGATCATGTCATTATTCAAAGCTTCAAATTAGAATATCGCCGTTTCGTCTTACCAGCACTTGTAAGTCGAATAGATAATGCTAAAAGTGCTTCAGAATTGGCAAAAAGCATTACGGAAAGTAATGAAATTTCTTGGACAACGCCTTCTTAGAGAAATGCAAATATTCAAACAATCATGAGATGTTTAAAAGCTTCTGGATTGTCAAAAGAGTCAATAGAAAAAGTTCTTGATTTGGCAAACATTAATCCTGTAGAAGAAGTATCTACGAAACTGTCTAAAGTAGCTGGAACAGAATACGATACCAATGTCTCTTAATATCAAAAAACACTTGAATAATACGAAGATTTGTGTGAAAATTGGAATGAATGCATTATTCATCAATATTTGTAACAATGTTTGTAAGAATTTAATTCTAACTTTATAGAATTTTTTTATTCTAATAAGTTTTAAATGAAAAACTTCCCTGTGCCTCTTCAGGCAATGAATCTTATTTTGATGACGTATCAGGAGTTTTGGACAATAAACCCGCTGTCCTATCCTGTGAGGAAATTCTCAAACAAGTAGATAGTTAACATAAAAAGTGGGGAAGGATTGTACTTTGTGCCGATATATTTCGAAAGATAAACAACGTATAAAGGCACAAATTTAAATATGTTTAAAAAGCATACAGCTGTTTCGAAACCCCTAAGGTTTCATCATCAGTGCTTAAAAATCAAAAGGTAAAATTAAATTTCTGGATAAAAGGGTGGGGGTGGGGGGACAGAACGTCAAAAAGGCGTACCTTACTGCTCTGCTGTCATCGGCGAAATGCGACATGCGGCTGACAAACAGGAACGATGGCAATGTGTCTTCGTGTTTTTATTTAAAATATTAAAAAAAGCGTGTTTTACTCAGATTGACGTCCATTTCGGAAATGCAAGAATATACCGCGTGCGTCTAAATTTTATTTACTTATGAAAACAAATTGCATATACATATGTTATAATTTTCTTTAATTATCGTGCAGTTTTTAACTGTGTGCAACATTATAGAATGATTGCATTCGAAATTGAAAATAACATATATTTCTATAATTATAAACTATGGCATGTGGTTATAAAAAGGGGTAAGACGTGGTCAGATAATTTTAAAAAGCTTACAGTGACCTTTGCCATATTCGGAAATCTATGTATATCAAGATTTGTTTCGTGCAAATCGGTTAAAAATGAAGATTTACTCGTACATACAGAAAATGCGGAGAACGGATTTATAGAGATCGATTGGTGCACGTTTTATTATTGTGGACAATTCAAATATTTTCTTATCTTTTCGTTGGGAAATACTCAAGTCGTTGTAGTATTTTTGCTATAAGAAACATGACATTTTCCTGTTTTGTAACTTTGTAATTGTGAAAAATATTTTATGATAAATGGGATTTTGATTACAAATTTTACAGCAGATTATATAAAAAGGTTCATCACTTGAATGAAATTATTATTGTAGATAATACAAATATTGTTTCTCTTTTCGTTGAGAGATAGTCCAGTCGTTTTTGAGTTTTTTCTATAAGAAACAGGATATTTTCATGTTTTGTAACTTTATTATTGTAAAAAATGATTTATGATAAGTGGTATTTTGATTACAAAATTTTACAACAGATTCTGTATAAAGGTTCATCTCTTGAATGGAATTTTTAGTTAATTGGAGAAAAATCTTTCTCAATAAAATATTACTTTAAAATATCAAATATTACTAAGTGCTGCGCATTTTTGCTTTTCTTTTCTATACAATTTAAGCAGTACTATATTTGTATTTTTCACACACAGGTGATTAATAAAAGATGGGCAAAACTTTAAGAGGTCGTAGTACACATTCAATGTAACATCTTTCATCAAAGAATGCATAGTCGGATATAAAACGTCAAGGTGCTAGAGTTTACCAAAGATCATGTTGTTATACGAGGCAGAAACAAACAAGAATTATTAAGTGGTAAAAGCAAGGTAGGAAACCGTTCTCTGTACAATCGCGGAGCCTCTGAGCCATTTCTATTTGCAGTTCCGTAGATAAAATGCATATTAGCATTTTCGTTATTAGGGAATGGCAACATCTTCCGATACGTTCCTACTGCAGTTGACAGTTGAACGCTCGGATCAGAAGATTTTATGTATTAATCCAAGTGAAATTTTATATAGGATTTCTTATTCTTCCCTATATCACATTTGTATGCTATAAGTGTCATTCGTCTCCTTATAACTGGAAACAGTAAATGAACTTTAACGTTTGCATGGACAAAGTTTCTAAATGCATCAACTCCTTTAGTATGTATTTCCGACCATGCTTTCTCTGGTGAAAGTTATTTGTTTTGATATGTACTATCGCCTATTAAAGTTTTGACCACATTTTATGAAACACCCTGTATAAATTAAACATATTGAATTAAAATTTATCTTTTTTCGCAGATTTATTTTTCTGTATTTTGTAAGACATTTTTGCATTAAAAAATTGCAGTTCTTACTTAAAAAGAATATATTTAAGAAATAAAATGCCGTGTGCGAAAATGATATTTGTCAGTATATAAGCTGTAATTATGTTAATGAAAGAATTACTATTAAGAGTTAAACAAAAAAAGTAGGATACATGATAATAAACTATATAATTATATATCAAAGTTTATGAAAGATGTTCTGTTTATGATAATGTCTTCAGAAGTGTAAGGTTTGAAACGTTTGGTAAGATTTCAGAATTCTGTAAAACTTCTTATTCCATACAGTAGAACAGCAATAGAGAATATAGTGGCTCATTTTTCTTATAAAAATTACGTACAATTTTTTTTTTGTTATTAACTGAATAAAACAACATACAAATTTAGGTAATTTATGGATATTTATTTTTTTCGAAAATTACTGTTAATTTTTCAGAAAAAAAAATGTACACTGTTATTTAATCATTTATTCAAGACACAGTATTTTTAATTAATGTATTATTGCGTTGGAAAGTGCATTTAAAAGCATTTGATCAAGAAAATGCAACAATTTTATGTAGTACTTTCAGCATTATATTAAACAAATGACTCATTGTACACTGTTGAAACTTTTGCAGCATTCTGCCAGGTCATTCGGCCGTTTTTTAAAAAAACGGTTTCATAACCATAATTTAACTATATTCTGACCATAAAATGGCCAATAATATGGTCAGAATAATGTTAAATTAACGGTCGTGTAACCGTTTTCGGAAAAACGGTCAAATGACCTGCCAGAATGCTGCAAATTTTTAACAGTGTAGGTAATAAATGTAACAAAAAATATGAAATATAAAATAATACTAATAAGCATTATCCAATTAAATTAAAACTATCTAAATTGAATTATGAATAAGTCAAAAACAAATTCTTTAAGATATCTAAAATATTTTATCCATATCCATCTTATAAAATGATATTTTCTTCTTTTACTCCAGCATGCCTTTGAAATTATATTATACCTCCCGGTCAAATACTTTTTTCTTAACTTCGAAGATAACATATTGAACAGAAGATTTATTTTTGAGTCTCTTGTGATATCTATGTAGCGGGAGGTAAAAATACATGAAAAGTAGTAACATATTTTAGGAAATATTTAATTTCGAAAAAATGAAGAAATCTAGTTCATGTTTTATTTTTGTAATATAGAGTATAGAACATTCAAATTTTCTTTCCATTTGTGGAAATCATAGAACAAGGTATTTCTATATCTTAAAATAATGATTTTTCCTAAAAACTCAATTAGTAATGTTTCTTTAAGGGGGTCCGGGACACATTTTAAAATATTTTTTTTTATTATTTATTTATTGAGTTAAAATTCTGAATTTTTTTGTCATTATCATTTAACCTTATCATTTGTAAACAAAATCACATGATAAAAATTCTCATATTTATTTTATTTTTAGTTTTAATTTAATACTTAAATGCCTGAGTTTTCAAAAATCATTTAAAAAATGCTTTTCGGCTTTCTTTTTTTTAAGTAAATCATGGGAAAAATACTTAAAAAAATCATATTTTGTTTTAAGTATGGTTTACGGTTAGAAAACAGTTTTTTACTAATCGGCAATACTGATGTTTATTTGAAAAAATAATTTTTCTTGGTAAATTTCTATAATATTAAACACACAAGAATTTTGAGAACTATGATAAGAAATAAATTTTACTTGATCACTGCAAAACAAAATAGGGTATTTCGCAAGCTTCCAAACAAAACAAAAAGAACATGCATCAACAATTGAAAAAATAAATTTATCTTAAAAAAAATATTCTTAAACAGCACAAGTGTTGCCACCTAAATGTTGAAAATCAATTTAATAATATTTTCAAAATGTATTCTATTGTCAACATTAGGTATTATAGCTTCAATATTATTCTAATAGTATTTATAAGCCTAAATTGGGCATGTTGCCGAAAGGCATCACCAGGAAATTAAGGGTTAAAATCTATTAAAAAAGTGGGGTAATTTAAAATCCTTATAACTCAAAATATATTTATAGAATTTCATTTTTTTTTCATTTAAATAAACAGATCAATTATTATACCGTCGTATTGAAAAAAAAAAGTACTTTTAAATACATATTGTTTGAAAACTGGATCTCCATTTATTTTTGAAATATTAATTTTTTTTGTAGTTTTTGGAGCCATTTGCTTAATATTGACAACGGAAGTACTCCATTTCTGTAGAAAGTAAGGGAAAAAAATGTTCTAAAATATTAATTATATATTTTTGTTGCCATTTTTTTCATAACAACCGAAAGAAATGTAATTAAAATACGTGCTATTTTGAAAAAATATAAACCAATGATTTCTGCTAAAATATGGAGCTATTTTAAGCTATGTTTAGTTTTTAGTAACTATATTAATGTTATAAACAAATGAATTTCTATGAATCATTAGACAGCCGTTTTGTTTGGTCGATTTTTTTTAATGACGGCATCTTTTTGTTGCATTTGTGTATTATTTCGCGATAGTGACGTCCTGTGCCTACTTTACTCCAGATGTTTAAGAGTGGATCGTAATTGTGGAATTCTTAAGCGGATACGAATGACGTCATTTTACGTAAAATAAAAGAGTGTGCTGTAAATCTTAAAATTCAAATATGTTTTTTACTATATATATATATATATATATTTCATCGGGGAGGGACACTAAATTCTGAATTCCTGTTTTCTAGTTTATTATTAAAGTTCTTTAACAGACAATATTAATTTCGAAATTATTTTGTTTCCTTTTAATGATCACAAAAAATAACAATTTACGCAATAAATATTTTGAAAACAAACTCATATGAATTACTAACAAATCATTGATTGTGTTAAAAATAATTAAAATGTAATTACTAATGCACTGGCTATTGGGGTTGCTTTAACTATTCAGTCGAGCTGTTTGGAATAATACACCATACGTCCTTATTAAACGTTTTCTTCTGAGAGAATAATGTGTTGGATGCAATATCATCGAGATAGCTCAATTTGAAGGAAATCGGCAATTTTAGCCAAAGGTTTTGTGTCCAACTCCCAGACTGAACAGATTTTCACTTAGAAGGAAAAACTAACACTCATATGTATTATTTACTAATCAGTTGATTGTGTTAAAATAATTAAACTGTTAATACTCATGCATAGTTTATTGGGGTTCCTTTACTTATGGTTTATTCTGTCGGGTATTTTTTTCAAATAACAGACCAAAATCGTTGTTCTTAACTTATATATTGTTTGCTTGGATGTCGTTCAGCTAGCTGAATCGGAAGAGCATTGGAAACTCAATCCAAAGGTTTTAGATTCGTATCCTAGAGTGGGCACATTTCCGCTGTGTAATTTTCTCATCCATAGTTTATTTGAGTTCGTTTACTTACTGTTTATTCTGTCGAGTAGTTTTAAATAACAGGCTAGATACCATTAATAAATCGTTGTTCTGAGCGAACATAACGTTGTCTGGGATGTCATCCAGGTAGTTAACTGGAAGAACATTGTAAACTGAATGCAAAGGTTTTAGGCTCGAGTACCAGCGTGGATATATGTTCGCTCAGATATAAAAATTACTGCTCGTAATAACAATTTAGTTTATAATAATTTCATATTATAATGATTATCTAAATTCTTTTTAGTAAAGTGAATGAAAATGTAAAAATAAGTGCTACTTCTTAAGTTTATTCCTAGAAAATGGGTTTTGAAAAAAAAAAAAACTGTTGAATAGTATGTAAATAAAAGGATAAACCCCAAAATAATCCCAATAAAAATCCCAAATAAAGATAAACATGAACCATAAATGCGTATTATTAAGAAGGCGTTCAGCATAATGAAATGTTGTCCCTTTCAAACATATTCAATAAAAAATACTCTTCAGGGAATATCTAAAGTATTTTATTATTTCAAATGAGTAAAAATCTCCAGGCCAAAACCCGAACTTAGGATTTTAAATTTAACCGGTCAATGTTTGATATAATTGAACCATCCAAGATGTCTCTGGCTAAAACAATTCACTAAAAACACTCTGTATCAATTCTTTACCAGGACTTTTTCCTATGAGTTGGAAGTTAAAAATTTCTTTAATCCTTCATTCAAAATATTTTTATACTAGATATAGTTTAGAGGAAAATAATTTTGTAATTTCATCGACTATTGGAAACGGACCTCCTTTTTAGGTGCATTCGTAATTATTTAAATACGTAGCACCTATAGTCGTGGTTCAGTCCGCCTCTCTGTATGTCTGTCTTTCTATCCGTCCGCATAAAACAGCGCAAAAACTACCCAACCGAATCGTTTGAAATTTAAAATATATAATTATTGCATAATTGTGTCGAGTCATTTCAAATTTTACGAAAATCGGATGTATAGTTTAAATACAGGGACAGTCAAAATTTTCCGTTACATTGCAGTCAACGGAAAAAAAAAATATTTCAAGTGCGTTTTAGTGATGTTACAGCTTTTCGAAAAAAAAAAAAAATGAAACTGATATGCACTTATAAAGTGCACTAAAATATATATTTAGTACAATATGCTTCGCAAAAAATATTTATAAAACTTGTTATAGTACTCATTTGCCCTGTCTCACGTGTAATTTTCAACTTGTTATAATTAAATGTGCTAGTTTCTTCTGCAAGACAAATGATGAATAAGTTAGATAAAAAAAAAAAGAAAGAAAAAAAAAGTATCTGAAATATTATCTTATCAAATTTTCCGATGCATTTTTCTTAACCTGACGAATGAGATAACTCGCCAAATATAGTTTACAACTACAATCTTTTATATTGAATAAATTTTTACGCATTACGAGGTTTCCCTTTATTGTTTAAGTTTATTTGTGAACTGTGTTATGTTCAGCAAGATATTTTTCATGAAATAGCCATGTGTGCAATGAGAGCTATACAGAATGTCATATTAGGTAGTGCGTGTTCCATTTTAAGTATGAGATTTAGTTTCAACACTTGGTCTGAGCCTCTTTCACATAATAAAAATAAGGAAATCATTTTTTGGCTTTCGCATTAATATTTCTATAGAGCATAATATTTTACAAATATATACTTTTACAACAAATTAATTAATTAGCTTATTTAGATTAGAAGTATTAATTCTTTTTGATCTTTAGTTTTATTTTTTTCCTGCAGCTATAAAATAAGAAAGAAATTCCTTCGTCAAGCATAGATTATGAAACACTTTCGAACACTTCCAGAATACTTAAACAAAACTTCGCCATTTATTAATGTAAAAACTACGCCTAAGTAAACATTTTAAAATACGCGTAACACATTTAAAAACCAGATTTCAACAAATACTGTGCAAAGCCGGAAAGGTACTCCAATCATTTTGTACCCCTATTATTGTAATCAAAAGATAGTGAGAGATAATACTAATAATCGCGAGATTGCGAGAGATAATGATAATAATCGATAGATATGTTTTACATATTATGCTAAAATTTAGTTTAATTAGAAAGCGCATAACACAAGGGAAAATTCATCTTTAGAAATTTCTACCAATAGACGAAAACATACTTTAATTATTTTGTATAACCATGTATTTTACCTACATATTTTTATACACCCATCATATTTAACTGAAGATTGATTCAGGTAAAAACATGGTTAAAATCACTCTTTTAGGAATTACTTATTTACTGACGTTCATGTATCCAGTATTTTATTTAACACTGTATATCAGTTTATTTATATGCTGCGAAGATCTTTTAATACTAAATTTAGTTGAGTTTGAAAATGTACAACTCTAATTAAAAACAAAATAAAGCAATTCATGCCAATTCCCAGCAATCATTAGAAATTATTTTGCGTAGCTCTGTATATGGTCTATAGAACATTTGTGGTAAAACAATTCACAATACTATGCTTTGTAATTCTAATAAAAAAACAGAAGTATCATAACATTCACATAGTACTATTTCCTTCGTAACACATTGTAAATGCAATATAAATAACATCAGTAAAGAAGTAATATTGCAAACCACTTATGTAATGGTAGAAGCGTGTGAAAATATCGAAACTGCACTTTGTTTATTTGATTCTGCTTGTCACTGAACTTTCATTACATAAAATTTAGTTTCAAAATTAAAACCTGAGCTCATTAGAAAGGAAAAATTAGTTGTCTATACTTTCGGTTAAAAAAAATCTGAAGATCGATGTTATGTGGAGAGA
Source organism: Maratus speciosus (assembly GCA_963932465.1). Lineage (NCBI taxonomy): Eukaryota > Metazoa > Arthropoda > Arachnida > Araneae > Salticidae > Maratus > Maratus speciosus. The sequence continues at coordinate 431,043,122 of OZ010795.1, read as the reverse complement.
AAAACATGTATGGGTGGAGTGAAAAAACAGAAATTCCGAAAATCAAAATGTAATAACGCGCAAAAGTTGGGTATGGTCCTCGGTAATAAAACTGCAAGGTTTTTTTAAAATCACATTTTATCTTCTGGTCCCCCCCCCCCCCCAATTTTTGCCAAACTCGTCAGAAGTGCCTTGCAGAAGTTCTAAATCGAAATAAAAACAAAGCTGGAAAATAAAAATGTCATACCACAGAAAAGTTGTGTATGGTACGTGGTAATACCGCTGCACAGATTTTTTAAAATCAAGTTTTAACTTCCGGTGCCTACGCTCTCCCCCTCCCCTCATTTTTTCCGAAATCCATCAAAAATGTCCTGTACAACTTCTGAATCGAAATAACCATAAAGTTTGAAAATAAAAAATGTCATACCGTAAGAAGTTACTTATGGTACGTAGTAATATATTTGCACAGTTTTTTTTTCGAAATCACATAATATCTTCCAGAGACCCGGTCATTCGAAATTTTGGAAAAAATTTTTTTGTAAATTTCTTTTATCTGTGTGCACATATAATAGAATGCAACACACAAGAAACAAGAGAGAAAAAAAATATATATATACAGGGTGATTCATAAAAGATGGGCAGAACTTTAAGGGGTTATAGTACACTTAAAGACAAATAATATTAAATAGGAGACTAAGGGTCCCAGACGTATTCCCAAGGAGATAGGGGGCATTAAAGTTTAGGGTCCGAAATTTCAAATGATTATAAAACATGGAAAAATTGGTCGATTCGTTTGCGGTTTTTGCAAAAAATTTTCTTTATGCCAGTATTTTCTTGAAATAAAATTTTAAAGTTCAATTTCAAAAAATGCCGATAGGGGGCGCTTTAGACTTTGGAGTAACAAACAACTATTTTTTAACGTTATTTTTTGTATTTCTTTAAATGATTTCGAAAGCTTAGACTTAAACTTAAATTTTGATCTAAAAATCTGAGTCCTAACGAGTAGTTAAGTAGCGTAAACTGAAATTTGAAATTTGAAACCCTTCTCCCCCCAGAACAAAAATCAATTATTCCCGATCTTTGTGTCGTAGATTAGGCTCTAACTACTGCCGCGTTTTGCTAAAATTATTCTTTATGTCAGTATTTTCTTGAAAATAAATTTTAAAGAAAATTTTCAAAAAATTCCGATAGAGGGCGCTTTAGACTTTGGAGTAACGAACAACTATTTTATACCGTTATTTTTTGTGTCTCATTAAATGCTTTCTAAAGCTTAGACTTAAATTTTTAGCCCAAAATCTGAATCGTTAGACGTGGTTAAGTTTCTGGGGAGAGGGGTTTGAAATTTCTACTCCTGAGCACAGTTCAGTTTACCATGTCCACACATTGTGTGCTGTGATACGAGGTAAAAAGACACAAATTAGGATTATGTTACCAAAGCATATTTATTAACATGTAATTACAATAAATGTTCAAAATTGTGACCACCAGAGGTTATGCACGCAGAACAACGGCGAAGAATGGAACGGCGAACATTCACGAAAACATCAGGCTTTTCGAGCACTTCCCCTACAGCGGCGGAAAGTCTGGCGACCAGTTCCTCGGGGGATTCAATGGGTGTCTCATACATAAGAGCCTTCAATCGTCCCCAAAAAAAGAAATCGAGGGATGAAAGATCTGGCGAGCGAGCAGGCCAAGCAACAGGACCACCTCGACCAATCCATCTGTTCGGAAATGTGATGTCCAGATAGTTGCGGACGTCTCGTACGTAATGGGCTGGCGCTCCATCGTGCTGGAACCACATGACCCGCCGGATGCGTGGAGGAACAACGTTTAACAGGTCTGGCAGCACATGTTGCAGAAATGTGAGGTATGTTTTACAGTTGAGGCGTTCAGGAAGAAGGTACGGTCCGATTAGGTGGTCTCCGAGGATTCCTGCCCAAACATTGATGGAAAAGCGTCTCTGATGAGCATGTGGATACGTAGCATGTGGATTGACATCCGCCCATACATGTGCATTGTGTGTGTTAAATGTACCTTCACGTGTGAAGGTACATTCATCGGTGAAAAGCACAGTTCGTCCAAAATGTGGATTTAGCGCGTTCTGCTGCAGAAACCAGCGGGCGAATTCAATACGATTTGGATAATCGCCTGGAGACAGTTTCTGGACTCGTTGCACATGACACGGGAGCAAATGTTCATCCTTCAGTACCCTCCAAGTCATGGACTGTGAGGTATCCACCTGCCTAGCCACTGTTCGTGTACTTGTACTTGGCTGCGCCGCTACTACATCCAGAATGGCTTCTGCAACAACTACTGATTCGTCCTTTTTTGCACGACCTGCATTCGACCGGGAAGCGAGAAATGATCCCGTCTCACACAACTGTCTGTGCAAGCGCTCGAAAGTTTTGCGGTTAGGCAACCGCCTGTTGGGAAATCGCTCTCCGTACATTCGTTGTGCCTCTGCACCATTTCCATCTGCCGCTCCGTAAATTAAATGCATCTCAGCCTTTTCCTTATTCGTGAAGGGCACCATCTTCCGATTCATTACTACAGCGACTTACACTTGACTCACCGTTCAGTGGTTTTTATGCCTGAATCGTGTCGAAATTTTGCATACGTGTTCTTCTTCTTCCCCATTTGACATTTGCATACTTTCTGTTTCCTTCTTCACCCGGTGACTAGCGTCAGGAATGGAGCTTTAACGTTTGCATGAGCGACGTTTCCAACTGTGCCAGTGCCTTTATGAGTGAATTCCGACTATGCAGTCCTTGACAAAAGTTGTATTTTTGCCTCGTATCACAGCACAGAATCGTTGGGCATGGTTAAGTAGTGCAAACTGAACTATGTTCAGAAGTTGAAATTTGAACACCCTCCCCTCGCTACTGAACCACGCTCAGCGATTCAGATTTTGAGCTGAAAATTTAAGTTTAAGTCTAAGCTTTAGAAAGCATTTAATGAGACACAAAAAATAACGGTATAAAATAGTTGTTCGTTACTCCAAAGTCTAAAGCGCTATCTATCGGAATTTTTTGAAAATTTTCTTTAAAATTTATTTTCAAGAAAATACTGATATAAAGAATAATTTTAGCAAAACGCGGCAGTAGTTAGAGCCTAATCTACGACACAAAGATCGGGAATAACTGATTTTTGTTCTGGGGGGAGAAGGGTTTCAAATTTCAAATTTCAGTTTACGCTACTTAACTACTCGTTAGGACTCAGATTTTTAGATCAAAATTTAAGTTTAAGTCTAAGCTTTCGAAATCATTTAAAGAAATACAAAAAAATAACGTTAAAAAATAGTTGTTTGTTACTCCAAAGTCTAAAGCGCCCCCTATCGGCATTTTTTGAAATTGAACTTTAAAATTTTATTTCAAGAAAATACTGGCATAAAGAAAATTTTTTGCAAAAACCGCAAACGAATCGACCAATTTTTCAATGTTTTATAATCATTTGAAATTTCGGACCCTAAACTTTAATGCCCCCTATCTCCTTGGGAATACGTCTGGGACCCTTAGTCTCCTATTTAATATTATTTGTCTTTAAGTGTACTATAACCCCTTAAAGTTCTGCCCATCTTTTATGAATCACCCTGTATATGCTAAAAGTACCTAAAATTTCCTAAAAGTACCTAAAAAGTTCAAGAATGAAAAACAAACATTTAAATCTGTTAAAAATGTTCAAAAAATTTCAAGTTCTATTAAATTGGTCCGTGCTCTTAAAATCAAAAATCTAAATATTTGAAATGTTTTGGCTTTGTGTTTAAAGCAAGTGCTGTTGGAGTTTTGTAACCTTAAAATCCGACTTATTCTCAAAATGTGGCATAATGGCTCTTGATTGTAATTGACCACTTATGAATTCATCTTTTTTACTTGCACCACACAGTGTCGCGGTAGCATCATTGACCACTCTGACATATCTTTCTACACTTTGTTCTGAGGAACGCTGTTTGGGTACGGAAGCTCAGCAAATGAAATGATATATTTGCAGTCACGTATCTCAATGTACATCTTTAAATCATCGTTTAAAAGAATAGTCAAAATAGGTGGTCACGTACCTTCTACATCATACCACTGAATCAGGTTAATATAATCTGCTGCGGCAAAATTATTTGCAGAAACTTGGAACTGCCTGACATGGAACTCCACTAGTGTTCGCACTTCGCGCTTTAAGGATTCTACGAAATTCTAGCTGGAGGATGTGTTTATGATCATGAGTTACCATGCCAATCAGAAGGTTTTCAGGATGGGCAGAAAAAACCATTGCGCTGTATTACTGGGTCAATTAAAACTTTAACTTCCTGAGGCATATCAGTGGAAAAATAAACAATTTCCCAAAGATGGCTTGCACTTAATTGCAAAACATGCATGTGCATAAACCGTGACTACAAGATTTGTCAATATTTTCAGATTTGACGTTCCAGTCAATATGATGCTTCCTCAAAAGAAAACAACAAATCATTAAATGATTAGTTGTAAAGTTGCCCAATTTGAATCCATATTTATTAGAAATAATTATTAATTTCAAAAATTTAATACTGCGTTTTGTGCAGATATTGAAAAGTCCTTTCTTCAAATTTCTGTATCTGAAGAAGACCGAGATTACCTTAAATTTCTTTGGTTCGATAATGATGCAAATAACTTTTTCAAAATTTTAAGTTTTAGACGTGAACCATTTGGCGTTTCATGCTGACCATTTATTTTGGCTGCCACAATTAAACATCATGTGAAGAATTATCAAGATCAACATCCAAGTGTTGTAAATATGTTAGATAAGTCCCTATATGTCGACGATTTAATTTCCGGATCAGATTTAGATAACGAATTGCGTAATATTTATCTGCTACAGCTTCTGAAATTCTTAAAGAGGTTGGGATGAATTTGAGAAATTTTAAAACAAATTCTGTTAAACTTAGGGAAATGTGGGAATCTGATAACTTAGGTATAAGTGAGGAAAACACAGGTAGTATCTTAAAAGTCGTAGGAATAATTTGGAATATTGAATCTCATGTTTTGATATAAGATGCGCAGCACTTTGAAGAGTGTTACATGGATGATCCCATGAAGCGAACATTGCGTAAAATGTTATTGAAAATGTATGACCCATTACGATTTTTGAACCCTTTTGTAATACGTATTAAATCCTTATTGCATTAAACATGGCAAAGAGGTTTAGAGTGGGATAGTAAATTACACGAAGATTTGGAAGGCGATTGGAAGACTTGGTTTTCACAAGTTGTGCATTTACGATCATTTGATATACTCCGAAAATATTTTCCTAATAAGATAAACATTTCCGAAAAAAAAAACACAAATTCACATTTTCTCTGACGCTACCCCTAAAGGGTATAAAGCAGTTGCTTATTTGCGATGCATTTCATTAACTGGTGAAATTGAAACAAGTTTTGTTTGGAGTAAATGTAGAATAGTCCTCCTGAAGAGGTTCACCATTCCACGGCTGAAATTGATCAGTGCAGTAGTTGCCGCTAGAATTTGGAAATATTTAAAACAAGTATTACATATTCCGAATTTATATATAAATTTATGGTTGGACTCTGAAATAACTCTTTGTTGGATTAGAGGTTCTACTACAAACTGGAAACCCTTCATATCCAATCGTGTAACTGAAATTCAGTCATTGACAAATTCAAAAGGGTGGAATTATTGTCCCGGAACACAAAATCTTGCAGATCTGCTTACGCGAGGGGAAATTTATTGAAGTTAATGGGTAATAATGTATGGTGGTGCGGCCCACCTTGGTTATATCTACCGGAATATAGGTGGCCTTCAAAAAAGGCTGTAGAAATTGATCATGAAGCTTTTAGTGGAATGGAAGCAAAACCAAATTTAACTCTATTGTGTAATGAATCAAACTCTACTCGTAAACTAAACCAGTATTTGATATGGCAAAGTTTAGTAGTTTAAATCGAGTGTATAATATTACTGCTTCGATAATGTGTTTTATTCATAATGCCAATTCGAAAAATCCAAATATTTTATGACCTTTAACTGCTTTATAAATAGAAACAGCAGCGAAACACTGGATTAAACAAACTCAGGAAACTTTATTTAAAGTTGAAATAGTAGCACTTAAACCAAAAAAAAAAAAAAAAAAAAACTTAATAAAGTTTATTCTTTATACTACCATAATCCACAATTAGATGAAAATAACTTACTTGTTTTATCCGGAAGACTTCAGTTTTCTGAAGTTATAGAGCAGGAAAAACATTCATGGATACTTCCTAATAAATCTTATTTGTAAAATTACTCATTAATGATAACCATGAAAGAATGTACTGTTTTGGTGTAGCTGTCACTTTAGCTCACCTTCAGGTATTTAATTTAAGGTAATTTAAGGTATTTTATATTAAGGAGGAAGATTTGTAAAATCTGTCTTAAGATTGTGTATGATATGTCAAAAACTTAATGCTACTCCTGGGATGGTTAAAATAGCACCTTTACCGAAAGACAGAATAATCAAAACACCAGTTTTTGAGACCTCTGGTGTCAATTTTGCTGGTTCGATTTATTATAAAACTTCTGAAGGTACTGGGAAGACTTATATTGTTATATTCACATCTGCTGTAACAATAGCGATACATTTAGAACTAGGCACCAATCTAAGTACTGAAACCTTTATCTTAGCACTACGAAGATTTTTCTCTAGAAGAGGTTTCTGCAATTTAATATACATTAACAATGCCATGACGTTTTCTAAGGCTGATTTGGTGTTAAAAGAAGCTTGGAAAATAATTTCTATCCCAGAAATTTTTGATTATTTGAGAAACAATAAGATAACATAAAGGTTTATAATTCCCAGGGCTTCCTTTTGCGACGGCTTCTGGGAAAGAATGGCCCGATCTGTGAAAACACCTTTGAAAAAGCTTCTAGGCAAAACTTGTCTCAGTTATGAAGAGCTAGAAACATTACTTACAGAAATAGAAGCTGTGATCAATTCACGTCCCTTAATGTTATCTCAACTAAGATAATGCAGAACGATCACCATTGACATCATCTCATTTTTTTGGTTGGTAAACGATTAATGTCGTTACCTTATTATGGATTACCAATTTGTAAGAAAGAGAAATTCAATAAGATTTTGTTGACGAAAAAAATATTATACGCAACAAATTACTAACCACTTTTGGACAAGGGGGAGAAATGAATACCTGTTAGAATTTAGATCTGCTTTTCAAGTGAAAAACGTAAATTCATCGTCTCAGTTCAAAGTTAACGATATAGTGATAATTCATGATGAAAAGGTTCCAAAACATATGTGGAAATGTGGCCGTGTTAAAAACGTATATATGGTCGTGATTTTTAAATATGATCATGTGTATTATAGACTGCAAAAGGCGATCTTAAATGACCTGTGCAACTTTTATATAATATTGAACTGGACATGGTGGACTAACTAAAAAAAGACACTAAAACTTGGACACTAAAATAAATATTCTTAATCATTTAATTTCTTTTTTTACTCATATTTACCTTTATTATTGTTTAATTTGCATTAATTTCATGTGTTTTATTTATTTTTTCTTACATTGCAGCATTCTTATTACATTTTTTGTATACCTGTAGCTGTATGTAAGTATGTATCGGAAATTTATGTCATGTATGTATGTATGTATGTATATTCGTTTGTTTATTATTTTTTAATATAGATGCTGAACTAAGTGTTCAGCCGAGGGCAGTGTGTTGAGAATGCCTCCTTGGCGATACTTGCCAAATCTGTCAATCTCTTGCTCTGGCAACCCTCTTTTATTGTTTTCTGATTTACTTTTCAAGGTAGATGTAAAATTTGAATAGAACCGTGCTTGTCGGTAAAAATTGAACACTCAAGTGAGAGTAATAAATATTAATATTTCTATTATGTAAATAAATATGTAAATACGCTTTTAAAACGGAAGTTTATTAGTTAAAGTTGTTGTTGTGAGTGTTTTCCTTCGTGTTATTAGGAGTAAAACATTTCAAATTTGATTTATATTAAAGCTTCGTGTTTCGACACAAAGGAATATTACTATGTTAGTTTTGAGCCTGCAATCTGAACGACATAGTAATTAACACAGCCAAATCTCATCAGGAAAGTACCTTATTAGAATAAACCGGTATACCAAATTTGAAGCAAATTATATATAAAACTCCATTTATATAAATTAAGGGGGTTATTAGCTACCGTTCCCATCTTTATACTTAACCTATGAACCTCCAAATCTAACCAGTGAAGTGTCTTATCAGAATAAACAGGTATACTAATTTGGAAACAAATTGCTAAGAAAAACCCATTTATTTAAATTAAGGGGTATTAGGCCCCCTCCCCCCCCCTTTATACTTAAGCAATGAGCCGCCAAACCTAATCAGTGAAGCGCCTTATCAGAATTGACTGGTATACAAAATTTCAAGCAAATCTATAATTCTGCATGAAAAACCCATTTATCTAAGTTAAGGGGGTGTTAGCCTCTCGTTTCGCCCTTTATACTGAGCTATCGAACTCGTAAAACTAATCAGGGAAGCGCCTTATCAGAATGAACGAAGAAAAAAAAATGGAGCAAATCAGATATTTCTATCAAGAGTTATCGTGTTACGTACATACATACTTACGCACGTACACACGTACATAAGTTCTTACAAAACCTGCGGGCACATTAGCTCTCAAGCTTTGATAGCCAGTGAGTTAAAAATAGATAATCAAACTATAACATTGGATTGTTTTCATTAAAAATGATTTTCTGGTATGTGAATATTTCTGTGCTTGTTTTCTAAATTTATTTGATTTACTACTTTGTAGTATTTAACAATTACTATAAACATGTCTTCAAATTAATTCCTTCTAAATATAAATTTTTATGTAGTATATACCTTAAAAACCCTTATTAAATGCCAAAATATGTTGGCCCTCGATATAGCAATGCACCCCTCTGCAACAATATATTTATTTGATCCCTAAAATATTGTTGTAACGAGGTTTTACTGTATATATATATATATATATATATATACATATATCCAAAAACTATACTATAATATACAAAATCCACTGAACTGATCCAAAATTAAAATATAATATAAATAAACTGAACAAAAAATGACCACAAATTAATTAACTTAAAAACGAATCCAGCATCCCTCAACACCAAACCAGAATACACTAAACAATATAAAATAACTCAAAACTTATAAAAGATAAACCATTGGAGACTGGTTGCATGGCTTGTGACATGCTTAGTGGGTCTGACACAGTTTTTTGTGCACATCACTCCCTTATATCTGTCGAGACCATATGGAAAACAAACATGTGACATAACAAAAACCAGCAATAACAAAATGAACTAATCGACAAAACTCCATCAAAGGTGTACGTCACTACTTAACAGTCAAACTGACAGTTTACGTAACCCTTCGTCCCAGCAAACCCTTTATATCATTGCAATAACTCTTATACTTTGCTCAGTTATACAACAAAACATTTAATTTTTTTCACAGGATAACCATACTTCAGTGCCTGATTACATCATGTGTAAAGATCTCCAATCTTTTCCTTTGTATTTGAATTCAACCTTTCTATACAGTTTAATTCGTTAAGGGGGTAGGATACCATTAAACCTACAAAATTTTCGAAATTTTTTTATACATATTTTGATTCCGTAATCATTTGTGAGCAATATTAAAAAAAAAAAAAAATAAAAAATTCCCATTAGTTTCCTAATTATCGCAGTTTTATTAAGATTATATATTAAGACTACATAGGATAATTACACTTTGCGTTGCGTTTATTCAAAATGATGAATTTTGATACTGCGCGCAGTGTTACTAAAGAACTATGCATTGCAATCAAACGGAATTTTCAAAACATATTCATTTCTGTATTATCTACAACTTAAAACCAGAAAAATGTAATATTTTATTTTTTTCTGTTTATTTTTATTTTTTTTTTTTATTTTTTTTTTTTTTTTTTTTTTTTACTTTGAAAATACTTTTTAAAAAGTGAAATTTTTTAATTTTCTGTTAATTTTTTAATTTAGTCAATATTTTTTACAAATATTCTGGTTTTAGTATAAAGGTAACACTATTGTGTATTTATTTTCACCAAAATTTCCTCTTTATATGCATATATTCAGATTTTATCATGCGCGCAAGAATTTTTTCTCTTATTATCATATATTTTTTAACTTATCATTTCAATATTTATTTATGAATTTACAAGTATATATAAATCTTTAAATATAAATTTAAATATGAGATTTATGTTTAAATGAAGTTTGATTTTTAATTTTGATTTATTACAAAAGTTTTGGAGCTTGGAACATAGTGATATTTTTTACTTTTTCGACTAGTTCAAAGGTATCCTACCCCCTTAAGAAAAATGTTTCTGTAAATGGAAATATGAACATTTGAACCGAAATGTAACATTTTTATAGTGTCAAAATTAAAATTATTCCGTTTCTCATGTATACTTATATTTAAGTCTTATATTTTAAGTTATATTAGTTTAAGTTACTTTTTTTCATAGCATTAAATGTCTATTAAGATGTCGTTGATATACGAAAACTTTTTATTTCCCCGTTCCTTGTAATATGCTCCTCAGACATATTTAAGTAAAAATCGACCAAAATCGAACGGCAGCTTCCCCCCCCCCCTCCCCCATTGGAATACCTTTATTTTGTTTATATACATGTGCACAACAAAATTAAATAAATATGTAAATAATTCCTTTCCAATATCAGAGGAATTAAATTTAATGAAATTTTCAATTATTTTTATTTTTAAATTGTCCAAATATATACTATAGTAAAGGTCCTCAAAATCATACGCTGTTAAACTTGAAATGCTTTTAATTTGTTTTAAACACTTAACTAGCTCAAAGCTGTTTTTAATTATACAAGCCAGATTAACTTTCAGTACTTTATAAAAAAATTCTTTTAATAATTTAAAAAAATTTTTATTGCCATTTGCTAAATATGATCCAAAGCCACATGTTATAGCACTAAATGTTGCAGGATCTTTATGAAATTTTGGGACCATGGGCAGATAAGAGAAACTAGTAACGTTTTGTTTTATCTGATTTTTTTTATAACACACTTTTACTCTAGGTCCAATAACTTGTTTGCTTGATTTTAAATTTCATAAATTCTTTCATTAGTGTAATCCTCCTTAAGTATTTTGTCATATCATGATTTACAAATAATAGCATTATTTGTCTTAGCTTTATCTATGTAAGTTATTATAAACATATCATAAATATATTTTATATTATTACTTTCTTCTATCTCCAATAAAAGAAAGTATTGTAATCGAAATTTTTTTCGACTTCCGGTTTTCGACGGATTTATACGTTTTAGATGTCAGCGATAACAAAAAACATGTTTATACAAAATATCTTTCTGTCCGTGCGTCCGTATGTCTATGTGTCGCCATTGTACCATCAAAAATTTTATGAAGTTATGCATAGAATTGAACCAATTTTATTTTAAGATTTTGGCTATGGCAAGCAGGTCCTCCCTGAATTTGCAAAAAAAAAGCCGCCTGTAGGGATCGCTGTAATAGCGATGTTTGTGCATTTTGAATATTGTACCATCGAAAAGTGTATGAAGTTATGCATATAATTGAACCAAATTTTTTGTGTATGATTTTGGCCATGGCAAAGAGGTCCTCTCTGAATTTGGAAAAATTAAGCCGGAAAGGGGCACTGTAATAGCAATTTTTGTGCAATTTTCAATATTGTACCATCGAAAAGTGTATGAAGTTATGCATAATTCTAATAAAATACTAATTAAACTAATTAAAATGAAATATTGACATGAGATAGAAGAAAGTTTTGGAATAGGCACATCCAACTAGTCTTTTAGTGCATTATAGTATTTTCTTGAAACCCCCTTCAGAGTTAATATTAAATTTTCTACACAAATCATTTAAAATGTAACGCTTCCATTCCTCAAAAACACGAGCAGGCAAAGTGTATTCATATACTAATTTTTGAATAAATATATCCACATTCATATTCAAGCGCTTTTCGGTAATATTTTTTCTTAATACTCTCTTAATTTTCTACCTCGTTCCATATTTCGTTAGATTTCACAGAGTTTCATTGTGTACCATATCCAAATTATATGCTGATATATAACCATGTGTCGGATCTATATATTAATATCTTTTTACTTCTTGACAATAGATAACACTATTATCGATACTGTTTTTAGGGTTTCGTTCATCTGACGAAACCCTATTCGTCTCGCTCCTCTGTCTGTCTGTCTGTCTGTCCGTCTGTCCGTCACAGAGCCCGTTCTCAGAAACTACACATGTTAGAGATTTGAAATTTTGCATACTTATAGATGACCACCACACATCATACGACAAATCATAAAATTTTGAAAAAGTCGTACATTTAACCCTTTGGGCTCACACATGTGTATTTTAAACAATTCTTTCTAAGTGAGTCCCTAATTAGGTTGCAGGCATGAAATTTTGTGTACTTATAGATGGACACCTCAGATAAAACGACAAATCATAAAATTCTGAAAAAGTCATTCATTTAACCCTTTGGTCTCCCACATGTGTATTTTAAACAATTCTTTCTATGTGAACCTCTAACTAGGTTCGAAGCGTGAAATTTTGCATACTTATAGCTGAATACCTCACATCAAAAGACAAATCATAAAATTTTGAAAATCGTACATTTAACCCTTTGGGCTCCCCATGTGTATTTCAAACAATTCTTTCTATGTGAGCCTCGAACTAGGTTGGAGGAATGAAATTTTACAAACTTATAGCTGAACACCTCACATCAAACTATAAAATTTTGAAAAAAGTCGTACATTTAACACTCTGGGCATCCACATGTGTATTTTAAACAATTCTTTCTAAGTGCGTCCCTAATTAGGTTGCAGGCGTGAAAATTTGCGTACTTATAGATGGACACCTGAGATCAAACAACAAATCATAAAATTTTGAAAAAGTCATACATTTAACCCTTTGGGCTCCCACATGTGTATTTTAAACAATTATTTCTATGTGAACCTCTAATTAGATTGGAGGTGTGAAATTTTGCATACTTATAGCTGAATACCTCACATCAAACGACAAATCATAAAATTTTGAAAAAGTCGTACATTTAACCCTTTGGGCTCCCACATGTGTATTTTAAACAATTCTTTCTATGTGAACCTCTAATTAGATTGGAGGCGTGAAATTTTGCATACTTATAGCTGAATACCTCGCATCAAAGAACAAATCATAAAATTTTTAAAAAGTCGTACATTTAACCCTTTGGACTCCCTCATGTGTATTTCAAACAATTCTTTCTATGTGAGCCTCTAATTAGGTTGGAGGCGTGAAATTTTACAAACTTATAGCTGAACACCTCACATCAAACGACAAACTATAAAATTTTGAAAAAGTCGTACATTTAACCCTTTAGGCTCCCACATGTGTATTTTAAACTATTCTTTCTAAGTGAACACTAATTAGGTTGGAGGAGTGAAATATTGCATACTTATAGCTGAATACCTCACATCAAACGACAAATCATAAAATTTTGAAAAAGTCGTACATTTAACCCTTTGGGCTCCCCCATGTGTATTTCAAACAATTCTTTCTATGTGAGCCTCTAATTAGGTTGGAGGTGTGAAATTTTACAAACTTATAGCTGAACACCTCAATTCAAACGCCAAACTATAAAATTTTGAAAAAGTCGTACATTTAACTCTTTGGTCTCCCACATGTGTATTTTAAACAATTCTTTCTATCCTAATTAGTTTGGAGGAGTGAAATATTGCATACTTATAGCTGAATACCTCACATCAAACGACAAATCATAAAATTTTCAAAACGTTGTATATTTAACCCTTTGGGCTCCCACATGTGTATTCTAAACAATTCTTTTTAAGTGAGCCCCTATTTTGGTTGGAGGTGTGAAATTTTGCATAATTATAGCTGAATACCCCACATCAAACGAGAAATCATAAAATTTTGAAAAAGTCGTACATTTAACCCTTTGGGCTCCCACATGTGTATTTTAAACAATTCTTTCTAAGTGAACCCTAATTAGGTTGGAGGAGTTAAATTTTGCATACTTATAGCTGACTACCCCACATCAAACGACAAATCATAAAATTTTGAAAAAGTCGTACATTTAATCCTTTGAGCTCCCACATATGTATTTTAAACAATTCTTTCTAAGTGAACCCTAATTAGGTTGGAGGAGTGAAATTTTGCATACTTATAGTTGAATACCTCACATCAAACGACAAATCATAAATTTTCAAAAAGTCGTACATTTAACCCTTTGGGCTCCCACAAGAGTATTTTAAACAATTCGTTTTAAGTGGGCCCCTATTTAGGTTGGAGGTGTGAAATTTTGCATAATTATAGCTGAACACCTCACATCAAATGACAAACCATAAAATTTTGAAAAAGTCGTACATTTAACCTTTTGGGCTCCCACATGTGTACTTTAAACAATTCTTTCTAAGTGACACCATATTTACGTTGGAGGTGTGAAATTTGGCATACTTATAGCTGAACACCTCACATCAAATGACAAACCGTAAAATTTTGAAAAGTCGTACATTTAACCCTTTGGGCTCCCACATGTGTATTTTAAACAATTTTTTCTAAGTGAGCTCCTAATTAGGTTGGAGGCGTGAAATTTTGCATACTTATAGCTGAGCACCTCGCATCAAACGACAAATCTTAAAATTTTCAAAAAGTCGTACATTTAAGCTTTTGGGTTCTTACATGTGTATTTTAAACAATTCTTTCTAAGTGATACTCTATTTAGGTTGGAGGCGTGAAATTTTGCATACTAGCGGAACACCATCATGCGACAAATCATAAAAATATGAAAAAGTCGTACATTTAACCGTTTGGGCTCCCACATGCGTGTTTTAAGCAATTCTTCCTAACTGAGACCCTTATTGAATTGGAGATTTGAAATTTTGCATGCTTATTATAGCAGAACACCTGAGGCCAGGCGACAAATTATTAAATCTTGAAAAAGTCTTACGTTTAACCCTTTGAGCTACCACATATGTATTTTAAGCAATTCTTTCTAAGAGAGACCCTAATTAAGTTGGAGACATGAATTTTTGCATACGTATAGCTGAATACCTCAGACCACACGACAAATCATAAAAATTTCAAAAAGTCTTATATTATTTACTCCTTCGTGCTCTAACGTATATTTTAAACAATTTTTCTAACCTCCGGTCTTTTCACCCGGGGAGCACTTTTCCAACTTTTGCCGGCACCCCTTTGACCATTCTTTCATATTATGCACCATAGCCTTACATATTTGAGTTCCACTTTTTACCGCCAGGGGCGCCTACTTATCTCGGGTGCTATGGGATCAATCCCTTCGACTAATATATATACGGATTGTATGCAAAACGGAGTTTCGTTCGGATAGAGATTTGTTTAGAATAGAGAGCGCCCCTGGTTGCGAAATGTGGAACTAGCAGATTTTTCAAAAGGATAAAGTGTTTTGAAATGAATATTAAACGAAACCCTCTGTGCGATCTGTGATCACACTTACCCACTTGTTTATATCTTTGGAATAATCGCTATAGTTTAAATGACTCTGCCGAGTGGTTTATCATATTTAAATGCTTTAGTGATCGCTATATCACTATTTGGAAAAAGTTCGTTATACCCGTACATATTCATGTTAACTGCTTTTAGATGTAACCCAATATATTTTAACAAACATCATATTTTATTATCATCAACAACATTTTGGTACACATTGTTAATATAATTGTCTAAATTTTGCTTTCTTATTCTGAATCTCAAGAAATCTTATGCTATGTCCATATTGTTATTACCTGTTTCTTGTGGAAATTCCCCAAACGTTCTGGTATCATTTTCTTTTACACCTTGAATATAATGTTTTTAATTATTATTTCGCTGTTGTTTGAATTATGATTTTCGATAACATTTTCAATATCCTTACAACGTTTTAATTTCTTTAAATCAATATTTTTCTGTGATATATATTCTTGTCGTCTTTAGTTATGGTTTTCCTTTCATAGACTGAGACATCCGATAATTTTCCTCTGAAATACCACGTTACAATATTTTGATGTAATTTTAAATTTAATCCATATGAGTAAACAGTTCCATAGTTTGACATTATATTTCTTTTACAAATTAATATTTCATTTTTATTTGAAACTATTTTAAAAATTGAAATACCATTATTATCGATCACATGCTTTTCAAAATGTCTGCACTCAATTTTTTGGCTCCTCCTTATAACTTTTTTCTTCTTATGTCTGTCTTATGATTATTGATTCTTCAATTCAGTGGTGTTGAAATTTGTCTTATGTACCGTATGTTGCATTCTTTACATCACAATCTTTAAACAAAATTGCATTGTCTTCAGTCGATTTCTTGCTCTTTAGTACAGGGTTATTAAAATTAAAGTTCGCCTATTCAAAAGGCTCTAGAGCCGGTTTTATGGCTCCAAACGAAACAAAATTTCACTAGTACGCAGTTGAAGGGATGCGCTCTGCGAAAATCGAAAAAAAAAATAGCTAAAATTTTTGTCAATATGTGGCTCTGCGCCAATATTTAAGCCGATATTTGCAGATTTCTTTATTTTGTAAAAAACAAAATACAGGAAAATTTATTTCACAGTTGGTAAAAGTAAACTTTTTAAGATTCGTTATATCAATTTCGATCAATCCAGATAAAACACACAAAATCACAAACTTTCAACCAACGCTTGAAAAAGTTCATATTTTATTCAAATTCTCGACAAACGACGTCAAAGTGAACTCGAAACTTCGAAAACTTGAAATACACTTCTAACCACCTGACGATTTAAAACTTGCTGATAAAGTGTGTCTGTGATTTCTCTGACATTGGAACGGTTGATTGTTTCTGAAAAGCATTTGAATCTACCCATTGTGGATAATGGTAACTTTGAAAAAGGGCACTTCTTGTAAAGTTATTTTATCAAAATAACAGCAACGCAGCTGCAGCCCTTCGAGAATTCCGGAAACTAAAAGATGTTAGACGTGGACCAATGTCGGATCCTGGAGTTCACAAAATGATTAAAAAGTTCGAGGAAACAGGAAAACTCGAGATTCTTCCTGGCAGAGGACTAAAAAAGGGAGACATTTCTAGCATTGAAGATATTGTTACTGTTGCTGCGGATTTAGCAAGCCAGTCATCATTTGGTAATGCAAGTGTGCAAGCTATTGCGAATGAAGTCGATATGCCGATTTCCACTGTGAGAAAAGTGATGCGTCAAATTTTGCGCTACTATCCATACAAGATTCAGAGGGTGCAATAACTAATACAGGGTGATACCGAAAGTCGGCTATCATTTTCACTACAGTTTCTTGCACGAATGAATGTGGACAATTCTTGGCCATAGAATATTCTATGGACTAATGAAGTGCATATTTATTTAAACGGACAAGTGAACACACAGAACTGTCGAATTTGGGAGAAAGAGAATCCTAATGTTGTCCAAGAAGTTCCATTGTATGCAGCTAAAGTGACGGTGTGGTGCGGTTTAGCAGCTACGGTTATGATAGGGCCATATTTTTTTGAGGAACGAACATCCACAAGACACATTACGTGTTCCGTAAATGGGAGAAGGTATCTCAATATGTTGTCAAATTTTCTCATTCCCGAGCTGTAACAGCGAGGCTGACTTGAAAATATGGTGTTTATGCAAGACGGTGCACCACCGCACATTACTAGAGCAGTTCGGACTTTCTTAACAAGCTATTTTACAGAAGACCGTATCATAAGTCGTCATTTTCAAACAGTCTGGCTACCACGATCGCCTGATCTAACAGCATGCGATCTTTGGTTGTGGGGATTTTTAAAAAAATTCTGTATCTAAAGACGGATGTCAGACAATCTCTGATCTGAAAGACAGTATTAGACTTCATATTCACTAAATCTCACAGGGCAATTTACGCAATGCTTTAGAAAGCACAATTCTGAGAATGGGATGAGTTATTGAAAATGGTGGAGGATTCATTGAGCATGCGTAATGTTATTCTTCGTTATTTCCTCGTTGCCGAGCGACATGTTTCATTTTTGTTGATGCAGATTACATCACATGAAATTATATTAATTTTTCTGCATTGTTTGAAGTCATAGGTCAGGCTCTAGAGCTGTCTGATTAGGTGAACTTTAATTATAGCAATTCGCAGTTCCTCGAAGTTTGTTGAAATTTTTAAATTTGTGTGCTTCGTCTGGATTGACTGAAATTGAAATAATGAATCTGCAAACATCGCCTTAAATATTGGCGCAAATCCACCTACTGACGAAAAATTTAACAATTTTTTTTTTCGATTTTCGCAGAGTGCATCTCTTCAACTACGTACTAGTGAAATTTTGTTTCGTTTGGAGCCATAGAACCGGCTCTAGAGCCTTCTGAATAGATGAACTTTAATTATAACAACCCTGTACTTTTTTCTTCTTTTTATGTCTGTCTTATGATTAGTAATTCTTGTCTTCAATGGAGTTGAAATTTATTCTACTTACGGAATGTTGCATAATTTTCATTGCGATCTGTAAACACAATAGGAAACATTGCAGAATTTTAAATGTTTTCATTGTCTTAAACATCAACTATACCCCTAGCACTTATACAAACTTTATATGATTTATCTCTACAAGTTTTAAATTTCAATTCGACCAGACTACCTTATCCCTAGTTTTTTGCTACACACACACACATATATATATGTGTTTGTATATATATATATAATTTGTGTATATATATATAATTTGTTGTTTACGAAAATTATCTGTTTGAAGGGAAACAAATAAACAAGTGAGAGGTACTCCAATGGGGGGCAGTTGTAGCTCCATCCTTGCATATATTTATCTGTTTACATATAGAGCCGTTTTATTGTTGGAAAAAGACTTAAAGATATACAGATAAATAGATGATGTTTTGGTGGTTGAGCTGAATAACAATAAAGAAATTTATCAATTTAAATGTTATCGAGACACTTTAAATTTAGAGTTCTTCGGATAATCAAGGCAATGTCAACTACTTGGATGTTAAGTTGGAGATTATAAGCGGAATTTTAGTATATAGTATTTATGATAAAAGAAATTATTTTGATTTTGATTTTGATTACAATAAAAATATTAAACTTTAATAGTAACGTGCATGTTTCAATTTTTAGAAATATATATTTAAATGGTTTAAATCTTATTGCAAATTTGTGTTCAAATGTTGATAAATTGGCTATTGAAATTTTTAACCTTTACATAAACGCCAGTAAACAAAATTACCCAATACATTTTCTGAATGATTTAACTCTCAATTTTATCAAGAAAAAAAGCTATCGAAATAAAACATTGGAATTGTTCAATGTTGATGATTTATCGATACGTGATTGCTATCGAAAATAGCTTAGCGGTGAGGATATTCACGGACTTCATTTGATGGCTTTTGGGTTATTTTGTGGTTTTCATTTTTTCAATTTCTATTTGTTTGGTCTTGGCAAGTGAGGGGGAATGTTGTGCACGTAAAACATGTTTAACCCCGCAGTGCAAGTCATAAGCCTTGGCCACTTGTCTTCATATTTAGTTTTCTCTTAGTTACTCTTTGTTTTGTTAATTATTGTTTTAGTTACAGTTTGTTAGATGTTTTTTTCGTGTACTAAATTATATGAATTTGGATTTTTCAATATACATATATATATACTTGGTGTCCCAAAAGTTCCTGACAAATTTTAAAATTCAATATAACATCAATTAATTGCCGTACGGTAGTGCTGTTATTTATCTGCTTAATTTGGTCCAAACGTCGATCACAGATAGCGACAATTGTCCATATGCCTGTTTTCAAACATGCGGTTTTTTCCAATTTTCAGATTAGATTTGACGTGGTAACACAATTATAAAGAAACCCAGCGAAAACGCTAATTGCGTAGGTTTGTACCTTTGAATCAAATCGAAACTAATCTGAGAATCAAAAATAACGCATGTTTGAATAGAAACATACAGACCGGTGGCACCTTCTATGATCGAATTATGAAACTAATTGTTTTCATTTTCTTGAAGAAAAGTTTTCATAGTGAGAAGTATTTTACTTAAAAACCGCACTCCTGTACGATAATTACTTTGTTTTATATTTAATTTTAAAATGTGTCAGGGATTATTGGACACCCTGTATAACATTAATAGTTTTAATTTTTTTAGGAAGAAGTTATATTTAAAAATTGAGTTAAATATTAGATTTCAATCTAATATTAATTAATTTTCTTTATACATAAGTATATAAAGGCTATGGAATTTTATTTAATTAAATCAGAATAACTATTTTTGAAGTAAAGGAAAAGGCTATACAAATTAAAAAAAAAAAAATAAAAGGATATTTTTCTTTCTTTTTTTTGAAACATAATAATACGTAGCTTTTATTTAAAGCAAAATGAGTAAAAAAAAAAAAAAAAGAAACGCAAAAGAAAATTTAATTAGTACTTTTCTTCAACACAATAGAAAGATCACCTATAAGTAGTTTTTTCTTTTTAAAACAATAAACAATTTCAAAACAAAAATTCCTTTATATATTTATTCTAAACAATAGAGTGATTAGTTAAATTAGTAAAAACTAAATTTCTCTTGAAATTTCGAAACAATAATTTAAAATTTACTTTATACAAAAGAAAAAATAATAAATGTGTCATAAATGGAAATGTGTTTCTGTATTGTAATATACTAAAAAAATTAGCAAGAAAGGAGTTTTTTACGGATTTTCCATGTAATTTCAACTGGACATAAAAATAGTGTTTTTTTTTTTCTTTTAATAAAGAAATTTAAAAGAAAATAATTGTGTAATATCGAATTATTTTAAAAAATTTAAAGAAGGATATAATTATTAATTTTTTTTCTGTAAAGATTAGTTACTAAAAAAATGCATTTTTAGCCATAAAAATAATATACAGGGAGTTACCAAATTCGATCAACAAATTCAGGGTAGTGATAGTAGGTATCAAGAGGATAAAAATTACCATAGAACAATGGATCTAAAACCATGTATTTAATAAAAACATACACGGTATCTCTATATCAATTTGTATTGATTGTAATAACTTTCTGTAATCGTAAGTATAATTTATAAAACTATTAACAGATATTCTGACCTTTTTGTAAATGTGGTAATAAAAATATATATATATATGTGTAAAAGTTTGCATTATACGAGCCAGCAGTATAAACTTGACGCTCCACATTTAGGACTGCGATTACCAGTTCATACAGTATCATTGATTGCTTGAGCACTCGAGAACTTTCTTGAGAACATTCCGTGATGTTCTAACATTTTACACAAAATAAGGTACACATCGTTACATTTTCATTCAATGTTTTAATTTTTCTCAAAATTATTACTGTCAACCGAATTTCAGTTAGTATGAAACACTCTGTATTTATGACTAAATAGGTGGTAGTTTGCGACATTTTTAATGTTACATAGCATTTTTTAATCCTCTTGAATCCTACTATTACTTCTCTGAATTTGTCTGTGCAGTTCGGGAACACCCTTTATATATTTTCACTTAATATATTTGCCTTTCATTTTAGTTGCATATGAGGATGTTTATATAACACAAACATTTAAGTGTATAACTCCTCATCCACAGGTATAATCCGTAAACATTTATAAATAACTCATAAAAAAAGAACATTTGTTTATTGATATAACTATTTGTGTTAAATATACACTTCATCAAAATAATAGGACTAATATTAAATAAAAAGACATATATCATGTGTGAAATAACTTTCTACTTAAGTGGAACAACGTCTTTGATTTTATTTTGAAATAATTATCTAATAATTATCTTTTGAAATAATTATCTTTAAGTGTACATGTCAGCAACTTCTTAATACCCAGAACCTTTTGCTTTCAAGAATACTTCCTTGTTCAAGCTGATCTGTAGTGGAACTGCTCAGATGTGATTCAGATTTTGTGCTGTTCACATAACCGCACAATCTCCTTGTTGGCTGGAAAATTTAAATTCGCACCCGGGTAGCCAAACCCCGGATATTATTACAAGTTAAATTGAATAATCACGCATTCTTGTGTCCTTTCAGGAAATTGCATATTTGCTAATATAATTTTATGAATCTCGTGTTTAGTTCTTCTCATCTTTTACGTACAGTAAATACACAAACATCTACAGATGTTTTGAGAATTATCGTTGGGTTTTTATTTTTATAAA
The DNA here is from genome assembly GCA_963932465.1 of Maratus speciosus. NCBI lineage: Eukaryota > Metazoa > Arthropoda > Arachnida > Araneae > Salticidae > Maratus > Maratus speciosus. The sequence goes on along the minus strand of OZ010795.1, from coordinate 431,020,945 downwards.
AAAAACGTGTTACAAGTATGAAAGTATTGTATGGTATGCCATCTATTGGATGTTTTATGAATTTCATTAATTTCAAAACTATTCATGTGATAGACATAGATTAATCGATTGTCGAAAGTACTGTGTAAATCAAGTTTTAGGATAATGTGGCTTCGTCCAGACTGGCACCGCAAACTTAATAACCATATGTATGCTAAGGAAATTTGCTCTCCTCTGGAAATGGCAGAACAGGTGGGAAACATTTTGATAAAAATTGTAGGAATTTTTCTTGAAATCACAGCTGATGAGATTTGTTCACACCTGCTCCGAACACCCTATATATACTATGATTATGCCATGGAATTCACGTTTTAATAATAAATGAATCATTAAAACCCAATTATAGAATGAATTAATGATTTACATGTACAAGTTGAAGTTTCGATTATTAAACGGATTCAGTGCAGTTGGAAGTACAATTTTTGAAAAAAGACGTTTTTTTACTCTTTTAATATTTTGTGTCCTTTATTTTCTCCCTTTTAAATGGTATACTAATTTTGTTTCTATGACAACAAAAAATTAAAGAAGTTTAACAAGGTTCCTACAGATCAGGGAATTTTCCTGACTTTAAGTCAATTAACACCAGTATTTTCTTATAGAAAAACTCGTCTTTCGCAATCGCGCGGTTATATTAGTGGAGTTAGTTACACGAAAATACTGGTATTACGGCTAAAAGTGTAGGAACCCTGTGAAAGTAATTCAGTTTGTTAACATCATACATAAACGTTACATGTGTGCACTTTAAACTGAATTTTCTCAAAATGTTGCTTTTTGAACTTCGATGTATCTTTTTATAGAAACTACTACACATTATTATTTGTAATCGTGGCAGAATATTTCTCACATATCTCTAATCAATCTGAAGTGAACTTTTTGTTACAAACATTTGTACAAAAAAAATTTTTTTTTTTAATTTTATTTAGGAAAATGCAAGTTTTTTGTTATTTACAAGTGGTTTTTATTACACATTAAAAAAATAACTAAAATACATCTTTTTATAATGTTGACTTCACTTTATTAGGAATTATTCATATTATGTATATAAAAAAAATCATGTGAATATCTTTGGTAGTTTCTGAGAAAAGGTACAGTAATTTAACATGGTAGGTTTAGGGACTTCCAACTGCGCTAACATAAACGGGGAAAGGAAAATCAATCCAATCTAACAAGTGATCTTGTATGAAAATGCAGTTTATAAATTTTAATGCAAGTATAATAGAAATAAACAGATGCGTGTGCCAGATTGAATGAAAGTATATATTCTTTTATTATGTTTTTAAAACTATTAGAGAATCTGACCTTTTTGATATCTCGTTATGATAGTTGACTAAAACATACATATAAATCAAACTTTCAAACATTTTTTTTCTAAATGAGATTTGACAGATTTCGACAGACAGTATTTATGATTGTGGAAATAAATCCATACAAAATATGATAAAAATAAATTTTAAGAAAATCAGAACAATCAGAAAAATACTTTAAATAATTAAAGAGGAAATTATGTAGCAATAAATCGTATTCTAAAATGTTCTTATTATGTTAAAAAATTTTATAAAACTAAAAATTTTGTAAAAAATAAATAAATAAATAAATAAATAAATAAAAACTCTGACGATGTTTAAGAATCTGAATCTACTATATATCTAAGGATTCTGTGATATTAAACTATAATGCGATACATAAGATGAAATGTATGGACAAAAATCCTTAAATGGTCACATACGCAAGCAGGTAAGTTTATTGTTGCAATTTTTTTTATTAAATAGTTCGGAGTATGGTTCATTTTGAGAAAAGATGCAAATTCTTATGAAGGTGAGACTTTTACAAAGTATAAGACGTGATCCGTCACATAAATTCTCATTTGCAAAACTCATGTTTTATGATTTTAGAGCGAAAATGCATAAGTTCTAACATTTACGATTTTTTCTGTTAATTTAAAGTAGATATCGTTGTTTAATTCATTATGATATTTACTACCATAGATTATGCAAAAAAAATTACCATTTGGAAATAGTGGTAAAAGAAAAGCGTAGAAGTTCACTGTTATGGGAATACAAAATTTGGGTATTTGTACAAAACTTTTTATATGTGTCTTTGTGCAGTGAAATTTATATTTTACATCAGGTGAAACACGAAGAAATGGTCATGAATAATTCAGGCCGCAAATTTAAGGAAGTAACCGAATATTGACTAATACAAAATAGAGTGATATTTATCGGACTATGTTACTTTTAAAACCCTGATTTATTCTGATTTAGTTTAATTAGTGTAATTCTAATAGGATGTGAGTCTGAACAATCTGCTCAAAGTTATTTTATCAATATATTTAGAATAAATGTCGTTTAAATATTTATAATGCAAACATTTACCATTCGATTCGACCCACTTTAATGTAAAAACTATTATCATAAGAAACAGTTGCATAGAATTTGTTTGAACTTAAACATTAACCCTTTATGTTCTGAATTATGAATGCATGAAAATTTTATCTTCAAAAGCATTTTTCGTGAATTGATTAAACTACATTAGAAGATTTGCATATCATTTATTAAATTTTAGAAGTGTTTTAGAAGGATTAAAGGATTTAGAAGGATTAATTAATTTTTAATTTATAGAGATTTTGTGCAATATTTATAACTCCACCCAAATCCTTTATTTTAAATGTTTTTCTTGGTATTTTGTAGAATTAGGAAATGTACAAATATAATGTTCTTACAATAGAAATATAGAAATATTTCCGAATTTAAAAATTCCCTTCCACCTTCTCCAGCGCCAAGAACGCTAAAAAGATGCAAAGGCAAAATAAATCATCCTTTTAAAAACATTTTTGTTTTGAGTAACCAATAATGCTTTTGGAGCAAGTTAAAGTAATGTATATATAACTCGTTCTAAACTGATCTATTACAGCTAATCGATGTATTAAATGAATTTTATAACAAATTATTTTAAAAGTACTTATAAGTACCGTCAGTAGATAAAGGGTTAAAAAGGGGACCTATCAACTTGACATCGGATGAATGGGAGCCGGTTGAAAATGTCATATCTGTTTTAATTGTCAGGAGATAATTTTGACAAAAATGCGGAAAGGTAATGACGGGAGACTCTCAACCCAAAAAATACTTAGCCGGCACAGTTATTTACAGACAGTTTTTTAATCATTTTACGTTGATGCAGTAACTGCATGTCGAAATAATTTTAGGTAAAAATTCCAAATGAACTTTATGAATAAACAGTTTTCATTCCCATAGTATCTCCACTAATCATCAACACTGTCCAATAGAAGCACTTCTTTACACGAGAGAAAGGATGAACATACGAAATTATTATGCATATTTGTTATTTACATCGGGATGTTTACCTGAGTATTATAGTCTCGCTTCGACTAGGTAAATTAATTCGAATAACCTCATGTGTAACTCATATACATGTGTAAGTACAGGTCCATAATGTACTGAAGGGAAAAGAAATGTGCGTAAGACGTGCTTTTTCTCTTCCCAAAACAATATTTCGCACTATATCTAGAGTAGTCAGTATACGCGGATAAAATTCAGCGTGCTATATTACTACGTAGTATCGAGTGTGTGATAGTAATTAATATTTTACATTTCGTCTGTTTTGAAGCACAATTATAATTAATTTAAAAATTTGGAATTTTTGAATTTCGCCACATTCTTAAATACGATCCTTATACTTTATACTAATTTTTTTCTTATTCTAGATACTAATTAAATGACGGTTCAATGCATTTTTCGTGATGACCGTCAGAGCCTTTGTGGGTTTTTTTCATCATGGACTCCTAGATATTTAAATAAGATCCCAGTCAGGTGGCCAGCCTAAAGCGGAATCTTTTTTACCCGTTAGAGTACGATATGAATATAGTAAAATGCATCTACCACAGAGGCGATAGAACTTGTCCGCATTTCAGACCACAAATATTGCCTTTAAGTTGCAGACTGTCTCTTTGTAGTGACCCATGACATTTACCTTCTCACCCATACCCACTACAAAATTTCAATATTCTTTTTAATAATCAGCACAGCAAATTTGGATTAAAATTATCCAGGCATTATTTCACCTTATAAGGATAGTGAGGGTGATATGCAGAATCAAATCAATTAACTTAAATCACTCTAAGCAACTGTGAGCTGTCTCAGAAACGACAAGGGTTCTTGTTACGTACCATGTGAGATCGTAAAAATCTCTTAAAGGAGCCAGGCAGCTAACACCCGTTCAGTTGGGGAAACACGACAGGTAGGTGTCTGGTCAGAGGTCTGGAACTGAGGACGCTCCCTTGTTTTGCCGCAAAAGAAACTTGGTAGTCGTTTTTACCACCCCGAAATGATGACAGTATGAGTTAACCATGCTAAGATCTGGATGTGAACCTCGCCGAGCAGCCTGTGACGTGCAGCCTTCTTCTTTTTTTTTTTTTTTTTCTTACAAAGAGCTGCCCGCTGAGTTATTATCATTCTCCTATTCTTAAAAGTTTATTCGACGTTTGTTGATCAATGATTTCCAAAATAACGAAATAAATTTTAAAATATAGCTTTTAAAACAATTAAAATTTTGTATTTAATATGGGCTGCATAAATTTTTAATGAACGCGTGTTTAATTTAATAATTAAGTCTACTTTAATAGCTCGGTCTTTTAAACAATTTACTTAAAATTTATAGCTGTTTAAAATGAATGATTTTTTTTTTTTTTTTTGTATTGCATGTTTAAATGATAAGCTGAAACTATTTACATTATGTGAGTGCAGTTTATACACTAATTCTGAAAATATATGAAACAAGCTTTATTTTACATTAAACAAGAAATTATCTAATATCATTTTCATTTTACAAATAAATAAGGTACAAAATAATACTAAAATAAAAATATCTATAATTGTGTGTTTTTTAAATAATAAAAAACTATTTCAAATTAAGGATAGCATTTATTACATGCAGTTTTTCATTTATGTTCTCAATGAATATTTTAATTTCAATGTCGAAGTAAAATGCTCTTAAAAATGCACTAATGGATAAACGCTTTCATTTTTTTCTTCTTTTTTTTTATGAACGTCAGCAGGTTTTGTCATACAAAATTATGAGTGTGATTTTTGAAAACTGTGTTAAAACGGATTTTAATAAGATGTTTAATGATAAAATTTTTACTTTCTTCTACTTTAACAAGAAGAAAGTATTCTTGAAAATTTTCGAATTCCGGTTTTCGACGTATTTATACGTTTTAGGGGTGAGAGATCAAGAAAACCTTTTCTTAAAAAATGTCTGTCTGTGAGTTTCTCTGTGAGTCTTTCTATCTGCCGTTTGTGTGTGACAAAAATGTTTTGGGCGCTCTACCTCAAGAACTAATAAACGTAATTTATAAAATTTCAGATTCAGTTAGTCCCTAATATAAATTGGTACTGATTTCTTTTTGGTGTAAATTGCACAATGGGTGGCGCTGTTATGCTGCATTATTCTGGATTATCGCAATAGCTCTATTTCAGGAACTAAATCACGAATTTTCATCAAAATTCAGATTCAGTTAGTCCCTGATATAAATTACTGCTGTTTAGTTTTTGGTCTAAATCACCCAACAGGTGGCGGTACTATGCTGCATTTTTCACGATTTCCACAGTAGCTGTAGCTCGAAAACTAATGCACGGATTTTCATGAGCATTCAACTTCAAGTTCAATTAGAAGTCCACGTAAGTTGTTGCTGATTATATTTTGGTGTAAACCACCTAACTGGTGGCGCTGCTGTGCTGCCGTTATCAGGAAGTATTGACATGTATGAGTTAGAAGAAACTTTTAGGGTTGACACATTTGACTAGTTATAAAATGATGACTGTTGGGAGAGAAATGTTATGATACCATTAAATTCTACTCAGCTGGAATTCTTTAGTAAATGAGAACTTTCTGATTAAATTGTTTGCATATTGAGAACTCTTGTAATCCATAAAAACGAAATGTGAAGTTAGATAATCATGTAGAACATATTTCATTATTGTTGGTAGTTTTCAAAAGTTTTTTTTTTTTAAATTTCTTGAATATTTTGTAAATTTTTTTCATGCTTCGCATTGTAAATATTATTTAGCAATTTTCAATGAGCTATAGAACTAGGTTTGGTATACATAATATCGTAAAAAATGCTGTTTCCTGTATTATGTCTTCCTGCACCCAAATGTATGAAAACATGGGGGACTGGGAGCAGGACATCATAATGGTAAACCTACGGGTCAACCGCTAAAATCGGGTTTTTAGTGTTTTGCACCAAGATATGACTTTGCAGACCGATTGCGTTTTAATATGCGAAAAGAGTTTTAATTAATTCTGGCATTTCAGCCGTAAACTCGATGAGGTGATTGTTTGTGCCCCCCCCCCCCCCCCCGGTCTAAAGTCTGTAAATATAAATAATAGAATTTTTCAAACTTTTTACGGAAACAAAACAAAAAACATACTATTTCTATTTAAAACATTTTCAGCCGGAAATCAAAATAAACATTTTAGTGTAATAACTGCTATTTTTTCTTTAACTACCTAATTAAAAAAAATCATCTTATTTAAATTCATAAAAAATAGAAAACAAATGCATAGTTTCTACATATTTTACGAATGAGGAAATAAATTCTTTTTTCTTCTTCATTTATGAATATCGAAAAATAAGTAAATATTATAAAATACGATAAATTTAAATTCTTTTAAAATATCATAGCAAAAAAACATTTTCGAACAGGGGAAAGAATAATAATCTCATTTACAAAATTTTGTAGAATTTAAAATATTTTCCTTTCGTAGTTGTCTTCTTACCTAACTTTTGGATACGTAACTTGATTCCTGAACCTTTAAAAAATCTTTTATACTTGCACAAAAATTAAATATTTGTTTGTTTTAAATAAAATATTAATATTACATAAACATATGTTCTTCTACAGATTTTTATACAAAAATCATATCTAAATATGTTTATTTCCAACGCACTACAGCAGTATAAACTGGACAGTTTTAAGTGAATATTCAAATTCAAATGATTGACCAGCCTATATTAGAAAATTCTTAAATAGAAATGGTTGTTTATTAAATAATTTTATATATTAATATAGAATAAATATATATAATATTCTTAATATATTATACATCATAAGCTAAGTAGACTGATCTACAATACATTTTTCTTAAATTATTATCATGAACTATTAAATTATTATCATAAATAAATTTAAAAATCTTGAAATTGAAATTTTTAGCTGAAATGTTAAATATAAAAATAAACTTTATATTATTTAAACATAAAAATAAATAAATTTTCAAACTTTGTACTGGCACAAGCAACAGAATATAATTGCTGAAACATTTCTAGCCTGAAATAAATGTAAAATATGAGTTTTTTCAGAACATTAGTCCTATTTTTACATTTTACATATTTCTTACAAATGTATTTACTTAAAAATGAAGAATGTCATAAAAACCTAAATTTGTTTACGAAAGAGAAAATAAAATTCCTTTTCGCTTGAATTTTCCTACATTCTGTAACGAAATGACATCAGTAATAAATACTATTCCGTGAATTTTTCTGTAAAATCTTCGGTTTGATGCTCTAAAATAATTCCCTTTTTTCACCAAAATAATTTAAAAACATTTGTTGAAAAGGAAAGAAAAAATAATAAACTCAGATAGAAGAATTAAAAAAAATCAAAATGAATTTTTCGAGGAAAAAGGGTAATCACATATTCATAAGCGTAGTATTTTTTTCTGAAAAAAAAAAAAAAATTATTTTTGGTGCTGACATTAAAAGTAAATATTTGTTTGTTTAACATGAGCTAGTAGGAAACGCGAGAGAAAGTTTTTTTCTATGATTTAAATTTATAAAAATAATCATTCTGGGAATTGTTATCCAGAAATATTCATCACTGTGCAAACATTTTTTTTTTTTTAATATACAGTCTAAAATATATAGATTAATTATTAAATGATTTAGATTAAAATTAAAACTGTATATCTTTCTAACGTAGTGACAGGTTGCTAAAGATTCAAGACTGTGGAGACTTTTAAGCTTCTGTAAATGCTTTAGATTTTTTTTATTAATGAAATGACGTTGGGACATTACTTAGGAGTAAACAAATTTCACAAATTGTAGGGGACGGTGGCCTAAAATGATCCTAGCGGGCAAAATGATCTACATAAGTTTCTTCCAGACTGGTCGCGCTATCTACAGGGTAACACATAAACTAATTATGCCAAGTGAAGAAGAGGCAATGGCGGTATTCAATCGATCGCAGTGTTACGCGTTTGAATAGAATTCATTGAAAAAGTAGTCTTTATACCACCTGTTATAAGATAAGCACTAATTTTCATATTTATTTAGATACTAGGGGGCTCTGCATCCTGCAAGCTACGCTCGCCAACCCCCATTCAGACACCGCAGAATCTAAAAATCTAAAAACATACTAATCTGATGGGTTTTAAAAATATTAGAGAAGATTAAATTATACTAAAAAAAGCTGTGCAGATCTCCTTGTAAACGGGTTTCCATTCAATTCCCTTTGATTGCAAAAATTTAAGGGAGAATCAGTTCCTGTTAAGACATCCAATGGTTGTTTTCGTTTTTGATTAAAGAGGATCATTTAAACATTTGAAAAGAAGCTAGAATAAAATGAATTATGTATTCAGAGTCTTTGTGAACCGATATTTTAAAACACTCCCTATAACAATAGCCTAAATCATGTGACTATCATCAACAGTTCCGGGCGGAACACTTTGCTTTTTATACTCTAGGTGCCATTTTGATACTTTAATGTTATCCAGGCACGGGTGATAAGTCGCCAAATATTATATCCCCATCATTTCATCTATATTATAATGGTTCAAGTCATCAAATGCCATAAACAAATACGATCTGATCCCTTCGCCTATCATATGAAGGTTTGGCACTAATGTCATATGCACTAATGTCCCATATTGGCGCGATTTTTTTCCAACGCCAATTTGGGGAACGCATCAACAGCATAAACAACAACATCCGGCTTACCATATCAAGCAAAATAACGATACATTGGCGCCAGTTAAGTACCCGTTGCGTATATGACATTGGCGTCAGAAAAAAATCGCGCCAATATGGGGACGTATATGACATCTGTGCCGAAAGAAAAAAAAGCCGGGTGCAAATCTCGCCTTTTTTTTTTCCAACTCCCCAATTAGCATTTTTTTTTTTATTGTTCAAATGGTAAATTAAAACATTGATTTGAAGTTAAAATTAAATGTCATGGTTTGTTACATAATTTAATATTTCGCCAGATGTCATATACGCATCGCATGTTTGGCATGATTTTTTTTTTTTTACGAAAGTTTGGCGAAAACCTCGTTTTCGAATACCAGTTACATATGTATTTTTGGTACTACTTTGTTATCCCGTCGACCAAAAATCTATCGCGAACTATGAGATTAATTGCCAATAATGGTTGATCGTAAATGTCACATTCACTTGACTTTTGGCAAGTTATACGTGTTTCATCAAGAGATTTTTATTTTGACGTTTTATTTTTATATTTATTAATGTTATACTAATTTATTTGTTTTTTCGTTATTTGAAATAAAAATTTTGTCTATCTGTACAATTTGGCGATTTATATAATTTGCGAAATTGGTTGACGGAATAACTACTACATTGTACCGTATTTTTAAATTATTTTCTATTATTTTCAAAAGGAAATAGCAAAAAAAATAATTAATAACTATAGAACAAAATAATTTATATAAATTTAAAAAAGAAATAAAAGTAAATAACCATGTATTATTAAATAAACAACAATAGCCGGGTTACCATATCAATCACAATAATGCCATTTTGGCGTCAATTAGGTACCCCGGTGCGTAGATAACATCTGTGCCTATTTTTTTCATTTCGTTTTGTTTTTTAAAAAAAGAAAGGAGTGAAAGCCATCAATTTTAAATGAAAGTTGTGTATTTTAAATAAAAAGAACGAAAGGATTATATTTTAAATGAAATGAATGAAATATAAAGAAATACGTCGGGAAAAATGTTTGACGAATTATCACCTGCGTCACCTGCGCTACCGTTCCCTATCTAAAAAATACCATAAAAATACCGTTCTCTATCAGAATCTTTCGATTTGACGAAAGATTGTTCAAGTAAATTGAATTATGAATAAAAGTAGCATGATACATTTCTTAGCATACATTTAAGGTAACCTTTTCTGAATTATGAAAAAAAAAATATATGTTATGATTAAAATTTGAGTTGCCATCATTAGAAAAAATGTATTTAAAATTAGAAAAAAATTAATATTTCGAAAACTAATTCGAATTTAAAAATTATAATACCAGTTTTGAGATCTGTGAATCAACACGGATTTTTGGTGTTAATTTCATCGCAAAGTATTCCATATTTTAGGAGAAATCCCCGTGAAACAAAATCAGTTGTTTAATCAGTCGATTCAAAGAATCGATACATTTCAGCCGTTTCATATATTCGTTTCATAAATTCGTTTCATTAGGATTTTATATATATAGGAAAGATACAGTCTTTCATGTGCAGAAATATGACTTAGTTTACTTATTAGAGTATGTTTTTAAATGCGAATTACTCTTGCTAAGTTTGTTATTTTTTCGGCGTCATCCAGTTATATGTCCTAAAAAGGACGCCCATGTTGCCGGGTAAAATGATTCATTTTGTGGATCGTTTTACTATCATTTTATTGGCTGAAGAAAATCCGCTACCGCGTCCTAGCCATCATGGGAGCCAAATGTAAGACTGACCCAAACTTTTCTTTTTGATTTCACGTGTTATCCTACCGATTATAATTTTCAAATATTCCAATTTATTGTTTTTTCAAAATTATTTGTGACACGTTTTTATTTTTAAATTTTCATAAATTAGATTACGTACGCTATTTGATTGCAAAACTTATTTTACTTCATTATGTATTGTCATAATTACTTTTATATCCTTTACTTTGAAGAAAAAAAAAACAATGTACAATTATTTTTAAATGAAGGGTCATTTTGCTCTTGGGTGAGGTAAAATGATCTTTTGGACACTTTTTCAAAAATCTATTATTTTTATTACTCAATTTGGGTTTAAAATATTATTAAAACTAGGGGATCGTACCCCGGCTTCCCGGGTTAAAGTATACAGGTGAAAACATTTTTTTTTGAAAACTAATAATTTTTTTTTCTGAATTTTTTTTTTTTTTAGATTGACCACTTACATTAAAAAGGCATTTTTATATGGAAAATACGAATTATACAATCAAATAATTTTTTGAAATTTATCAAAAGCGATATTTTCTTATTAGCCGCATGTTAAGAATTTTTGCCAAGATTTTGCTACTTATGGCATCCTTTTAAATTATGATAATTTCAGAGCTTATACATGTCTGGTAAATTTGTGTTTTATTTACATTATTTTATTTATTTATTCATAGGGAAGTTTTTTTTATGGATATTAGCCGTAAGAAAATTATGAACTCTTCATTTTGTTTTAAGGGAAAACGGATTAAACTTTCGTAATCGAGCTCCGCGCGATATAGATAAATTTTAAAATATTTCATGCTTTAAAATTGTTTTTAAAACCATAGACAATCCGTAAACTGAGATGAACTTTGCAAACAAATTCCATTTGGAAAAAAATCCTATTTGGTGATCTAAAAATTTAAATTGCACGATTACAAATATGTTAGATTTGTGTTTTATCAATATTATTCTTTTATTTGTTTATAAAAGAAGTATTAATTTTGTTAATTTGTCTTTCACAAATACGTTAGATTAGTGGCTTTTTAATATTATTATTTTATTTGTTTATAAAGGAAGTGTTAATTTCGTTATGCAAAAATAGTCAGAATCAAATGCTGAAAATTGTTTCTTGATTTATGTGCAAAATGTTTATTATTATTATGTATTGAAACCGACACGTGATAAGATAAACTTAAAAAAAATCATGCTTAAAAATTATTATAGAAAATATAATACATCAGTCAATGAATACAGTTTTTTATCAAATTGCATTTGAAAATAATTTTTTTTCCCTATGCGACGAAAATTGAAAATGTACGATGGTCAGAAGATTAAGAAATTGCAGTAGCGAAAATTTCAAGACCGAAATTTGATCGTGAAGTTTAGCCATTCGCAATGTTGCCATTTGCAAAATGACGCCAGCGTTACGCACAGATAAGTTTGTTCTTTATAATATAGATACTGAATCAGTAAAATATAATAAAGATCAGTTATTAGGATGTTGTTATCGAGGCTCTTTTGCTTGGATTTCCGGAATGAAAACAGCAATTTTCACTTTCTCAAAATTTGCATACGCACTTCTCATATCCATATTCGTCTTTTTTTTTTTTTTTTAAATTGTACTTTGTCTGATCATTTAAAAATCATTTTAACTCAAAACTGCAGTCACGGTTGTCAGCAACATCTTTTATGTGAACTGACGCACTCTTTACTTGAGATTCTAATCTCTATTCCGGAGAGTAAAACTTTCCGTAATTTATGTTTTTTAGACGCATTTGTGTTAAAATGTTTCGTTTTATGTAAGAAAATGATCGTTTTTTTTTTTTTTTAATATGACTTCATTTTCACTTAAATAAGCATTTCGCCTAGTGTTTGAAACTTAGTATCAGTACACATCCAGAAGGAAAAACAATATAGAAAATTTATGAGGAAAAATGCGTGTTTTCAAAAGCAGTATGTCATTTTCCGTTATTATGCCCCTAATATAATATTCTGCTCCTAATGGGATTACTAACCCTATGAGACCACTAAATCCTATACAACAATTTTTATCAATAATTTTGAATTTTTATCAGAAAATAGCATGAATGAAGTTAAAAATACCTCATTATTTCTCTCTTGTCTGCAATGATGAAAGCTATCTAATTTTCATCATTTTGAAGAAATTTCATAAAATACTTTTAAAATTAAAATATAAAAGTGGGGATATTAAAAAACAAAACAAACAGATAGTGCGATCACATCTACAAAAGAAGAGCATTCAGTTTAAAAAATATATTACTAAAATTGGTTCAGCAGAAAGATCAGGGCTGATGACTAAAAAACACGCTTGTGTTTTAAATATATAGATTATATAAAATTAGAAAAAAATTAAATTAAGTAAATTATGTTATTTTGATAAAATTATAGTAGAATGTCCTAAAGAATAGCATTAATATTTTATTATTCGAGAGAATTTTTGACAAAAACTTCAGGAACACGATATTATTTTAAACCACGAATTATTTGTTTGCTTGTCGAACTCGGCGAAGCAAATCCATCCAGGCGAGAATCATCAATTTCTGTAATATAAATCGCTATTATTTGCGCGTCACCTCTCTTTTATAAAGGCACTCTAAATGTTTGAAAAACATTGCGTTTTATCAGTGTGTGATTTCGATTACATTATGTTTAAAAGTGAAGCATTTTCACCTGTGAAGAATTTCAAAGCAGCTGGGCTGTGAAAATAACGCACTTCTACAAAACTTAATTCAGGTTTAAGAATTAAAATACTACATGATATTTTATATAAAATGACGTCATTTGCATCCGCTAAAGCAATCCACTTTTACAATCCAGTCTTAGACTTCGTCTACAGAAAAATGTGCATATGACGTCATTATCACGGAATAAAAGACACTATTCTTGACATAGCCCATATTTTAATTTCAACTTTTTTTTTTCAGTTTTATGAGAAAATGGCAACAAAAAGACACAGTATCTCCTATTTTGGACTATTTTCCGTTTACTTTCAATGACTTTCAATAGAAATGACGTACTTTTGTTGCCGCGATAAGAAAAATGGTATTAAAATCTGCAAAAATATTAATATCTCAAAAATAAATTGAGATACAGCTTTTAAACAAATTGCATTTAAAAGATCATTTTTTTCCTTATACGACGGTGTAAAAATTTAAGATGTGTGATGTTTAGAAGTTTAAAAAATTTCAGTAGAGAAAATTGCAAAACCGAAATTTCATTTCAAATTTCAAAGTGTTGCCATTCGCAAAATGACGTATGCGTTACGCACAGATATGTTTGTCCTTTATAATATAGATATGTTTATAATGCTAAATATAGTGTAAAACATATTAGAATAGGGCCAAATTTCATCTAAAGAGTTATGTTATTTTACACAAGTTTTCCCCTTAAGGGAATCATTTTAAGCCACATTCCCCTATTATTCAATCGTAACTACTCATTTAACTGATACATCTATTAATTGAAAATAATTCCTGCAATCAAATTGATAAACAAAGCTACAAACACTCACGTATCTTTTTGGTTTTTTGGGGACACTACGGTGAAATTTTGCACATGAATACTAAACAGACTGTGATTTCTTTTTAACCTCTTACCAATTCAATACTAAAAAAAAAAAAAAAAAAAAAAAAAAAAAAAAAAAAAAAAAAAAAAAAAACCCTTTTTATTATTGCAAAAATCAAATTCTCATGACAATTTTAAACGAATGTTATTTAAAAAAAAATGTATTTACACATAAAAGAATAAAGATGTTATATGCAAATATAAATTTATGTATTTCCGCCTTAAATTTGGCTTTTTGTATACACGTCGGGTTTAGAGGAAAACTTTCATCCCGTAACTTGCATTTTCCATGAAGTAGAATTTTAGGAAAGATACTAATATTTCAACTGTCTTTCAAAATATCCGTGTCAGAAATCTGAAAAATTACCAGTTCACAGAAAGGTCACAATCACTAAAATCTGAATTTTAGGAATCACGGCGCTCATTATCATCTGGTTTAACTAATACAGAAACTTAATATGTAAAATTAGAATTCAACGTCGGTATGATAATATAAAAATTATATGAAACTCTGTTGTCTCAAACAAAAAAACAGACTTATGCACAGAATATTAATTCTGAACACAGTCTTCTTCACTCAAACGTCAGCAAACGCTACAAATTATTTTGAAAAATAACAAATGCTTCGAGTAGAGTTTAAAAGCACGCTAACAGCAAATCATGTTTGTGGATTACAATTGCCATTTATGATAAAAAAGTTTAAATGCTTTAAAACTTTAAAATGCGATTCCCGTACGTAGCGCGAGCTGAGTGAAAATGCGTTAAGGTACGGTTAAAGTATGTAAGCGATTAAACGGGAATCTGACGAACTACAAGCACTAATGGTTGAGACAGGATTCGAACACACCACCCTTTATCCAATAGTCATCGGTCTAACCAATAGAGAAATATGTGGGCAAACATCGATTTAAAGAAAGTAAATAAAGTGTTAAAGAATAAAATTCCAGTTATGTGCTTTATTAAAGTTTTCAGTTAAGAATCTTCGCCTCCATGTAAGCCAGAATTTTATTATTTACTAGGGGCCTCTGCCCCCTACCAGCTATGCTCGCCAACACCCGTTCAAACACCGCAAACTCTAAAAGCACGCTAATATGATCGGCTTTAAAAAAATTACGAAGAATGAATCATAATTAAAAAAAAACAGTGGCTATCTCCCTGTTAGAGGGTTGTTTTTGTCTTTGATTAAACAAGATCAGTGAAACATGTGAAAATAAGCTAATGTAAAATGATTTAAGCAAGCAGAGTCATTGTCTCCCTATATTTTTAAACTACGCTATAAGAAAGTATTTTTTTCTTTTAATGAGACATTTTAATTGCATCATTTTAAATCTGATGTAATTTTCACAAAAGTTTTCTTTCTCTTTTTAAAAACGTAAAAATACTTCTGTTGTTAGAAATGAAATATTATTTGCGCTGTCTAGAATACTCAACACAAGAGCAATGCGACTCTTGTACGCATTTCAATAACATCGTATTGGTTCATTGGTTCAAAATGTCTTAATATGTTGATTTTCTGTAAGCAAGTAAAACCTATTGGTTTACAAAGAAGTTTATGCAAATTTGGGGAAATTTATCGCTAAGCTGGCGTAACTTTTGGAGACTAATTTTTACCACCAACTTTGGCGATATATCGCCACGTTGGCGACATTTGGCGACAGAAAATGTCCCCCCCTATGGTAACCCCCTTTTAGGTATGGATATGCATTAAATGCTGTTTAGTAATCAATGAGATGCGTTTCATTCTCGCCTAGACATTAAACAATTAACAAATAATTGCGATTTCTATGCCACGTACGATAGCGAAAAAATTTATATAGATTAGTTATAAAAGATTATCACAAAATATGAAATAAATGTCTTGTGCAAGCATATTTTTAAATTTAAACTGTTTTGCAGTATTATGGTTTATTATACGGTTTATATTATGGCTTATATTATGGCTTATGTTATGGTTTATATTATGGTTTGTATTATGGCAATTTTAAATCTGACGTAATTTCCTCCATTTACGTCTTTGATCGCATATTAATGAATTTATTATTTTACAATATTATTTTTCTTTTGAAATTCACGAGTAAAAATATTTTTAATGACGTAATTATAAATATTTTCCAGCTTTTAATACGTAATCATTTAATTCTCATTTGAAAGTTTTTATCGATTTATAATAGTCACGTGTAAATAAATTTTTAATTGGAAGGAAATATTATCCTTTGCGCTATTTTTAAAATTGGCAATGATTTAAAATAATACCCTTTTCTAAAAGTTGTAAAACATATCTCTCGAAATGCTCAAAATTTTAATTTAAAATAGAAATAAATCCTCAAAAACGGAGTGAAATGAAAAAAATAATAATTGCAGTCTGAACACCAGGAACGTCTAATGTATAAAATTATCTAAAAATGATTAAATTCCTATGTATAGTTTTTGTTCCTATAAAAAAAAATTTAATGTAACGATTTTGACCAACTTTAACACTTTATCTCTTAAAATAATTATTCGATTTGAAAACTGTCTGCATCAGTGTGTTTATCAAATTCTAGCAAAACCCGCGGCTTTGCTCGCGTAATAGTTGAAACATACTAAGTGATATCTGTATGTCTAATTTTTATTAGAATAAATTGTACTTTTTGGAATAAATGATAAATTACTAATTAAGACACAGTTTGAATAAACTTCATTATTATATAGCATTTGGCAGAAATCAGACTTAAATTATGAAAAAGAACTAAAATTAATTCTAAATAAATGGTAATTTAGAATGTATTTTGAAGCTTTTTTGCTCATTTCATTCGCTCATTTCAGTATTCATTTGAAGTTTTTATTTTTTTAGAAATCGTTCTTAGTGCGCATTTTCATCTTAAAATTAACCACTATGGCAAATTCCAAGCTTCTTGTCTAACAGTTTAGCACGTCTCTGGTTGTAGTGCACTAACATAAAATGATTATGTTGAAACAGGGACTATAACCATTGATTTGCCAAAGTTAATTTTTAAATATGTATGGTATTTCCTAATATCCCATAGAAAACGTATTTTAGAAAGTTATCAAGGGATTTTTAGAACGTTTGTTGTTCCTGCCAACCCTAGCTGGTAGTAGCACTGTTATAAAATATAGCCGGTGTAGGATCAAAGGCAATCGGCATTGATTCACAACCATTACTTTTGTAATCGGTTCATTATTTCACTGAGGTTGCATAGAAAGCGTAATTTCGGACTTTTTTCGAACGCTTTTCGCTCCTTCCCTTCCCTTCACCCCGTTTACATTTCAAATTTATTTTCGGCTGTTCTTAGAGGGCATTTAAATTTTATAAGTATCCACCATGCCATATTTAAAGTTTCTTGACTCTTCAGTATCACAAAAATTGCATTTTAGAACGTTTTTTGCTCCTGCAACTTTCTGGTGGTTGTGGAACTGGCATAAAATATAGCTCATGTTAAAAGCAAGTTCTTCACCAACAATTTGCAACCACTATTTTTGACATAGGTTTGGTATTTCATAAGAATGCATACAAATCGTAATTTAGAACATTTTAAAAAAGTTTTCGCGCCCTTCATCCTTTTAAATTTAGAAATTTCTTTCGACGGTTCTTAGAAAGGATTTGCATCTTTTAAGTAATTATCATGACAAATTTCATAATGTTACATCCCTCAGTATCACAAACACGCAATTTAGAACATTTTTGCTGCTGCAACCCTCAAGTGCCAGTGAAAACAAAATAAAATATAGCCCATTTTGCAGCATTTACTTTCACCATCAATTTGCAACCATTACTTTTGAAATCGGTTTGATATTTCCTGAGATTACGTGGAAATCGCAATTTAGAACGTGCATTTTCACGTGTTTTAAGTTTAGAATTTTTAGGAAATGTTCTAAAATATAATTTATATCTAATACGTAACCACCATGGCAAATGTAATATATCTAGTTCCTTCAGTAACACAATAATCGTATTTTTAGAACGTTTTTTTGCTCCTGCACCCCCTTTGAGGTAGTGACACCGACATAAAATATAGCCTGTCTTAAAGAAAGTGCTATCAACATCAATTTCCAACAATTATTTTTGAAATCGGTTTAATGCTTCCTGAGATTGCGTAAAAATCGCCATTTAGAACAATTTTTAGGATGCTCTTCGCACATTTTCAGTCCTTTTAAATTTCGAATGTTTTAAGAAATGCTCTTAGAGATCATTTATTTCTGATGAGTAACTAACATGTCAAATTTAATGTTTCTAGGTCCTTCAATAACACAAAAATTGCATTTTTAGAACGTTTTTTGCTCCTTCACCCCCTTTGGGTTAGTGGCATGGACATAAGATATATCCTTTGTTCGAACAGGGACTAACACAATAATTTTGATACCATTAATTTTCAAATCGGTTTGGTAGTTCCAGAGATTACCTTCTACAATTAAAGAAAGAAACAAACTATAATTCTTTATAATATTAGTATAGATTTCTCTATAACACCACGTATTTTCATATTTTTGTATGCATTATTTTTCTTAATATTAACGAAGAAAGACCTCCGGTTACAAAAAATTCAAAAAAGGCGGCGGCGGTGACAGCGGTAGTTGCTTTTTTTTTTAGATTAGAATGTTACTTTTTTTTGTAATAGAGAGATACGAGCTGTCTATTTAGACAATTTGTGTATGCTTTCCACAAGTAGAGGAAGGAGAGAAGGACTTGGACATTCAAATTTAGATCTCCAAGCAGTGCCTTATAAGAGCCTTAAGAAAAACAAAATTACTATAATTTGGAAGTTAGAGAAAAACTCGATTAACCCTTTATCTACTGACGGTACTTATAAGTTCCATTAAATTAACTTGTTATAAAATTCTTTTAATAAATCGAATCTGAGCGTTTCTTTGTATTGAAGAAGATTATAATAATCTATTCTTAAAAGCTTATTGCTTTATATGGAAGTAATATAAAGGCGCTAACAAAAGGCTGAATTTGTAGCTTGCCATTTGGCAACATCCGCAGTAACACACTTAATTTGCCTTATTACATTCCACCAATCAAAAGTGGGATTTCACCACTTAAACTCGCGTCATATTTAAAAGAAAAAAATTAGTGGCTTTCATAAAATGTAAACATGTTAAAACGATTCCATTTAGTTATGCACTAATCGCGTAAGAACAGAACGCAGATTATTTATTGAGAAATAATATTAAGTAATCTGTGTAAATGAAATGACAGTGAATAATCTTTCATAGTAAGCAATATGGAAAACGAAATCTTTCCGATGAAGATAATGACGTCATTCGAAAAGTAAAAGATGCATTTTCATTCATAAATTAAAATATTTTACTATAACTGTGTCAGTGATGATGTCATATTCTTAATCCTTATTACTACACATACACATTCTGAGACTGGATTCTTACTATTTATTTAAAATCCTTGGTATACACAAAATAAAATATTTCTGAAAATTACATAATTTTCAAATTAAATTGAATATTTAATGAAACTCAAGAATTTTAAAACAACTTCTTAAATGACGCTTACATTTCGGGAGGGATGAATGGTTCTGATGGTGATAATGATGTTATATTTGAAAGAAGGGATTCAGTCACATATGGACAGCAAAAGCGTTATGTCACACGGTAGAATTGTTTCACACAAACAACCGATTACTGGGAAAGTTTTCCATAGTGTGAAGGAGTCCTCCAGGAAAAAAGCCAGGAAATGCACATGATCGGTTTGTTAGAAATATTTTAGTACGATTTTGTCACTATGATGTCAGATTCACTGGCTTTTCCTCTAATTCAGCAAATTAAAATCAAGAGCAGAAGCTATTTTTAAACGCAGAACGATTTTTTGGAAGATGTAAGAATAGCAATTGCCATTGGTTCTTTTTATGGTCTCGTGATACATTCCGAAAATCAGCTTTTTGATGAAAAGTTTCTTTTAGACACATCAGAAAACGTGTTCTTTACGTTTTGTTAGCTTGGAAAGTATCTAAGAGATATTGCATTCTTCACGTCGAACAAACTTTAGATAGTGTTTGTTGATTTATATTGAACTATGTTGGTATCACGTAGTATTTCTCCAAGAGTTTTTCGAAAGAAATTTAAGTCATGCTGGACAATATCATGCGCTATAAGTTTTAAATTAATTGCGTTCCAAGGTAATTTTTTCCAGTTAATTATTTTACATCTCAAAAATTGGTAAATTTCATAATGTTAAAATGATTTATGCATATTATTAGCACCAACTAAATACATTTTTAATTGCGATTTTAAGAAAGTTTTCAGTTATTTTTTTTACCTTAATTTTTTTTTTAACTTTTATAAGTTAAAAGGATTTATGATAGTAGTAATTATGGCTAGAGTTGCTGCAAATAGTGTCGAGCAAACAAAGCGAGCTAAGAACGCGTAGCAGTTCCAATGTGAATTGTGTTGCAATTCTAATGAATTCTCTGAATTGTGTCGCAATTCCAATGTGAATTGTCGATCTAAATCTAATATTTTCAACAACTAAAACCTGTAGTAGATAAAAAAAAAGTGTTCTTTTTATAATTTGTTGTGCGTTTTAATTTTTTTCTTTAGAAAAGATGCTATTGCGAAAACTGTATTAAATATATAGCATCAAATTTTACTCAGCAACTCAGAATTTAAAAGAAATTTTCTTATAATTTCTTTCATTTTGGAAAATTTAAAAAAAGTAAATTTGTGAAAACAAAATTAATAACATAACCAATTAAATATAGTTCGTTAAAAATAATTAATATTTATTTATTTTAATTTATAAAGCTGTAGATTTTAAACTTTATCAGTTTGTACTGTTATTTAAGAAATAAATCGCATCAATGAAATTGATTTTAACTCAATATACTATCCTAATATTATAAACGATAACTATTATAATATAGTTCCAATTAAATTAAACTTTTATTTTGAATACATACTAATCATCAATTCATTTATTTAACCAAATTATAGAATAAAAAATTGCAAATTTGAAAAGTTTTAAACATAATTTCAAAAATATTTAACTACATCAATAAATATAATTCTATAGAAAAACATTAATTTTTTGGAAAATTATAACTCAAATAACACTCTACAAAGCCATTAAAAACTCTTTAAAACATAAAATATATAATGTTATATATTATATTAAATTCTCAACAGAATTAGAAACACTCGTTTTTTAATCAAGAAGTACATCTATTTAAATTTTATGAATTAATAAATAGCATAAATAATTATCATTTAATCATTCATTGCTGGTTTTGTTTTCATACAAAATAAATTCATTTTTTATCATTTACATTAACATTTAATTTAGGAGATAGAAATTGCATAAAATTTTAACTCATTAGATTGAAGTTATAATCGTTGTTATATGTCAATATGTATAATTATAATCCATAGTTCATATTTTATGATAATGAGGAAAAGGAAAATTAAACTTTAACTATCAAAGTTAAGAATAAAGATTGTAAATTAAATAGTGTCGTTAATACGCATTTACTTGTTCATTAAAGAAATCACAATACTAATTAATGATCGTGATACGCGGATAAAGAGCATTTTTTCGTCTTCTTCCTTTAACCCATTAGTGCCTGATTTTTTTTTTTTTTCAACTCGATATTATGCTAATTTATAGTAACTGGTGTAAAATAAGCGTAAACAAATCCCTTTGAAAAAAATATTTATTTAAATTGTAAAAATCTAAACGTCCTAATTTTGGGGCACAAGGCACGAAAGGGTCGGGGTTTTCTCCATCACTGTCTACGCATTAACTCTATGTTTTATGCTATGTATTTTGTTAAAAAAAGGTCCAATATCATTTGGGTTATTATTTCACTATAAACATTTCTTTATTATTACTATAAGGGTTGGGGGGGTGGCTTGACTGAATAACAAGACACCGTAATTCCCCACCCTTAGCCATTGGCAATAGTAAAAATTCATAATATATCGTTATGTTTTATACTAATTTAGTATTTGACATCCTGAGGTTAATTATATATACATATATATATATACTATATAAGTAATTGTTGATAACAAATATGTAAATATTTTTAAATTATAAATTCAAAAATAATAGTTTTTGTCGAATTTTATATTTTACTGTCTATGCGTTGAATCTAATAGAGCAAGAACCCGTGAATGCTAGACCTTCCTTATTTTATAAAAGCTGAATGTTTTTCAAAGCATTCCTCCAACACAGGTAGGTACGATGGGCTGCTATAAAATTTGAGCCATCGCGGCTTTGGGAGGTAACAGGTAGCAAAAGTATGTAAAATACCACTTAAATTCATCAAATAATAAAGAGTATTTTTTATTATATGTTCTACTGAATAATATTAGAAATCACGTTATCCATTTCCAGACACTTAATATCGTGGCAACCCCTTGCCAGATGCACTTAAACTTTAATAAATTGAAACTATACTTAAGTTGTAGTATAAAAGCTGAATTTAGTGCATGTTACTTGGGTAACTATTAGAAAATGTTTCAGTAGCCAGACAGTTTCAACATATCTAACCCTTGGCCAAGCCAAAGATATAAGGTGACTGTATGTACGAGCGCGAGGCAATATACGTCCGAGTAGATGCGAATGAGATAGTTATTTGGATCGATCAAATAATTTTATTATATGCTTAATTATGAATAAAAAAATTATGTTTATAATGTTATTGATTTTAATTTTTATTTTGTCAGTTGTTTAAAATATAAACCATTTAAATTACTATTTTTTTTTAATTTTTTGAACTTTATTTTTAATATTCATTATAATACAAAATTCCACATTTCATTAAAATTTGACTGTTTATTCCTATATAGTGTTAGAAAATTCAATGAGAAAATAGTTTAATTGTATTCATAGCCATTATATAAAATAAATGGAAATATGGATTTATAAGTTTATTATTAGATTTTAAGACATGTTTAATGATTTTATTCATTTTCATCATTACTGTCGATATCTTCACTATCTTCGTCATTGCTGCTACAGTCCGTTGCATGATCTTTTTCAACATTTCCTTCTTCGTTAGTTTCTGTATAAATGTAAAAATGTTAATGCAATTGTGAATAGCTAAAATTTTTTTATAATAATTTGAAGTAGTATGTATATACCTCAGAGAGTTTTTAGTAAATCGCTGACGTAATTTGGCAAATGATCTCCTTCAAATCATTTAAAATCGTACTGTTTGTTTTCTTGTACCAAACCATTATTCACTGGTTGATATATCATAGGAATTTTCTGGTGAGCATTATTCCAAATGCTAGATATGAAGTTTGCTCGTAAAAATTGCTATAACAGCTCCGTTTTACAGGGTGGCAGACAGCTGGCATCAAAATTTCGCAATTTGTTACGGTAAAACGCTTTATTAACATGTAAGACAATGTAGATATTGATGAAAAGTTGAAGCCGAGCAGCATCAATATCAGTTATGTCACCAACATTTTATACATCACATACAAACTGTTGTATAACACAAGTGTTTTTTGCTCATCATTATTTTCAAATAATGCTTTGTTACCTAAATTGCTGAAAGCTTGTTGGTCTGTTTTTTTTTTAAATATTTTGTAAAGTCTTAATTTGCCTTTTCTTATAGTCACAAACTCTTATTGCATGAAAACGATACAAACTCATAGAAATACATTCTCCTAACTTTGAGATCTTTGTGAGGTCTACGTACCTCATGTTGTTTGCAGTACCTGTCAGCATCCAAATAAATGAATCATTCTGTATATGGTGCGTATGACCAAGCATGATAGCAGTAATGTCAGTATCGATACTTCTGATTACTATATTCGCTTGATTGTGAACGCTACACGCATAATTATTATTTTGGTATCTGCCTCTTCATGTTCTGGACATGATATCTCTTCCACAACTTTTGATACTATGCTGTTGGAGTTATTAACAACGAAAGATTGACACTGTTTAAAATTTATGTGAATGGTTTTGCTATCAACAAACGGCACCATTTCGTCAGTGTCCCAATGTAAGATGAAGAAATCAACAAGATGTTGTTTAAAATTTGAATTTTTTAATTCTTTCTCAAAATCACTCGGCCGAATTTGATCAGACCCAGTAATGGAGTATACAATTAAGTAACCATTTGCAATATTTTTTTTTTGAAATGCTTCCAAATTTTTCGGAACGTTTTTCATAGTGTGCAACAGAAACAAACCATCAATAATTGGGACATCTATATAAGATGGTGGCTAATACTGGACATCTTTTTTCCAAGCACTTCATTAAGGCAGATTTACCCGTCTTAAAATTACAATCAAAATCGCACATGAGCAAAGGCACTGTGGTAATTGTGTACGATAAAATTTTTGAAATATCCACGTTATAGCCATGGAGATTCCCAGAATACGTCTAAACAGATTTCGTTCAATTCTAACCTCTTTAATTGTACCACCTACTTGAATTTTCTTCATTTTCTCATACTCATAATTTTTTGAAAAATTATTAATATGTTACTTTTAATAGATTTTTCAAATCTACTAATACCTGTAAGGCATTCAGAATCAAACGTTTTCCGTAGACATTCACCATTCTAATTGAAAAACATAGAACTCAGAATGAGCTCAGAGTGGAATGACAAGTTCACCTTAAAATAACTAAAATTAAAAACAGTTTACTAAAAAGGTGCATAAAAATTTATTAAAATATTCCGTTACAAAATGAACTGATTTTTAAAAAAACTTAAAAAAAAAATTCATGTTAAAAATCATAATGGAAAAGAAAAAAGATGATTCCTGAGATCTTTCGACTGCAAACGTGATCATTTTCAAAGGATACTTTCGCTTGAAGGTCGCATTCACTGAGCTATTTATACATCAGTCAGGAAAAAAAAAAGATCAATCTATTATTTGTTGGGGGTGTCTATGGAGTTGTTTCGTTCCGATGCTGAAGTGTTAGGTATTTTTAAAGTGTTAAACCAAATATGAGGTATATCATAGGATAAAACATCGCTACACACACTATTTTCTTTACTTAAAATCTCCAATGATCCCTAAATCTCAAAGCATAATAATCTCATGTAGGTATAATAACATTTGCGTTCTCAAAATCTATTTTTAAATTTTGACGTTGATTTAATCTGGAAAGTGCTGTAGACAGTCTGTTAAACTTGATATCTCTCATGTGCTCCCCCAATCTTTCTTTACATTTTCGAGTGGTCATAACTATGTAGCTTAACCCCTTCTGTTTATCCGTTTGAAATGGGATATTAAAATATTAAACCAAATATGAGGTATATCATAGGACTAGTATTAAAAAATGCTCTGACGAGCACCAAAAAAGGCTAATATGTTTTTAAGTATGAAAAAGGGTTTGACAAGTGCTTCTAATTGAGCATGAAAAAGGACAAGGGGTCCCTTCTTGGCTCCAGCTCACTGTCAATGCCAACTTTGAAAAAATCATATTTGCGCTTATAACATATAAAATAAATTCGCAGTACTTTAGTAAAACTTTCCGCCGCGCTTTACATCTTAACTCCACTGTCCTACTATTGTACTGCGCATACGTCTGCAATGCAACTTTGTACAGTGCACTGTGTACCATTAATTCTCTACAAATTATACTACACTGTACATTCCTATTATGCTTTTGAACCTCAGCGCACACTCACACTGTGCTTTTGTACTTCCGTATTAAAGGTGTATGCGTCTAATGTTCGTTTATAATTTACATATGCACTGTTGTACTGCATAGTACATCTTACAGCCACAGCCACTTGGATATAATTTCAACAATCAATGAATCCATTATACTGTTATGCGTGCACATGTAGAATTGTTTCTGTGCAGAGTGCTGCAACAGTCTGCACTGCACTACAAATCAGTTTTCTGTACAGTTCTACACTGCGGGCGTGCTTGGTGGCCCTGCATGAGTGTGATATGCTACAGGAACTAAGATTTTTGGTACTAAGTTGCCTTACGTTCATATTTAATCAGGCTGCGTCTTTACTGGCTGTGTCTTTACACTACACATTTTTATCGTAACTGTGGCTGATTTTTTTTATATGGAAAAACCGCAAATATGATTTTTTCAAAGTTGGCATTGACAGTGAGCTGCAGCCAAGAAGGGATCCCTTGTCCTTTTTCATGCTCAATTAGAAGCACTTGTCAAACCCTTTTTCATACTTAAAAACATATTAGCCTTTTTTGGTGCTCGTCAGAGCATTTTTTAATACTAGTCATTTAAATTTTTTGATAATTATATATTGAATATAAATAAACCTGAGTTGCTTTTAAATATTCCCAATACTTTTTCTTATTTCGCACAATAATGCACTATTCAACCAAGTAATGCACACTGTTTTAAGAGGTTCAGAGTTTTTTAATCAAATTCACGTTATTTTTATTCATAATTTAATTTACTTGGGCTCCCTTAAATATAATTAATATAATTCCTTAAACTGATATTATTTTTTGTTGCATTAAAATATCTCAATTTGTTGATTCTCTCTAAACAAGTAAACCCTGTTGGTTTACAATGGAAGTCTACAGGCATTTGGCGATATATCGCCAAGTTGGCGACAAATTTGGCTGTGTTTGGCGATAGAAAAGGGTCCAGCCTATGGTAACCCCCCTCCCTTATAGGTATGGAGATGCATTAAATGCTGTTCTATAAATAATGAGACGCGTTTCATTCGAGCGTTGCCATTAAACAATTAACAAATAATCGCGATTTCTGTGACACATACGATAGCGTAATATATATATAGATTATCGTGGAAATCGAAGGCTGAGTCCACATCGTATCGTTTAGCTAGACCGGTTATACTAACTTCCTTCTCATGTTTTGCTACAATTTCTTTTATTGAACAGTAATTCGCTTAAGCTTCTTACTACTGCTATCACTAAGCACTTTTTCATTCTTAGAAGCTATAATGAGAGCTAAAATTAGCGCAAACCTGACTAAAAGTAAAACAAAAAGTTAATTTTTTACAGTAATAAAGGTACACAAAGCTCTCTGATATGCACACCTTACTCCAAACTTGACTAATAACAACAGTTATGTGAGGGTTGCCAACTGAACTATTCGGCAGCCTTGGTCGTGAACAGAGATATTGCACGCCCACCAAGTCAAATTTTGATCATCGAAGTTGGACATAAACCGAACTGGTCATAAACAGAGGTGGTTTTGAACCGAGGTTCCCCTTATATTTTGACCTATAAGTTTGCAAATATGGCATTATTTATGTATTCGATGGCGATGATCATTAAGCATCTTGGCGATTTTGGCGATGAAACTCACCGATTTCAAAGTAACTTTCCGAAGTGTATTTGAATCGCCACAGACGTCATATGAACATCACCTTGACGCGATTTTTTTCTGACGCCAATGTCATATACGCACAGTGGTACTTACTATCGCCAAAGTTTTATTATTTTGCTTGATATGGTAACCCGAATGTTGTTGTTTATTTATTAATAAATTGTTTATTTAATTTTATTTTCTTTTTTAAATTTATATAAATTGTTTTGTTCTATTGTTATTAATTAAACTTTTTTAAATTAATTGTTAATTCCTTTTTAAAAATATATATGTAACTGGTATTCGAAAACGAGGTTTTCGCCGAATTGGCGTCAGAAAAAATATCGCGCGAACGTGGTGCGTATATGACATCTGTACCATACTTGTTACAATTTGATTATCCCGTCGACCAAAAAATTATCGCCAAACTATAAGATTAAATGACAATAATGGATCATAGCAAATGTTACATTCACTTGACATTAAACACGATACACGTGTTTGTTACGTCATCAAGTGATTTTTAATTCAAGTTTTGGCACAGATATCATATACGCCCCATATTGGCGCGATTTTTTTGACGCCGCCAATGTCATATACGCACTAGGTACTTAACTGGCGCCAAAGTGTTGTTATTTTACTTAATATGGTAACCCGGATATAGATGATATATGAACGATGTTTTCGCCAAATTGACGTCGTAAAAAATCGTGCCAATATGGAGCGTATATGACATCTGTGCCCAAGTTTTTATTAGTATTTTTATTAATGTTTTACTAATTTGTTTATTCTTCCGTTATTTAAAATAAAAATTACGCCAGTTTGTATCATTTGACGAACAGTTTGGCGAAACTGGTCGACGGGATAATGAAGTAGTACCGTATCTTTTTGCTGTACATTTTCGACAACATCTCAAGCAAAAGTACCTAAAGTTAAACGAAACCCTAATTATTTAAGGCACAGATGTCATATACACAACGGGTTTGGAGCGGGGTTTTTTTCTGACGCCAATTTAACGAAAACCTCGTTTTCGAATAGCAGTTACAGATATATTTTTAAATTACTTTCTATTCTTTTAAAAAGAAATAACTATAAATAATGGAAAGTTTAATTACTAACTATAGAACCAAACAATTTATATACTTTTAATAAATAAAATAAAAGTAAATAAAAAAAATAATTGATAAATAAACAACAATAGCTCAGTTACCGTATCAGGCAAAATAATGCATTATCGCGCGAGTTATGTACTCTGTTGCGTATATGACATCTCTTCCTTATTTAAAATAGATGGAATGGTATTTTTTAAGGTATGCTTAGTATGTGAAGTATTTATATTACTGCATACCTATCGCTTGTGCAAGTCAGGATGTTATGATGATAATTTTAAAAAAACTTACATTTAGCTTCTGAACAGAAGCTTGGGATTTACCCTGTTTTTTTTTCCCTATCAACTCGTTTGTACTCCATTGTGTCTATTACTCCAGTTCAAAATATTAATCAAGAAAGTTTATATAAATATTTATGAAAATTATGCATTATCTGCTTAGGTTGACGTCGGTTTCAAAAGTACAAAAATCTGTCAGTTGAATTTCAATTTTTATTGACTTATGAAAATAAAAGTACACGTGTTATCCCTTTTTTTTTAAATTGTTGTACTGCTTTTTAGGGAGTGGCAACACGAAATAAGTTATTGAATTAGAAAATTAGAAAATGAAAAGGAGAGATTTCTATAATTTTATGGAGACATTATAAAAGGCAAATTCGATTTTCTCAGCGACCGTCAAACATACAAAGATGAAAAAAAAACCTATTCTAAGTTTTAACAAGAGGATCAAAATAAAACAAACACGAAGTTAATCCACCCACTGGAACGTTAGGTACACTTTGTTGAATTTTGTGTCTTCATTTTTTCGTTTAAGGTTAAATAAAAAACTACTGAAAGCTACAGTAATTTTTTAAATGCTATCAGTTTATTCGTCTCGTCGAGTTCTATCTTTCAAAAGAAAAATCATTGTCGCACGTTAACTGGTTCGCCAGAAATTTAAGAAAGTCGTTTGCATTTTCTATTTCTTAATCATATTATAGCTTAACGCTACCGCATTTGCTATGATAAAACATCGTTACACATACCATTTTCTTTACTTAAAACCTCCAATGATTCCCTAATTCTCAAAGCATAATAATCTGATCCCATTTCAAACGGAAAAACAGAAGGAGTTAAGCTACATAAGTATGACCACTCGATAATTTAAAGAAAGATTGGGGGAGCACATGAGAGATATCAAGTTTAAGAGACCGTCTATATCACTTTCCAGATTAAATCAACGTCAAAATTTAAAAGTAGACTAGCTGTTTAACCCGTTCTACGAACAGGTATTCATGAATTTAATTCTATAAACAAAAATAAAAATCCTGTACAACCAAATTAAAGTTTATGAATTTAAAAATGTGTTATGTCGATTAAAAATCAGTAAATACACAACCTTTTTGAAATATGTATGTACACAAAAAATCAGGAATGTATTAAAAAATAAATAAAAGTAAGTGTTTGCACAACCAAATTAAAGTTGGGAATGTAAATATCAGTTATAAAGTCAATATTTACGCAACCAAACAAACATTTGTAAGAAAAAATTAAACTTACATTGGGACTGCAAAAAAATGGAAAAAAAGTATTATAAAATGAAAAATCTTTGCACTGTTTTCCACGTCACCAATGAGGTAAATCGCGGTAAACTCGTTTTTTTAGTGAGTATTATCTCTATCAAATTTAAGTTTAGGAAATCTGTTATAAAGTCAATATTTACACAACCAAACAAAAATTTGTAAGAAAGAATAAATTGTATATCGCCAATGCAAAAAAACCTGAAAATATTGAAACAATTTCTTTTAAAATAAAAAATCTTTGCATTTTTTTCCATGTCATCCATGAGGTAATGTACAGTAGACACGTTTTTGTTTGTTTTTTGTTTTGTTTTTTTACAAAACAGCAAAATAGTTGTGAATTAAGATAAAACTTCACGGAAGACAATGTTTTGTGTAAATACCTTATCAGACTGTGAAAACCTTTTCCATGTTTTGGTCCGCCCTTGACCCAAACACGTACACATTCTCTAGAAATTGCTCTTGAAAAGGCTACATACAACATCCCATGTGAAAAAAATTGAATGGACCAATAGATTCCAACTTTTTTCAAACTTTGACCCTGAGATTTATTGAAAGTAATAGCAAAGGCGATCCTAAGTGCAAACTGACGGTGGCGTAACTGGAAGGGTAAACTTGACGGTGTAAACAGGATCATCGGTATGAAAACACGGGTGCCTCTCCTATGTCCTGTCAAAACTTCTGCATCTATAACATTTTGCGACAACATTCTGACTATTAAACGTGTTCCATTACAGAGACCACTGGACGGATTCATGTTCCTAAGCAACATAACAATAACGTTAACTTAGGTTTAAGTGATGTGGTGACATTCCAGAAGGTGTTAAACTATTTATGAAATCCATCTGCAAATTGATTCGTTCTTCTTCATCATCACAAAATAATGTATAAGAAAACAAGTTATGACTTCGCCAAATACTTTTCGTAAAACGTTCTCATTCAATATCAAAGAATCCTCATTCTTGGGACACAAAATGGCTCTTTCCGAAAGATGATTAAGATCAATTTCAGACGAACCAAAAATATCATCCACTATAGAATACTGCACTAAACATTCTGGAGGTATTTCAATAATATCTTCTCCGAGTTCATAATCATAAGTCAACCGACCATCCCCCAGGCGAATGAGCCATTTCACAAAATCAAATTCCTCAGGCTCCGTTCGCATACTTGTAACCAGATTGAACTGTCGAAATGTTGGCCAGAGAAAAGAATTCTTAATACAACTTTCAAAAATGGGTGTTTCGTTTGCATGTATAACCACAGATAAAATCTGCCTCCAGTCACCTCCAAGAATAAACACTTTGCCCCAAAATGGAACATCATTGCCATCCAAATCTCGCAGAAGTCTATCAACAGCATTCAAAGCATGAATAGACGCCATGGTACATTCATCCCTTATAATGAGCTTAGCCATTTTCAGTAATCTTCCTTCAGATGTATTTTGCCAAATTTTTGAAACTGAATTATCTAATATGGGGACTGGTATTTTAAACTGAGAATGTGTAGTTCTTCCAGCTTACAACAGTATCGATGCGATGCCTGTCCATGCAACGGGTATAGCAGTATGTCCCATTACTCTGACGTAATGCAGCAAAGTATTGAATAGGAACGTTTTTCCTGATCCCGCAAAAGCATTGACAAAGAAAAACTTAGAGACAGTAGCATAATCATTTTGAATACTTTCAATAACATCATCAAAAATTATACGTTGTTCCGGATTTAGCATGTTTAACAATCGTTTCCCCTCTGCTCTTTTTTCTTATAAATCATAGACATCACATTCCACAAAGTTCTCCAGTTTTGAGGGTTCAGGTAATTCAAGGTTCTGAAGTTTCAAGTTGTGTATGCGTTGATGATTGGCCATGTCTGGAAGGGCTCTGTCTCTACTCTCCTGTAGTAGCAGATGGCGAGCAAAATCTTCTGAGAGTTCTGATATAACTGTTCCCATATTTGAATTGGTAAATTTGGATTGCCAAAGACACATATGAACGAAAACAGTTTTCTCAGTTTGGGTGGAATTTCAAAACCACATGCTTCAGTTAAACAATGTTGCCATTCATCATCATCTTCTAATAAATTTCTAGCACGGCATGCACCCTTGAATTTTTCATGGACAGTATTCTCATACGTCCTTAACTGCTCGAAAGACATGGCACCGGGATCATGACAAAGCAGCATACGAAGATAGAATCGCTCAATATCCTTTGGGCTTACAGAATACATCCATATACTATGATACGCCTTTGCCACACATTGCCTTTCCATACAAAGTGCTTTGGAATTTCTGTATAAAGATAGATGTTTGCTGAAGGATCAGAACTGTTAAGTAGAAACCAAGCAGTGAGCATTGTGTCTTTATTTCTTGCTCTTTCAAAAGCTTCACGTTTCTCCGCTTCCCTAAAATACACAGATTGCATGTCTTGTAGATGCACCGGTAATCTAATAATAACATGGGACTTGTCCTGCATGGGCTTTTCAAGAAGTCGCCATATTGCCTCTGGTGCCGAAACATATCGTTAATTTAAGCGTGGCGTACGTAATAAGTACATCTCGAAAAATATTTTTCTACTACTGTGCATTTTTTTAATGACATTTCATTTATTATGTTGCTATGGCAGCAGACATTATAAAATGATATCTTTGAAATAAGGGAATAGATAGAATAAAAAATTTTGATGATGTTCGTGATAAAAAATTTTCTTTATTTAAAAAAAAAAAAATGTAATAATTAAGCGCCATTAAATAATCTCTAATTATTTGCATACGAGGTAAAAGAATTATCGTAATACATGCTAGGTCTTCTTACTATTGCAGCGTGGCCTACGTAATATGTATGTCTCACATTGCAGTACACATTTAGAACTGGTTTTAACTCGCGCGATTGTGGATTGAACATGAAAAAAGGCAAAAATTATTTAAAAATAGAAAATAAAATAGAAAAAAAATTATTTAAAATTTTCGAATTTTTTGCTCCAATCGTTCACGGGCCTCCTACCAGCAACTCATGTGCGAAATTTCGTAGCCCTGCGCCCTTTGGTTTCTGAATTTTTGTGGTTACAAACATACGCGCACAGATTTTAATAGTATAGATTTCGAGAACGCAAAAATTATTATACCTACATCAGATTATTATTCTTTGAGAATTATGGAATCATTGGAGATTTTAAGCAAAGAAAATAGTGTGTGTAACGATGTTTTATCCTATAATACACCTCATATTTGGTTTAATATTTTAAAAATACCTAACACTTCAGCATCGAAACGAAACAACTTCATAGACACCCCCAACAAATAATAGACTGATCCTTTTTTCCCCAGACTGATGTATAAATAGCTCAGCGAATGCGACCTTCCAGTTAAAGTATCCTTTGAAAATGATCGCGTTTGCGGTCGAAAGATCTCAGGAATCATCTTTTTTTCTGTTTCATTATGATTTTTAACATCAATGTTTTTAAAGTTTTTTTTAAAGTTCAGTTCATTTTGTACAGAATATTTTAATAAATTTTTATGCACATTTTTAGTAAACTGTTTTTAATTTTAGTTATTCACCATTCTTTTCAATATTAAGAAGAGATATTTCTACCAGATTATGAAACACTTCCCAATACATTCGGAATAATGTAACAAAATTTCATAATTTAATAAGGTAAAATATTATGCCTAATACAACCATATGGAAACGAATAACACATTTCAAAACCTAATTTCAGCTGTTTCCATTTACAATCGGAAAATTATTCGAATATTTTGAGCAGCACTGTATACGATTAAAACGGATAAATTTAAAAGCGCAAACCGAAATTGAAAACGCACTTCAGCAATTACTACTCAAAGACAGTATTGTAACCGATTCATTTTGTGTGTCGCTGTAAATGAACGACAAATGTTAGAATACTCTCATCTGTCGTAATCATATTGTATTGAAATTCATTAATTTATAACAGTTTAAATACATTTGTAACAGCGTCGTGTCTTTAAAATACTCTGCAGACGATTTTTCCATATATAATAATATAATGGAATTCTTTTGTGTAAATGAAAAATTAATCCCACATATATTATATGCAAAACCAAACATGATTGGTACCCTAAATATGGATTATCAATTGCATGAAACCTCGAGTATATTTACGGGAATTAGAGCGTGGACAGACGGACAGGAACCGAATGCATAAACACGTTTCAACTTTGTTAGAAAGTGTTAAAAAGAGGTTCATAGAGCCTACCTGAAAACATGGGGGCTTCCCTTTCATTTCGTAGATGTACTTTCATTGGATTTAAAAAAAAAAAAAAAAAAAAAAAAGAATTGGTACACGTTTCGGACAACTCTTTTTGGGTCAGCCATCGCTCAAAATTAGTAGCCGTGCCTGCCTTACAGGGGGGGGGGGGGGGTTGTGGTGGGTGGTTATGGACCACCGTCCCTTGAATACTAGGCAAGAGCGCTTACTCAAAAATGGTGGCATCCTAAGGCGGTATTTTTTCAGCGTGTGTAATATCCCCTGAATTTTATTGTACCAAAAACTCACTTGACCATAAGATCATTCCATGTCTTAGACATATATGTTGTTTGCATTAAATATATATGCAATGGTGACATACTTAATTAATAGGAACAAACTGAAAAAGCTACTCATCATAAAATATTTTTAACTTCTTGCTCAAAAAATTCGATTCAGGTTTTTACTCTATATCAAACTCGTATTTAGGAAAGGAAAAATTGGGTTTTTTTTTTTTCTTTTTTCAGGACAATTTCTGACAGAAGAGAAACTCAAACTTTTAAAAAAGAGATCCTTAGAGTGTACTTGAAATTATGGGAGCTTCCCTGCCCATTGTGTAGACATACTTTTATTGGATTTCATGAAAAAATTGGTACACATTTGCACCACCTCTTATTGAGTCAGCCAGCGTTTATAGCCAATAGCCGTAACCACCTAATAGGGGACGTTTGAGGTGGGTGGTCATGGGTCAACCGCCACCTGAGTACTAGGCATGAGTGCTCACTCGAAGATGGCGACTTCCGATTGTGGATTTTTTGCACGTGTGTACGATCCCTTCAATTTTGGTAACAATATTTTTTTAAAGTTTTTTCCGTTTTTTTTTTTTTTTTTTTTTTTTTTTTTTTTTTTTTTTATATAAATAACTAGTTAAATAAATCTGTTATAAAATACTGGTGATTAAATTCAGGGGACCAAACATACTTTAAAAAAAAATCCGCATACGATAGCCCTGATCTTTGTGTCAGCGCTTACACCTATTTTCAGGTGGCGGTGATGGGACTCAATAAATTCATAGTTAATATCTGTCCATCGGTGCCAAGTGAACCGAATTTTCATGTCGTAAAATTGACATGTCAAAGTGTACCTATTGTACACTTAACCTTCAAAACTCATAGTGTCTGCTTGCGTAATAAAGATACACATTGGTGGTCCACTACAACAAACTGTATATACGTACACTATGTGAAAACAAACACATATTATACAAATATATATAAGATATTATAAAAAATAAATGTACCCAGTTAAACTTATGGCATTCACAGACAATTCTCACTAAGTGTATATTCTACTCTTATTTCAAAGAATAATGCCCTCGAAAAATAAATTAAGGGGATTACCCCACACCTTCACCGTTTCTCCTCTTCATAATTAACCAATGAGCCTCAAAAAGTCATCAGAGAAGCGCCTTATCGAAATAAGCCGCTATATGAAATTTGAAGCAAATCGTAAAAATAAAACCAATTATCTAAATTAATGGAGATATACCCACCTCCCCGTTCCCTCCTATATATTTAACCAATGAACTTCCAAATCTAATCAGGTAAGCTCCTTATCAGAATAAACCGGTATACAAAATTTGAAGCAAATCGGATAGAAAAACCCATTTATCTAAATTAAGGGGCTGTTAGCCTCCGTTCCCCCTTTAGATATACACAATGAACCTTCAAATCTGATCAGGGAAACGCCTTATCAGAATTAACCGGTATACCAAATTTGAAGAAAATCTTATAATTATGCAGGAAAAACCCATTTATCTTAGTTAAGGGGGATTAGGCCCCCGTTCTCCCGTTTGTAAATTAACATATGAACTCCCAAAACTAATCAGGGAAGAGCCTTATCAGAATGAACCAAGAAAAAAAATTTGAAGTTAATCGGATGTTAAGAGTTATCGCGTTACGTACAGTCGTGGAAAAAAAGTAAACACCCCCTATTAACTCCTCAACAAATTCACGTAGACAAATGCTACTGGTACCGAACGACTGGAAATAAAGTCTACTTTTAAATGATGTATATAAAATTTTCTTAGGGTGCAATCTACAAATTAAAACGAATCCAAACTTCATTTTTTTCAATGGCAATACCCAATTTTAACAAGATACTCCAAATCTTCAGTTCTTTCTTTCTTTCTAACCGATGACCAGGCCCCTACCTGCCGGGTTGCCCCAGCTTAACGGGTTTAGTACCTGACATCGGGGCGAGTGACGCCTAATCGCCGCGAGCGTCAATAAACCTGACATCGTTGCCTCGATCGTCATCCTATTTGCAGCGCCTACTGCTCGTTTGTGTATACTTTGTTTTGCCGGTTACTTAACGCTATATCCCGTCGTTTGGCACCTGCACATTGCTACTTAAGTTGGTCTCGTAATTTAGAACCTTGATCAGATGACGATACCTTCACCTGGAAAGGCACCTCCAGACGTATAATTCACAGGTAACTTGGAGGACTTTGCACCCACGACGGATTTTACATGCACCAGGTGCCATTAGCGTACATGACGGAATTTTAGACGGCAGATAGCCTGGGTCCTGTGACCAACGGTTACGAGTATAATACTCTGCCAGATTGGCCACCGCTGCCCGATCTAATTGGGATAGCTTGGAATTTTTGAAGCCTAATTTTTGATGCATACTTGTCAAATGAAAATGATTATTATTTTTATTTTATTATATTATTTATTTATTTATTTTGTATGGGGGTGGGGTAGAGAAAACAAAGAATGGGGCTCCGCAGATAGACAAATTGCACCAACTGTTAATTTTTTGGGCCGAATGGATAGGCAAACTTAACGTTGCAAGGGACATAAGACTACGCTTTTCTACCGTACCCCATGGGTAAAAACTGGCTCCCTTGGCTTTGACATTGGAGCGGGTCTGGTAGCTCCTGCAGAAAGCGCATATATAAAGAGAGACGTTGTTCAAAAAAAAAAAAGATAAAAATAATACATAAAATATATATATATATATAAATAACAATAAAAAGATTTAACATTATTTACCTTTTTTTTTTTTTTTTTCGCATGAATAGGTTCTTTATACGCTGCCCCGAAATACGTATCATAGTGATAATTCAACGTGAGCATTTTTTTCCCTTTTTTTTTAAACTTTTATAACCTGAAACAGACATATTTTTAGTATGGGGTTGGGTGTCCCGCTAAAAATCGATGTTTTTTTTTTTTTTTTTTTTTTTTTTTCTCTTTTCCCTACTGTGATATTATGTCTATGTTTTCAATTAGCCATCTGGCCACTGATTTACTCTTTTTCTGTACGTGTTTGTTGTTTGCTAGTTGTCTGTGCCAAAGTTGCTCGTTATTTGTTGTTATTTGGACCAGATGGTGTTGTTGTGTTAGCGGGCAGGATGTAAGTTAGTGTTTAGGGGTTCCAATTTCTCCACATGCTCAGTTTGGTGTGTTTTTGCGTTTAAATCTGTTTTGGTAGTCAGGGAATGCTCCATGCCCCGTGTAAATTTGACTTAATAGTTTGCAGCCCATTAGTCTGCTTGTGTTAACTGTTGGGAAGTATTCATACGTTGTATTGCCCTTGTCCCCGTAATCCCACTCGAACTGCCATTGTTTTATTATAAGCTCTTTGATTGTTCTTTTTAAGTTAGATATTTGTCTTACTAAGTTATATGGTATATTATTCGACTGATTTTGTGCTGCTTGTTTTGCTAATCTGTCGGCATCTTCGTTGCCTTGTTTGCCTACGTGCGCCTTTACCCAACTTATTTTGAACTTTTTATCTGATTTTTTTATTGTTTCGTGTATTGAATCTATTAGTTGTGAAAGGTTTACTAAGTGCTTGAATGGCTGACATGCAGTCCGAGCGAATACTGTATTCTTATCCTGTTGTGTTCCCCCATTCTGCTGCCTTCAGTATAACCAATAGTTCTGCTTGGAAAACGCTATTAAACTTCCTTAGTGGTGCTGACCATGTGTTTATTTTCTTTTCCTTTTCCTTTGCTACGAATGCCGAACCTGTAGCTCCCGATTCCAATTTTGACCCATCTGTGTAAATTGTGATATCTTTAAAGTTGTGTCCTATGGTCGGTTCTATCATTTCCGCCGGGTGTGTGTGCCATATGTTTATTTTTTAACATAGTCTGTATGATTAAGTATTGTTCCGTATAAGTTTACTGTTCCCCTTAGCTTTGAGACTGTGCCGTATGCTGCTTCGTATTTGATTTGTAGATGAATTGGAACCGGGCCTGCTAGAATCTGAAGGGCCGCGGTTGGGGCTGTTTTATATGCCTTTACTATGGCCAGCAGGAAGTGTCTTTGGCAAGTTGTTAGTTCTTCCTCGCTTCTTG
Source organism: Maratus speciosus (assembly GCA_963932465.1). Lineage (NCBI taxonomy): Eukaryota > Metazoa > Arthropoda > Arachnida > Araneae > Salticidae > Maratus > Maratus speciosus. Next base: position 430,982,083 of record OZ010795.1, on the reverse strand, counting down.
TGTTAAGGTTGTGTCCCCAAATTGGGGCTGCATAAGTCAGTGTTTTCTCGACTACTGTTCTATACCAAATTTTCAATAAGTCTGATTTGAGACCCCATCCCCGTGAGACCATAGTGCTCATCATGTTGAACGTGTTCCTAACTTTTGCTGATTGTGTTTGGCAGTGTATTAGCTAGTTGAGATTTTTATGAATTATTATACCTAGGTATTTAATTTGTTCCTTTCCTTCGACTTCCCTGTTGTTAAATTTTATACCCTCTATTTTGTGTGTGTCCTCTGTTGGGAGGTTTCCTATATGTGTTCTGTTTAGATACAGTAGTTCTGTTTTATCCCAGTTAAGTGTTAGGTTGTTAGCTGTGATCCATTCGTTAAATTCTTTAATTATTTTGTTTGCTAATTTGACTAGTTTTGCTTTCGTTTTTGCTCTTGATCTACCCTATCTATATTATAAAGGACAAACATATCTGTGCGTAACGCATACGTCATTCTGCGAATGGCAACACTTTGAAATCTGAAATGAAATTTTGATTTTTCAATTTTCTCTACCGCAAACTTTTAAACTTCTAAACATCGCACATTTTAAATTTTTACACCGTCGTACAAGGAAAAAAATGCTCTTTTAAATGCAGTTTGTTTGAAAGCTGTATCTCAATTTATTTTTGAGATTTTTTTTTTTTTTTTTTTTTTTTTTTTTAGTTTTTAATACCATTTTTCTTATCGTGGCAAAAAAAGTACAGCATTTCTATTCAAATTCATTGAAAGTAAACGGAAAATAGTTGAAAATAGGAGATACTGTATCTTTTTGTTGCCATTTTCTCATAACACCTGAAAAAAAGTTGAAATTAAAATATGGGCTATGTCAAGAATATTGTCTGTTATTCCGTGATAATGACGTCATATGAGTACTTTTCTATAGACGAAGTTTAAGACTGTATTGTAAAAGTGGATTGCTTTAACGGATACAAATGACGTCATTTTATAAAAAAAACGTGTATTTAAATTCTTTAATCTGAATTATGTTTTGTAGAAGTGCGTCATTTTCACAGACCAGCTGCTTTGAAATTCTTCACAGGTGAAAATGCTTCACTTTTGAATGTAATGTAATGTAATCGAAATAACACACTCATAAAACACAATGTTTTACAAAAATTTAGAGTATCTTTATAAACGATAGGTGAAATGAAAATAATAGCGATTTAGATTACAGAACTTGATGATTCTCGCCTGGATGGATTTGCCTCGCCGTGTTAGACAAGCAAATAAATAATTCGTGGTTTAAAATAATATCATATGTCTGAAGTTTTTGTTCAAAATTCTTTCGAATAATAAAATTTTAATGCTATTCTTTAGGACATACTACTATAATTTTATCAAAATAATATAATTTGCTTAATTTAAGTTTTCCTAATTGTATATAATCTATATATTTAAAACACAAATGTGTTTTTTAGTCCACTGCCCTGATCATTCTGCTCAACCAATTTTACTAATGTTTTTTGTAAAGTGAAAGATCTTCATTTGTAGATGTGATCGCACTATCTGTTTTTTTTTTAAATATCCCCACTTTTATATTTTAATTTTAAAAGCATTTCATGAAATTTCTCCAAAATGGTGAAAATTAGATAGCTTTCATTATTGCAGACAAGAGAGAAACAATGAAGTTTTTTTAATCTTTATTCATGCTACTTTCTGATAAAAATTCAAAATTGTTGGTAAAAATTGTTGTATAGGGTTTAGTGTCTCAAAATCCCATTAGGAGCAGAATATTATATTAGGGGCATAATAACGGAAAATGACATACTGCTTTTCAAAACAAGCATTTTCCCTCATAAATTTTCTATATTGTTTTTCCTTCTGCATGTATACTGATACTAAGTTTCAGACACTAGATGAAATGCTTATTTAAATGAAAATGAAGTCATATTTAAAAGAAAATGATATTTTTCTTAGATAAAACTAAACATTTTAACAGAAATGCGTTTAGAAAACGTAAATCACGGAAATTTTTACTCTCAGGAATTGAGATTAGAATCTCAAGTCCTGAGAGTAAAAATTTCCCTGTTCACATAAAAGATGTTGCTGACAATCGTGACTTTAAGTTTTGAGTTAAAATTATTTTTAAATGATCAAAGAAAATACATTTTTTTTTAAATGATGAATATGGATATGAGAAGTGTGTATGCAAATTTTGAGAAAGTGAAAATTGCTGTTTTTCATTCCGGAATACAAAGCATAACAGCCTCAATTGATAACCACATCCTAATAACTGATATTTATTATATTTTACGGACTAAGTATCTATATTATAAAGAACAAACTTATATGTGGGTAACGCTGACGCCATTTTGCGAATGGCAACGCTTCACGATCAAATTTCGGTCTTGAAATTTTCGCTACTGCAATTTTTTAATCTTCTTACCATCGTATATTTTCAATTTTCGTTGCATAGGGAAAAAATTTACTTTCAAATGCAATTTGTTTAAAAACTGTATCTTAATTGACTGATGTATTATATTTTCTAAAATAATTTTTAAGTATGATTTTTTTTAATGTTTATCTTATCACGTGCCGGTTTCAATACATAATAATAATGAACATTTTCCACATAAAGCAACAAACATTGTTCAGCATTTGTTTCTGACTATTTTTGCATAACGAAATTAATACTTCCTTTATAAACAAATAACATAATAATATTTAAAAAATCCACCAATCTAACATATTTGTGAAAGACAAATTACCGAAATTAATACTTCTTTTATAAACAAATAAAAGGATAATATCAAAAAAACACAAATTTAATGTATTTGTAATCGTACAATTTAAATTTTTTAGATCACCAAATGGGATTTTTTTTTCAAATGGAATTTGTTTGCAAAGTTCATCTCAGTTTACTGATTGTCTATGGTTTTAAAAACAATTTTAAAGCATGAAATATTTTTTTAATTTATCTATATCGCGCGGAGCTCGATTACGAAAGATTAATCCGTTTGCAATTAAAACAAAATAAAGAGTTCATCATTTCCTTACGGCTAATATCCATTAAAAAATTCCCTATGAATAAATAATTAAAATAATATATATAAAGCTCAGACTTAACAGACATGTATAAGCTTTGAAATTATCAGAATATAAAAGGATGCATGCCATAAGTAGCAAAATCTTGGTCAAATAACTCTTAGCAAGCGGCTATTAAGAAAATATCGCTTTTCATAAATTTCAAAAATTTATTTGATTGTATAATTCGTATTTTCCATATGAAAAATGCTTTTTTAATGTAATTGGGCAATCTAAAAAATTTATTGCACATAAAAAAAAATATTAGTTTTCAATTAAAAAAAATGTTTTCCCCTATATTCTTTAACCCGGGAAGCCCGGGTACGATGCCCTAGTATATATAAAACCTAATGAAACGCATTTTATGAAACGGAAGAATGTAACGAAAGTATGAAACGCAAGTATGAATCGTCTGATTAAACAACTGGTTATATTTCACGGCGATTTCTCCTAAAATATGGAATACTTTGCGATGAAATTAACACCAAAAATCAATATTGATCCGCAGATTTCAAAACTGGTATTAGAATTTTTAAATTCGAATTAGTTTTCGAAATATTAATTTTTTTCTAATTTTATATACATTTTTCTAATGATGGCAACTCAAATTTTAATAATAACTGATATTTCTTTTCGTATTTCAGAAAGATTATTTTTAATTAATTTTTGACCCGTTTGGCCTCACTTGAATCTATGCTAAAAACATTTTTTTTTTTCATTACCATTTTATTTAATACAAAGCTTTCATTTCAAACTGAAAAATTTAAAATCAATGGCTTTAACTTCTTTCTTTTTTTTTAAACGAAACGAAAAGAAAAATATGTCATATACGCACCGGGTTACTTAAATAGCGCCAAAGGGCGTTGTTTTACCTGACATGGTAACCGGCTACTGTTGCTTATTTATTTACCTTTATTTTCTTTTTATTTAAAACAAAAAAAAGTTATAAATTGCTTTGTTCTGTAGTTATTAATTAATTATTTTTATTTATTATTAGTTCATTTTAAAAATAATAGAAAATAATTTAAAAATACATATACATATGTAACTGGTATTCGAAAACGAGGTTTTCGCCAAATTGTCGTAAAAAAAAACCCATGCCAAACCCGATTAAATATTGCAAGAAATCCTGACATTTAATTTCAAATTCAAAGCAATGTTTTCAATGTACTCTTAGTTTTCCAGTCGACCAATTTCGACAAATTATATAAATCGCCAAAGCACTCGCCAAATTATACAAATTGACATAATTTTTATTTTAAATAAAGAAAAAACAAATAAAGGCACAGATGTCATATACGATATTGGCGCGGTTTTTTCTGACGCCAATGTCGTATACGCAAAGGTACTTAACCCTTAACCGGAATCGTGGGTCCATTTTGACCGGACAACGACAAAAAAAAAGTTTCATTTTGAAACGCGCGCATCAACACTTAAAGAACTAAATTAAAAATATATATATATATAATTTCAAGATATATATGAATAAAAGTTGATTTATACAGTACATGAAACTTTTTTCAATGCGCTTATAACCCATCAGAGTGGTAATTTCATATATATTAGAAAATAACTTGGATTTTAATTAAAGGGTCCTTTTGGACATAAGATTCCACTAATGTGGAACAATTTAGCGATTCCGGTTAAAGGTTAACTGACGCCAAAGTATAGTTATTTTGCTTGATATGGTAATCCGGATGTTGTTGTTTATGTTGGTGATGCCTCGCCAATATGGGGAGTATATGACATCTGTGCCAAAATAAATTAGTATAGCATTGGGCACAGATGTCATATACGCCCCATATTGGCGCGATTTTTTTCTGACGCCAATGCCATATATGCAACGGGTACTTAACTGGCGCCAAAGTGTCGTTATTTTGCTTGATATGGTAACCCGGACGTTGTTGTTTATGCTATTGATGTTTTCGCCAAATTGCCGTCGGAAAAAAGTCGCGCCAATATATATAGCTTGTATATGACATCCGTGCCTAGCATTGATAAAAAAAAATAAAACGTCGAAATAAAAATCCCTTGGGGGTGTAAACACGTGTAACTTCCTTACAGTCAAGTGAATGTGACATTTACGATCAACCATTATCGGCATTTAATCTTATAGTCTGGCGATAGATTTTTGGTCGATGGGATAACCAAGTAGTACCGTTTTAATTTACCACTCGAAAAATAAAAAAATGCTAACTGGCGATTTAAAAAAGCTATTGGCGAGATTTGCACCCGGCTAACATAAAAGTATCAATAATTCTTTGTGATCATTTCATCTTTTATGTAGTTTTATTCGAAAAAATAACTTTGATTCTTTAATCAAAATGAAATCCTTTCTTAGGAAAAGCGAAGTGTTGTAATTGTTTATGGCAGTTACATGACTTGGACTATTGTAATATAAGTGAAATCATGGCGATAGAATAATATTTGGCGACTTATCGCCTGTGACTGGCTAACATTAAAGTGCCAAAATGACCGCCTGGAATATAAAAAGTGAAGGAATCCGCCCACAATTGTTGATAATAGTCACATGACTTAGGATATTATTATAGAGATCATTTTGAATTCTAAAAACAGCGCAAAGAAAAATATTTCCTAACGATTAAAAGTTTATTTACAAGTGACTATTAAAAACAGAAAAAAAACCCTTTAAAATTACTATTAAATGAGTACGTGTTACAAGCAGGAAAATATTGAAAATTGTACTTATACGTGAATATTAAAAGAGAAAGGAAACTTTAAAATAATAAATACATTAATATGCGTTTAACACTTTCAAGGGAAAGGCACTTCTATTCGTAAAATGTTGAAATCAGTAAATGGCACCAGAATTTACAAACAAATTTCGAAATACGAAAATGCTTTTGTTCACGTAATAATAAAAGGAAAATTTTCATTCCAATATTCTGGTGCATTTAAGAATTAAAATTAAGTGGTCCAAAAATGAACTACCGCCATTGAAGGGGTTAAAGCGGTAAATTGTAGTAATTGTAGTAAATTGTATTATGTGAATCGTTTTATAACGCTGTTAAAAAATACCGGGAGGCAAAGACTCTGTTTACTTAATTCATTTTATTTTAGCTTCCTTTCAAATGTTTAACTGGTCTTCTTTAATCAAACACGAAAACAACCGTTGGATGTCTTAATAGCAAATGATTCGGCCTTAAATGTTTGCAATCAAAGGGAATTGAATGGAAACCCGTTTACAGGGAGATCGCTATAGGTTTTTTCAATTATAATTCAATCTTCTCTAATTTTTTTTAAAACCGATCAAATTAGCGTGCTTTTAGATTCTTCTGTGTCTGAATGGGGGTTGGCGAGCGTAGCTTGCAGGGGGCAGAGCCCCCTAGTATTTAAATAAATTCATCTGCAAATACTTGTATTCTTACGCCACTCCCCCATTTTTTCTTCAGTGCTGTGTCTGCTATTAGCAGCCATAGCAGTGGCCCAAGGCAGCTGCCTTGTGGGCAACCGCCGAATGTTTGTTTTGTTGTTTTTATCCCGTTCGCTTCTAGGGTTATGAATCTGTCTTTTAAAAAAGCTTTTTATCCAGTTTGTCAGGTATATAGGGCATGGTGATTGCTTTAGATTTTCGGCTATAATGGACCATCTGATGTTTTCAAATGCTCCCTTTATATCCATGGCTATTAGCAATGTTTTGTAGTCTTCCTCCTTGTCCTTTTTTATACTTTTTATAAGGTTGTTTAGTGCGTGTTCGCATGAGATTGCTTGTTTAAAACCGTATTGTTTTTCACTACAATATTTGTTTATTGTCCGGTGGTGTGTTATCCTACCATGTATAATTATTTCTAGTATTTTGCTAAAAGCCAGCAAAAGGCATATCGGTCTGTAGTTTTTCGGTTCTTTTGGGTCTTTGCCTTTTTTGTAGAATAGAACTACTGTGCCTATTTTAAATGATTTAGGGAAATAATTTAGATATAGGCAGGTGTTGTATAATGTTAGAAGTAGTTCTGGTGCTGCTCTATAGATTCTTTTTGTTAGGTTGTAGTAAATGTAGTCATAACCTGGGGCTTTGTTTTGTTTTATATTTTTTTATTATTCTATTTAGTTCTTGTTTTGTTATTAGTGGTGGTTTAGATTAATTATTTTCTGGTATTAGTTTGTGCTCTATTGATGGGTCCGTTAGATATAGGTTGTTTAGGAAATGGTTCAGCATTTTTTTTATTGTTACTTCTTGGTCGTTTGGCAGTATATTAACGAGTCTTGAGGGGCTTGTTTTCCTGCCTGATGATAGTTTATATTGCTGGCCATATGTGTTTGTGACTTCTTCGCAGTATTTTTTCCAGGAGTCTTTTTTTGCTTTTTGTACAATTTTTTTTTTTAGTTTTGCTCGCTCTTTTTTGTACTCTATATGAAGTTTTTGTCTGATTTCGCCGTCTTCTTTCTTTTGGAATCTTCTCCTGAACGCTCTTACCCTATTTCTTGCTACTTTGATCTCTTGTGTCTACCACTGTGGTGCTGATAAAATCGGGGTTTTCCTCTGTTTGTAACAGGAAAAAGCTATTGATGTCATTTCATTCTGTAATCTTAAGGTTATACTATCAAGCTTGTCTATATGTGTTGTTTTCCTTAGTTCCTTTATGTATTTATTTCTTATTTGCTTTATTTTTTTCTCAAATTTTGCGTGTTTGCCGTATTTAGTTTCCAGCCTATGTCTTTCATAGCATGCGTTATCAAATTTAATTTTAAATTTTATATATTTATGATCACTACCAGATTCATCGTCACTTACCTTCCATTCTGTGATTTGTTCCCCTAGTATTGGTGTCACTATGGTTAGATCTGGCCATACTTCTAATTTCTTTTTTCCTCTTACGGTACTGAACTATGCTGGCGCCCCTGGTGGGTTTTTGACGAAGAGTGAATTCAGGAGAAGGAAGTCTGTGAGTTTCTTTCCTCTGTCGTCAATATCTGCATATCCCCATTGCTGCGAGTGTGTGTTAAATCCCCTGTCAGTAGTATTACACACTCGCCTATCTTCAGGGTGTCTTCCACTTCCTGGAGCACTGTTTCGATTTCTACCGACGGGGGAGCATAAACATTTATTATTGTTATTGTACCAGTTTTGTTTTCCATTTTTATTGCCGTTGTGTATTCTTTTTCTGCTATAATAATTGGGTTAGTTCCTATTCTTGTTACAATAGCTGATCTATTTGTTTTAGTTTTAGGTATATTCCAGCTGTTATCGCTGAATGATGTTATTTTACCAGATTTTTTGTTTTGGTAATAATCCTGTTGGAGCCCTATGTTTATTTGTTTTTCCCCCATGTAGCCCACCAGTGAATTGGTCGCATGAAAACTGTTGTGGAGGTTTATTTGTATGAATTGAATATTATCATGTGGTTGTTTGTCTTCGTTTGAGTTGGTGTTTTCTGTACCACTTTTTTTATTTTGTGCATGTTTTCTTATCCCTCGAGTGCCTCTTGGGAACGTGTACGTTTTACCTACGGATTGTTCCATAATTGATTCTTTTTAATTCTTGTACCCTCTGTTCTCTTTCTTGAATCTCTGCTTCTGTCCTCCTGTACACCCGCGTGATTCCCCTGAATGTGTTTATTGTAACTTTATGCCTAGGCACCTAATTTCAAGTCATTTGTTTGATAAGATTTTGAATTATAAACATTCAAAATTTGGTGCTTCTAATGTTAAATTACATTTTCATATTTTTATTTATATCTCCTAAAATTATGCTCCTAATGTGTTAATTGTTTTTGTAGCAATAATACTAGCATACCCAAACATAAATACGCTGAATTTGCAATTTTTATAATTTTATAATATGAATTATGAAATTATTATTCGAAAAAATTATGAATTGCAACCTACAATTTTTTTGATGGATTTAGATTTATTAAGTCCTACTTTTTGGAAATTCAAAATTTCACATTTTTCTTCCGAGTAGTTTTCAAATTATGCTTAAAAACGGCAAAATTTTGGTTTAATGGGCCGTCTATGATAGACGTGAGTAGATATTTTGAAATGTATTCTGCTGTCCTGGAATCTAACAAGCTTCATTGACTCCTATGAGTTGCACTTAAGGGGCCTTGATCAAGAAGAAGGCTCTCTAGGTTAACAATCGAGTATGGAACTTCAATTTGGATACAGCCCTTAAAATACGCTCGTTTTAAAGTAATTAATTTCTTCGAAACTTATGTTACGAATTGCATAAGAATTTGTTTTTAGGCTAACTGAAGGGTGTAGAGTTCATTTATGCTTTCAGAATTGTGTACTGCTATTGAAAGAAACAAAGTTAAGGTTTGTTTTAATATGTAGATAGCCAATAAATGTCAGATTACTAATATGTACACCGGTACTAACTATACTACTTACTAATATGCAATTTCTTCTTATCCGGCGTATCTTCTTTTAATTCTTCTATTATGAAATTCAGTTGTTTTCTAAAACCACTTTTAACAGTTTTTCTTAATTTCTCATTTTCACTTAAACTTAAAGCCATCACTTTCTCAAAACATGTCCTGTTTGCGGACGCCACTAAATGTTAGATTACTAATATGCACACCAGCATTCAAGGTTCTTTACTTGATTGAGAGTTCCATAGAAGTGCGAAAATGATAAGCATAAAATAGATGTCTCTATTCAAATTGAAAAACTATAACGTTTACACGTTTCGTTAAAAAATACTACTATTAACCTTATTCTATAGAGACCTATAGTTATAATATTCAAAATCGCTTGACTTTATTTTTTAAATATATTATCCGCCAGCTACATCTTTGGAACACAAAACAATTATATAAAAATATAAAACTATTGTTGCCAACAATATCAAAATAGTAAAAACAAATAAAATAAAATAAATATGATAAAGTTTCTGAAAAACATTGAGATCCATTACCTGAGATTTATTCTGTTGAGCTGAACCAGGTTTCAGACCAGATGCTATAATCACGAAGGTTAAGTGGGTGAGAAAGTTCCACCAGATTCGTACGGGATAGCTCAAATGGCAGAGCACTGGAGGCTTCAGCCAGGAGATCCCTGGTTCGAATCCTGGTCCGGACATTTTTCGCCCAGCTGGAAATTTACATCTAATATGATTTATTTACCAATTAGAATAATTGTGTTAAAATTAATCTAGTGTAATTTCGTATCCAGCGTTTTCTGGAGTTCCATTACCTGAGATTTATTCTGTTGACCTGAACCAGGTTTATTGTAGTGGGAAGTACCCACTACAATAAATACCCTCATTTTTTATGGCTATTGTGTGTTTAGTAAAATAAGCTGCATTCTAAAAAACACTGAGTAAGAAACCTTTTTTCTTCCGGAGCTGGCCGGAAGGACTTTTTTTTAATTGTAGTTTTTGTATATTTCATTCTACATGATAGAATACTATTATTATAGTTACAATTACTTTCTCATATTTTTCTCGTACACTGTCTCGTCTTCCGTTGAATTTGATTATTCTTAATGGAAACAAGGCGAAACCTACTTTCGATTTTAAATGCTAAAATGACTCTTATTACTTTTCTTAATAAAGGACTTCTAGAATATTTTACCAAATTTTTAGGTAACTTTCATTACAGAAAGCTACCTATTGCAGCCCTTCTGAGGAAAGCAATTCCAAAAAAATAATATATTTTCACCGATCATAACACACGAACCCACCCTCCGTTCAAATGTTGATATATGTATATATATATATATATATATATACTAGCTGTGTAACCCGATCTATTGACGGGTGTTCGTTCATGAATTTAAATCTGAAAACAAAATTAAAAATGAAAATCGATACAACCAAATTTAAGTTTATCAATATAAAAATATGTTATACACTATGACGCAAAAGTTTAGACAATGAAGAAATTCTTACATACTTTGAAAAATATTTATTCAATTTTCAAATCACTGCTTGAAATTAATGTGCTGTACATATAAACAATATTTATAACAAAGAAAAGTGGAATTGTGCATATTGCAATAAATTAAATGGTAACAAAAATAAACTGCTGTCTCAAAAGTTTAGACACAAATTAAATAAAATCGAAATAAACAATTTTTAAAACCTGGTTGCGCATCCATGCTTATGTATTACGTCATATACACGAGATTGCATGGAAGAAACTAAATCTTGCATAGTTTGTGGATCGATATCGTACCATGCATTCTCAATAGATGTCTTAAGTTCCTTTTCAGAAGAGTATTGTCTAGCGTTGCTATAAACTTTGCGACACATGATGCTCCAAAGGTTTTCTATAGGGTTAAGATCTGGGCTACATGCTGGCCAGTCGAGAACTCTTATATTATGGGAATTAAACCAAGATTTTGAATGTTTTGCAGTGTGAATTGAAGCATTGTCTTGCTGAAATTCCCACTGAGGACCCCCTAGAAGCTCAGCAAATGGCAGTAGGTTTTCTTCTAATGTCTGTGTATAATGCTGTGAAGTTTGACGACCACTGGTGAAGGTCAGAGATACTTTTCCATTATAGCAAAAGGCTGCCCAAACCATCACCGAGCCCCCTCCTTGTCTGCGACTAAAAAAACGTCGAGGTTCCTTCCGCAAGTCATGCCAATACGATAAACAACCATCTGGACCATCCAGATTCCACTTTTTTTCATCGCTAAATATGACTGACTGCCATTTCTCTCCATATGACATATGCTTTCGAGCCCACATAAGTCTTTGTAACTTATGATGTGGTTTCAGAGCTGGTTTCTTCTGCATTTTGCTATAAACGATTGTTCCTTTTTCCAAAATTCGTCTACGAATCGTATCCTTTGATACAGAGAGTCCCGATGAGCTTTGAACTCCACGTACGCTCATTTGTTGAGTACTCGCTAGTCTCTGTATCAGGCGATCCTCTCGTACATTTGTCACACGTGGCCTCCCAGACCGACATTTTGCTTTATATTCGGAACCACTCGATAAAACTCAATAAATAGATTTTTTTGACCTATTAATAATAGCAGAAATTTCAGAAACGCCCTTCCCTTCACCTTTCAACTGCCAAATCCTTGAAACCTCATTCACTTGAATTTCTTTAGCTCTCGGCATGTCGACTATGAAGCGCAATCGTTTGCAGAACTTAAGTACTCCAAATTTGTGACATCATCGATTCTAAATTTGCATATGCCAGGGAATATTCAAAGAAATTTAGAATAGTGTCTAAACTTTTGCGACAAGCACATTTGAATTTTTATGAAAAAAATTAGTATTATAGCAAATAAAACGACTGTCTTTTGTACATAGCATTTTAAATCAGTTTTTGAATATATTTACAGGTTTTTGTAATTCTGACGTCATAATTCTACATTTTAAAGCTGAATGACGTCATTGTCTAAACTTTTGCGTCATAGTGTATTTGTTAAAAAAGTAATTACACAACTAACATGGAATATTTATCTACACAAAAAAATCAGGTATATATTATAAAATCAATAAAAGTAAGTATTTGCACAAACAAATTAAAGTTGGGAATGTAAAATTCAGTTATAAAGTCGATATTTACACAACCAAAAAATATTTCTTAAGAAAGAATGAAATGTACAGTCGTGGAAAAAAAAGTAAACATCCCCTACTAACTCCTCAACAAATTATTGTAGACGAAAATTACTGGTACCGAACGATTGGAAATAAAGCCTACTTTTAGATAACGTACATAAAATTTGCTTAGGGGGCCGTCTACTTATTAAAACGAATCCAAACTTCATTTTTTCCCACAGCAATACCCAATTTTAACGAGATATTTCAAATATTTGGTTCACACTATGTGTAGACACCAAATTTCAAGTCATTTGAATGGTAAGTTTTCGAATTATAAACATTCAAAATTTTGTGCTTCTAATGTTAAATTAGATTTTCATATTTTTTTTTTATAACTTCTGAAATTATGAGCCTAATGTTCTATTTTTTTGTGTAGCAATAATACTAATATACCCAAACATAAATACGTTGAATTTGCAATTTTTATAATGTTCTGATATGAATTATAAATTATGAAATTAATATTCGAAAAAATAATGAATTGCAACCTACAATTTTTTTGATGGATTCAGATTTATTAAGTCCTGTTTTATGGAAATCCAAAATTTCACATTTTACATCCAATTAGTTTTTAAATTATGCTTAAAAAACGGCAAAATGATGGTTTAACCCCTCGAGGGGCAAACAATTACGTTTGTAAAATGCTGAATTCCCACCGGAATCGTTGAAAAATTCTATTTCAAAATAAGTAAAATCAATTTTACGGCTTTTTTCAACAAAGTTAGAAAACTAAAATTTAATAAAATTTTTCTGGTGTAAAACTTCATTAATCGTAGGTGGCATATAATATATACCGGTACCCCTCAAGGGGTAAAGGGACGGTCTATGATAGAAGTGACTAAATATTTTGAATGTTCTTATGCTATCCTGTAATCGAACAGTTTTAATTGACTGCTTAAGTTGCCTTGATCAAGAAGAGATCTCTCTCGGTTAACAATCAAGTACTGAACGTAGTTGATTTTTAACCGAGGATATGGATACAGCCCCTAAAATACTCTCGTTTTAAAATAATTAATTTCTCGGAAATTTATGGTACGAATTGCATAAAAATTTGTTTTTAGACTAATTGAAGGGTGTTGAGTACATTTATACTGTCAGAATTGTGTACTGCTATTGAAAAAAACAAGAAACAAAAAGTTATGGTTTGTTTTAATATGTAGATGGTCCCCTAAACAATTTTTTTATACATCATTTAAAAGTAGACTTTATTTCCAATCGTTCGATACCAGTAACTTTCTTCTATGATAATTTGTTGAGGAGTTAGTAGGGGGTGTTTACTTTTTTTTCAACGACTGTATATCGTCATTGCAAAAAATCTGAAAAAATTGAAAAAATTAAAAAAACTCCCTTCTATATATAAATAAAAGTAACGCTTTGGAAATGGACCAATGAAAATCTGCGTAGATATCGCGAAACGCATTTAACTGGTCAACTCTTTCTGACGCTATAAGGGTGTTACTAAGGGGGAGGGGACCGGGCTCTGGTGCCAAACTTTGCCAAGTTTGACGTCAACTTTGCGATACATCGCCAAACTTGGCGACCAAAATTAGTCGCCAAAAGGGATGCCAACTTGGACTATTTCCAATATTTCGCCAAATTTCCATAGACAACTATTGAAATCCAATAGGGTTTACTTGATTGCAGAAAATCAACAAATTGGGATACTTCAATGCAACAAAAACTAATATTAGTTTATACATAGAGATTAATTAAACTATTTACATTATTTTTAAGCACAAACACTAACTATTAACAGTATTCGTAACACTATATATATAATATTTTTAATTCAAATAAATTATAAATTTTATTTTTGTTTAATGATTTTATATTTAATAATTCTTATAATTATGAATGTAAGCTCTGTAAGCTCTATGATTATGTGCTTCTGGATAAGGAAATAAAATTTTCTCGAGTTTGGGAGGAGGGCGTTTTTAGCAAGTGGAATCTAAAAATTGAATGCATGGAAAATGAGGAATCACGAAGCGACCCAGAATGGAAGCGCGAAACAATTACGTCTGGGGTTGGCTACAAAATAGGAATTGCTTCACGATTACGCAGGGGATTGGTGAGCGTAGCGAGCAGGGGGCGGAGCCCTCCTAATCTTTAAATGCCTTATATACTGTAAAAAAAGTTTTCCTTGTTTTGGTCCGTCCTTGACCCAAACACGTGCACATCCTCTAAAAGTTGCTCTTGAAAAGGCTACATACCCACATGAAAAATATGAATGGGGCAAATAGATTCCAGCATTTTTCAAGGTTTGACACTGATATTTATTGATAGTCATAGCAAAGGCGATCCTAAGTGGAAACTGACGACGCGTAACTGGAAAGGTAAACTGTTATTCTACGGGGTAAGCATAATCATCGGTATGAAAACACGGGTGCCTATTTTATGTACTGTCAAAACTTCTGCATCTATAACATTTTGCGATAACCTTCTGACAATTAAACGTGTTCCATTACAGAGACCACTGGACGGATTCATGTTCCTAAGCAACATAACAATAACGTTAACTTTAAGGTTTGAGTGGTGTGGTGGCATTCCAGAAGGTGTTAAACTATTTATGAAATCCATTTGCAAATTGTTTTGTTCTTCTTCATCATCACAAAGTATTATATGAGCACTAAAATAAGTTTTGACTTGGCCAGGTACTTTTCGTAAAACTTCCTGATTCAATCTCAAAGAAACCTCATTCTTGGGACACAAAATGGCTCTTTCCGAAAGATGATGAAGATCAATTTCAGACGAACCAAAAATATCATCCACTATAGAATACTGCACTAAACATTCTCGAGGTATTTCAATAATATCTTCTTCGAGTTCATAATCATTAGTCAACCGACCATCCTCCAGGCAAATGAGCCATTCCACGAAATCAAGTTCTCCCGGGTCCGTTCGCATATTTGTAACCAGATTGAACTGTCAAAATGTTGGCCAGAGAAAAGAATTCTTGATACAACTATCAAAAATAAGTGTTTTGTTTGTATGTATAACCAAAGGTAAAATCTGCCTCCAGTCACCTACAAGAATAAATACTTTGCCCAAAAATGGGACATCACTGCCATCCAAATCTCGCAGAAGTCTATCAACAGCATTCAAAGCATGAATAGGTGCCATATAGTATATTCATCCGATATAATGAGCTTAGCCATTCTCAGTAATCTTCCTTCAGATGTATTTTGCCGAATTTTTGAAGCTGAATTATCCAATATGGGGAGTGGTATTTTAAACTGAGAATATGCAGTTCTTCCAGCTTGCAAGAGTATCGATGCAATGCCTCTCCATGCAACGGGAATAGCAGTATGTCCCATTCCACTGACGTAGTGTAGCAAAGTATTGAATTAGAAGGTTTTTCCTGATCCCGCAA
Organism: Maratus speciosus; assembly: GCA_963932465.1. NCBI lineage: Eukaryota > Metazoa > Arthropoda > Arachnida > Araneae > Salticidae > Maratus > Maratus speciosus. The sequence continues at coordinate 430,966,133 of OZ010795.1, read as the reverse complement.
AACCATTGACAATGAAAACCTTAGCAACAGTAGCATAATCATTTGAATACTTTCAATGACAGTATCAAAAATTATACGTTGATCCGGATTTAGCGTGTTTAACAATCATTTCCCCTCTGGTCCTTCTTCTTGTAAGTCATAGACATCGCATTCCACAGAGTTGTACAGGTTTGAGGGTTCAGGTAATTAAAGGTTCTGAAGTGGCACGTTGTGTGTGCGCAGATGATTGGCTATGTCTTGAAGGGCTCTGTCTCTATTCTCTTGTAGCGGTAGATGGCGAGCAAAATCTTCTGAGAGTTCTGACTTAAACTGTTCCCATAACTGAATCGGTAAATTTGGATTGCCAAAGACACATATAAACGAAAACACTTGTCTAAGTTTGGATGGAATTTCAAAACCACATGCTTCAGTTAAACATATGTTGCCATTCATCATCATCTTCTATTAAATTTCTAGCACGGCATGCACCGTTGAATGTTTCATACACAGTTTCACCCTTACGTCCTTAACTACTCGAAAGTCTTGGCACCGGGAACATGACAAGACAAAGCAGCATACGAAGATGTAATCGCTCAATATCATTTGGGCTTGCAGAATACATCCTGATACTATGAAGTTACCTAATATAACACGCCTTTACCACACATTGTCTTTCCATACAAAGTGCTTTGGAATTTCTGTATAGAGATAGACCTTTGCTGAAGGATCAGACCTGTTAAGTAGAAACCAAGCTGTGAGCATGGTGTCTTTATTTCTTGCTCTTTCAAAAGCTTCACGTTTCTTCGCTTCCCTAAAATACACAGATTGCATGTCTTGTAGATGCACCGGCAATCTAATAATAATATGGGACATGTCCTGCATGGTCTTCTCAAGAGAAGTCGCCACATTGCCTCTGGTGATAAAACATATCGTTCATTTAAGCGTGGTGTACGTAATAAGTATATCTCGAAAAATATTTTTCTACTACTGTATATATTTTTTAATGAAATTTAATTTATTATGTTTTTATGGCATCAGACGTTATGAAATGATATCTTTGGAATAAGAGAATAAATAGAATAAAAAGTTTTTCTGGTGTTCATGATAAAAAGTTTTTATTTTTTATATATATATTTTTAAAATAAGGTAATAATTAAGTGCAATAAAGTAATCTCTAATTATTTGCATGCGAGGTAAAAGAATTATCGTAATACCCGCTACATCTTCTTACTGTTGCAGCGTGGCCTATGTCTTATGAATATCTCACATTGCAGTAAACATTTAGAGCTGGTTTGAACTCGCGCGACTACGGATTGAACATAAAAAAGGCAAAAATTCGTCAAAAATATAAAATAAAATAGAAGAAAATCGATTTAAAATTTTCAAATTTTTTGCCCCAATCGCTCATGGGCCTCCTACCAGCAACCTGTGTGCAAAATTTCGTAGCCCTTTGGTTTCCGAGTTTTGTGGTTAGAAACATACGCGCACAGATTTTAATGGTATATATATATATATATATATATATAATTCTGACATTTTCATGCTGTAACTCTCGTACTTATGAACCGATTAGATTGTAACTTGGTGTGTACATAGTTCATACAAATTTCTCGACCGAGTTTGTTGGGCAGCTTCATCTGCCATCTTGTTTCAAAATGGCGGCTATTTAATTTTTTTAGTTTAAAATTATGTACAAAATAATTAGAAACTGAAAAAGTTTTTTTCTTATGTGTTTGACTTTGGTACAAAGATTTCGGATATTTTTTTTATATATATATCTTGAAATATAGCTGAGTTATAGCACTTTGAATTTCTGCTTTGGCTGACATTTGTCACTCGATAACACGAATATTTATGAACAGATTTAGATGCAACTTGGTGCGTACATAGTAAATACCAATGTCTCGACCGAGTTCGTTGGCCAACTCCATCCGCCGCCTTGTTTCATAATGACGGCTTTAAAAATGTAAAACAAATTTTTAATTTAAATTGGGGTACAAAGAAATTAGAAATTGGAAAAGATTTTTTTCTGAAGTATTTTACCTTGATTGAAAGATTTCGGAGCATTGTTTGTTTCACCTATAGCTTAAAAAAATGGCTGATTTATAGGATTTTGAATTTCTAGTTTGGCTGCATTTTGAAATGATCTGATTTTTCTAACGTGTTAACACGCATATTTGTTAACCGATTTGGATGTGACTAGGCGTGTGCTTAGTATAAAGCAATGTTTGGAGCAAGTTTGTTGAAAGAAAATAAGTTCATTGGCTATCTTCATCTGCCATCTTCTTTAAAATGACGGCCATTTAATTTCTTTTTTATATTTAAAACGTGGTGCAAAAAAATTAGAAAATGAAAAAGGTTTTTTCTAAAGGGATACCTTGACCTTGATACAGGGATTCCGCAGTTTTTTTTTTTTTTTTTTAGTTTTGTCTTTATCTCAAAAAATTTCTGAAATATATCAGTTTGAATTTTTAATGTGGCTGAAATTTTGAAAAATCTGAATTTTCGCCTTTGGCAGCTCTCATATATATCATTAGATTTCTCTGTGAGTGAGCATATGCACAGGAATTACTAAGGTTATCGACCAGGTTCATTGGTTAGCTTCACAAATCATGTTTTTTTTTTAAATCTGTTAAATTATCGCGTTCTACTAATTGGAGCTTCGTGTGTTTCAATAATATCAGCTGGCTTTAAAGAATCTGAAAACTACCCCTTTCTCCCCAGAAGGACTTTTTATTCAACAAGGAGAGGGCCAACCTTGTTCTTCACATATTTTGATTATTTTAATATATTTTGTAGGGTACAGAGCCCTTAGTGTCAGGTTGAACGGAATTTATCCAACGCTCCTTAGTTCTTGAAAAACCGGGGGGTTTAATAATAGTACACAACTTAAATACTTACTTAGCAAGATGAATGATAGGTTGGTCGTAGCTCAGTTGGTATGGCGTTTGCCGGCTGATCCGCAGGCCCGGGTTCGATGCCTGGATGCACTACATTTGTTTTTCTCATTTTTTGTTTTATAAATATACTTGTAAGTATAATTAAAAATCTCATTGTCAATCATAATTTATAATATTGTATATCAATTATAATTTTAACCTATTTAATATTTTACTTTTAACTAAATAGTTGTATAAATCATCATAAAACTGTTAATTTTTAAAAATCACTTTTAAAATGTATTTCATATATTCTTTATCGATGAAATGATACTGAGCAATTGTGTCAATTCGTGATTTTAAAGAAACTTCATCTACGCATTGCTTTAACAAAGGAAGTCAATGCGATAATACTATTATTCTGTTTTTAAAGTAGAAAGCATAATTATATTAAAAATTACCATCAGATTTACATTACAACCAATTTTTTGCATATTAAAGTTTTTTAAATTTATAATACGTATGGTTGCGCTTTCAATTATTTTGCTTTCACCTTTGTCTTCTTTCTGCTTTTATTTTTATTTTATTTGAATATTCTTTTATTTTATCATAACTAGATGGCACCACAACAGATTTTGTCACGATTTCGGAATTTTTATCATTCAATAATAGATCCAATTTCTTTTTAAACCTCTTTAAAGGATGAGAAATAACAGTTTAAAAAAAAAGATACATTTAAGTTTGTTAACATTATAATTAATGTATGACATTAAAATTTGTAATTGAAATTATTAAATTATAATTACAAGTATATTTATAAAACAAAAAATGAGAAAAACGAATGTAGCGCGTTTGGGTACCGAACCCGAGCCCGCAGATCAGCCAGCGAACGCCGTACCAACTGAGCTACGACCAACCTGTCATTGCGTTTGCAATGTAAGTATTTAAGTTGTGTACTATTATTAGACCCCCCGGTTTCTCAAGAACTAAGGAGCGTTGGATAAAATCCGTTGAACCTGACACTAAGGGGCTTCTACCCTACAACATATATTAAAATACTCAAAATCTGTGATGAACAAGGTTGGCCCTCTCCTTGTAAGTGTTGCATGTGAAAGTTTTAAATTTGGCATCGAAGCTTTTTCTGATGAAAAAAGTGAAAGTATGTAATGTAATTTGCTTTATATTGTTCTTTTTAATTTGAGTGTATCCAAAACGGATATAAGTAAAATGATGTATTGATTGCAAAATAATCATGAAAACACTTTTTTTTCACCTAACAAACTAGCCCTCTTTTTAACAGTCACACATTAGCCCCATTTTTTCGGTTTTTCATGCTGTCCCAAATTGACCCTACTTATTTTCTTAAACACTGTATGGTAATTAATACGTCTGCGTAATTAATATGAAAAAAAATCCCTGTCGGCTCGGGCCTACAGGCGGAGATAAATTTCGAAGTTAATTACTACGTTCACCAACAAAACTTAAATCAAGATTAGAGATAAACCCAGTTCCTTCACTAAGAATGAGCTCTAGGGAGCTAAACATTTTGTGAAACTTTTAATATACACGAATACACACACACATATATATGTAATAGGTTTAAAAAATGGCTACAAAAAATTCAGAGAACCTTAATTCTTCAAACTCACATGATGTTACATATTCACCAGCTGAGGTCCATTATATTTCCAATATGACGCAATATTTTTTCTTTTTTTTTAATTCGTCAAACTATTTATTTCATTTTGAGTTTTCATGCGGAAATCTTGCTCTAGAATACTTATGACGTAATATTCAATTTGTTTTCAATTCGTCAAACTGTTTATTTAATTTAATTTTCACGTAAAAATCTTTCAATAGAAAAACAATTTTTGTGGTGAGAATTTTATCGCTTTTTTTTTTAATTGTTGGCAACTGCTATAACAAAAAATATTTATTTTTTACTGGTCATTGTTGTGTAAGAGCTGGTTTTATCAGAATCGTGTTAAGGACGGTATTCAAAATATTTAACCCTCCCCATTTCCATTCCCTTGGGCCAATTTTGCCCATTTTCAATCCCCGCCGAGATATTAGCCATCTCAAAGTTGTTGATGAGTTTGAAGACGATCCGTGCATAATTGTGACTTTTATCGTGCGGACAAAATTTAGTACATACATATAAATATCTATATATCTATATATATATAAACTTTTTAGGTGGGGGTGGTATGGGGTTCCTGGGGTCCTATAATGATAAGTTATGAAGTAATTTTTCAAAAGTCGCACCCTGATAACGACTGCAATAGGTAGTATTTCTTACGAAATATACCTAATACTTCAGCGAAGATATTTTTAATTGACTAAAACCATTATTTGAAATGTAAACACAATATTTCGAGATTTGATAAAATCAAACTTTTGAAACTCAACTATGAACACTCTACCCATTGAAGCTTGTGGCTTTAATATGTTTATCTATTAATAATATGCTATCAATACAGGAAGACTGCTGCATTCATTCGTGTTGAAGCATTATTCAGAAAAAATAATTTCAAACCATAATAATAAATTTTCTCAAATCCATACTAAAAATTGAAATAGGTCATTGTACACACATGGAATGCCATTTCTCAAAAGTTTATCGTATTTAAGATACATTTCGCATTTTATTAAATATAAAATCACAAACAGGTACAAATATTGATTGATTATATGCGTTTATGTCAAATATGATTTGGATTGAAGAAATTCAATTGTTTTCTGCAACGATATTTTATTATCACATTTACAGTAGTCAAAATCTAATTGTGTTACCAAAGACCTAAATCTAACAGTGAAGTTTATGCATGTCAGTTCCTTTAATTAAACTATAATCATGATTTGAAATAATTACTGTTGCCTTGTAATTTAATAATGAACCATTTCACATTCATTTCCTAAACACTTTTAAATTTGACAATTAATAAAGGAGAAATAACAAATGAATGACCATTACAAAATTAATTTTACAAAATTAAGCATTGATATTTGAGTTTAGATTAGCTCAAGAAAATGCCTTATATTTGCTTGTAAATGTAGATTCATTTTTTTCTAAATATACAAAAAAACCTTTACAACTTTTTAAAATGCACAACTAAAACATAATGCATTTTTACAGGAAAAGAGTATTTTTAATATAAATGAACGCAAACAAAGAGTGAGATATATTTAATAATATCAAATATATCTCACTGTTATAATCTATATATATCACTCCTGATATTTAATAAAATCAAATATTTTTAATTTAATGCTTTTCCTAATGAAAGTTCAATTTTGTCTTCAATCGCCAATGATGTTATTGAGTTTAGAAAATGATCTTTGGAAATATTCTGATGTAACAGCATAATATGAATACTATTTTACAGTACATGATGTGATATCATCTTTTATGTCAATTTCATCGTTTCAAATAAGACAATTTGTTTTAGATTGACAATGTCTGATTTACTATTTAACACCTTTTCTCTTATTTATCTTGGAATAATAAAACCTTTGAATTTCTGTATTGCTATAAATGCACCGTCGAGAAAAGTATCACGTGTCTCTACTTTTCTTAGTGTTTAGGGTAACCATGAAAATGAATTTTAATTACAGATAAAATTTTAAACATTATTGTAAGATAAATAACCTAACGTCTAAAAAAATAAAGACGAGTCTGAACTGCCAAAGATTTAACTTCATTTGGTAATCCAAGTACTTTCGGTTCCAATTTCTCACAATTAAATAAATTTACATGAATCCAAGTTCCCAAGTTGGCAATTATTAATGCTAGTGGAGCGGAATATTAGGATACGATTCCTTATAAGTTTGTAATCGCATTGGTGCATTTAAATTTTCTTAATGCAAGAAATCATTTTACTTACTATTTTGCAATTTTCTTTGATGTGTTCCCCGACGCGATGAAAATATTTAGTCAACAAATAATTAACATCTCATCTCGCAGTTACTCCCATCTCTTATTTCATCCCTCATCCTCATGATTACTGGTTGCATTTTCATTGGTTTCTATTCTTCATTCGCCTTTCAGAATTGCTGTCAAGTCATGCTGCGGTCCGTCATCCAAACGTGTGACTCTGCACGCATCGAAAATCGAAAAACAGAAGGAAGAGCGAGGAACAAAATAAACACAAAATAGAGAAACAAACGAACGAACCAATCAATACTTCCAATTTTTGCTCACTTACACGCGAAAAAGTTATGAAAGTCACCTACTACAAAATGCACATAACTATTAAATAATACATAATCAGAGCTTATTTAACCCTTAAATGCCTGGTGTTGCTTTTCGGCAACATACCCAATTTAGGCTCTAAAATATTATTGGAATAATATTGAAGCTATAATGCCTAAAGTTGCCAATAAAATACATTCTGAAAATATCATTAAATCGATTTTCAACATGTAGATGGCAACACTTGTGCTGTTTAAGAATAAAGGTAGATTTATTTTTTCAATTGTTGCTAGTTGTTCTTTTTGTTTTGTTTGGAAGCTTGCGAAATACCATATTTTGACCTGCAGTGAGCAAGTAAAATTTATTTCTTATTATAGTTCCTGAAATTCTTGTGTGCTTAATATTATAGAATTTTATCAAGGAAAATTATTTTTTTAATTAAACACCAGTATTGCCGATTAGTAACAAACTGTTTTTTAGCCGTAAACCATGCTTAAAACAAAATATGAATTTTTTAACTAATTTTCGCAAGATTTATTTAAAAAATGAAAGCCGAAAAACATTATTAAAATGATTTTTGAAAAGTCAAGCATTTAAGGGTTCAACATTTCATACACTAAACATGACATTTCAAGTAAATTCAGCTAAAATAAGTTTAACTTAACATTTTTTAAATTTTCGCTATAAAAATTCAAAAATCAGCATTTGAGCAAAACTTCAAGCCATTTGCGGCAAATGAAGGAATTGTCCAAAAATACTCAAACGTTTTAAGTAAACATATTGCCACCAGTGGCAAGTTTTCTGAACTACCCATTATCAAAAATAGGAAAAAAAGTTTTTTTCGATCTACCCTACTGTAGAGCCCTTTTGAAATGTCCTCTACGGACAAAAACGTGGCTGCAGTTATTTTGTTCTTTTGTAACGTAGACCTTTGCTGTCCATGCCTGAAAGGTTCATTGAGTCTCAAATCACTCATTATTTTCTGTAACTTGGCTATATAATTTGGTGGTTCTAACAAGTTGAATATTCATGCAACTGTCCCGGAAGCCGTAAGGAGGTTCCATATGTTAAATCAGTTGTAGAAGTACCAAGATCGTCACGGAGATCTAGCAAAACTAGAGAAAGAGCTTCGAGCCAAACAACTTTATATCACATTAAGACCTGTTTTAAAGGTCGATGAAGTCGCTCCACCAAATCATTACATTATGGTGTATATGAGGCAATGTATATAGTGTATATGTGGCATTGTATACGTGGTGTATATAGCTTAGTGCCGAGTGACCTTGTCAGAGTCCTAAAAAGTATGGACTCGAACTGTCTATCCCCTGAGTGTCATCCTGCATGTCATCCCCTGAGGTGTACAAAAACGAGAAACTCTTGTCTTCACAAAAGCCTGTGTAACCGTTTCAGCAGTTACATCTTCTGGAGATACAGTCTCTGACCATCGAGTAACCGTATCAATCATCGTTAGACAATATCTGAATGCACGGACTAAAGGTAAAGGACGGATTATATCTAGATATGTATGCGCAAATCTCTCATCTGGGACCAAAAATCGCATGAAAGGAGATGGAGTATGCAAGTGTACTTTGTCTTTTGACAGGGTACGCATGCTCTACAGAACACAGCAACATCCTGCATTGACTCAAATGCATTTTTCTTAAAACCTGTGGGTCATAAAACCTATTTACCTCAACAGATGTTTCATAATACAATAATGTCTTAGCATCTGGCATTTGTACTTTAGCCAATTTCCCGCTAAACGCAACCATTCCATCCGAAATAACCTTTAGCTTCTCATCTTTCGTTAGCAACTTTGCCCACAACTCTGTATCAGCAAGTATCGAAAACTGGATCGCACAAATTTTCTTGATAAACTATCAGAAACAAAATTTCCTTTACCTAGCAAATAACGTATATCCGTAGTAAACTGCGATAATGATGTCACATTGTGACTGAGATGGGAACTTCTTAGAAAACTTTTAAAAAAATGCAAAAAAAATTCAAAATATGTTGTTTATGTAAAATTATATTCTTCTGGCAATTAAAATATGTTGTGACATTACTGTTATGTCACTGCATATAACGTACACGGAAAAAAAACACCATATTGTAAGTCACAGTGTGACAAAAATATGAACTTCAAAAATCTTTAAAAATGAACAGAAATATTTTCAACAATATTTTAAACAGGCCCGAGTTACAGCGGCATAAAAAATGAAAATATATTAGCGGATGGCAAATAGAAAATTAGGAAACAAAAAGAGGGAGGGGCATAAAAAGGAAAATCCACGGTACATGCATCAACAAACTAGATTTTCATGCTATATTTTATCAATTTGTTATCTAAGACGGTGAAAGTATACTTTTTTCATAATTTCAATTTTATCTACCATTGCAATTTAATATAATAATCCTTCACTGATTCTTATTATTATAAAAGTGTTTCTCGGAAAAATGGTACGTGCTGGAGCAATTTGGATAACATATTTAGAATTAGGAATATTAAACCTGTAAATACTTTCAATCGATGCTGGATTTAATTAAATTTCGTGTTTGCTCCACGTGGGTGGCTCACGATAAATATTCCATCTTCTGCTGCGTTTTTCGCCTTGCCAATATGTAGTAGTGAGAAATTTTCCAGACTTTGTGTCGTTACATGTGGTTTATTCGGTAGAATGCCAATGCGCTATACTGATGCCCCATGATTGAGCCCGGCATGGAATCTTTTTCACTATGTTGTCCTTTGCGCCTTTTGAGGAATTAATTTGAAATTTGAATTTCATTTGAAATAATCACAGTGTTTATGACAAGTTCGTCACAAATGGCACATATTTCACAAATTGGTCACAATGTGACTTCAAAGCACTGTTGCTATCGTCACACGTTCGTCACAACATTAATGCCAAAGTAGTCACAGATGACACACTTTTCACAAATTTGTCACACCGTGACATCACAGATTGGTCACAATGTAACGTCACAAACGACTTCTAAAACGGCCATAACGACTTCGCATTCTAGTCACTATGACGTCACATCAACGTCACGTGAAGTCACATCGACTGTCCTAAAGTCACAGCGTGACTTCACAACGACGTCGCCACAACGTTATCATGCCTTACGGGCTTCTTGGGTGACATTTTTCATGTTTCTGGTGGCAAGTAAAAATTAATGGTTTATGATTCACGTACAACGCAAATACACGAGCCTCCAACATATGCCTAAAATACTGGATCGCCGAATATGCTCTAACAATTCCCCGTCATATGTTTAATAATTGCACTGCGCAAGTGATAAGTTAAGAGAGAAAAATCTAAGTGGTTTTTGACCATCGGGGGAAACTTCTTGTAACACCCCACCCATAGCAAAATCATTGAAATCAGTTATAAGTGCAAGCTCTGCATCTTGAGAAGAGTAATAAAATAAAGTCGCGTTAGCCATAGTCTTTTTAAGGAGTCTCAGGACTCTTAAACACTCAAAATTTTAAAATGTTTAGTTTTTTTTATACATTAAACTATAATCTGAACTATAATGTAAACTATAATCTTTTCTGAACATTTTGATGTAAATGTTTTCTTGAAATTCCTATTAGAACAGAAGTTATGGCTTTTAGAATTACACCCACTCAAAGCTGAAGCGAGGTTTCCGAATTTAAAGGGACGCCAGACTACCATATGTTCTTTGTTTACATCGTTCTTCAACCATTCTTTGATTCAGAAATGTTTTTATACTCGAAATTTGACTACTCCATATTTTTAAACTCCATTCAGAATATCAAGTAAGAATCCCACCTACAATATACATCTTCTTGCGTCAAGTCAAAGAAAATATTTACTATAATTCTACAGTTGAAGAGTCGCACATGTTTTGTGAAGAGCTTTTAGAAGTCTGTTATTCAACTTATTCTACATTATTACTTGATTGTACTTGTTTATTATTAGTTTTTAAAGTTTTTAGTACAGTTTATGTTATTTTAACTGTGCTATAGTATTTTATTATTGCTTTTTGATAAGTGCTTGAAATGAAAGCAAACGCAGTTCAACTTCAATCGGGAAAACGTCCAAAAAAGAGGCGTTTTCATGGAAACCAATTTGCAAAGAAACAGAAACCTGCTGCTCAGATATCTGATACGACTGCAAGTATGAATGATTATTCTAAAAATTCTATTAATAATTACGACTCGGATTTTAGTGACTCATCTATAATCTCAGATACCGCTGAGTCTCTTGTAAAATCAGCGTTTAAAAAGAAGTTACCAAACTGTGTTATTCCTTCAGAAGAATACATAAGTACAACGAAAGGATATTTAATATTTGACAAAAACATTCTTTTCACATTTTTTGAGAAAAATTTATGCGGTAAAATATGTTCTGGTAACATAAAGTTTACTGACTTTCAGAAGAAAGGATTATCATCAAATATTGAAGTGTCTTGTGAAAAGTGTACAGATAAAGTAAATACAAGGAATTCAAAACTTATGGGAAATAAAAAAAAAAAACATTCCAGAAATCAATCGAAGGATTATATATGCAATGCGCTGCATTGGGCAGGGTTTAGAACCCTTGAAAACATTTTGTGTTGCATAATGGATTTGTATCTCCCTGTATCCCTAATACCGTGCGAAAACATTTCCGAGAAAATAAATTGTGCATAACAATAAATTGCTATACAGAACATGAAAAAGGCCACCGAAGAAGAAGTTGATGCAAGCAGGTGTACGGACATTACAGTTAGTGGTGATGGCACCTGGAAGACAAGGGCTCACACATCTCAAATAGGCGTGGGCACAGTGATTGGTTCAGACACCGGAAAAGTGCTAGATGTAGAGGTGATGTCATCCGCTGGCAAAGGTTGCGAATCATGGAAAGTGCCTCGTTCTGGTGTGAAATATAATGGCTGGTTTGATAAGCATTCTACTTCATGCTCTAAAAACCATACAGGCTCAGCCAGGAAGATGGAAGCCGATGGTATGGTTAAAATATTCAAAAGATCCGAGAAAGAGAGAGACGTGCGTTACACAAAGTATATATGAGATGGAGATTCGAAGACATATTTGTCTATAACAGAGTCAAAACCATATGGGAAAGATACTGTGGCTAAATTAGAATGTGTTGGTCATGTTCAAAAAAGAATGGGGACAAGGTTGCGAAAATTAAAAAAAGAATATGGCTCGAAAAAATTGTCCGATGGCAAAAGCATTTCAAGTAAAGGGCGACTAACAGATGCTTTGATAACTCAGATATCTACATATTATGGAAATGCAATACGACAGCATTCTAATTCTGTGAAAAACATGCAACATGCAATATGGGCGATATATTTTCATATCCGGTCTACAGATACTGAACCACTGCATATTTTCTGTCCCACTGATGAATCAACATGGTGTAAATACCAGCAAGCTGTGGCAAATGGCACTGCAGATTCCTTTAAACACAAAGTAACTGTGCCTGCAGCTGTTATGGATGCTATTAAACCCATTTTTAATGTACTTTCACATCCAACGTTAATAACACGATGTCTTGGGGCCTTTACTCAGAATGCCAATGAATCGTTGAATTAAATGATTTGGCAGTTGTGTCCGAAGACCTCAGGCTGTGGTCGGAGAATTGCAGAAATTGCTGACTATGAGGCAGTAATCATTTTTAATGAGGGTCGTAGAGCTAGATTTCATGTGATGGAAAAGTCAGGAATTCAAATTGGTAAAAATGCTAGATCAGCACAGGCTAATGCTGATTTTAAGCGTCTCCTCACTGCACAAAATCGAGCATCGCTAAATACAATTAATGCTCGAAAAGCTAGACGAAGTTAAAAAAATTCTGTAAATATAAAAAATGTGAAACGAGAAGGAAATATGTATGAACCCGGAGCATTTTAAATGTCTATTATTATTCTTAAGTATTCAATAGTTATTACAAGTACTATTATCAATGTAAAATATTGTTATGTAAATCAAATATGTGATATATACTTTCTGAGTGTTGGTTCTAAGCCAATTTCGCAGTGCACAGTGCCTGATATACCTCTTGACCACTTTATGCAATCGGCGGTCCTTATTGACTAATTTATTCACCCAGTAAACTGTTTTGGCTATTTTACTAACCCGTCGGTCCTTTTCAAACTAGTTTATGTGCCTGTTTGTCTATACTGCTTTTTTTGATGCACCTTTGAGTTAATTTTCATGCAAAATATGTCAATTGGTACTAAGAAGAAAAATTGTGAGTTTTGTCTGTCAGCCGAGGGAAAAAATAGCAAAATTTGTCTATCGGCTAGGGGGGGGGGGGGTGCTCTTTATAGATTGGTCGCAGGGAAAAAAACAAGAAATTTGTCAATTGGCCACGAGGGGGAATAAGAGGCAAAATTTGATGATCGATTGCTCTTATTAAAAAATAAATAAATAAATAAAAATTTATTTATTTGTGGAAAAAAAGCTAAAAATTTGTCGATTGACTGCAAGGGTGAAAAAAAAGCTAAATTTGCTGATTGATTTCGATTCTCAAAATCCGTTTATATATTGTCGGGAAAAAATAGTGAAATTTTCAATTGGGCCTGGGAAAAATATTGTGAAATTTGTTAATCAGCGCTGTAATGAAAAACGCTGTAAAATTCATCCAGCGGTTGTGTAAAAAAAAAACAAAAAAAGTGCAATTTTTGCAATAAGTTGCAGGGACAAATTCAGAAACTTGCCATGTTTCGAATAATGTGACAAAATTATAGCGAAATGTGTCAATTGGTTGCTGGAAAATATCGTGAAATTTATCAATTGGTTCTGGTAATATGTGGTAAATTTGCCATTCATTTGGGAAAATATCACAAAATAATTCTACTGATAAAAGGGGGCTCTAAACTTAACAAATATGTTTTTTTTTTTTTTTTTTTTTTTTTTTTTTTTTTTTTTAACATGACACATACGTGCACTTTTTTGAGAACAACATGCCGTTTTTGAGAGCAGCATGCTCTTTTTTAATAAATTCCCGACCAGCATCCATTCTGTCTAGAGTCAACACTAATTATGTAAATTATTACGTGATAACATTATTTATTATGAATTTGATTATTTCCTTGGTTTTAAATAGTTTTACAATAAATAACACCCTTATAATTGTTAAATATGGGTATTAAAAAAAATTGAAATAATTTTTCTCAAAATTCCCGTCTGACGACACTTTTGTTCTAGACTGAATTTTAATTATGTAAATTACTATGTGTTAACATTATTTATTATGACTTTGACTGTTTTATTGATTATGAATACTTTTATAATAAATAGCACCCTTATAATTGTTAAATATGGATATATAAAGAAAAAAAAAATGAAATAATTTTTCTCAAAATTCTCGTTCGACGGCATTTTTGTTCTAGACTCAACATTAATTATGTAAATTACTATGTCATAACATTATTTATTATAGATTTGATTGTTTTATTGATTACGAATAATTTTATAATAAATAGCACCCTTATAATTGTTAAATATGGGTATTAAAAAAAAAACTTTGACGTCATTTTTCTAAAAATGATGTTTTTTGCCATAACGCGCATGATATCTCAAAAACTTAGCAATATTTCTTCATGAAATTTTCCAAAAAATATGTGTCATGTTAGTCTGCATAAATTGAATCTAAAATTTTATTTTTATTATTTAAAAAAAAATATTTTTTGTAAGTGGTTATATTGTTGAAAATTTTAAAATTTTTCATTAATACAACTTTGCATTAAAAATATACAAATGCTTTAAATACAAATTTATTTAGGTTCAGTGTAATTATTGCAATAAGAAGTATAATTAGGCACCAGAATTTTTATTCTAGATGCAAAAATCATTTTGTAATCGCGCGCGTAAGCTGTCATGTCAATTTTCTGCTTGACAATTGTCTGACAGTTTGAAGCCCCCTATAAATTTTAATTCTGCATCTTGTAACTTTTTAAATATGTGAAATGAAAGAACATGCTTATATCTTTTCATCCCAATAAAAATTGTGATTTTAAGTAATATACATTTAAAGATATTAAATGTTAAAAATGGTCATTTTTTTTTCTTTTTTCTCAATTTTAAGAGTCTTGAGACCCCTTAATTTGTCTAAATTTACTTTCAGCATTCGCATTCTACTGTAATTCTGTTTTGTCTCTTTATTTCGCCCCATTTACGAACCTATTCAGCGGTCCCAAAATTGCTGCTATATGGGGTACAAAACGAAGATAGTAATCTACCATCCCTAAAAATCTTCTCAGATCCTAACAGTTCTTGGTTTTGGAAAAACAACAATCACTTCTACTTTCTCTCTGTGCGAAATGCTGCCCTGGAATTTATAATGTGGCCCAGAAAATCTATAGTTCTTTTACCAAACTCACATTTTGATTCGTTAATTATAATCCCGTAATCTCGAAATCGCCTAAAAACTTCTTCCAAATTCTGCATGCGCTCCACGTGAGTTTCACTTGCAATTAAATGTCATCGAGAAAAGGAAAGCAAAAATCTAAACCACGAAGGACCTCATTAATGAAGCGTTGGAACGTCTGCACCGCAGAGGATAAGCCAAATTTTTAAAATAGAAATTTCAAATAAACTAAAAGGAGTTATAATAGCAGTTTTCGGAATTTCGGGAGGATGGACCGGTGTTTGATGGTATGCCCGGATTAAATTCTCTTTCGAAAATATATTTTTAACTTTTAACATATATGTTAAATCTTGGATTTTCGAAATAGAGTACTTCTCTTACACTCTAATTCGATTAAGCGCCCTATAATTCCTTGTTGGTCTCCATTCGGACACACCGTTAGGAACCATATGCAGTGGACTGGCCGAATTACTTTTAGAGTGTCTAAAATACCTTTCTCTAGCATGTAATCAAATTCCTGTTTAGCTATGCGGAGTTGCGCTGTATGAAATCGCCTAGCTGCCGTAACAGGGGGCCCAAGAGTAAGTGTAAGATGTACTGCAGCATGTTTTACATTTGACAGTTCGTACTGTTCAACTGTGTAATCTCCTTGTTCTTTTTAAGCAGTTTGATATATTCAGACTCAACAAGAATAGTCTTAAAAACATGTATATTACATAGATTTGCGCGACCACGAGCAGTAATATTAGTCACCAGGTCTAATAAATAACGCTTTTTTAAATCAACCAATAAACCAACATGTTGCAAGAAATCTTCACCAATAATCGTTTAGTTACCTCAGCTACGATAAACGGCCATTTCAATTTACGTTTATATCCAAGGTCCAAAGTCAACAGCTTAGTAGATTTTAGTACCATTAGCAGTGTACAGTGTGAAATCTCTCTTGCTAGTATCCTTAACCAAAAAAGACTTAGGAAAAGATGAAACATCACTACCAGTGTCTATCAAAACACTGGACTGCGTAATTTGATCAGTAATATAAAGTCTGAGACTCAAGCCCATACGTGCAGTAGCCGCCGCTACTCCTGCAAGCGATAATAGTTTTATGGTTAGTATTCACTCGGAGAGACATATTTTCTAGCCTTTTCCTTAAATTGAAAATGATACCAACATAGACATCCGTCTTTACGTGCTCTGTCCTTTGAATTAAATGAGTTCCGCCGGTATGGTTTCCTAAGAGAAGGGGATAATAACCTGAACTAACCAACTTTGAAAGTTCTTATACTTGTAATTTTAACTTATTAAGCTGCGCCTGTTTAGACCCCGGCGAATCCAGAGAGTTAACACTAACCTACGTGCTTTCGCAAATATTGTCTGTCATTTCCACCAATTTATTTAAACCCTACAGAACTAATCAACAAAATTGTTTGCACCAACACCGGTAACCTGCGAAGCTATATCTTTTTCAAAAAATCATCGTCAACATGACTGTCACTTAATTTTTCCATTTTACGCAACAACATTGAGGGGAACCAATCACCCAGTTCTAAATCTTCAAGAAATGTATTTACTTTCCGATTCTAACCGTGATAATAATTCCGATAATAACCGTGTTTTATGAGCATTATACGGATCCTCCGGTGGTGTACAAGGAATATCTGTTGCAAACGATAATGTTTCCTCATACAATGACGCCACCAAATGATCAAATTTGGTTTGTTTGAAGGATATTCCTGCTAATCTAAAACTAGCTTCCAACTGCACAAAAAATAACTTAGCATTATTAGGCCAGAAATTAGTAACATTTACCGACACTCTACCACATAATGTATTTGCATTTCCATCCGCATTAGACAAAGTTCGAATATCGTAAGGAATTCTTTACAGTGACAAAAAATAAATAAAATATCAACAGAAATATCAAAATTCAAAACAAAACCAAATATTTACTCAAAATATGAAATAATTACAAATACTGAACAGCCTCAGATGATAAATACAACCTGGAGAAAAACATTCTAAAATCTCATACCTGTTTATGAAAACCATAACTTTACAGCTTTGCAGAGAAATACTTTATGAAGAAATTGTTTTAAGTCCAGCTCCATTCGTGTAAATAGGGTCACCAGTTATTGTAGTGGGCAGAAGAATTGGCTGGACATAATGAAAAAAATTACTATAATTAACACCTTGAAATTAAATTATTTACAAAGTAAGAAAAAACATCTTGGCTCCGACAACGACAACATTCGAATGTACGCCGGTTAGTGCTAATGAATGTACTGAATCATTTTATCGCCTCAGTTATCGTCTGCCGATGAAAACGGTGGAATAAATAAAAACATTGTCTTTCGCTTTGCAAAAAACACTTGAATTGAATTATAAGAGATATGTTTTATTTAATTTCTAGTTTCAAAATAAAATTTTAATTCTGTTTATTTACAAGATTTTGTGAGTTTCGTTTGTGTGTTCAGAGCTACCCAACATTCCTCTAAGTATTAAAAATAAAATTTGAATTAAATACATTATAAATTTATAAAAAAAAACTGCATTTATCGTGTATTTTTAAGCAAAGCTAATAGGTAAATATTTACTATCCGAAACAGACAATAAAAAATAGTATCGAATTCAAAATGCAATGAAACATATTCATAAACTTTTAACATTCCACTCAAATTCACGCAAACCAGAATACTTTTATAGAATGTAAAATATATAAAATACCTTTGAAAAAACAAAGTGTGTATATACCGGGAGTCCCAAAAAGGACTGACTGATTTTAAAATTCAATAACTTCCAAACGGTGACAGATATTAAAAAAATTCTTGCAGGAGGTTTATGCATAAAGTCAAAAGTTTTATTACAGTGATTTTCGCTTTTAGTTCGAATTACAAACAATAGATGGCGCTGTAAGCAATAGTCGCTAAATATAGGCTCGATTTTTGGTCCTTTCTGTTGTTCCATGCAGAAAAAGGAGATGGAAATGTATTATCCGGGCCACGAAAAATCGAGCCTGAATTTAGCCTATATTGATCGCAGCGCCATCTATTGTTTGTAATTCGAACTAAAATCAAAAATCACTGTAAAAAAACTTTTGACTTTATGCATAACCCTCCTGCAAGAATTTTTTTAATATCTGTCACCGTTTGGAAGTTATTGAATTTTAAAATCAGTCAGTCCTTTTTGGGACACCCGGTATCTTACACCTTCATCTAATCTATCTCTCAATCTCTGATTCAGAGAAAGCATGAATAATGTTTTACTTGCTACAGTTTTAATTGTTATAGGAATAAATATATGTATGAAATAAGATGTTTCAATATATATATTTTTTAATTTCCTATAATATCTAAGCAGTTCTCATTCAGGAATCACAGTGTGACGCATGCTACATTATAAATCTACTTTATTTGTAGCAGAATAATAAAATTTCATTTATTGAACATAGCAATGAATTAAAATGGACATGTTTAATTAGAGAAATTGATTGCCTCATTAATATCCATCTCAAGACTGGTATCGCAATTTAGTGTTTGTAATTAATTTTAGTCTGTTTTATCTGATAATGATTTATTTTCTCGTTTCTCGTTTACTTTAATAAATTAACTCCATTTCTACCTCTGAATTTTCAATTGAAGACTCCTTATAAATGTAATTTTAAATTATTGTGTAATCATATTCATTTTAAATATCAATACTGTTTATTTTAAATTGTAAAAAAATATTATTTGGATACATCACAAAAACGAAAGCAACTATAAAAAAACAGAAAACATAAATTATTGAGATATTTTCTGTGTGATTTTGTTTTAAAAAATTTAAACATTTCACGAAAAAGTTACGACTGTATCGTTTAGCAGTTTTTTCTCTTTTTTTTAACAAATCAGTCAGCTAAATCATTACTTCTTGATATTTCTTTTACATAATATTTGACTTTTCTAATGCACTTTAACCAGAAGAAGGACTGTGGGATATTATATATGCCACTTAATTTTAAACCCCATTTGCCACAATAGCACCAGGCGTTTGGAAAAAAATTTCTTTTGCAATATATGCAAATTAAGCATTTATTTTAATTTATTTTAAAATAAATTTCCTAAATTCTGGTGTGATTCAATCATTTCAAGATTTCAACAACATAAGTTCCTTTCTAGATGATTACTCTATACTTGAAATTTCAGTTAAAGTCATCTTTCATGATCACATGAAGCATCCTCGTCAAATATCTTCAAATATTTGGATCTTATTTATAGATTTTTTATTCCATTTTATCTTTTATTATTATTATTATTATTATTTTTTTTTTTTTTTTTTTTTTTTTTTTTTTTTTTGCGGAAATTCTGAATGCCAAAAAAAGAAATAAAACAATATCTCTCGAAGCATATCACATGAGTACGGTGGATGGCCAAGTTCTACGATCTCTATATGCATCATGAACTGATTTTTCACAACATTCAACTTTGATAGAAAAATTCAAAAACATGAGAAGAATTTTCTACATTTAATACAGAGATACAGAGTGAGACCTATATCCACAATTTTTACGAATTGAAAGTCGTTGTCCAAGTCAGGTTGAAAGCCAAACGCCGCGCCGTACTTAAGAGAATATAAAGCAATTTTTCTTTTTATTTAGAGAAAACCCTTTGGTTTATGACCACATTCATGAAACTTTAATGCTATATATTGAAGAATTGTAGATTTTCTACTCACTAACAGAAATGCACTTTTCTAAAGAATATTTGGTATATATGGTGGCTGATGTAAAGGAAAATTTCGTAAGGAAGTTTCAAACTGAAATAATAGATTTTTTAACAAGTATTATTTCAAGATATTTTTAATAATATTTAGTAATTTAAGGAGCACTGGGCTTTCGAGTTTGTAAAAACGATTAAAAACATCGCTTTTTTAAAGTACCAAAACACAAATTATCAAGTAAGATATTTTTTCACTTTCTGACTATAGTATTATAGTCTTTGCTATATTATCCAGAAAAATAAATGTTGTGTATACAAAATTAATATTTAAATATTAAATTGAATCATTTATTTCACTAATGCGTGAATTAATATCATTAAATGCTGCGAGCGTGATAAAGTCCTAAATTATGCATGTAGAAAACTATTTTTGAACGAGATAAAATCATAACACACCTACATCTAAATTAAAGCGAAAATATATACAAAAAGTATTGTTTAAGGGAACAAGGACCTTTAAAATCAATTTATTATTTTTCGTAAATTTCTCTTTAAATATTATTCAAGGGTACATTATATGCATTATAGCATACATTTACCACAAACAATTAAAAAAAAAATTGAGAAAAAAAAAAAGTCATTTTCAGTAATATTTTAGAATTTTTCAAAATGCCTCATGCGAACTGCATATCAATGAGAATCCACAATATTTTTTATATAAGTTTGGTTTATATATACAGAGTGATTCATAGATATCGAAACAATAGGCTATCTACTTAAATATTGCCCCTAGTCACATACATCTAATTGCAAAGTTTCATAAAAAATGTGCCAAATTTAATGACATAAGTTGCAACTCCATGGAGGGTCTATTTGAGAAAATACAAAAACTAATTTTTATACGCCCCTGTTGGGTAAAATTTCCAATTAGGACATTTTTTCTTAGCCCTTCCTGAATTAAACAAAAAGAAATTCATCTCGGTATCTTCAAAACTTGCAGAATTATTAAAATTAAAATTTCGCGATTTACACCACATTTCATGCCTCTGAGCGACGAGTTATTGACTCATTTTGAATGCAAGATAGGGATCATCCACAAACTGTACGTTATTGAAAGTCGATTTAAGACAGTGCCTCTCCTTTCGACATAAAATAGCAGTGCAAAGATTTTAAGTTAAACCTTCTTTGAAATCATGCTGGAGGCCTTTATTAGAGGTTTGCACGGGTCGAAATATCCAGACCCCGGTCTCGAACCTACCCATAGAAAAAAAAGTTCATCCCGGCCTCGAAAAATATTTAAATCTTAGCCCGAGTCTGGTCCGACCTGATTGAATTTCTAGAAGACCTAGTTTTTTAAGTCGATGTGGTTAAAAATTGTTTTGTATGAAAGAGTTCTGACTAAAAATAGCTTTATAGCTTTATAATAGCTTATAGATTTTCTTTTTATATGTTTATAATCTTCATTTTTAAAGAAGCGTCAAAGGCTGTGATATTTATTTTTTTTTAGTGAATCTCTATTTGTATGTAACTGTTTCATTTACCATTTAATATTGATAATTCATAATCCTTGTATTGGAGACTCTCAAAAATGATATACAGTAAAACCTTCTAAGAAGGAATCACACAGACAAGAAAAAAATGCCTTATAGACAATTCTCATCTTAGGAGGTGCAGAAGTATTCAATTTTTATCATGTATTATTATATCCATTTTGCATGGATCAAAAATTTATTCCGTTTTAGACAGGATTCCATAATAGGCAGGTTCTTTTTCTCTTTTTTTTTACGTTTTAAATCTACTATCCTTTAAAAACGATTTTTAAATTTTAATTGTAAATGGTAATATGTTTTAATTGTAATGGCGATTTAAAAATATATGCATTTTTTGTATATTTTTGGGGTTGAGCCAAACTTTACTGATTTTTGCACGGATTAGGTAGTCAGATAGAATGATTTTAATATGGGTTGAGTCGACACCGGGACTGAGAATTTCGCCCCGTACAGACCTAGGAAGAAATGAAACCAGTCCCAGTTCGGTATGAAAAATACGTTAGGCCCGGTCGAGACAGCCCGAGAAAACGGACTTTTTTTTAACCGCTTGCCGGGACGATATAAAACCTGAAGTTGTGAGGGTTAAAATTATGAAAATACTCTTAATCGGTATGTTAGAAAAAACCTTGTTTTAAAGAGTACAGAAAGAAGGTGGAAAGGGCGAAATTAAACTGAATCGGAAGTTTAATCTACAGGAAAGAGTTACATACACAACTGCACTTTTTTAAAAAGCATGTAAACATTTTATTAGGAGCCAAACTTTGTTTAAAATTTAAATGCGTTTTAAATTATTAATTTAAGTTTTAAAAAATAATTAATTTAAATTTATTAATTTAAATGCGCAATTAAAATTAAAATAAATCTAATTTCAATTATTATTTTTTCATTTTTAAGTCAAGAATTGTTAAAAAAAAAAATTGTGGAAACTCGGCTCATGACCTTTTTGATTATTTTACATTAATATTGTTTCGACAAATTTGAAAAAAAAATATTTTTGAAAATACGATAAAAAAAAAAAAAAAAATAAGTTACATAATATTTTTTATTATTTGTGTTTTAATATTTTTAATGTTAATATTTAAAAAAAAATCCTAAAATAAAATTAAAATTATACTTTCCTCTTTAATTAAATGAAAAAAAATGTTTGAAATACGATGATAGTATTTCGGGTTATAACGATTTTAAAATACCCCAATTAAAAAAGTTTTTAAAAATTTTAAACTTTCTGAGAAATTTTAGGGTGTGATTTTATTTGCAAATTATATGGTTAATCATCGCAAAAACAGAAAAACCTAATTCTAACTCAAAAAATATATTTTTTACATGTATCACGGAACTTTTAAAGTAATATTGTTTCTTGAATAACACGCATTTCAAATTGTGTCTAATGCATAAAACCTGACGAATTATTTAAACAGGCATAACTCCATGCGTTTTGCAGATATAAAGATGGAACTTTTTGTGTTTAATTTAGGAATGTATAAGGAAAAAATTCTTAATTGGAAATTTTACCCTATGGGGGCCGTATAAAAATTTAATTATCATATTTTCTCAAATAGACCTCCCATGGAGTTCTAACTTATCTCATCAAAATTTACACCTTTTTCTTTATGAAACTTTGGAAGTATGTGATTAGGGACATTAATTAAGGAGACTATTGTTTCGATATTTATGAATCACCCTGTATAAATAAAACTGTGCATCGAATTTGATATATTTGAATATCAAGATAAGAAAAAAAAAATATTTTATATATTTTTTTTTCTACTTTAATAAAATTTATGCAGCAATCTATGTTATAGTTTTTGAGTTATTTAGATTGGTCATTTCTCCTCTATGGCCATCTATCCTAGAATTACCTTATTTGAAGAAGACACATAAAGAAATACTCGAATTCGCTTCATTAGGGCACTTGCGTAATAGGGTGGTGCGAAAAAAGTCAAGTTGATTTTTCCGAGTTGCTATAGTGCGGAAAAGTTGCGATTGGTAAATACAAGAAAAACAAAAAAAAAAATCATTTAAATCGGGCTTTATCTTCCGATCCCGCAAACTGCCTAAAAATTTAAAAAAATTGAAAATTTCCGATTTTTCCAGAATTTTTTTCTTTTTTTACGTATATATAATTTTTACCGCGATAGTGAAAAATATTTGCAGATTGTAATGTTTAATAATAATAAAAATAAACAGTTGCGTTTAAATTATAACTTCCGATCACGCAAGCTCAATAAAAATCGGCAAAAATTCAATTTTCAGTGATTTTGATGAATAAAGAAAATAATCACCTGAGATCAGTTTGCGTTCCAATATTAACATTTGCATATAAATTGTACAATGTACAACTCTTTGCTTGTTTAGATATTTGATAATGTTTAAACAAACCAGAACTCACCACTGGAAGGTAGCTGCACTTCGAGTTCAAACCACACCCTATCCTCCATCCAACCAATGAGGGTGTTTGCTATTTACATTACTTAAATACATAATTTGTTACAATAGAATCAAAACACTGTATTAAAAAACTAGTGTCGTGACAGTATAAGATATACAATTTGTTATGTCATCTGTTTAAGTCTGACTTTTAGACGCAACTTTGTACTGCGATTTGGTGGTAATGTCTGGTATTATGGACATTGATTTCAGTGTGGCCCTGATGTTCTCTTGATTGGGGCCCACATACCTTAAATGATGCTTCTGTTACATATTTAATGCACCTCTGGACATCTTACGTGTGGTTGGGAAACTTTTTATCATCCCAGACTGAGATATGACCTGATTGAACGAAGAAATGTATTTCTTCATGGGTTAATCTCCGAAAAAGCGGTGGAAATGTTAATTTTGCTACATTGCAATCAATTAATTCTGGATCGTAGGAGTGATAAATATTCAAATGCCTTTACCCTTTGAAACATTCTGCCTGGCTTTTAACAGCCCTAGCTCTCTTATGTGCCTCCTCTTATAAAATACCATTGCCATCCATACCACACCATTGGTTCTCCGGGTGAGCAAAGAACGAGTTTTGTTCAGTTTCAAAGACTAAACTTTCTTCAGGTTGTCACGAAAGTATCGAGATGTTTCAATTGCTCTGTACAGATGAATACGCCCGTCTGTAATGTACTTGCAGCATTTTATTTCAAAACAAACAGGCAAGTAAGATTTTAAAATAAATGTCAATATGGCTTTAAGGCATCCGATGGGTTTTCCACGCTCGCGTAAAGTCGAAGGGCTCTATTTGCACAAGTGAGCAATCTGGCATGTGAAATTGGGCCGGAGTCACACTTTAATAAGTCATTTGGAAAGTTGTAATTGTTAATTGCTTGACTTACGCCAAGAAGATATCTTTGGCCCTTGCTCAACAGTTGCCTGTCCACTTCTGGAATTTCACAATCAGTCAATTGAAAATTTATCACCGAGAGCTTTACACAACAATGATATTGTGTCCAAATGGTGTACTAAATGATCTTGGGCCAGTAGTTTCAACATTCAAATGTTGAAAAAGATGGCGGGAAGGTAATTCAACAAAATGGAATAAACAAACAACCCACTGCAGTGGTCGTCAGAGATAAACATCAAGCTTTCTGATAGCACCACCTTTCTATCCAGTATTGGTATTTGTACCATCACAGCCTACCAAATCTAAGTATTCTAGTGAAACCCTTGTTCTGTAAGACATGATACTATGAAAGCTACAATGTCCTTAGCAGGCCCGGAGTTTGGAGGCACATGGCCTAAATAAACTGAGTCACGTTCTTTTATGACAGGAAAGTGTTCCTCTTTACTAGTTTGACGAACCTGTTTAGATGCAAAACTTTCTTTAACTGGGGTATCGTCCTTTCTTCCGTCAAAATAGTATATGCCATGTAGTTCATCTGAATCCAGTTGACTTTTCTGTAAATTTTATGGAGTTAGGTAAGACTAGGTGGGAGCGCTTACGCCGACTTCAGCGCTGTTTTCCAACGTGGCTAACGGCAGTTGGGTGCACTACTAAATTTTTCAGACCTGAAACGAATTCTTCGTGGTAAGTTCTAGGTTGTTTAAAAATAACTTAATATGCTCAATAGTATCAATTAACATTTAAATCTTAACCTGAGACTGCAAACTGACCTCAGTTGATTATATTCTTAACGCATGAAAATCACTCAAAATTGAATTTTGCCGATTTTTATTGAGCTTGCACGATCGGAAGATATTCTCTAAACACAATTATTATTATTATTATTATTAAACAGTACAAACTGCAAATATTTTTTCCTATAGCGATAAAAATATATAAACGTAAAAAAAAAGATTAATTCTGAAAAAATCGGAAATTTTCAATTTTTTGGAATTTTTAGGCGGTTTGCGGGATCGGAAGATAAAGTCCGATTTGAAGAATTTTTTTTTTTTTTGTTTTTCTTGTATTTACCAATCGCAACTTTTCCGCACTATAGGGACTCGGAAATATCAACTTGACTTTTTTCGCACCACCCTATTGCGTAACTTAAAAACGGTTAACTTTCACAAATTGAGTTTTTCAAACATTTATTTCTTTGAAATACGAATACTTACACCAAATATTGAAATAATGTTATCACTAAAGTTTTATTCTAATTAATGCATTATGGAATACTTTTTCTAATGTAAAAACCTTAAAAGTCTTTATCTTTTTTTATTCATTTTTTTATATATATTTAGAAAAAATATTACATGTAAAATATTTTTAGAGCTTGATAGAATGATTTCATGAATACAACTTGAAAATTTCTAAGTCTAATACCTTGGTATTTCTAAGGAATACACTTACATCTAAAATTATGTTGATCTTAATGAAAACAGCAAATAAAATAAATGCAAATATATATCTTCTTTAATGAATTTTAGACAGCTCAATTTGGAATTTTATATAATTTTATGATTAAACATTGTTTTTTTAATGTTATTGTAATCTTTCGATATGTTACTAATATTATAAAGATTTACGAGTATTAATAATCAACTTTCAAAAATTCAGAAAGATTAGAATCGTTTTGTATCTTCGCAATGTCTCAGTTTTCAATAATGATATATTTTATATCGTAAAACATAGATATTGCCGAAAATATTTCTTTAAAATTCTTGTATTGCAAAGTAGTACAAGAAACATTTCTAAATATTATTATATATTAAAAAATCAGGATATAATTATCCCATGTGCTCACATACGTGGTTTCACGAATAATTTCAGTAAATAGTTTTATGTATTTTTTTTTTTTTTATGTATAATTATATTTAAATTTTTGTAAAAGAATAAGTAGTCTTAATTTAATGTATAAAATATGGATATTATAGAATGTTTTAATTGAATGCATATTTGAATCTCCCCTATGAATGTAGTAAAATGAAATTTTGCTGAAAATAACATATAAAAGGAAAATATATAAGCAATTTTACATCATATTTTAAAATTTAGAATTGTATTAATTGTATGCTAGTCTTAATAAAATATTTTACTACTATGACTACTAAGTGAACTAAGTTTACTACTAAGTGAAAACAAATTACGTTTAATTTTAAAAGTGTACTTAATTCAATATGTCGGTTAATAACTTGCAATTGAAAAATAAAAGTACAATTAGAAGAAATAAATTTAAATTTTATTTCATTTCTCAATATATCTGACAAGTCATACTTTCAATGAAGCGTTGGTGTCTTTTGTAAAGGCTTCTGAGCAATATTATTGTGACAAATTGTCCCTTCATTTCGTAAATCTACCCAAAACATAATTTACATATTTTCTAATCCGCAGTATTAACGTGACACAAAAAATTTTAGTCAAACGTTTGTTTTACAGATAAGATTGAGATCTGAGTTTCAATTATCAGTATTTCCTAATTGGATGTGATTTTATTTGCAAATTATATGGTTTACGAAAAAACCATTAGAAATCCTCAACATTTCAAAAAAAGTTTGTGGCTGTAAGAATGTCTTGTTTAATATATGGTTGGGATTATTTTTAGCTGATTTACGAAATTTCAGTCTGACTAATTCAGTAGGAAGATTTTTTTTCTTTTTTTAAAATTGAAAACCATTTGTATTGTATAGTTAAAACCACTCTAGAAGATGTAAAAAATCTTTTGCATTTGACAGAATATCCGAACTTAAATTAAAAAATATTTTGACATTTGTCTACAGAAGAACCTCGACAAAATGTATTTCTTTCACACAGAATACTTCTACAATTCCAGATAAAATGAGAGAAATTTTATGTAATTTCTTAAAAAGTGTTTTTAACTAAATGTGTATTAGTTTTAAAAGTATTTTTAACTAAATGTGTATTAGTTTTAAACAATGTAAGTATTAAAGGTATATATAAATATTATACAGACATAATAACAATAAATACAATAAATCCAACTGGAGTGAAAAATTAGCCAGAGCCAGGAATCGAACCCGGGACAACAGTATACAAGACTGCCGCTCTAACCACTGAGCTATTCCGGCCGATGACTGAGTCTGCCATTTCTCACTAATAAACCATGTTGTGGAAGTCACCAGCCATGTATACGACAGCCTTTGATGACCGGACAACAATGAATAGATTTTACCATTACATCGATCTACGATATATAAATTGAAAATTAAAATGCTTTAATTTTTATTATTCAAAGTTGGTTGAAATGCTTCAACCAACCTCTTCGTCCGCAGCCCTTTATTCTTCTACTCTATTCCGACTCTTCTGTGATAATATGATAATATGATAGGGGAGTCTTGTTCATATCTATAAGGGGGGTTACCAAAGGGAGGATCCTGTTCTGTCGCCAAATACCGCCAAGTTTGTCGCCAACTTGGCGATATCTCTAATATTTCGCCGCCGCGGCGTACACAGACAGGAAGTAGATGATTAAATTGAATTATTCGTAATGTATATGTAAGTATTCTCCATTCACGATAATTTACTAATAAATTTTAGCCTGCATGAAATGCTTCAATTTAACTCGTTGTAAAGAGATTTCATATAAACCTCGCATTTCCCTCCAGTAGCTAAACATTTACACGATTTTTTTAAACTTTCCAATGAAATATGCATATAGTAATTAAAGTGATAAATTTAAAATGGCTTATTTTATCAAAATAACATATTTAATTATTTTTACATTTTATTATTTTTTCAAATAAGATTCATCTGTACAATGCATGTGCGGCTTCAGAATCATAATTATTTTAAAAATACAATCGATAATTGTCTATGAAGCATTTGCATCCTCTCGTACTCTTCTACCTCACGTGCTTTAAAAAAGCTATATGTATTTCCTTCTTTTTTTTTTTTTGTGGGGGGGGGGGGGGGGCGTTACAAGCATAATGCTACCTTTTACGGAAAAGAATTTATTTTAATAATGCCAGAGTAAACCTTTTGTATACTGTATAAATCTATTTATATTTCTGATCGTCACAATAACATGATCTTATTACAATTCTAATACTTAAATTTGAAATACAGACTACAGTTATTGTTCTTTTGTATTATTCTGCAAAAAGGGCTTATTAACAGTATAAAAGCTTTTGTGACAAATTGGGTCATGTTAAAGCATAATCTAAATCTAACCGTTAGTTTCTATTTTCATTGTTTAGATTCATTCTTATGATACACAGACAGGAAGTAGATGATTAAATTGAATTATTCGTAATTGAATTGTTGGATAATAGTGGGTAAGATAACAGATTATATCCTTGTAGAATTAATAAAATAGTTGTTAATACGCAAAAGATAAATCAAATCTTATTAATAAGAAATATATATATAATGTATTTGTGATTGTTTATCCACTATAAGACTTTCAAGTATCAATATTTAAATAGCGTATAATTCATTAGAAACTAATCTTTCCTTTATTTCCGATTTTAAGTTCGAAATTACAGAGGATTTTTCTGACGATTATGTTTCATAGAGACGGAATTTTACGTACTAAAAAGCACTGGTAATTTAATTTTAAAACTTATAAATAATGAAGAAATGTATAATTTATTTTTTATAATGTGTACTTTTATGATGAGCTCAACAATAAAACAAACATATAAATAAAGATACATTGTTATAGGATGAAGTGGCTTACTAAATTGGGTAACTGTGTATTAAGGTGAATTTAATTGTGTAAAATTTTTAAAATTGATGTGATTGATTTATCTTTTTATATAAGAATAAGCTCTTGTTCATTTTAATATAAAAATAGTACATATCGAACTTTTTTAAAACCTAATTAATCTTATCAAATTAAAAAAAAAAAAAAAAAAAAAAAAAAAAAAAAAAACTTTATTAATGCATAATATAGTTAAATTTTTTAGAGAAAAATTTTACGAAATGCATTATGTTTTTCAGATTGACATAATAATTAAGCTTATTTCCAAATAAAAAGAAAATATATTTATTTATCATGCGTTCAATAATCAAACAAACATATAAATATAAATGCATTGTTATGCGATGAAGTGCCTTACTGGGAGTAAATGTGTATTTATGTTCATTTGATTGCGTAAAGTATTTGATATTAATGTGATAAAATAAAGTTAGTAGGGATGAGTTTTTTTTTTTTTTTCATTTCTTTAAAAAATCTTTATATATGTTTAACCTATTTTAAAATTTTAGAGAATAATTTCACAAAGTTCGTTATGTACCTGAGATTGGCATAATATTAAAAGCTTATTTACAAATTATAAAAAAAATATATTTATTAAAACACTCCACATATTTTAAAAATAAATCTTCATATAGTACATGTATTTCAACAATAACTACAACCAGAAAAATATATAATATAATATATCAGTTTTAAAAAGTTAGTAAATTTCTTATTGTGGACGTTTTCTTTTAAACCGATTGATTCACTCCAAAATATTTTAAACACAATGCAGTTCCAATTCTCCAGTGACATTCAGCTGTTGTTATATTTCTCAAAATCGATTATATTTATGTATAGTATTCTGGCTGTTATCCAGAGAAATACGAAATCCCAACATTGAAATTGATAATTTATCAAGTTGTTGTATTGTATTTCAAGGAAAATTTTCTTCTGATTATTTTATTTGTATGTTATAGTATCCTTATAGAAGAAGAAACTAAAATATCAAATGTTTTTATAAATCATCATGTACGAGAGTGGTTCAATAATTATTGTCGATTGTTTATAAAATATCTGTATTGCGATGGTTGATGAGAAATATTGAAGACACCTAATGTCTTAGATGATTATATTCTCAATTTCAGAACAGTAGCTGCTAAATTAACATACTTTTTTCATTTTAGTTGTGAGAGGTGGCACTTAGCCTGAAATGTGGAGTTGGGGAGGGGGGCTGGTTTGGACTTTGTGGGGCCAGACCCGAGATAAATTTGTGATAGTGGATGAGACCTGGCTACATCACCTAGTCCAAACGACGCACGGTGGGTGATTTACCGATACTAGTTGGCCAAAATTATTTTTGGCGTCAATATATTCGCATCACCATGAAATTGAAAAATGTTATTAATATTCACTATTAAATGTTAGGTATTGCAAAATGTAGCGTGTAACAGACATAATTTTGTTACAGGGGCATTCAAAGTATTTCGTTACATTACGGGGTATGGGGAAAACCGTTTGCGGTAGTTTTTAATGATATTTCATAATTTCAAACACTTTGAAATTTATATAAATATCTATTTAGTGCACTACAAGATGATAGCTGGGTATGGATAGCATTTATTGATCCTTTACAGGGACACTAAAAAGAACAATATTACAATACGGTCTATGGAGAAAAGTGGAGGTGTATTTTGTTCATATTATACTATTTAAAATGTATTTAAATTGATATACATCTCCGAGGTGCTCTAAAGGTGCTTACTATTCAATATGATGTGCCATTCATCTTTCATATACAGGGGCACACAAAATAAATCAGTTATATTTTTCTCTGTATGAACAATAATTGGTGGAAGTGCGTTTTCAGTTGTGAAACACTTTTTTAAATTATAAAAATTGCATACTATTTAGTCTGCATAAATTCTATAAATCATATACAGGGCAGCACAAAATTTTCGGCTATTTATTTTTTTACTTTGGTTGAAATTGTGTTTTCAAACGTGTTATGTTTTACAAATTATTACTTAGACATTGTTTTTCACGTTATTAAGCTATGAAGTTTTATTATGTAGTATAAATGCATTTAAAATTGTTTCATAGTCTGATTGACGCATGATTTTATGTACTTCTTGATAATTTTAATGATATTTTTGTAACGGTATGAAAGCTAAAGTGATAAAACTATATTTGTATTATTATAAGAAATTATAAAATTTCTTTTCTAAAATTTAAGATACGGAGCAAACAGGAGTAAAGAATGGGAATCATAAGATATCATGATAAAATGCCTATATTATGTTTTGCACTGTATCAAATCTGAAATAGGAGGATTATTCTGGATCAGTTTTGCTACCACTTGGAATTTGCAGACAAGTAATATATTTTAAATAAATTTGTCCTGATATATACATACAACTAGCGACTGTTTTCCAAATTTGGTCATAAATTTAAGTATTTCGCTCTTGGAAAACTTCATATACTCTTCATTCTAATTTTCCTCGATAAACAAAATATTTTCAACGAAATTCACATTTTCATTAAAGTTTAAATCTTCTTGCCGTAGCATAATTGTGCAAAAGTTTATTTGTAGGACTAACTTAAATTCTGCTGTCTTTGATTTAAAAAAAAATGGTACATTAACTAAAATTAAAAAAAAAAATATGTATATATTTAGACTTAATTAGCTAAAAAGAATTGTAAAAACTGGGCGTGGGTACCTAAGAGCAGACAAATTAAATTGAAACGAAAAGGTAATAATCTATACTATTTAATCATATCAAAAATTGAGCTTAATCGCGCTTTATCATATAACTTTTTTTATAATACTAGCTTAATATACAACTCTTTCTATAACTTTAAAAGAATACAGAGTTTTTTGCGACATTAAATGTAAAATAACAGTTGATATGTGCAAACTTTATGCACATAAATCCTATAAAATAAAGTCCACATTTTGTTTGGAATACGTCCATAATCGACCAGTTTATTTTATTCCGTTTCAAGTAACAGATTAAAGAACAAAATGCAAATTGATTGATTCATTCCAAACTAAGAAACACCAACTTTGCGCTAGTCTATAGACCATACAAGTATATTTATATCAAAACCTATAGCAGGGTACAATGCCCTAACTATTGAGCTGTAACAGGCAAAAAATAAATTACTCTAGGATAAGCTTATAAAAATCGACTTTTGGCCAGCTAGAATCGGTAAATCCCCCACCGTGCGAAATCTTATCCACTGTCACACATCTATCACAGGGCTGGCCCCATAAGCTCCAAACCAGGATTTACCACCTAACTTTCCCTTTCAAGCCAGTTGTCACCTGTCACACCTAAAACGAAAAAAAGAATTAATATAGCAGCTACGATTCTGAAATTGAGCATATTGTTATCTAAGATATTAGGCTTCAATGTTCCACATCAACCATCGCAGTACAAATATTTTATACACACTCGGGACAATAATTATTGAACAACTCTCGTACGGTATTTCAGAAGACTTTAAAAAAAGAGTCGATAAAAGGTGAGAAGTCGATAAAATCATATTATACTTTTCCAGAATTTTGTTAAATCTTTACTTCATTTAAATTAAAGGAAATAATAATAAAAAAAATTATTTTAGCAAATGTACTAGGTGAAAAAAATGGTGTTTAATTTCTGTAATAAAAAGGTTCACAAATGCGTTCTTTAAGTTCTGCACACTTTGTTTTAGGCATTGGTGGTACATAAACAATGTTTCTGACACTGTCAGAACTTAAAGAACGCATTTCTGCAGAATTCAGAACCATAGACAGAGTGTTGCTACAAAATAATTGGGATGAATTGAATTACAGATTGGATGTATTCCATGTAAAAAGAGAGTCAAACATCGGACATTTGTAACTGAAAAATCTTGGTATTCTCTTTAAATTCATGCATCACTTATTGCAATATATGCAGTAGTTTCGAAAATATGATTCTTTTTATAAACTCAGGTCCATAATTTCTAATAGCCATGTACTTTTGCAAACCATCTGGCTAACTAGGAATTTCACAGTCTGCGTAATGCAATCTTGATGATATGCTCCACTTTTCCGTCCACTAACATACCACTCCCCATCCGATCCATGGAAGTTGAGTTCAGATTCGTCCGAAACAATTACAAAATCCCATTGACCCTTTGCTCATGACATATGTTTTTGCACCCAAGAAAGTCGCTTCTGGATGTTTCTTTCGAGCAAAGATTTTTGTGGGTGATAAACATGGGAACACATTACGTAAGCCGTTTATGGACATTTCGTGCGCTTATATTAACATAAAAGAAGTTTTATAATCGAAATTTTAAATGAAGAGCACTTGCCTGACGATTATGGAGAGATTTCTGTTTCAGATATTCATTTTTAGGCGTCGTAGTTACCATGGTTTGCCCTGAAGAGGCTTTTCAATCGATATGATCAGTTTGAAGCAACGGTTTTTTCATCTAATAAACGTAGATTGATGCCATCCTATTATTTGGATGATCAAACTTGTCGAAAATCCTCCTTTGTGAAAGAAACAGCCACACTTTTTTCTGGCATACTAATTGAGGGTATGGGACCATGCTTTCAGAACATAAAAAAACACAAAATTTGGGCATTCTCTCATTTTGGAGCTCTATTTATGAAATCAAATTGATACGTTGCATCATAATTGTTGTATATTTTTTTGTGGCTTATAGTGATGTCAACGCTGTTTTGAAGGGAAAGGGGGGAAATCCGAACCGTAAATCTGCATGCTTTTGTCAGAGTTTAAGAAATAATTTGGTTAATGCTTATAATTATGCTTTAGTAACTCAAAAAAACTGTAAGATCCCTGAATATAGCTCTCTGGCCCAAAACATGACGATTTATAAGAAATGAAGATTCGTTGGTTGGCAAGTGATTGTATTTGATTTATGATGTATCTGCCCACAATATCTTCGCTACGCCTAATTGTTGATTGTACCTTATAATGTTGAAACACGCATACAAACATTCGCTGCCAAAGAATTAATGGTGCTACTGGAGCAGAGAATAAACATTAAATTTTGCCCGAAATTTGGAAAATATTGACGAATTACGTAAAATGTTGCAACAGGTGTACGGTTGTGACTCATTATATATTCGCTCTTTTTTGTATGTTTTTGATTTTTTTCTGATGGTAGGAAAAAGCTTCGAAGATGATCCGCATAATTGGACGACCGATGTTCGCATGTACGACTGCAATGGTTGAGAAACGTCGGGAGCTTTTAACTTCAGATCGCCGATTGACTATCCGACTTCACACCGAAAAACTGAATATTCATAAGCAGACCACGGCAAGTTTTGTCGCAAGGCATAGGAAAACGAAAGGATGTGTTTTTCAATGTTTATCAGAGGATCAAAAATATATTGAGAACGAAGCCTCTGGTGAAATCAGTAGCAGTGTTACCTAAGCAGAAAAAGTCACTAAAGGGAACAATATTTCAGGATATTGATAACATCAAGGAAAAGCAAATTAAGGGGATTATAACGAATAATATGAAAGTTGTTTCAAGCAAATAGCGGAGCTCAAAAGGGCATTATGCCAGACGGAACTTACTTTGAACATATTATACAGTTATGTATTGTACTTACTTGGGAACATATTAATCCTTACGCCAACGACCAAAATTTGCCGTTGTGTCCAATGATCGGGGTACACGAGTACTTGCTGCGATTTTAGTGTACGCGACCCATGAAACACCCAAATTTCATAAAATGTAACTACCTGCATTTAGGGAAGAAGAATTTTACGAATTTTTGTGAAATTTGATTGCTTCAGGTGTCAACAATTCAAACAAAGATCACACATTAGAAATGAGTAAAAACAAACTCATATCCGTTATATCGAGCACGTAGACTGTAGTCCGATTCTGGAATATTCTTAGATTTATTCGTTTTCACAATCAGAACACACAAGTAGAACGTCTTCAAAATTATAAGGGTCCAGCAATTCGTAAATTATGGACAACGCTGAATCATAACCTACTGAAAAAAATACAAACCGTCGGACTTCTTAACGGTTGATGAGCATTTATTTCCGCATCGAGGAAGAACAAGTTTTGCCCAGCATATTTCAGCTAAAGCGCTTAAATATGAGATCAAAATAAGGTGGGTATGTGAAGCAAACAATTATTATCCTATAAAAGTTCAACTATGCACGAGAAAAAACAGATTCAGACTGTGAAATAAACCAAAGTGAAGAGTTTTGTAAAACTTGACCGCTGCATTCAAGTATTCTAGACGAAACATTACCATGGATATATTTTTTCTTCTTTTGGCCAAGAATTTATTACACTGTAAGCTCACAATAGTTAATCACTTTGAACAGAAAAAAATTTATATTCTCCAAGAAATTAGGTCATGTAAATCGCGAAAGTTTATCCACAAAATTTGAATTTCTTGTTTATGTAAGTATTTGTTCGTATGTTCCAAAAAGGAACAAAACTGTCATTCTAATCTCTATTATGCATCAAGATAAAACCTTCACAATAACGGGACCGAATGAGAAACCCGAATGATACAGTTTTATAAGGAAGCTAAACCTTTAGTATTAATGGATAAATTATTGGCGCATTAATACAATACATAGGTGTACAGCCATATGACAAAATGCATTATTTATCTATATTGTAGCTATAGCAGCACTTGCTGCTTATATTATACATACTGCAGATAATGATATGGTTCTAATTAAAACAGACATTCGTTGCCTGTTTTTGTGGGAATTAGATGAGATGTTGAGCCTTACAGCAATTCAAGATCAATCGCAAAATGTACAGGCTATGAGATGTTTTTCGACGTAATCGGGATGAAAAGTATACTGAAAAAATCATTCCCCTTGTCCAAAGAGATTAAAGAATGGTGAAACAAGAAGGATAAAATCAGTTGGTATCATATGTGCTTATTAGAGCCTCAAAAAAGGCCACAGAAAAACCAGAAAATCATGTATACAATCTAGAAAGCGTATGTGATGTGCAGTTGTACACCTTTTGCTGTTGAACTGCTTGTCATTACAATTTCACTATGAATGAGTGTATGGCATATTTTTTTACTTAAAAAATATGTCTAGCTCTTATTTTCAAATAATTTCAAGTTTTGTTGATCTAAATATAAAAAAAATATATCAATTTCTGTATTTTTCCACGGAAAATTCGCATGGATACCCTGGATACTGGTTAAAGGTATAAAAAAGTTTTATGCCCTAAACCAGTACAAAACAATACAAAATTTAAAAATGATAACAGTATTGGACCGTCAATACTATAAATAATAAGGATCTAAACTCATTTTAGTTTCTTTTTACATTAACACCATGAAAATGGTATGGAAAAAAAAATCCCTGCCAACCCGGCCTACAGGCGGAGGTAGATTTCGAAGTTAAGTATACTAATTTCACCAACAAAAACTAAATAATGATTAGAGATAAACCCACTTTAACAATTTTATCTGGCCGCTTTTGGCGAGTTTTTATTTCATTTTTATATAATAGCTGGTTTCATCAGAATCATGTTAAGGCGGTGTTCAAAAAATACTTTTCCATGCTCAACAACTCAAAATTTTATGGCATATTTCCAGATTCATTTAATATATATATATATATATATTAAACTTGCTGACGTGATTTTCGAAGAGATTTATAAGCGACCTGTGTTTTTACTTTTCGTTCAATTAATTAAAACTTGATTTATAAAAAAAATATTTTCTCAGTAGGACAATATTTTTCGTTTCTAACACAATCGCTTCGGGAAATTCTGATCAAAATGCCCACTTTGACATCATTTTTTGAAATATATTCTGCCTCTATCAAAAAATCGATCATTACGGTACATTATATAGTTTCTGAATAAGAGAATCTGCCAATTGGATGCGTTTGAGTGCAAAAATGATTTTAAAAATGAGTCAGAAAATAAGCAGTTTGGATTTGAATACTCCCTTAATAAGATGATTTTTTTCTTCAACGCTATGTATTTTTAATTTGTTTTTGCTGTAAGAATGGGTCCTATCAAAAACTTGTCTATATAAATGCTTTAGAAAATATTAAGAAGATATATCATAAATTCATGAGGATTTAATATCTTGTGAATTGACGGAGTTATAGATTTTTTTCTTCTTCAACCACCCCCCCCTCCCTTTTTTTTATATCGTTTTAGGTAGATTTCGTATGAAATACTACCTATTGGGATCGTTCCTATGTTGGAATTTCTGAAAAATTTTTGCAGATCTACACCGATCATGACCCCTAGAACCCAAAACCACCCCAGTAAAAAACTTATATATATATATATATATATATAATGTGTGTGTGTGTGTGTGTGTGTGTGTGTGTGTATCTATCTATCTATCTATATATATCACTTTCTTCTGGACACGATAACTTTCGTAATTCTGCACCAATCTCTTCCAAACTGATACATAAAATCAATGGCCATAAAATCTCGGTCAAGTTCGTTAATGGGCAAAATCGGACCAAGGGAATGGAAATAGGGAGGGCTTTTGTGAAAACAGAAAACCCCCCATAACTTCTTAATTTTTGTACATATGAAATCAGTTTAAAGTTTTTATTACTTCTAAAAATAGGGTCAAAAATTTATGTATCACAGATTTTTGATAAAGTTAAAAATGGGCTCAAGGGGCGCAAAAAATAGGGTTTTTGGGAGAAAAAAAATCATAACTTCGTCAATTCTGAAGATATCAAATCCAATTAACTTTATTATAAATCTCCTTAACATTATCTACAACTTTTATATTCAGAAGTTTTTGATAGGGCCAATTCGTACCGCAAAAAAAAAAAAAAAAAAAAAAATTAAAACGAAAACAAAAAGGGGGTTTGAAGAAGAAAAAAATCCCTAACTCCGTCAATTCAAAAGATATAAAATTCCCATGAATTTATCACATATCTTCTTAATTTTGTCTACAACATCTATATAGACAAGTTTTGGATAGGACCAATTCTTACAGCAAAACAAATTAAAAATACATAGTGGTTGACGAAAAAAAATCATCTTAGTAAGGGTGTATTCAAATCCAAACTGCTTATTTTCTGACTCCTTTTACAATTCATTTTTGCTCTCAAAGGCTTCCAATTGGTACGTTTTCTTACTCAGAAACTATATAAACTACCGTAATGGTCGATTGTTTGATAGAGTCAGAATATATATTTTTTAAATGCTGTTAAAAAGGGCACTTTGAACCGAATCTACCGAAGTGGATTGTGTTGGAAAAATCATTGTCACTCAAATCCAAACTGCTTATTTTCTGACTCATTTTTAAGTTCATTTTTGCTTTCAAGCGCATTTAATTGGTAGATTCGCTTATTCAGAAACCATATAATGTACTCTAATGATCGATTTTTGGATAGAGCCAGAATATATTTCAAAAAATGATGTCAAAGTGGGCATTTTGAGGGGAATTTCCCGAAGCGATTGTGTTAGAAACGAAAAATATTGTTCTTCTGAGAAAATAATTGTTTATATATCAAGTTTTAATAAATTGAACAAAAAATAAAAACACAGGTCGCTTATAAATCTCTTCAAAAATCACGTCAGCAAGTTTCATATTTTTTTTTATATTAAAAATGAATCTGGAATTATGCCAGAATATGTAGAGTTGTTGAGCATGGAAAAGTATTTTTTTGAATACCGCCCTAACATGATTCTTATAAAACCAGCTATTATATAAAAATGAAATAAAAACTCGTCAAAAGCGGCCAGATAAAATTGTTAAAGTGGATTTATCTCTAATCATGATTTAGTTTTTGTTTGTGAAATTAGTATATTTGACTTCGAAATCTACCTCTGCCTGTAGGCCGAGCTGGCAGGGATTTTTATTTTTTATTTTTTTTATTTTTTTTTCGGTACGAATTGGTCCTATCAAAAACTTGTGAATACAAAAGTTATAGATAATATTAAGGATATTTATAATAAAATTAATCAGATTTAATATCTTGAGAATTGACGAAATTATGAATTTGTTTCTCCCAAAAGCCCTATTTTTTTCGCCATTTTTAATTTTATCAAAAATCTGTGATACATAATTTTTTGCCCTATTTTTAGAAGAAATAAATACTTTAAACTGATTTGATATGTACAAAATTAAAAAAAGTTATGGGGTTTTTTCGTTTTCACAAAACCCATCCCTATTTCCATCCCGTTGGTCCAATTTTGCTCATTAACGAACTTGACCGAGATTTTATGCCCCTTGATATTATGTATCAGTTTGGAAGACATTTGTGCAGAATTGTGGAAGTTATCGTGTCCAGAAGAAAGTGATATATATATATAGATAGATAGATACATATATATATATATAAAGTTTTTTACTGAGGGTGGTTTTTGGGTTCTAGGGATCATGATCGATGTAGATCTGCAAAACTATTTCAGAAATTCCAACATAGGGGAGAATGTAATAGGTAGTATTTCACACGAAATCTACCTAAAAAAGGTACACGGGTACAAGGTCGTTGACATAAGGGTGAAGCACTTATGTTTCGTACATTCGTATTTCAAAAGTTATTTTACCAGTCCTTGAAATTGATAGCCACACCGTCTACATATATATATATATACACAAATTATTATTTATTATTTATTTTTTATTTATATTTATGTATTTTATAAGTAATATACGCAATCGCATATTTTTTTACATTTGATGTTCGCTAAAATCATAACGCTTAAACTGATTATTAGAAAAATAGATATTTTTTTGGAACTAAAGTTACTCCTGATAAATTTGAACTAAAACGGGATAAGTATATTAGATTTATTAACAGATTGTTTTAATTTTTTAATATCTCTATTTTATCCTGCCAGCTTCCGAACTGTAATAAACCGGAATTTTAAAGTTTTTCATGGAAAAGCACTTTACGGGGTAAGGTTTTAGAAACCATAATAAAGTCTTACTTAAATTAATTCAGAATACGCAGTTGCAAATTTAGATTTCTTTTAAAATTAAATAATTCTACTCAGAATGCATGCCGTCTTTGTTTGATTTTATCCGACAGCCTATTTCACATTTCTTAGTTGATGAAGCGCGACACATACAGCAGAATCTAATTTTTTTTATGAATCATGTTCCATTTGTTATTGATTAAACAAGTTGTTTAGTTTTAATTTAGATTACAATAAACTATACCAACAACATTAGTAGTGAAGAATGTGAAAGTGTTACGAGAGGAACTATAGTCATGTTTGTTACTATGAGAATTAATTCAATATTACTTAGTACAGTATACATTCTTCAAATAAAGTGAAACTGCCATCCGATATTAAACGAACTTTAGTCGTGAGCTTTAATTTCTATGTATAATTTAAAGAGCAAATAAAATAGATCATTTTCAAAAAGAAAAAAAAATTATTTCTAATGAAACATTTAATAAATTTATTAATCGTATTCTTTTTTTTATGTTGTAATTTAAAGATGCAATGAAAAAAATGCAAACAAATTATAATACATGCAATGACGAAGAAAACTAAATAAAACAATCAACGTGAGACACACATTATATTCAGTTAAAATTTTGTTTATTCCTTAACATACATTTAATTCATGAAATCTATTGTAAAACACGAAATAACACACAAATTTATAAAATACACTTATCATTACGATTTTAAAAAAGTGGTTAAGAAGGTTAACTGCAATTGGTATAAATATTCACTTTATAGGTTTCATTTCAATGAAATTTATTTAGAAATTTGTTAAATATCCGTTTTTCACACTACCACCTGCTGAGCTAATTGTTTGGATACTGTTTCTAGAAGGAAGATAATTATGATCATATACCGACTCAAGAATGGATGATTGTAGTGGGTGGTATTCTATTTTAAACTGAAGTTTAACTGCTTAGCCGCCGCGTTACCCCAAAGTTACCGTACATTGCAGATAATATTTAGATTCACTTGCATAAATATACTTTACTACACTGTAAAAAAAAAAAAAAAAAAAAAAAAAAAAAAAAAAAAAAGAAATTCCTTTAATTTACACCAAAAAAGGTGGCAATGTGGCTAAGTTGTCACCCCAAGTGGTGTAATGAACTTCCATTTGTAAATTGGTGTAATGAGCCACCAGCTATCAAATGATGTAAACAAACACCAATTTTAGTGGCAACTTGGTTGCCACCATTTTTGGTGTAAAGTCACGCTACTGCTTATTTGGTGTAAAGTCACACTTCTGCTTATTTGGTTTGCACTTTAACAGTAAAATAAATCAATTTAAAGATTGCATTTTAAATCTAATGCAACCATAATTTACAAAAAATATTTTCACGCAAAGCGGCTGCTAAACATTGTTTTAACTGCGATAATTTATTATCTCAATTAAACATTTATTTTAAACATTTTAGCTTTGGTAAACAACGAAATTTCCTCACAAATAATTCATTCGTTACATCTGGTCTTACGTCACGTGTACTTGACTCTTTTTTTTAAAACTCAGAGTAGGCCTGAAAAGTTTTCGAATAAATAGTGTAAGCAAATTAAAACAAACATACCATAAATACAACTAAACATTACAAATTGTACAAAAGCCAGATACAGAGAGCTAAAATCCACCAACCTCTAAAGCGCTAAAGAACAATTTTTATCACTATTAAAATGCAAATTAAAAATACTTAATGGCATAATTAATTAATAAACACTACACCGCTAGAATGCTTGAAGTTTAAGAGTTTAAAGGATACTAATAGTTAAGCAAAATGATACGGTTTAAATAGTTAAAAAAGGTGCAAAGCAAAGTAAACGAAACGCGTAACGCTATGGGAAAGTGGCCTGGGACAAAAAATTTTATACCAAAATTCATGAATTTTTTAAACATATCTAAACTCAACCCAGGAATACACGGTGGGTGGCGAAGCATAGCCCGTACTTTATAGAACATAAAACAAGTATTAGTTTTTCAAAATCTATATATATAAAAGCCGTTCTCTGTGTGTATGTCCGGTATACAAATCTTCAATTTTTGACCAATTTGCACGAAACTTCATGTACATACGTTTTAGAATGTGGAAAAGATCACTGTCAACTTTAAAAAATCATCAGACTAATATTTATCCCTTTTTTCTACCAACTTACATAATTTAACATTATAGAAATATCTCTTTTTAAAATTTCTAATTAAATCGTTTCTTTCCGGTTGCCACACCCATGACACAAATATATCTCTATATATAAGCCGTTCTCTGTGTGTATGTCCGGTATACAAATTTTCAATTTTTTACCAATTTCCACGAAACTTCATGTACATACGTTTTAGAATGTGGAAAAGATCACTGTCAACTTTAAAAAATCATCAGACCACTATTTATCCCTTTTTTCTACCAACTTCCATAATTTAACATTATAGAAATATCTATTTTTAAAATTTCTAATTAAATCGTTTCTTTCCTGTTGCCACACCTATGACACAAAAATGTGAAAAAATTAACGATAATGCGTGTATTTTTTTTATCATTTGCCAATAAAAATTCAGATTTTCTTGCTATATTTTTGCATTTTTGAAATTGACGTCGTTCTTAACAGGAAATGCAATTTCTTTTTATATATAAAATAAAAACTTTAACTATATGAGCGGTGAAATAACATAGTACCTCAATTTGAAATTTTTTTTAGATTAAAACATCTATTTTTAATACAGACAGTAAAATTTCATGAAAACAATTAAGGAAAAAGAAAATAAAGGCTAGATATGACGTCACATTCTATCATATCTTTTCAATGTGTAGTCAAAATCACTGTAAAAATAAATGGCTCCTACATTTTGTTTACTACTTCGATTGTAT
The DNA here is from genome assembly GCA_963932465.1 of Maratus speciosus. NCBI lineage: Eukaryota > Metazoa > Arthropoda > Arachnida > Araneae > Salticidae > Maratus > Maratus speciosus. Next base: position 430,922,629 of record OZ010795.1, on the reverse strand, counting down.
ACTACAGCCATATCTTATAGCTATACGTTATAGCTGATTGTTGTATTGATTTAGATTCAGTAGTTACCTTTTCTGTGCTTTATAGTAAAAAGATAAAAGTTAGTTCCCTTTTCAAAAAATTCTTGGCTGATGTCACGATTTAAAATTTATGGAAAATGACATCATTTCATCTAATCATTGTACATTTAATTTCTATTAATGAAAAATTTAAGTTTACGTTTAAGAGTGATGTTTTATTTTAAGAGTGATGTTTTATTTAGAGTGGAAATCCTCTTGATCTAATACTTTAATCAAAGCTTATAATTGATGCATGTGTTGTATTTTTCCCCGTATTGTGATAAATCGTATATTTCTGTTATGCGTGACAAAGAAAACACGTATTTTAATTTTAAAAGTTAAAAAAATATACTTATTCGATTATTTTGAGTAGTTTGATTTGGTATCTGTTAAATTCGTGTTTAATTTAATTTTAATTTTGATTTTTTATTTTCATTTGCCAATTCGTTTATTGAATATTACACGAAAACAAACAAATTCTGAATTATTTACAATGTTTTTGAATAATTGAGTAAATAATTTGTAATTGGGTTTCAAGCATATTTAAAAAATATTCATGCTTAAAAATTATTTTAAAATCCATAAAAAATCTGTTAATACATAAAAAATTTAAATAAATATTACTGAAAGTACTTTTATTTTCTGTAAGACGGGTGGAACAATCGAATGTGAGATGTTTAGAGGTTAAATTTCAGTTAAAAAAAAAAAAAAAAAAAAAAAAAAAAGAGTTGTGTTGGGTTGTTGCCACGGAAAAAATGATACCAGCGTTACTCATAGTAATGTTTTTTCTTTATACTGTTGCATTAAGAGTAAATGGTTTCATCTATCGTAATTTATTGTACGCACCTTTAAAAATATCCATGCTTGAAAATTACTTTAAAATCCATTAAAATCAGAAAATTGAGATACGATTTTTAAACAAATTTTATTTGAAAGAGCTTTTTTCAGTTCGGCACTGTAAAAAATGATAATGTGTTGTGTTTAGAAGTTAGTAAAGGCACAATTTATGGGCACTGACATAGTGTTTTTACTTTATAATGTGTATATATACTATACAAACGAGAATTTCACTATATGCTGCGCGATTTGGTGGATTTTTTTTTTTTTTATTTATTATCATATTTTTCTCTTGCACCTACCAAAGAAAATGCGTATACTGTTATTAAAGCTCAGGGATTTTACTATGGTTGCCAGACAATAATGTCATGTTTACTGATTGTCTTTTTTATGATTTGTGAATGGGAATGTACAAATTCCAGTTATTGTGAATGTCGTATTATTTCGTTTTAATTTATTTTACGCGGAGGGCTGCTTAAAATTGACACGGGCGAAGCCGGGTGGTTCTGCTAGTAATTAATAAAAAGTTGAAAACATGCTATGTTAAAATATGTCAACAATAGTGAAAATCCCATGTATTTCTATGAGCGAGGGCTAACTGGAAAAGCGAAAAATGTCAACTTGTGAAACGCTCAGCAAATACACAAAAAGTGATCAAAACTTTTAAACCTAGATAGAATCTTGAAGCTTAAGCTTTAAATGAGTTGAATATTACATTAGTTTTTCAGAAAAAGTTAGTTTTTATAGTTAAAAAATCTTAAGAATATCGTAGTTTAGGTAGTGTATTTCCTAAGGGAAAACGAAAGTCGTAATCCTAAAAACGATACTTTTGAAAATGGCTAGCAAATAGTTAAAACTTATTGAAAACTTAAAATTCTTGGTTAAAAAATAATCTACGATTTTTGGTTTAGTTGAATAGAACATTATTTTAAAGTTAACAAACGGAATTCATTGTATATTGAGCGTCTCAAAAGTGACAAAAATGCCAAAATTTGAAAATGGCCCCAATACACTGTAAAAATAGGTTGAGTTCATATACTCCTAAAATTTAAAATATAGTAGCTAGAGATACATAGTAAGTATAGAAATGTTGGAAAATGGATGTAGTATTAACATTAAACAGGAATATTTCAAAAATATGAATTTAAACATAAGTTTTAAATTCTTACCCTATTCTGAAGAAATTAGCCAAAGAAGACGAGCATTTTTACAGCTATGAAGGAACCTTTCAGCTCGGATTCTGCAACATAATCTAGTTAACTGTTTTTTATTTAGTGATCATTACTGAGAAAAATTTTCGAACAAAATCCGAGCCCTGGAACATAGCTATATAAATAATTTCAAAATGGCGGACTGAATCATATGTCGTTTAAAAACTTTACACCCGAAGTTGTGCTCGTTTTCCACAATTTCTATAAAAGATAAAAATTAAACCGTTTTGAGTGTATCATGACACTTTCTTCGGTATTTACACCAAACTTAGAATATATTTAATCCTCATTTGGCATTTCATAAACTCAAATTAAGCGTAACTATAGTCCCTTTTTTTACAGTGTAGAGAGTGTATATTGGGAAAAATATACCATAAAAATAAAATGTAATGAATTTTCGTGCGTTTTGTCTATGAAGAGGATGATTTGGCTTGGAGACTCGGATAGTTTATTATTATTACTATTATTTGTAATAACAAAATGTACTAAATAGATCATTGCTTACACAGTCTAGTTTCTAAGCCATGTAAAAATATAAAATTACTTTTTTAAAATCAATTAATAAAAAATAAATAAATAAAAGATTTTATACTAGAAATAACTGGAAATTAGAAGTTCAATACAAATATACATTTTTGAAAAGCAGAAATTATTTCATGTGATAAGACGTATTTTAAAATCACTTCAAGAAAAGAGTGTATTATGAAATACAATGAAATAATTCAGAACACTAAAATGGGGTGAATCATTATTGAAGTAGAACATTAAACAAATAAGGTATACTTATAACAGATAGTCGATTTGAAACTGAAACTCTTACTGATAAGCAATTCATGTTAGAACCGATGAAAGTCTGAAAGAATTTCTGTTATATTTATTTTCTAGCCCAGCAGCATATTACTGGGATAGCGAAAAAAAGTTTCACTTTTAAAAAATCAAGTCTCTTTTCTAGCATTTTTGTAGCCAAAGGTGTTGAATATCACAGGATATTATATTTAACAACGCCGGTTTTTTTTTCATTGATTTTCAAAGTGTGATTAAAAAACGCATAGTTAATACTTTAAAGAATTTATAAACTTTTGTAAATTTAATTACGATAAATATAATACTGAACTGGACTGATTGAAAAAAAATCTTCAAATTAGTAAACCGATAGAAATGGGATGAATTTATAAAAGGACACTATTCGCTTGCAAAATATATTGATTCGTGAATTTTAGCACAATGAAAACATATTGCATGTTTTTTTTTCTCTTCAAACAGGTTAAAGAAATTTTTCTTATAAAATAGAAGTACTTTGAGGGGTAAATACAGTATAACGTACGTTAAAAGATTCACAAATGATGGATTTAGTACTTATCCCATGATATTTTATCTTGTATTCTTCAATTATTAAAAAAAAATACTGAATTCGTGAAATAGTAATAGTTTATTATATTTTAACATTTCAAATTTCCTTTAACTCTTGTTGCCATACAGTAGAAGATGCATTTTATCAGTTCTTATTTTTCAGTTACTACAAAATTGAGTATGGAAAAATAATTACTGCATAACATGGCCACCTTTGTAGACGTATACGAGTGTGATTGATAATTCGAGATTTAAAAGAACCCGATTAATATTATCAGAGATTGGGATAACAGAATAATCGTACTATATCACACAATTTCCCAATCTAAATTTATTTTGCTTATTCATAATAAGCAAAATTTTGAAGTTTTTTTTTAATGCATATCCTGTTCATTAGACTATATTTCCTCCCGATGCTTTTGAAATATTGTTTACCCAAACACTTTGTAGTTTACTAGAAATGTATATAAAATATATGTTAAATACTCACTTTTTTCTAAAATGAATCATTAAAAAATTACGCTATTTGACGTATCATCATATATGAGATATAAGAATGTTGGATTAGTGCTTCCTATCAGTTACCAGTTTTGTTCCTACACAAATATAATTTAAACAACAGAAATAGAGAGAACTACGATAATAAACCAAATGTTTGACATCATAAAGATTATTAAGTGTATTTCATTTTATATAACATAATAAAATAAATCAATTACAGTAGTAAAATATATTTTTACAATTTATGATGCGTCCTCTTCATTATTTTATCACCACCATTGAAGAAGAATCGAGGATATGCGTTAAATTTTGAAAATCTTACATCAGTTATTATCATCAGTCGTAAAGAACTTTAAATTTCATTAAACTTCTTGATTTATTAGAAATCTCATATAGGTAGATATTTTTATTATTCTAATTAAGTTGCATATACATCATGTTCAAAATTAAGATAATTTTTAGATTTGGTCGGTTAACTCCTGAACTACTGGACATATTTTAATGAGAATTGTTATGAACTTAGTCTGAGATAATGCAAATAAAATATCCATTCAACAATTATAATGTGCACGCATGAGCGTGCGTAAGACACATCAGCAGAAACTATGAAATAGAGCTTACAATACTAAAACAAAAAATGGAATAATAGGGGCTATGGTATACTCTTACAATTTTACAGCTTTCATAATGTCAATTCAGATTGGAATTCAGGCAGTTTATGGGCCCATGTAGCAGTTAGTATCATTCCTCCAGCAACTCTGTTTTTGGCCCCTGTGTGGTTCAGGAAGGTAGAAACCAAGTTACAATTTTCAGCCCTAATGCGTCCTAGACATGTTCTATTGGGGTTCTTTAGGTCTGGAGTACTGATTGGCTAATCCATCAAACGAATATCTCCATTTTCAGAAATTCGTTGACCTGATACCCTCACAAAATATTTCCAATAGAATTTTATTAATATATATATATATAGAAAATGTATTATAGAATCATATAGAATTATGGCCCGTTTTTCTATAAACTAGTTAAAAAAAAAAAAAAAAAAAAAACTATGGAAATATCTGTAGAAGTTCAATAGAAATGTCTATAGGATTTCTATAAAAAATATTCGAATTCATTCTATAAACATATTCGAATATTCAATAATTTTAAAAAAATCGAATTTAACCACCACGCAGCTGTGTTTTGGTCACCCTCATAAACTTCTAACCACGGTCAATGCTGTTTAGCTTCTTTGATGCAATGTTAATCGGTACATGCAGCGCATGCAACGCCCGTCACAGGTTTTAGGGTTTTATTACACTGTATCAAAATTTTTTTTGTGATTTGCGTTCCCAATTATTAAACCCATTTTGAAATCATATATTTCATATGCTCATTCTCAACATGTGAATGTGACATGTGTGTGAAATGAAAACAGAAATAATTTGTAACATGGGAAGTCAGATATAATTAGAAAAACAAAAGTCCGTTAAAATAAAAAATAAAAAAAAATATTTATTTATTCATTTGCTTACTTATTTTGTTGGTGTTGGTGCTATATTATTTACAGTTTCAAATTATCGCTGCAGCTTAAAACGTGTTAAGATATTTCTTTTAAATTTCGTTCATCTGGTGGCATCGGCCGCTGGGTGATAAAAATAACTATATTTTAATAAAGTGTTGAAAAATATCTAAAAGTCTAATTATTATTATTTATTAAACTTGAAAAATAATTCTTTAAGTATTTTTTTTTTTTTTTTTTTTTTTTTTTTTTTTTTTTTTTTTTTTACTTCAGATTAAAATATTTGAATAAGAATTATAGTTACTCAATAAATGTGTATTAATAAATGTTTCTGCTCCAAAAGTATTCAAATAATTAATTCACACCGTAATTTAAGAAGAAATTTATTGGAAATAATAATAAGCACTTTTTCACGTATATTATGAGATCGAAATTGTAGTAAAAATTTACTGGTGCCATTTGGCATTTTAAGAAGTAAAATTAACCGTTTGCAGACTGCAAACGGCGCCCCTGAAAGGGTTATAGAAGGTGAATATTTTTTTTTTTTTTTTTATGAAACTAACAAAAAAAACTAAACCTGTCGCTGTACGATACATCATGGATAAGGGCCAACAGTGCCCAACTCTGTTTACTTTATGAAATTAACAATAAAAAAATGAATGATTACAAAATTGAACAACAAATTAAAAAATCATAAACAAACAAATTAATCAACCATCATTTAAATCAGCGTAGTTTGAATTATAAATAACTATTTCAACAAATAAATTAGAATGCGTTAAAATTATGAATTAAATTATAATCATATTAAAGCTATGGAGTACTGTTATATTAAACTCGGCTATTATATATATATTTTTTAATTTAATATATATGTATAAATAAATTAGTACACATAAAGTTTGAAAGATCAAAAAATGTCTTTTTATATAAAAAAAAAAAAACAATATATAGAAACTGTAGTCTATAGAACTTCTATATCTTTTATAGTACTCAATAGAAAAACTCTTCTATAAAAAAATCTAAAGAATTTTATAGAAAATCTTCTTTAGAAAAAATACTCTATAGAACTCTTCAAAACTCTATAGAAACCATATTCTATAGAAAGAATACACTATAGAACATGTAAAGAATTCTATAATGTTCCATGCAGCTCTTTGAACTATTTTCGTAAGGGTAGGTTTTATCTGGGCATGCGTTGTAGTCCATTAAAATGAAATTGAGCCAACTGAATCTCTGAAAAGGCGAACTTAGGGCAAAAATATATCATCCGTACACCTCACATTAGTCATAGAGCATTTGCCAAACACAGGTAGTGGTGTGTACCCATCCAACATGATGCCTGCCCAGAAAACCAAACTTCCACTACCATAGTTGTTTTTTTCTCCGCAGTTGGAAGGCAGGTAACGGATCCCTGGTTTTCTCCACATATAAGTACAATCGAGAATTCGCATTTAGGCTGAATAGATATTGATTATTGAATAGGATGGTCCTGTATCATTTCCTGGTCCAAAGTAGATGATCGCTGCACCATGGTAAATGGGTTATCATGTGTTCAGAAGTGAGTGATACGCATCTAGCAGGAATTATTGCAAACAACCCTCTATCATGTAGCCTTCTGCAAACAGTAATCCTTGAAACTCGACAGACTGTAGCAGCATAAAGATCCCGAGAGTTGTTGCACTCTTGTTACCCTTCGGTGTAATGGACGAATAGAAATCAACGTTGACCGCCGTGGCGACCTTCCCCACATTTTCTTTCTATAGATACAGTGTCCTTAAAGTATTCCCGAAAATTTGACACGGCAATCAGCATTAAACCGACGTATCTAGGTACCTACTCTTGAATCCCCCCCCCCCTATTTCCAGCCTACTCGCTATTTGTAACCACATTCAACCATCCAAACTTCAGTGGTTACTGATTTACACTGTTTTCATTTGAATTTCATCGAAAGTTACAAAAAAAAAAAAAAAAAAAAAAAAAGCCATGATATTGAGCGAAGTGTGCGAGCGAACAAAACGCGAAAATTGCCTCTACCCACTCCGTCCATAGACACGTTTGCGCTTACTTATTCGACAATAAAGTGTTGCATATTTGTTTTGAAGCATTAGTTGTACCTTTGTTTCAGTGCTTTTCATGAAATTGGACAAAATATGCAAATTATCTTAAATTTGAACATGAGTGTATTATTTAAAATTTTGTTGAATCCTATAACTTATATTAATCAATAAAATATTCTTTTCAAATAGAGTTATAAGAAGAATATGACGTAACTTGCTAGGACCATAGAGAAAATGGGTTGCTCACGGCCCCTCGCAAGTTGGTGGCTTGTTATTGTCTTCGGGCATCTCGACACAATTCGTCATAACATTATCTTGTTTAAAATGTTGAAAATATTGCTCTAAATTTGCTTTTAAATGTTTTTATTTTTAAAAAAGTTAGCATTAATTTTATTTTTATTTTCAGGGGACGTATAGACGTCGGGATCCCGAAACTAACTGAAAATGCAAAAAATAAATATTTAACAGATTCTAAAGAATGTAATATTTTATAAATTAAAAGTATTTATACTCTTTGCATGTGAAGGATTTGCGTGTAATTTTTCATACATTTTATATTCTGTATTATTCCGGGTATCCTAAAAAGGTCTAGCTGATTTTAAAATTCAATAACTTGCAAACAGTGACATATATATCAAGAATTCTTGCAAGATTGTTATGCTTGAGGTCAAAAGTTTCTTTACAGTGATTTTCGAATTTAGTTCGAATTACAAACAACAGATGGCGCTTCGATCAGTAGACACTAAATTCAGGCTCAATTTTTGGTACTTCGGGACCCACTCAATACATTTTAAGCTCCTTCTCCCGCATGGAAGAAGAGAAAGGTTAAAAAATCGAGCCTGTATTTAACGCCTATTGCTCACAGCGCCATATATTGTTTGTAATTCGAACTAAAATCGAAAATCACTGTAAAAAAGTTTTGACCTCATGCATAACCCTCCTGCAAGAATTTTTGAAATATCTGTCACCGTTTGCAAGTTATTAAATTTAAAAATCGGTCAATCCTTTTTAGGACACCCGATAAATTATTCTATGTATTCTATTCTATTATTATATATACAATTAGAAAAAAAAATATTTTTATTAGTCGAATGCTGCAGTCAGATGTTGGGCCCGGTAAATTATTTGCAATGCCACAACTCGACATCGCTGTCCTAGTACATTGTCGCATCAAATTATTTAATTTCCCCTTTAATGCTGTCAGATGTTTAAAAATATTCACAATTAAAATTAGTCTTAATGCATACAATTTAACAGCTTTGAATTATGTTCTTGAACGAATATCCCATTTCAATAAATTCTTAAATGATTCAAAAGAAACAAATCAATGCTATTCGTTTTTTTTCAGATTTTCATATATACATTTACTTTCCCTCAATCCTTGAATTATTGGGAAAAGTCCATAAAGCCCCTATCCTTAACATAAAGGTTTTAAGGATTACAGCTGGAAGTGAAGATGATTGATTAGTTTATGGAACATAGCCCATAAGAATTATGAAAGATAATTATAAAGTTCTTCTGGAAGGAATATAAACACCAATGATGGATTACAAATCGGAAAATGTGTGTCGTACTTTGCAAAGAGATTAAATTTTCTTTTACAGTATTTACATTCTCCCAACATAATGTGCCTTTAACTAACTATAAATATAATAATAACAGTTTAATAGAGTAGAATCAGAGGCGAAAAAATGCGTTAAAATTTGAAAATTATTATTATTATTATTAAAATAAATTTGTATTATTGTTTGAAGTTTATATATTTTATACATGTAAAGATATAATTTCTATATGTTCGTTGCAAAGAAAATACATATTTTTTTTATTTTTACCGTAAAAGTTTTATTAAAAACTAATTTGCTAAAATTTTACGCATTTATAGAATGAGCCGTACGCTAAATAGCATAAAATTACAGGATCTATAACTTTAGTATTTAATGAATGGTAAAAAAAGCTGAGAGAATCTTGAAGATTTAATTCTTAGACAGTTTATAACTACTTGTATGTGGATTTTTTGGACATTATTTATGGTCTACAAATTAAAAAAGGATTCAAGTTTTAAAAATTGAGTAGAGACATCATAAAAAACTAAACTAAACGTAGCTTGAATATAATGGATATCAACGGTTGATTCGCAGTGAAATTTTGTTTTGGCCCACTGGTTGTGTGCGGTGATGCGTTGTCCTTGAAAAGATAAATATTCGAAAATGAATTTGACATTTTTAGGACCAAGGTGTAGTATTAAATTTCTTAAAAAAATAGCATTATTATACACCTTTATATAAACGAAGTTCATGAAGAAAAGTTTTTTTTTTGTGTTCATTAGTGGGAACTTTCGCAGATTTTGCTTCTGTGTTGCAGTTTCAATTTTTGTGGGATATTTCGTACTGGCACGAGAAGTTTCACTTTCTTTAATATCATGTACAAACAACTTGTACCATATAAACAAAAGTCATTTATGGCCTATATACATACAGAAATTATATTTAGCTTTAAACATTTTATTAGTAATGCCCAGTGCCAATTTCTGAACTTGTGAATCATATGTAAATGTCCGGCTGTAATTTTTGCATAATTTAATAGCGTATAAAATAAGGCTGAGTTTACTGTTCTTTGTTATTGGTAGAAGTTTGCAAAGGTATTACTGGTTTAGGATTCGGCCATGAGCAATACCTTATTTTGAATACATAATATTCTTCCGAATAAAAAATGGATAAAAATGGTCAACCATTCAGCCAAGTATTTTATGAATTATGCAGGTTTATAATTTGGAACACTGATCTTAATTTCTGTTTTAATCATTTCAAATATTGTTTCAATGCGGGTAGTATTTTAGCAAAAAATCCAAAATATATGAATCAAATAGAGCTGTAACTTTGGATTAGTATGTATGAAGTTTTCTTTAAAATGATTTCTGTAAAAAAATTCATACGCAACATTGTAAATATTTTTCCAAAATTTATTCGAATAATGTTAAATTTAGATTTATATATGAATATATTTAATATGTAGAGTAGATGTGCCAGTAATGGAAACACTTTATGAATTTCTTTTAAAATTGTTATTTAATTAATATTTATAATTATTATATTCAAGATTTTCAATATTATATTAATCTACAACATTATTTAACCATTCTCATAGTCTCACTACCCGTTCTGAATGAAAATTTATTTGTAAATAACAAAAATATGTCAAAACACCTATAATACCATTAATCGATACTCTTTGTTCCAGTAATGGATCCTTCATAGAAAGTAGTTTTTATGACTAAAATAGTTTTTATGACTGTCTTTAGAACCATAATTTAATGACAGGATACTAATGAAACAAAATAGTTATTTTCAAATAAATTTAATAACTGAGATACCAGTAATTAATAAAATATTTGTTATAATAATTCACTGTTTGTATCAGTTACTGTAATTATCATAAGATCGATATTTTGGATCAATTGTTGGAAATAATAAATATCAGGCATTTACTTTACAGCTACCAAATTTTTAAGAGAGTGGGAGATTTAAAATGTAATATTAATATAAAAAAGTTTTGGTGTATTAGTGTACAGTTTTGTCTCACTATTTTTAACAATAAAACTTCCAGCGACTACTTGATATATTACTTGCATTAATTAAAAGTACAATTGTGAAAGAAATGTTACTGAGAGTTAGATATTTTAAATACTAAATAAAATAATTTGAAAATAAAACAAAACTGTAGAACCGATGTTTGAAGTCATTGATCTGCAGATTTACTAGTTTAATGATTACTACAACTTTCATTAATATTACAATATATATATATATATTTTTTTTGTTAGAGATTATTAAGCAAACAATTATGACAGAAAATAGTTTCTAACAACTTCAGTAACTTAATTGCTTTTATTTAAGGGAGGTTGTAAGTGCTATGAGGCATTCTTTCACTGTGATCTTAAACAATATTTTCTGCTTTCTGACTGGTTTGATTGCCAGATTATGAAGTATGCAAGACAGAGTTATATACATTAAAAAAAGTAATAATGAATTAAAATTTTATTAACCATATAAAATAACTTAAATGCAGCTATTTAAAAAAGTTTTGGTGCTATTGCATTTTGGTAAGTATAATTTAAATATTAACTTTGATTATTTAGGTTTTCAGTACAGTCAAAACATTTTATGCACTATAAACCTTAGCGAAATTAAATTTTTAGCAAAGTCTACAATGGGTGTCCGTTACTGGAAAATGTCTAATTAAGCATCCCAGTAATGGACACCCCTCTTAAAACCTTAAAAATAAATGAAATTTTATAAATTTCTATTAGTATATAAAATTCAAAGTTTTCTATTTCTACTAAAATAAAAAGCTGCAAATTTTGCAAGAAAATAAAGAATATATAAATTTATTAAATGAAGCTTAGCATGAATGAATCTTAGCATGTTCATTAAGATTTTCATCGAAAAAATAGTTTAACTTCGAAACATTATTTTCTGCTTTCTGATTGGTTTGATTAAGAGTGTCAACAATAACGCAAGATTATAAAATATCGAACGGGAGTTATGAAAAACAATAATAAAGGAAAAATTTTTATTGGTTATATTTTTATGAACCAAAAACATTAAAGGGTGTCCATTACTGACAAATCTACGCTATATACTTAATCTGCAAAGAGTTATATTATTTTGCAACTGTAAAAGTAGCATGTAATTAATGAATGTATTGAACTGAAAACGATGCCAGGAAATCTGTAGTGCGTAATCATGACTATCATGATTGCCCTGAAAATAAGCACAAAAAAACTATTGTCATAAAAAGAGGACTTCTTTACATATGATCTAGCATTATAATACGGATTTTCTTTTCTTGGATACAGTCTTTTTCAAAGTCTCTGCAAAAAATACCTAAAAAAGTAAATTTTCAAAAGCAGTACGCAAGAGCAACCATAAATTCTTAGATTCTATAAATTTCGTTCTTTTGTTGGAAGTTCTTAAAGCGTAGTAAATCTGAAAACTCGAATTGTTCTACCTTTAAAACGTTTCCTTTGAACTTCCTACTTCGTTTCCAATTTCTTTATGTAAAAGAATCTATTTATAGGGAAAAAAAAAAAAAAAAAAAAAAAGATGATTCAACTTTTAGAGATAAGAAACTTTTTTTTTTTTTGGATATTCTTGGAGAAGTTAAAAATTTGGAATAAAAAAAGAATCGCTTACATAAAAATTTTGCAATAAAAAAAAATAAATAAATAAATTAATAAGCGTCTATAATCAAATTATTTTAAAGAATAGAAATACATTACAAGTGTGTTGTATTGAACTTTTCTTAAATTTATATATATTTATTTCAAGATAAAATGCCTAAATAAATAAGCCATACATTTTTTTTTAAATAGTTCAATACTTTAGAATTTTATATGTAACTTTTTGGGGAATATTATTTAATATTAGGGAGAGTTGTACAAAACTGGGTAGGCGGGTAAAAGCGGGTAGTGCAGATTTCTCCTTGATTTGAACTTTTATCTTTCAGCCAACACCAGGATTTGCTTGTCGAAAGTCATCACGGCATTTGTAGATGAGCGAAACGCTACTGTGTGCGGTTATTTTTTGTGTGAAGGATTGCGTTTGAATTTCTCTTAAAAATTGTTTTGTTTGTTTCTAGATTTTATGCATATATTAATTGTATACCAACATATTAAATATTGGTATGTACTATATTTAATTATGTGCTTTCCTGCTGGTATTTTAACAGATTTACTTTTCGTTTACTATAGGACTAAGAGTAGTTACGCCAGGTTTAATAATCTGTGTCACGTTGGAGTAAAACCGGGAACTTATGAGTGGGTCAAAAGCGGGTATAGCCGGTTTTGTCCTACACTCATGGGATGATTTTTTAAGATAAATAGTACTTTAGCATGGGCTTTTAATTTGCAATTTAAGGCTGTTAACCACTACTAACCTATTGATGTGTCATTCATGACACCTCTAAACTTATACTACAAACAAGAGATGAGGTAGTGGCTGCTTGCAATCTTGACCGATATGTAACAATTTATTAAATTGGAAAATTATTCAAAGCTGCATTTTTTAGATCAGTGGTTGCAAATACTCCAACCAATTATTTTAAAAAAACAGTGATTTTATCTTACAACAACGATGTTATTCCTGATCTTCTATTTTCTCCTGCGGAAATGACAGAGATATCCTTGAAAGTCAGTGATAACACGCCTAAATCTACGCATCCATATGTTGGCTTAGCTGCAGCAATAAATATTCCTGTAACATCACAGGATAATGAAGCCCATCTTTCCCCATCTAAAAGTGTCGACATCATACATCCAGCAGTTGACAGCATTCAGCCTCTTCCATCAAAATCTCATACTGTGTAGCCAGAAATCTGCATTTCTATTTTCAATTAAAATGTTATTACCCCCTCCCCAGGAAGGCTTTAACAATAGAAACGCCATAGCGGTCATTTTGACCGCTACCAAATAGAAATATTTCGATTATCACCAGAAATTTCTTTCTAAAATAAGTTTAAAATGTACTTTGGAGAAAAAAAGTTAAATAAATAAGTTAAGTAGTTTGTATTAAAATTTCCGGTATAAAATATTTTTATAACACTTCAGTAAAATTTCCGGCAGTTCTAGTGTTAAGATTGAGAAAAGAGCCGGCGAAAGAAGGGGAAACAATTATAACTACTTCGCCCTAAAAATTAGAGCTGCGAACAGAAATTAAGGAGTAAGATGCCAAGCAGCCTTCAAAACGAAAAAGGAACATTCTTAAAAAGAAAAAAAGAAATTAAAAATGAACAGGAAAAGAAACCAAACAAGGTTGATGAGGCATCCTCAGAAGATGAAGAAGATAATGAAACCTGAATGTTTTGCAATGAACTTTACGTCAATTCTTAATCCAAAAGATAGTTGCATAAAATGTTTGAAATGCCACGGGTGGGCACACGAATCATGTAGTATGAAGAAAAAAGTGATTATATATATATATATATATATATATATATATATATTTGAGATTTTTGCAGTTAAAATAATTCTGAGACTTCCAGCGTAAAACAAGTAGGCATATACAATGTAGATAATTTGCTACAAATTTATTTTTGACACATGGAAGAACACATGTGCAGTTTCGTTTTGTTAAATATAACAAAAATGCATGTTTTTACAATATTAAACAAGAATTTCTTTGAAGAAAATGAGTCCTCTAGGAGTTTGAAATGGATACCCGGTTTTACCCAATCACTGGGGTATAACCGGATTTTTGCATATGTCGGAAAAAAGCTATTTTTTATACACTGCTCAAAACAATTAAAGGATATTTGAAGTTTTATATAAAATAAAGATATAAACGAATTTTTTTTGCCGAAAATAGAAAAAGAGAATCACAAATGCAAATTTTTCTGGTTTTCAAACTATGGAGTATGCAAATTTTGAGTTCGACGTCAAAAACGTCGCTTCAGCGGCAGCGAATGAAATTTGACTTTCAACTGGATAAAAGAGAATGAAGACAAGGATGATCGGCATTCAGTGATTGCTTTGTTTCGATGAGTACGATGTCTCAGCGAAGTCATTTGACAGATTCAGAAGCTTTGAGAATTGTTGGTAGGTTAGAAGGGGGCCAAACTCAAGCCGATGTAGCGCAAGCCATTGGAGTGTCACAAAGTGTCATTTCCAGGATCTGGAACCGTTTTTTGGAGAGTGGATGTGCAGGCCGAAGACCAGGGCAAGGTCGTAGACGGGCAACAACGCCCGATGAAGATCGGTATTTAGCGTTAACAGCTCGGAGACACCGAACCATGAACGCTACTCTTCTCCAACAACACCTTCTCTCGGCTACAGGCACCACGATTTCAACTCAGACTGTCCGAAACCGGATCCATGCTGTAGGTCTGTATGCACGCCGACCGATGGTATGTGTTAGATTAACATCAAGGCATCGTCGCGACCGCAGGGAGTGGGTAACCGAGCATGTCAACTGGAGGAGAAATGAATGGAGCAATATTCTGTTTTCTGACGAGTCCCGTTTTTCTGTGCATCCGGATAATAGGCGTATTTTCATCTGGAGGGACCGTGGCAGTAGGAATAATCCTGCGTTCGTGCACGAAAGTGTAAGATTTGGCGGTGGAGGAGTGTTGGTGTATGGTGGCATCTCCATTGACGGGCGCACTGACCTCTACATCATTCGAGATGGAGCTCTGACTGGTCGTCGATATAGGGATGAGATCCTCAGACCTATTGTAGTCCCTTACGCTGCAGCAATCGGAGATAACTTCATTTTAATGGACGATAACTGCAGGCCACATCATGCAAACCTGGTGGAGGATTTCCTTTTCGAGGAAGGAATCGTTCGAATGAAATGACCAGCGTGTTCTCCAGACATGAATCCAATCGAGCACGTTTGGGACGCTCTAGGAAGACGAGTTTCTGGCCGCCAACAACCCCCACAAACTCTCCAAGAAGTGGAAAGAGCTCTTCTGGAAGAGTGGGGCAGAATACCCCCAACTCGTCATTAATAGCCTCATTGAGTCCATGCCTCAAAGGTGTTCAACGTTGCTGGCCGCCCGTGGAAACCATACCCCCTACAGGCAATGATTTTCTTTGAAGAAAACACCTTTTCTTATTCTTTTTTTCTCATATGCACAAATTGTGTTTTTTTCCTTTAGTACACAAATTCGCAATAAAATGCATTTTTTTCTGCCAAACATGTGTAATTTATTCTCATATAACCTACTATGTCTGTCGACCATGTATCAATCAGCTAAACAGTTTACCAGATACAAAATGCACCTAAAACTGCAATATCATTTAATTGTTTTGAGCAGTGTATAATAAATTGCATTTTTTGTCGAAAAGGGTGTGTTTAGATATAGACAACAATTCATGTAATATTAAAAACGGTGTGCCGAGTTTGTTTTCCCATTTGATTGCATTTGAGAACAACAAACATTTATGGTACCCGATTTATTCCCACCTTCCCCTATATATTTTTCCACAGTTATATAGTAAAATAAAATGCCAGTTACTGATATTTTAAATCTACTTGATATGGATATTTTCATTTGCTTAAATAGGAAAGGAAAAATATTAGAACAGATGTCATAAGTTCCCGGGGCCGCCATCTTGGAATTTTTCTTGGTGTCAAAACCCCTTTTCCGTCAAGTAGTAAATGTCGCCAAGCACCGGTTTATACGCATATTTGGCTTAACGAATATAAAATGTAAATAATAAACAAAATTTGTTAAAGTGGCAATCAGCAATCGCTGCATGACGGCTTCGCGCACATTAACCGAAAAAAAAACATCACTTCATTCAGCAGTTCTCGCTGTGTAGCATTCTCCAAATTCAGCAGTTCTCGCTTTCTAGCAATCTCAAAATGTAAAAAAATCTTTAAGCAGCAAAATATACATAAAAAAAAAAACTCGCTAAAGGGGCAATCAGTAATCGTTGTATGAGCCCTTCGCGCACATTAACCGAAAAAAATCACTGGATTCAGCATTTCTTGCGGTGTAGCATTCTCAAAATTCAGCAGTTCTCGCTTTGTAGCAATCTCAAAATGTAAAAAACTCTTAAAGCAGCAAAATATACATAAAATTATCAACATACTTTAACAGACACTTGCTTTCTTGAAAGCTCCAGCACGAAATATCTCTCATAACATCGCCGTTATTTCCCAAAATAGGCTTATGAGTACGCATTGACACACTATAAACAAACTTAATTTTCTTGTCAAAATTTCCTCAAATTTCTTAATTACTTCAGCAAGAGAGCGTTTAAACGGACAACAGAAACCACAGTCAATAAAATACATCCAATAAATTTAACACAAAAATAAAAAGACAGAACAATAGAACACGATATCAAAATACATCCACAGAATTCTAACCTAAAATGAGCTTCTCAGGGGTTGTCAGAACACGACACGTCACAACACACACGTCACACGGGGTTCCACATATCGAGGTTGCCATATCCGTAAACACCGCCAACAAATAATCGCCAAACAATTCAAAACAACGGCTGAGGGAACATAACAAATCTTAGTCAAATATTATTTATGCGAGGGAACGTCTGTAACTAGGTTACAAACCGATAACAGAAGTAGGAAATTCGTTGTTAAATGTTTCCAAATATTCAAATAGGTGGCAGTTCTAACCAACTCTATAATGTTAATTAAGAATTTATAAGACAACAGTTGTACAAGATGAGCAGTGGCGTTCAAACGTTGTTGATGAAGAACTAAGTGGTCGTACTGCTGAGTTTGCGACAGCAGAAACAGTGCGGAAGATTGATGTAAATGGCGATTATATAGAAATAAAAACATGCTTTTCAAATATGTTTTTCGATTTCCCCTTTTTATTAGCTTTTGTAACGTACAGTCGTGGAAAAAAAAGGAAACACCCCCTACTAACTCCTCAACAAATGATCGTAGACGGAAGTTACTGGTACCGAAAGATTGGAAATAAAATCTACTTTTAAATGATGTATATAAAATTTTCTTAAGGGGTCATCTACATATTAAAACGAATCCAAACTTCATTTTCTTCAATGGCAATACCCAATTTTAGCGAGATACACTGCTCAAAACAATTAAAGGATATTGCAGTTTTAGGTGGATTTTGTATCTGGTAAACTGTTTAGCTGATTGATACATGGTCGACAGACACAGTAGGTTATATGAGAATAAATTACACATGTTTGGCAGAAAAAAATGCATTTTATTGCGCATTTGTGTACTAAAGGAAAAAAACACAATTTGTGCATATGAGAAAAAAAGAATAAGAAAAGGTGTTTTCTTCAAAGAAAATCATTTTCAGTAGAGGGTATGGTTTCAACGGGCGGCCAGCAACGTTGAACACCTTTGAGGCATGGACTCAATGACGCTATTAATGACGAGTTGGGGTATTCTGCCCCACTCTTCCAGAAGAGCTCTTTCCAGTTCTTGGAGAGTTTGTGGGGGTTGTTGGCGGCCAGAAACTCATCTTCCTAGAGCGTCCTAAACGTGCTCGATTGGATTCATGTCTGGAGAACACGCTGGCCATTCCATTCGAACGATTCCTTCCTCGAAAAGGAAATCCTCCACCAGGTTTGCACGATGTGGCCTGCAGTTATCGTCCATTAAAATGAAGTTATCTCCGATTGCTGAAGCGTAAGGGACTACAATAGGTATGAGGATCTCATCCCTATATCGGCGACCAGTCAGAGCTCCATCTCGAATGATGTAGAGGTCAGTGCGACCGTCAATGGAGATGCCACCATACACCAACACTCCTCCACCGCCTGAAAATATGCCTATTATCCGGATGCACAGAAAAACGGGACTCGTCAGAAAACAGAATATTGCTCCATTCATTTCTCCTCCAGTTGACATGCTCGGTTACCCACTCCCTGCGGTCGCGACGATACCTTGATGTTAATCTAACACATACCATCGGTCGGCGAGCATACTGACCTAAAGCATGGAGCCGGTTTCGGACAGTCTGAGTTGAAATCGTGGTGCCTGTAGCCGAGCGAAGGTGTTGTTGGAGAAGAGTAGCGTTCATGGTTCGGTGCCTGAGAGCTGTTAACGCTAAATACCGATCTTCATTGGGCGTTGTTGCCCGTCTACGACCTTGCCCTGGTCTTCGGCCTGCACATCCACTCTCCAAAAAACGGTTCCAGATCCTGGAAATGACATTTTGTGACACTCCAATGGCTTGCGCTACTTCGGCTTGAGTTTGGCCCCCTTCTAACCTACCAACAATTCTCAAAGCTTCTGAATCTGTCAAATGACTTCGCTGAGACATTGTACTCATCGAAACAAAGCAATCACTGAATGCCGATCATCCTTGTCTTCATTCTCTTTTATCCAGTTGAAAGTCAAATTTCATTCGCTGCCGCTGAAGCGACGTTTTTGACGTCGAACTCAAAATTTGCATACTCCACAGTTTGAAAACCAGAAAAATTTGCATTTGTGATTCTCTTCTTCTATTTTCGGCAAAAAAAATTTCGTTTATATCTTTATTTTACATAAAACTTCAAATATCCTTTAATTGTTTTGAGCAGTGTATTTCAAATCTTCGGTTCAAACTATGCCTAGACACCAAATTTCATTTGAATGATAAGTTTTTGAATTATAAAGATTCAAAGTTTAGTGCTTCTAATGTTAAATTACATTTTCATATTTTTATTTATATCTCCTAAAATTATGCTCCTAATGTGCTATTTTTTTGTGTAGCAATAATACTGATATTCCCAAACATAAATACGCTGAATTTGTAATTTTTATAATTTTATGATATGAATTATGAAATTAATATTTGAAAAAATTATGAATTGCAACCTACAATTTTTTTGATGGATTTAGATTTATTAAGTCCTGCTTTATGGAAAACCAAAATTTCACATTTTTCTTCCAAGTAGTTTTCAAATTATGCTTAAAAAACGGCAAAATGATGGTTTAAGGGGCCGTCTATGATGGAAGTGAGTAGACATTTTGAAATTTTTTCTGCTGTACTGTAATCTAACAGACTTCATTGACTCCTTGAGTGGCGCTTAAGGTGCCTTGATCAAGAAAGGGGCTCTCTCGGTGAACAATCGAGTACGGAACTTCAATTTGGATACAGCCCTTAAAATACGCTCGTTTTAAAATAATTAATATCTCGGAAACTTATGGTACGAATTGCATAAAAATTCGTTTTTAGGCTAATTGAAGGGTGTAGAGTTCATTTATGTTGTCATAATTGTGTACTGCCATTGAAAAACACAAAGTTATGATTCGTTTTACTATGTAGATGGCCCCCTAAGCAAATTTTATATACATCATTCAAAAGTAGACTTTATTTCCAATCGTTCGGTACTAGCAACTTTCTTCTAGGATAATTTGTTGAAGAGTTAGTAGGGGGTGTTTACTTTTCTTTTTCCACGACTGTACTTATGGATTTATCCGCGTATTAAAATATAGGAAACTTAATCTGATTACACTAAACGCTAAACTCTTTATAATAAAACGCTTAAAAAAAAAAAAAAAAAAAGCTTTATAAAATTTATCAGGGCTAGGGAATAAAACGAAACTACAAATCAGTAGACATTTTCGTTGTAATCATAACTAAAATTACCTGTAAATTTATTCCTGTTAGGTACTATGAGATAGAGAGATTTTCTTGTTAGGTCCCTCAAATGAACAAAATATTACAGACTTAAATTACTGTTTAGAGATTTTTTTTTTCATTTTCTAAACTTTCATAATGCATCTTAACTTATTTATTCGAGCACAATGCGCCCAGGAGAAACTTGGGAACACTATTTCTGATAGAAAACCTTATATTGAAAATAATTATTTTTGTATGATGTGCACCATGCTATTTGAACGTAATAATATTTAGAACTGTGAAAACAAATTTTAGATATGCTAAATCACATTTAAATATACAAAAAAAAAAAAAAAAAAAGAGGAAGAAGAAGAAGAAAAAAAGAAAGAAAGAAAATCGAACATAAGTATGTTTATTTATTAACTTACATTTTGCCTTCCTCATTAAATACGAAAAACTAAAAATTCTGGAATATTTTCCAATTCGAAACTTTCCTTTAATAGAAGCAGTGTGGTTTTGTTCGTTCCAAGCAGTACACTTTGGAGGTCGAAAGAGGGTCATTCGGAAGTTTTTTTTTTAACTTAGAGTACGAGGCTGATAAGAGCGTTTCGGAACGGAAATAGCGCAGAAATGTATAAAGATAACAGCGGAATCGTTGTTAGATAACGATATTTCAGAGGAAGTTGATATATAAGCGTCTTAGAGTACGATGTTATTTATTGTGCGGTATATAGACAATTTTATTTCGAGAAGAATTTTTTTAAATGATCAAGAATTAAAAAGTTTTTATTTTTATTTTTGCATAATAAAATAATTGTGGGTATTTTTTTCGTGCGATACAATTTTTTTTTTCTTTAAAAGAAAATTATTTTTATGAACTTCATATTTTTCTTAAAAATTTTCCTTTTAAAAATACCAAGATATAGAAAATTTTTCTTTTAAAATTTTTGTGAACTTATTTCTTTCCGCGAGATAGAAAACTTTTGTGAATTTATTTTTTCCTTTACAACTTTTTATTATTTTTGTTTTTTTTTTCTTATAAAACATTTTATTTTGAGAATTAAAAAAAAAAAAAAATTAAAACTTTTTTTAAACTCAGTTAAAAATATTTGCTGAATTCTTTTTGGGTTTTTTTTTTTTCTAATATTTGTGGACCTACCATGATCAACGATTAAAAAAAAATATTCAAAATGCCACAATACTTTTTTTTAATCCCTACTCTGCATCCAAATATATATGTCCGTATATTCTTTCCTGCGAGATACCTGCAAAGAAATATATATATATATATATATATATATAAATATACATATATATGTCACACATTTTCTCTCGAAGGTGCTGTTTTTGAAAAGAAAGTCAGTTTTAGTTATGTTGTTTTGCAAGACATGCTGATTAACATAATTTTTCTTTGAAGAAAAAAAAAATATATATTTAGAATATTTTCATGAAACTTTGTCAAATGTTTTAAAAAAGAAAACACGCAAATGTTTTTCAAGACATACTGCTCTTCTACATGTAACTAATTCCTTAGTTTTGGGGAAACACATTTTTTTTTTTTCTAAAAAGAAAAGTATAGTTTGTATACTTTCATGGAATTTCCTCAAATCTTTTATAAAAGAAAGCACGCAAATTGAGTTACCTTCTTTTGCGAGACCTACAGCTTTTCTTCATGAAACTAATTCCTTTGTTTGGAGAAACATAACTTTTTCATAAAGGAAAAAAAAATATTTTTAAAATTTTAGTGAAATTTTGTCAAATGTTTTATAAAAGAAAATCTCAAAATTTTAGTTACCTTGTTCTGCAAAACATACTGGTTTTCTTAGACTAGGCATTCTCAGCATTGTCTTCTCAACTAGCCACGATGATTTCAGCAGGGAAAGGCATTTTCAGCTATGCAGTCTCAGCTATGAAGTATAAGGATAGACATCTTAACTAGGCATGGTGATTACAACAAAAAAGGCATTCACGACATGGTCATCTTATCTAGACAGTTTTGTCAAGGCTTTAGAGGCATTTGCCGAAAAAAATTAATGTTGATGTAAATTTAGCTCACCGTCCACCGGCCATAATTTCTCATGGAGCTCCAGTTTTTCGTTGACAATTAGCACAATTTACGAACCACACGATTAAATCAGCACCATTTTTGTTCATTATTGAACAGCAAAAATCATTCCAGGACTAGAAAAATTGTGATTTCATTTTAAAGGATCATAGTTTTTAGCAAAGTTTTTGCATTACCTGAGAAAAGTTATTTTTGCACTTCGTGAATGAAATTTATATTTGAAGAAATTAGTAAAGTCCTTGAATGAATCAGTTCATGAAAATGTCTCACAACTCGAAATCTTGTTTTCATCACTCGGAGAAGACTTGAAAGACTTTTTGCTCTCACATCATGCAAGACATCTTGAAAAATGTTTGCAACAAGCTCATTTGATTACGCACACTTGGTTATTTAAGCACCTTTGAAAATTTCTGCACAGTTATAAAATATTTTCTCACACCTTTGAAATTTTACACATCTTTGAAGAAATCAGTTCTTGAAAATTCACGCACATTGGAAGAAAAAGTCTATTAAAAAATTGCCCCCCTGCTTTTTCATGAAGACATTTTTGGAAGAACAATGACAGTCCTTCATTTCTTTAATTTTCATGAATATATTTTTGGATGAAAGATGACAGACTTTCAATGAATGAACGATGTTAGTCCTCGATTTCATGAATGAAAGATTGATGATAGCCCTTGATTTCAGGATAGATTTTATGAAAAATTGCCTACCACCCGCTCGATGCCTTTGGAAAAATCATCACAGCCAGAAGAAAAATAAGATTATTTTCATTGTCCCCTTTGTGATATGATTATAATGTAAACGATGATTTATTGAATGAAAGAACAATGACACTCCTTGAATGATAAAACGATAGCAGTCCTTGATTTCTTGAATGAAAGAATGATCACAGTTCTTAATTTCTTGAAGAAAAGAATAATGATAGTCCTTGAATGAATGAACGATGACAGTCCTTGACGGAATGAATGATGATAGTGCTTGATTTCATGAGAAAATGCATAAAAATTTGAAGAATTTCCCACCAATCACACGATGACACTGACCACAAAAGAAGAAGCAGATCTATTGAGTATTTTTTATTTAATCGTAGGTGTGTATCCTGTCTTCTAATATATATCGTTTATCATCCAGGGACGATAGTGCCACTTTGTTTTGTTAAATATTATAAATTTTATGACACTTACGTTGTAATAGGTATTGCGCTTCTCTTATTAGGAATGATTTGAATAGGACCTCTTTACAATTTTCATGTTTAATTTTCTTAGTTATCACGTTTCTTAGTTATCACGAACCCCTTGTCTGTCTTCTTCGCACCCACTGCTGAAAGAACTGCCGGCAAATTCATATGCCGGCTTGTAATTTCTTTCATCTTTGAAACAGCCAATTTTCTTTTTTTATTCTTCGTACTATAGAGGGGATGAGCCTGGAGATAATCTGAGGTATCAAACAAATCTTGATGAGGTGCCATGCCTGCATAAATGTCAAAGAATCAGTGTCTGTAAATAAGAGCATAGTTTTTTTTACATATAGGCTTTAGAAAATCCTAATGAAACTTATACATATGGAGTTTGCTAAGCTCTTATTTACGTATACTGATTTTTTGGCAAATCATACATAGATCCCCAACATTTATGTAGACATAGCACTTCATCAAGATTTGTTTATTACTTCAATTTACCACCAGGCTCATTCCCACTATAGCACGATGAGTAAAAAGAAGATTGGCTGCCTCAATGACGAATTAAATTCCAAGCCGGTACATGAATTTGTGGCGCTGAGAGCAAAAATGTATTCACTTCTTTCTTCAGAGGGCGCGAAGAAGACAGCCAAGGGGTTATCTAGAAGTGTGGTAAATAAGAATATCAAGCTTGAAAATTATAAAGGGGTCCTATTCAAATCCTTCATAACAAGAGAAGTACAATACCAAATACAAAGTGTGTGTAATAAATATACTATTAAACAATAAAAAGTAGCACTATCACCCTTCGATGACAAAAGGTATATATTAGAAGACGGAATACACGCCTACACTCATGGTCACTGAAAAATAAAAAATCCTCATTTCATCTGCTTCTTCTTCTTCTTTTTTTTTTTTGGTTGTGATGCTTTATCCAGAGTCATCAGGAGGTTCGTGGGGAATTCTTCAAATTTTCATGAAATCAAGAAGTATCCTCCTTCATTACTTTAGGGAATGTTATCATTCTTTCATTCGAAGACTGCCATTGCTCTTTCGTTCAAGAAATCATCATTTAAATTATAATCATATAAAAAATGGACAATTAGGATAATCTTCTTTTTATTCTGGATGTGATTCCTTAACCAAAGGCATCGGGTGGACGGTGCGCAATTTTTCATCAAATTTATCATGAAATACAAGGCTATCATCAATTTTTTTTTCATGAAATCAAGGACTGTCATCGTTCTTCCTAACATGTCTTCATGAAAATTAAAGAAATGTAGGACTGTCATTGTTCTTCCAAACATGTCTTTTAAATGTCTTCCATAATGTGATAAAAAAAAGGTTTTTCAAGTCTTCTCCGAATGATGAAAACGAGTCTGCATGTTGTAAAAACATTTTCATGAACTGAATCATGCACGGGCTTTACTAATTTCTTCAAATAGAAATTCCATTCACGATGTGTGAAGATAACTTTTCTGAAGTAATGCAAAAACTTTGCTATAGACTATGATCCTTTAAAGTTAAATCGTCATTTTTGAAGTGCTGAAAGGCTGATTTGTGCTGTAAAAAAAAAACAAAAAAAACTAAAATGGTGCTGATTTAATAGTGTGATGAGTAAAATGTGCTAATTGTCAACGAAAAACTGGGGCGCCATGAGAAAACATAGCTGATGGACGGTGAGCCCAATTTACATAGACACTAAATTTTTTTCGACAAATGCCTCTAAAGCCATCATGCTGAAATTACCATGCTTAGCTGAGATAACGATACTTAGTGTGCATAGCTGAGATAACGATACTTAGTGTGCATAGCTGAAACTGCATAGCTGAAAATGCCTTTCCCTGCTGAAATCATCATGCCTAGTCTAAGAAAAACAGTATGTTTTGCAAAACAAGGTAATTAAAATTTTGAGGGGTTTTTTTTTTCTTTAATAATACATTTGACAAAGTTTGATAAAAATATTCAACATATATTTTTCTTTTAGGATAAAAATTAGGTTTCTCGAAATGAAGGAATTAATTTCATGAAGAAAAGCAGCATGTAGTGCAAAACAAGGTAATTCTATTTGTGTGTTTTCTTTTATAAACCATTTGACAAAGTTTCATGAAAGTATTTAAACAATATTTGTCTTATTCTAGGCTGGAGTAGCAGTGTTGAAGTTCATTCCAAAAGAGCGAAACAAGTCCAATCGATGAATCAAACCTGGATACATTTGCGTGCCGTGTCAATGCTTTACCTGTTAAGCTATCCGGACGATACCTGACTGACATTATATCACTCGCAGTCACTTCATTACATTTTCTTTTTAGAAAAAAAAATTAGATTTCCCCCAAACGAAGGAACTAGTTACATGGATAAAAGCAGCATGTCTTGCAAAACAAGGTAACTCTGCATGTTTTCTATTTTAAAACATTTGACAAAGTTTCATAAAAATATTTAAAATATCTATTTTTTTTTCTTTTTAGAAAAATTAGGTTTCCCCAAACGAAGGGGAAAAAAAGTTATGTCTTAAAAAACAAGGTAACAATGTTATTTTAAATGAGATATTAGCAATAATAGGAAGTTCCACATTCTGCTACACACACAAGGCAAGCAAAAGCGGTCATAATTTTGCAGCAATACGGATATAAGTGTGTGTGACATCTTCATCCCTAAACTTTGGGGGAAGACGCAACATGGTTCAGAAATAAGCTAAATTAAAGACAAAAGTTAATTAATTCATTTCTGTCTTCAATTAACATCACCCAGTACTCACAACCACTTGATCACTCATTGTTTAAACCATTAAATACATATTGTCGACAAGCCCTGAACGCCTGGATGAACAGCAAGCGACATCATAAACTCTGAAGACTTAAGTTCGGATCTCTTCTGAATGACAAAAGATGACAAAAGATGGCTGCCTTGCCCCAAGGCAGCCACTGTAGGAAATAGCAATTCTGAGTTTTCAGTTACTAGGATGTATCCCTATAACCTTATACTCAATCCCAGAATTTGCGTTTATTATCTCTGAGGATTCCATTAATGATAGAGCTGTCGCTTCCACAAGTGGTGCGTGAGACAATAGGCCTACACCAGCAGTTGATTCCCCCAACAGATCATGTGGACCTAGACCAGCAGTTGCTTCCAACAGCAGATCTATTGGCCTTGGATTGTCACAAGCAGTTGCTTCCACCAGCACAGAAAAAGGGATTTCTTGTCCAGAAGCAATCAGTCATATTCCTCAGGTTAGAAATCCTAAATCATCTGTGCGAAAGAAAAGAAGGAGTAGAGGTCTTAACTGCATCAGAAACAATATAAACTATGCGGGAAAAGATAAAAGAAAAAATAAGTAAAAAGGAACCTCCGAAAAAATTGAAGTAAAAGCGACGTGTAAGGGCGTCTTCCTCAAGTGAAGAAATTCATCTGGATACCAGTGGTGATAGTTTTGATGAGGATAATGATAACGATATTAGTGCTGTATGTAAAGGATACATTTACGCTATAAAATGTCCAAGTATGGTTAGAATCAGTGTATGAAATACAGCAAATGGTTGCACGAAGATTGCAATGGTGATCACTTGCAGTAAATGAAATGTTCTGCAGGCTTGTGCCTTTAACAGTTTTGTCAAAGTAAATTAAAAAAAAAAAAAAAAAAAAAAGACGATTTGAGCTTACAGATTTGTCTGTTTTACCATAGCTATTGTTAATTCACAGGAAATGTCCCAACATTAGTCTTATATTTCTTATTTTCTATGGTGTGCATTTTCCTCCATAACAGGTGGCATCTTCCTCGTATATATGGGGGAACATGCAACAATTACACGAGTTTCTTTAACATTAAATTTCTCAATCATTTAAACACTGGAAAAAGAATTAATAAATATACATAGCCAATTAACTATTAATAAGCATGTGGTATATTTTTTATTTATCTTATCATTTCAATTTTGGCTCTACCAAGCAAAAAATCCTTATATGTGGCATCTTCCCCCGAATTACCTTATATATTTTTTCCTTTTGCTGGCATCTCGCAGGAAAGAAAATACGGAGAGAAATATTTGAATGCATATTAGGCTTAAAAAAAAGAATTGTTGCGCTTTAAATAATTTTCAAAACGATTTGGTCATGTTGGTTCCAGAATTAAGAAAAAAATTTCCAAAAAGAATTCTGGAAATATTTTGACCCTTAATTTAAAAAAAAAAAAAAAAAAAAAAAAAAAAAAAAAAAAAAAAAACGAATAATTTTTTTTTTTTTTTTTTTTTTTTTTTTTTTTTTTTTTTAATTTCTCAAAATAAAAGTTTTTAAAAAGAAAAAAAATCTAAAAAAAAAAAAATGTAAAGGAAAAAATGAATTCACAAAAGTCTTTCTATCTCTCAAAAAAAAAAAAAAAAAAAAAAAAAAAAAAAAAAAAACCCTCACAACATTTATCTTTTGGTATTTTTAAAAGGAGCATTTTTACGTAAAAAGAATTAAGTTCACAAAATAAGAATTTCTTTTTAAAAAGAAAACAAAATAAATTCTCGAATTTTTTGTATCACTCAAAAAAAGGTCATATATATTTTTTTTTCTATTAGGGTAACTCCGGGAGAGTCGCCGCATACGGGATAGATACCGCACCCCTTGTATTTCTTGTAATTATCTATAGATGGTCGTCAAACGCACAGTATAGGTGCGCAATGAGATTATTCTAAGCAGTGTATAGCATGAATCCCATTTCGATGTTTACTTGTAGAAATACAATCCTTAATTTGACATAAGTGCATGATTTCACTGCCCAAACTTTTAAACACGTTATGTTTAAATACTTTTTATACACTAATTACTAAATGCATGCATGATTCCGAAGTCAAAACTAAGTGTAGGGTTTGTATAGAGTACTGTGTGTATGGTTACGCCATTCCCCTTAGCGATGGAAGGAAACTGTGATGGCCGACGTCTGCATCATGCAAAATGGGATACATGCCCGCACTGCTATTCCTGTATAAATGCCGCAGTTTCTTTTGTAAGGCATGATTAAGTGTTGTTAACTTTTTCTTTTCTTTTTGCACTAATCATTCAGGTTAATCATGTTAGGCATGTTATGAAGTTTACTAAAACCAAGGGAGAAAATGTGGAAATAAAATGTAAGAAGGGCAAGAAAGATACAGGGGAAAATAAATAGTAAGAAGGGCAAGAAAG
Source organism: Maratus speciosus (assembly GCA_963932465.1). NCBI lineage: Eukaryota > Metazoa > Arthropoda > Arachnida > Araneae > Salticidae > Maratus > Maratus speciosus. Next base: position 430,893,648 of record OZ010795.1, on the reverse strand, counting down.
ATGCAGGGAAAAATAAAAAAAATAAGGAGGGCAAGAAAGATGCAAGTCAAGACGATAACAATAAAAAAATTTATTACGCGTAACGCAGACGTTCTTTACAAGGAATGTTTAGAAAACTACTCCAAAAAAGAGGAAGTGTAATTAGCTTCGTTGCATCATGTGTTTAAATGTAGTTACATAAAGAATGTGCTTTTTCGACACTTTTTCTGTAGATTGTAGTCGAAACCAGTTCACTTAACCCATTCGTGACAATAGGTGTAATAAAGCACCTTCATAAAGAGCTTACAGATTTTTTTTCTGGCACCTGTAAAATAGAAAAGTAATATTTGCTTTGTTTAATTATTTCATTTTCATGATTATTTAAGTAAAGGTAACTTCTTTTTTAAATGTGGTACCAACCGAATAAAATTTGTGTAAATATCACTTGTTCCGAAAGGGTTAACAAATAAAATATGTCAACAAAATTTTATTTTTTTATTTTTCCTTTCTAATACATTGATGTTATTTTGCTGCTGAAATAGCAATTAAAATTTAAAGTAAAAATAAATAAGTCGATAATTTTAATAGTGAAAGTAGGCAATAATTATTAATTTGAATCTACTAATACGTTTCATTGTACTCATTTAGTTTCATTTTGCTATTACATCGTTAATTATAGTCCAGATATGAATATTTTTTTAAATATTTTTATTTATAATTTCATTCTGTTCTTATTACAAGCGCAGCATAACTATTGCACGAGTGCGCCGTCTCAGCCTGAATGTACGGATGACGCGCGCAGTGTAATATTTTAGAAAAAAATTGTTAAAAAATATTAATAATTTGTTTTGAGAATTTTTGTCGCAGTATATGCATTGTATATTTAACATTAAATAGCACAGCATGATTTTTTTTTTTTTTTTATGTCCACCATGCGACTTTATACACAAATTCAAAAAAATGTGCGGCTTAAATACCGGAATTACCCTACGCAAAAATATTTAACAATTTTTATAACTCTTGATCCTTTAAAAAAATTCTTCTTAAAATTAATTTTTTTTATTTCCAGCTCAATAAATAACATCGTACTCTAAGACGCTTAGCTATCCACTTCAGCTAAAATATCGTTATCTAACAACACTTCCGCTGTTATCTTTACGCATTTCTGCCCTATTTCCGTTCGAAAATGCTCTTATCAGTCTCATACTCTAAGATTTAAAAACTTTCGATTGACATTCATTTGACCTTGAATGAGTGCCGCTTGACTAAGAACTGTCAAAACCACACTACTCACGTATTTTTATTATTTTTTTTAATCAGTTATTATGAAAAAAATGGCAAGAAAAAGTATAATAATCTATTTTTCTTTTAAATTTCTGCACAAATTAAATACTTCGTTTGCCACCATTTCAGAAATGGTATTAAAACTACAAAAAATTAATATCTCAAAAATAAATTGAGATGCATTTTAGAAACAAATTGCTGTTTAAACTCCCTTTTCCGATACGACGGTGTAAAAATTAAAAATGTGATATGTTTAGAAGTTTAAATATTTGCAGTAGGTACGTGGGTTACTCTGAAATTATTGAGATACGTGAAGACGAGAATTTACAAAATAAAAATAACAGTTTAATTTTAAAATACAAAGTATTTTAACACAGCAGACGATTTTTTACTGACTTACTTCAACTTTTTTAGCGTAGAATAAATTTTAAACATAAGAGAAAATGGAGTTGACGTGAGAGCATTTTCGCGCTATGATTTTCTACGATTTTAAAGCAGGATTAAATGAAGAAGAATGCGTTCAACGGTTGAAATTAGTATTTGGTGATGAATCGCTAGCTCGTGCTACTGTATTCAGATGGTTTAAAGAATTTAGCAGAGGTCGCAATTTTCTTCAGGATGAAGAACACACGGGAAAGCCGCCGTCGGCAGTAATCTCGGATAATGTGTCTGCCATACGAAAAATGTTAATGGATCATAATCGCTGTACCTATCAAATTTTACAGAAGGAACTTAACATTGGATCCGCAGCCATACACAAAATTATTCATGAAGAATTCCATATGAAAAAAGTAGTTTGCCGTTGGATTCCCTATAATCTAACTGAGCACCAAAAAGAGAAGCGTGTCAGAATCAGTAAAGAAACTCTTAAATTGCTAAATGATGGTGGCCACCGCATCATTTCTAAAATTGTAACGGGTGATGAAACGTACATACCGTTTTTTGACGTTCCAACACGTCAAGAAAGCAAAGTATGGGTCTTTGAAGATGATCCCACGACGACAATGGTGAAAAGACAACGCGCACTGAAAAAAGTGATGTATGCCGTTTTCCTTCAGAAGTACGGGATTGGTCAAAGCCATCAAGTTGGAAGGACAGAAGACAGTAACAGCAAACTGGTATAACACTAAATGTCTTCCAGAAATTCTACAAGAAGTGAATGAAGAAGAAGAATGTTAGGGGACTAATGCTTCACCATGACAATGCATCTTCACATACAGCCGGATTAACAGTTGAGTTTCTTAAACAAAAATGAATTAAAGTGATAGAACATCCGGCGTATTCACCTGATCTACCTATGTGTGACTTTTGGTTATTATTTAATCTAAAAAAGAACTTACGTGGACGTCGTTTTCATTTAGAAGAAGAGATTGATGTGGCTATAAATGCATTTTTTCATCTATCCCAAGAAATGAATGGTTTGAGGCATTTAATCTGTGGAAAATTCGTCTACAAAAGTGCATTGATGCTGGAGGAGACTACTTTGAAAGCATCTAAAATTTTGTAAGCATAACTTTAAAAACCTAGTTGTATTTGAAATACTTCAGAGTGATCCTCGTATTATCTGTTTTTAACCGTACAATTATACATCTGCTTTGTTTTACGGCTGGCGTATGAACGTTAATTTTTTGAGACGACACTTTCATTGTTGCCCGAAAGAAATAGCATATAAGGGGCTAATAAGAAACCAAGATTTCTCGTCAGTTTTAAGTTGAAAATTTTGCTGAATGTATCAAGACATGACATCATAGATGCATCTAAAAAAAAAAAAAAAAAAGATGTCAGACTGTCTTGAATATTGAAGCATTTGGGAAATACGCAGGGATTGAAGAATAATAATCCAACAAATAATAATCTCATCCCAGAAATTTGATTTCATAAAAATAAATAAATAAATAAATAAATTCACAGAAGTGCAGATGGAACTGTAAAGTTGTATCATAGATGCACGAGTCTCAGTTTACTTGATTTCCACTGGAATGATAAATTCGAATTCGATCGAAAATCTTGAACAATAAATATCGCTCGGGGGATTTAAATGCATTTTTAGATGAAGACGTATCTCCATGTAAAGAAATTGGCTTAAGATTATAAGAAGAGTGAAGCAACGGAACATACAGGGTGTGTTCACAATGTTTGAAGACTGGACTGAGAATACAAAATTTATTAAACATTTTTGTTCAGCGAACAAAATTTCTTTGAAATATGGCCTTTGAGCATCAACATACCGCTGCAAGCGTTTTCCCCATTATTCATGGGTTCCCTGGATGTCTTCGTCCCCAAGCCTTCAGAGGGACCTCGTCGAAGCTGCCTGGATCACTAGAATCGTGTCCAATCGTTTTTTTTTTCAGATCTTTTTTGATTCGGGGAACAAAATCAGTGACTGGGAGCAATGTCTAGGCTGTAGGTTGGCTTGGGGCAGTATTGGCACGTTAAACCTAGCCAAAACTTCGGCGGCGGCAAGAGGCGTTTGGGAGGGTGAATTGTCGTAGTGAACAATCCAATCATTTCTGATGTCTATGTGGACGTGCCGGACTAGAACCTTCAAATGGTGGTGCATTCCAGCGTAAAACTGATCTGACCCGGCGCGTCCGACCAGACACCAGAGGCGATTGCATTGTTCACCACGAAACGCGCTTTCTCACACTTCGCTCGCAGCCGACAAAGTTTTGGCTAAGTTTAATACGTCAATCCTGTCACAACCCCACCACCCTGCAGCCCTGATCTCGCTCCAGCGACTTTTTTTGTCTCTCCGGATCAAACAATGACCTGAAAGGGAAGCAATTTGACTTGTTTCCAGGGATCCACGATCGCAGCTTCGACGAGATCCCTTAACAGCCTTGCTTGCGAAGACTTCCAGGGAGCCTATGGCAAATTGGAGAAAATCCTGCTAGAGGTGTTTTGAAGCTCAAGGGTCTTATTTCGAAAAAATACAGTTCTATGTACAAAAACGTTTAATAAATTTTATATTCTCAGATCGTCTCCAAACCTTTTGAACACATGTACATGCTGACGCAAATTGGCAATGAGGACACATCTCCAAATCTCCATTGCAGTTTGATAAACCTGACGGAACAATGGTTCAACCTTTTTGAAGATACATCCGTAAAAAGGATAGGGACACATAAAATGTTGAAAAAATAACTTTTGTTCACGTACTATACTAATTAATGGTGGGTAATAGAAAGTATTCTGATTTTCTTCACAATATAAGAGTGCTGTATTCATCAGCTTTGTGAAATCAATTGTCGTTCCATATATAGTTGTTAAAACTGTTCCCTGTATAAACGTACACACACACACACACACACACACACACCAACACACCAACACACACACACACACACACACATATATATATATATAGTTGTATATATATAGCTGTATATATATATATATATATATACAGTGCATTATGCGCGAGTAAACATGCTATTTCCCTAAAGTGCAGAATCATATTCTTTTAGTATCTGATTACATAGTATAGGTTAATTCCGGGATTTATGCCGCATTTTTTTTCTTTTTTGTAATTTGTGCATAAAGCCCCCTGGTGGACATAAAATAAAAAAAAATCATGCTGTGCTATTTAATGTTAAATGTACAACGCGTGTAGTGCGACAAAAAAATTCAAAACAAATTATTAATATTTTTAACAATTTTTTTCTAAAACATTACACTGAGGCGCGACACCCGTACATTCAGGCTGAGACGCCGCACTTGTGCGGTAGTTATGCCGCGCTTGTAATAAGAACAGAATTAAATTATGTATAAAAATATTTAAAAAAAAAATCGTATCTGGACTATAATTAACGATGCAATGACAAAATGAAACTAAATAAGTACAATGAAACGTATTAGTAGATTCAAATTAATAATTGTTGCCTACTTTCACTATTAAAATTATCGATTTATTTTTTTCTACTTTAAATTTTAATTATTATTTCAGCAACAAAGTGACATCAGTGTATTAGAAAGGGAAAAGAAAAAAAGTAAAATTGTGTTCATATAATTTATTTGTTAAACCTTTCGGGACCTTTTACACAAATTTTATTCGGTTGGTACCACATTTTAAAAAGAAGTTACCTTTACTTAAATAATCATGAAAATGCAATAATTAAACAAAGCAAATATTATTTTTCTTTTTTATTAGTGCTAGAAACAAATTTTGTAAGCTCTTTATGAAGGTGCTTATATGCATCTATGGTCCCGAATGTGTTAAGGGACCTGTTTTTTCGACTACAATCTACAGAAAAAGTGTCGGAAGAGCACAGTCTTTGTGTAACTACATTTAAAAACATGATGCAACGAAGTCATTTGCACTTCCTCTTTTTTGGAGTAATTTGCGAAGAACGTCTGCGTTACGCGTAATCCAATTTTTCATTTTTATTATCTTGACTTGCATCTTTCTTGTCCTTTTTACTTTTTATATCCCCCCTTTTCTCCTTTGGTTTTAGTAAACTTGATAACATGCCTACCATAGCTAGTCTGTGCAAAAAGAAAAGAAAAAGTTATAACACTTAATCATCCCGTAGAAAAGAATTTGCGGCATGTATACCGGAATTGCAGTGCGGCATGTATCCCATTTTGCATGGTGCAGACGTCGGCCATCACAGTTACCTGCCATCGCTAAGGGGAATTTTGTAACCATACACACAGTACTCTATACAAACGCTACACTTAGTTTTGACTTCTAAATCATGCATGCATTTAGTAATTAGTGTATGAAAAGCATTTAAACATTGCGTATTTAAAAGTTTGGACAGAGAAATCATGCATTTGCGTCAAATTAAGGATTGTATTTCTGCAAGTAAACATCGAAATGGGATTCACGCTATACACTGGTTATAATAATCTCATTGCGCACTTATACTATGAGTTTGACGACCATCTACCGATAATTACAAGAAATACAAGGGGTGCGGCATCTATCCCGTATGCGGCGACTCTCTCGGAGTTACCTTATACACCATACTTAGTGTTGTCTACACATATGAAATTGAACTTAACCTTAATTAGAGTATAATTTTTATATGAAAAATAGCAAAACAAGTATGAATCGAATTATTTTAATTTGTATATACGCTGTTCATTAAAATGAAGTGGTGACAAGTTGAAATACAAGTTTGAGTATGCTGTAATTAAATTTAATAAAACTAATGAAAACAAATAAAGGGCGATTTAAAGAATAAGTTTTTAATTAACCATTTTAGTATAGAGGAAATTAGCTTTAATTTTAATATTGAAAATTATTATTGAAATGTATTTGATAGATGAAAACTTTATAAGATGTTTTGTATGATCAAAGCTTCGAAATTTTATATTTATTTTTGTATTTTAATACTAAATGGAATTTGTTTTTATTTCCCTTTCATTTTCGTCTGAAATGCTACAAACTTTTTCGCTCTAGTAACAAAAAGTGCAATTTAAAATTAAATAAGTTTTATCCATATTTTTTCATAACTGAAATAAAAATCCTTTCATAGAAAACATAAAGATAAGCCAGAATCTTGTTTTAAGAATATAAGGCATTTATTTTTACATTTTGTAGATATCATTTTTAAGATTCTTTTGTGTTGTTATTTAAACATGTCAAAGTAATGTCTAGATTAAAAATGTGAATAAATAAATATCCATATATTTCATTCAAACAATGAAATTGGAACATTTAGCCACATGAAATATTATTTTTTAATTTCAAGTACACATGAGTGTGGATAATACAATGCACATAACTTCTGTAGAACTTTTTAAAGTCTATATACGTTTTTGAAAAATATAATGTAAATCGTATTTTTTCACCTTATACAATGGAAGACTTTCAATCGAAGAACTTGATTGCCTGTGTTCGTCTACGTTGGTTACACAATATCGTTTTAAATTAACTATTTTAGAACAGAGAAATTAGTATTTATTTTAATATATACTGAAAATTATTTGACAGAAGAAAACTTTACAAGGGGTTTTCTATAATCAAAATTTCAAAATTTTATACTTATTTTTGCAATTTAATAATAAATGGGGTTTGTTTGTTTTTGCTTGCATTGGGCTCATGATTTTTTCACATTTAAATAGCTAAAATAAATCAAGATTTTGTTAAGTGAGTAAGTACACATATAATGTGTAACTATAATGACCTGCAATCAACAAAATAAAACATGTAGATACCGAGAAAGGTTTTATAATGAAATACGAAATATCGATTTTTTTTATTCAAAAGGAGTCGTGAATTTAAACTTCTTTCTTGGGAAATATATACAAAAAAACATCATCTTGTGTCTCTCTACGTTTAAGACATTCAGAAAAAAAAAAAAAATCGTGAAATTTTAGGAAACCATTTTTCATAAATCATTCGCTGAATGATCAAAATCGCAATTTTGAGAAAATTGACATTAAATATGAAACCACCCCTTGATGATATAGAAAAACCTCAGAGTATTTCAGGCATAGCTTCTTTGGTAATGCGAATATATATACATATATATATTGCTTCATAATATACGGATATATTTTACTATCTCAAAATATTCCTCATTTTTTAAAATGTTATTTATATTATTATTTTTTATATTACAATATTTCGTCTTTAAAATAGTTAATTTAATCAATTGTCCTTCTATTTATATATTTTTATATAATTCTTTATTTTATTTTGTATTCACTCAGTACTTATGAAATTTATTCCTATTTTTTCATTCTACTTTAACTAAATGGTAATCTAAGTCATTTCTTGATTTCTTGAATCAATTTCATTCCTTTTATTTTTTATTTTTTGGGGATAAAGATAGCAACACTAAAACGTATTGTTAATAATCCAGTTCCAATTTACATTATTTTTCCTTTCTCACACCAGATGGCAGCTCAGTTATTGCTTTCAGTCAGATACTCAAATGTAGCCAGCATGCTAAAATAGTCCTAACTATGTTTTCCATCCTGATATGCAGCAGTTTGACTCCTAGTATGTAATTTAGGTATTATGCTTTAATGGTTCTTAATATCCTGTGTGAGGTGTATCTTTCTTTGGATCTTTTGGATTTTTATTATCTATTTTCTGTTATGTTTGCGTTATAAGGAGCTAAATTTTGTCATTTTAGGCTTAATGCCGACAAATTGGATGAAATAACTCATCTTCTATGAATGAACCCACAAGCTCCTCTGAAGATTTTGTGGGTTATTCATATTTTCTTATTTTACATGATAGTTTCTTATTTTACATGTTGGTTTCCTGTGTTCATTTCTAAATCATTTTTAGAACTTTTCCAATTTGTTCATATATTTGTGATTTCAAATTTATTATATATATATATAAATCTGTTGAAGTTTGTAAAACATTCAAAGAAAGTTTTTACCTGTTTTTGATTTTTTAAAAAATATTTTTAGAGAATGAGTTCCATGTGTAACTAGATTATTCATATGTGTTTCCTTTCGCATATGTTCTAAAAATCTTTAACTCCCTGCTGCAAGAAAAATTTTGCGCAGCAAGTAAATTTTCTTCTCATTCTTGTTATTTATATAAAAGTTTTGCCCAAAGTAAACTTATGTTAGTAATATTTTACCAGTTTATTTTTCTAATGATTCTATTAACATGATTAATTCCGTATTTAGAAAAATAGATAAATAAATATTTTAAGGCGTCACTTGCACTCAGATCAGTGAATGTTATGAGAGTAAACATATTCATTAAATAAATTAGGAATATTATTTATTTAAAGATTTCTTCAACAGTTTGTTTTTGGACTTTCTTTGGCATTATTTAATTTCATAAAATAAAGTAATTGATTAAAAAAAAGGAGAAGAAAAAACTGCACTATATTTGATTTTGTAATAGAAAATTATTCAGAAAAAACACAAACGTACTCTTCGTGCCACGCATAGTTAAAGTAAAATAAAGAAATATTTATAAAGCAACAATTAATAATTCAGATTTTAGAGCATAAAGCACATTTAATCGATCGTATAAAAAAATAATAATAATTCTGAATCCTCAAAAATATCATTCATTCTAATAAACATTTTTTTATTTTACTTCAAGAATATATAAATAAATAATTATAAATATATATAAATAATATAATATAAAATTTTGTAAATAAATATAATAAATATTTCAAGGATATTCACTTTAAATAATCTTTTTTCATATAAAAAATCATTAAATCATTCTACAGCTTGTATAAGTTGCTTTCTATAAATCGCTCTGATGTAAATTACTGGACAGTTGAAGCTTTGGGACTAATGATAAGTCTCTTAAAAGAAATGGATGAAAATAATTCATTTAAAAAAGTTAAATTTATGAAAACCATTACATACTATCATTCTTTCCGTATATTTTTCTTTAAATAACTAGCTTTTAACATATAGATGAAATATATGTAAATTATTTATGGTTAAGTGGGGCAAGATAACCAGATCGCTAGTATCTGGAGCAGACCTTGTTTGCACCACTCTGTAAGTTTCCCGACATGCGGGGATTCACTACATATTCTTCCAGTCCTCAGATAGAAGACATATGCCGTTTACATAATAAACTAAAACACTGTGGCACAAAGCTCCTATGCGACAGGCAGCGGTAGGTTGATGAAGAAGAAAAAAGTCCATTAATAAAAAAATAAAAAAAAGAAAAAAAACTTGAGAATGGTGGCAGGATTCTGGACCAAAACGTCCGGACGATATATGCGCCGGAGACCTGCTCCTGCCCTACAAGGGGCGCTAATCCTGCCAGGAGCTCGACAAAGGCTCTAACTCGACAACAGGTAGTCTCATGAATGCAGATACAGAAGAGCTAGATGGTAGGATATCTCAGGTTCATGAGGAAACGAAATATTTCTCCCAAATGACGGAGTAGTCTTGGGTGGGATAAGATGTTTTTTAGCCAAGTATCAAGGCAGGGGTTTGTGTACCTAATGGCTCTGTGAGTGTGCAAAAAAAATAGTAATGATCTGGGGACCCAAAAGTCCCACACTCGCAGAGGTCCGTATCAGAGCGTATGAAATATTTTAGGTATAAAAGAAATATTAATACTTGTTTTTAAATACTTTATTTTCTGTCATACTGGAAAATACTAGGGGAAGGTATTGTAACTCTGACCATATTGTTCCTTTGACCACCTAGGCTGTAGCGTCATCTAGCCGCATTTTATGAATTTTGGTGTAATTAGTGCATAGTTCCTGCACTAGAGGGCTTGTGCATCCTACTGTGGATTATTCAATTCAAAGGACATTCCTATGAATAATAGTAATCCGTTTCCATGATAAAAATGTAAGTATTTATTTGTTAATGTTTTACCTAATAATATATTTTGTGCAATGTCTTTGTTGATAGAAATAATATGACATGGTAGCTATAGACTTTTATAAATATGGTGAGGCTTGTGAAAATGATTAATCCAACCCTAAAACTGTAGAATGTGTTATAATTTGAACTAGCATTGTGTTGTACCTCTGACCATGATCAGTTTTTGTTTCTTTGACCAGGTCAAAGATACAACACTCTTAAAACATTTTCTATACATTTAAACTTTTATGACTTACTTACTACAACTGTCTTGAAATTAGTTTACGATATTGTTTTACTTCAGTTTTTCATAAATAATAATAATAATAATAAAAATATGTAGACTGGAGTAAGTACAGTTGATGTATCCCCTAAACTCATAGCCCTTAAAGTAAAAAAAAAAAAAAAAAAATAGGTCAGAGGGATAACGTCTGCCGAAAGGGGAACAACTATCACTATGATTACTGCTGTTAGTGCATCCGGAAACATGATTCCCAATTTGTTTGTTTCCCCCCTGTCAGCTGTAAACTAGTTATGCTCTACAGAACGCTTCTTGGATTAATTGGGGCTCCAAACCCGTCAGGCTGGTCAAAAGAGATCGTATTCCAACAGTTATTTAAATATTTTCTGAAAAATGTTAGACCTAGTACCGAAAGACCAGTACTGTTATTATTTGATAACCACGAATCTCATATTACAATACCAATAATTGTTTTAGACAAGGCTAGTGGTGTGACTAATGACATTTCATCCACGCTCTAGCAATAAAATGAAACCTCTTGGTAAGGGTGTTTATGGTCCCTTGAAAGCCTTTTGTAATCAAGATGTAAATAATTGGATTTTTGCTCCAGGAAATGTTAGAAACCCTGTTTCAATCTACAACATTGCTGAACTTGTTGGCATAGCAGATTCTAATGCCGTAGTTCCAAACAATATTATGAGAGGTTTTAAGGTTACTAGGATTGTGCCTTTCAATGATAATGTTTTCTCTGATGTCGAATTTTTTTGCATTTACTGTAACAGACAGACCGATGTTGAATGAAACTGAATTTCACAAACCATCAGCGGGTGACGCAGCTCAAACTGACAATATCTTTCCTCAATGTAGCAGTTCAAATTTATCGCCACTTATCATAACACCTGAAATTGTGAGACCTTATCCAAAAGTGCAAGCAAGGAAAATGTCAAATAGGGGTCGGTATAAAGGGAAATCTCATATTCTGACTGATAAACTTGAAAAGCCAATTATTGAAGTTGAAAAATAAACAAAAGCAACACTCTAAACGCAAGAAACAATGATATTGAATAAAATGATTTTTTTTTCATTGTTGCGTTGTCTAATTGGCTGGTCAGAGGTACAACAACCCATAGTCAAAGGTACAACTATGTGTTGTACCTTTGACCACAATGTTATTATTTTTTTAATGAAATTAAACATAATAAAAATTATTCTAGAAACTTGAAAAAATTACATATGATAAACCAGATGATACAGATTATAATAAAACAAAAAAATTGTGGAAAACCGAATAATTTCCCTAAACTGCGAATTTGTAATTATATTTCATAGTAATTATAGAAATTAAAAATATTTCTCAATTTTCGTCTTGACCGAACGACATCAAATATCAACAAATCGGAAAATGTACGTGAAACGTGACAAATGAGGTACGTTCGTACTATAATTAGTTTTTATAAGTATTCAGATCTTGATGAAATAGCTGTTGCACTCATAGGCAAAACTGCATAAATACAAAATTTATTGCGATTATATATATTAAATTCAGTAATAAGGAAATAATATTAATGTACCTTAAATATGACGTAATCAGCATGGCAACATAGAATCATAACTATAATGCAATATCATTGAATGAATTACGTATGATAGGATTTAATAAAATGAAAAAAAAAATATTTATTAATATCTTTTTAATATTTGATTCGATTTTCATCAAATTTGAAATGACTTGACAAAAGTCTACAACGATCATATATATTAAATTTGGGTACTTTGTCGCTGTTATACGCGGAAGTACTATAAGTTTGTACTATAAGTAGTTTTTATAAATATTCAGACCTTGGTGAAATAGCTGTTGCACTCATATACAAAAATGCATGAATACAAAGTTTATTGCGATTATATATATTAAATTCAGTAATAAGGAAATAATATTAATGTACCTTAAATATGACGTAATCAGCATGGCAACATAGAATCATGACTATAATGCAATATCATTGAATGAATTACGTATGATAGGATTTAATAAAATGAAAAAAAAATATTTATTAATATCTTTTTAATATTTCATTCGATTTTCATCAAATTTGAAATGACTTGACAAAAGTCTACAACGAATCATATATATTAAATTTGGGTACTTTGTCGCTGTTATATGCGGAAGTACTATAAGTTTGTACTATAAGTAGTTTTTATAAATATTCAGACCTTGGTGAAATAGCTGTTGCACTCATATGCAAAAATGCATGAATACAAAATTTATTGCGATTATATATATTAAATTCAGTAATAAGGAAATAATATTAATGTACCTTAATATGACGTAACCACCATGGCAACCTAGAATCATAACTAAAATGCTATATCATTGAAGGAATTACGTATGATAGGATTTAATAAAATGAAAAAAAAAATATTTATTAATACCTTTTTAATATTTAATTCGATTTTCATCAAATTTGAAATGACTTGACAAAAGTCTACAACAATCATATATATTAAATTGGGTAATTTTTCGCTGTTATACGCGGACAGACCCACAGACGGGTGGACCAGAGGACGACTATAGGTGACATATCTATATAATTACAACGTTTCTCCAGAGACCATATTAAAGTTGAATAATTTTGAGTGTGTCTGTAAATAAACTATGAACGATACATATTTTATTTTCAATACAAAACAAAGTATAGAAAATCTCAATAACATAAATCAATTACAAAGTGATTCCACTATATAAACGTAATTTAGAGTTCGTACAGACAGACGGACTGACAGCAAAACTAAATTCATAAACAATTTTCAGCTATATCGGAAAGTATTTAAAACGCATAATAGGTTCAAATTTCACTTTCAACAATTTATATCAATAGATGGAGACATACTTGAATACTTTTGTTCACCGTGTATTTTACCTACTATCTTTATATACAAGCCACTATTTAGTTTAAATTTAATTAAGAATAAAACACGCTTAAAAGTTCATAAGTCTCACTTCCAAGATTATAATCATTAGGCGGCCATCCATCCAATTATTTGTGTAGTCCTGTTTATCATTTTATGTATACTCTACAAATATATCTTAGTATACTAAATGTAGTTCATCGTAAAAATGCATAACGCATTTAAAAAAACACTTTTAAGATATTTTCGTTCTTGCTCAGAAACCATTAAGAATTCTTTGTGTAGCCCTGTATATATTCTGCAGCATTTACACACTCAACGTTATATACAAAAATGTGTCAAACTTGAAAATACACGTAGTCACTAAAAAATGCACTTCCAGCAAAAATCGCTAATATTCAGTTCATCGAATGCAGTATAGTATCGAAATAATTTGTACGACACTGTAAATACTATGCACTTTCTATTATACATGATGTAACTTGTAGTAAACATCAGCAACGTATATCAATTTCATTAATCCATTTGTGCCTGGCGTCCTAATTTTGGGACACTTAAAAAAAAAAAAAAAAAAAAAAAAAAAAAAAAAAAAAAAATCCCATTACAAATTGAATTATGATATCCTTTCAAAACTTAGTAAAATATATCCATAGTATTTGTTTTCAATATTTATCTATAAATGGCAGTGCATTTTTAAGAATAAAAAGGTGAAATAAATGTTTGTTGTAGCGCAATGTTGGATTTTCTTGAAATAAAATGGCGCATAAGAAAAGGTAAGATATTTCTTTTATTTTTTTATCAATCATTTTATAAGTGGTATTATTTATAAGATGAAACATTATTTTAGAATATGTATTTTTGCATTTTTTCAGATTTCTATTTTTTTTTGCTTGAATTTGAACCTTTATATATCGTCCCAATTTTGGGAGGCTAGGCACGAATGGGTAGGGGTTTTCTCCGTTACTGTCTATGCATTAAATGTACGTTTTATGCCACGTATTTTGTTACAAAATGGTTGCCACTCGGATTATTATTTGGTTATAAAATTATTATTCGGATTATTATTTCGCAATTCTTTGTTATTACTACGAGGTGGAACCCGCCGAACTTCGACGAAGGAAAATGTTTAAGAAGGAACTGTTTATTTGAATTATAATACACCTACAAAAATTACAATGCGAAAATTTGGCTACAACTGAAAATGCTTCTTAAATTGTTAGTCTAACTCTCAAACAAATATTATTTTAACCTAAATTAAACAAAATACTATTTCTATAAAACTCAGTTGTCTAGGGCCTTTTCTAGAGGGAAAATTTTATTGTTCCTACCACTATTTTGAAAATAATATCTTCATAACATCTTTCTACAGCATATTTTTAATTTAAAAAATATGAAGATTATTAATTAATAGTTCTGGTAGGAACAATAAAATTTCCCCTATGGAATGCGACCCCTGGTTGTCGGAATTTTTAAAATTAAACTTCAATCGTATATGTAATCAGTAAAATATAATAAAAAATAGTTATGTTGATGTCAGATTATATTAGTTGTCAATTACGTCTCTTTTGCTTCGTTTTCCCGAATCAAAACGATAAAATTTATTCTAGTTTGATAAAATCAGATTTTTTTACCTGTAAAATCTAATCCCGACATCATTTTCACCTTCTTACAATTTACATCTACACTTATATCCGTACACTTACATCCCCGCACACACATATCCGTATTCACCATGTTTTAAAAAATGGTATTTTAATGTCATCATTTTAAACTCAAAATCACGATTGTCACCATCATATTTGCATGTGAACAGTCGCACTCTTAACTTCAGATACTATCTCAATACCGAAGAGTAAAAATTGTCGTAATTTATGTTTTTTTAGACGGATTTGTGTTAAAATGTTTAGTATTATCTAAGATATTGATCGTTTTCTTCTAAATCTGACGTCATTTTCACATACGCCTTTGCCTAGTGTCTCATAATTAGTATCAGCACTCATGCAGAAAAAAAAAAAATATGCAAACTTTATAGGGAAAATGCGCGTTTTCAAAAGCAGTATACGTCATTTTCCATTCAAAATATTTTGGTGGAATATGTCCCTAATGAGAATTTGCGCAACTTAACTCTATACAACAAAATTTAAATCATAGAAAAAAGAAAAAAAGTATATTTTTTAAGTTTTTATCAAAATATGGCATGAATAAAGATAAATAAACCTCATTATTCTCTCAATTCTGCATTAATGAAAGCTATCTAATTATGATCATTTTGAAGAAATTTCATAAAATAGTTTTTTAATTAAAATATTAAACGGGTAAATAAAATTGCATTCGTTCAGCTTTCTGATACGAAATAAGTAATTGTGAAGGAAAGTCACACAGTTATTTAAAATACGTTTCCGTAAAGAAAAAATGTTATATCGTTTGTAAAATATTTTTGCTATAAACTAAGAAACATTTAATCGATGAACAGAAACAAAATAAAACCAAAATTCACCGGATTCAGACGGTATTTTTGACATATAGCATGTATTTTCATTTCAATTTTTATAAGGAAATGGCAACAAAAAAGTACAACAATCTACTATTTTCCCTTTACTTTTAATAGAAATGAAGTACTTCGGTTGCCACTATTAGAAAATTGGTACTAAAAACTAAAAAAAAATTAATATCTCAAAAATAAATTGAGATACAGTTTTCAAACAAATTGCTTTTAAAAGTACATTTTTTTTCTTATACGACGGTATAAAAACTGAAAGTGTGCGATATGTAGAAGTTTAAAACTTTTCAGTAGAGAAAATTGCTAAACGAAAATTCATTTCAAATTTGAAAGTGTTGCCATTCGCAGAATGACGTATGCGTTACGCACAGATATGTTTGTCCTTTATAATATAGATAGGGGGAACAGCGGTTGGTCTTTGGTCAAGAACAAAACACCCACTCCTTCCTACCCTTAGCTATTGGCTTAGTAAAAATTTATATCATACAGTTATGTTTTGTACTTAGTTTAGTATTTGACATCCTGAGGTTTCTAAAATATATACAACAGAACCTCGATTATCCGACGTAATTGGGTAAACAGACAGCGGATAATCAAATTTCCAGATAATCGAGAATCAATAATCATCCAGTTTAATATGCGACATCGTCATCGAACTGCTATTAGGATCTATTTAAACTGCTTAATAAACATCTAAATTTAAATTATACATGCAAATTATTTTATTTGTTTAGAACTGGGACATGTACACGGGGGGGGGGGGGGGAGTAATAATATTCTTGGGATCGGATCTTGCGGGAGCTCAAGCTAATTTCAATGGAATTCGAAGAAAGGGGGACCAAAATACGTTGGAAAAAATTCAGGATATCTACATCGGTTTACAGAGAGTTCCGGTTACACGTGGGTCGAATAATCGAAGTTCTACTGTACCATATATACTCGTGTGTAAAACGAAGAATTTTTGACAATTTTCTGCAAGTAAATTGGGGGTAAACTTATACGCGAGTCAATTACATTAGCCAAAAAAAAAAAAAAAAAAAAAAAAAAAAAAAAAAAAGAACTTCGAATATTGCAAAAGTCTGATTTTTTATGTATATAAATAATAAAGTAATATATAAAATATACAAATAATAATAATTTAAAAAATTTCAATGATTTGTTTTTGTTTACTTACTAATTTTTTGCATTAGTAAGTGAAATCCTTGGTTTGATTTTGTGCGAAATTGAAGTAAAAAGTTAGGGGGTCGACATACGCGAGTTTTTGATTTTTTGCAGAATTTGCGTTCAAAAGTTAATTGGTGGGCGTATATGGAAGTATATACGGTATATATATTCCATTTGTAGTTATTGATTATTATAAATTGTTACTATATAAATTTTTACTATGCCAATAGCTAATGGTGAGGAGGAAGGGGGTCTTGTTCTTGAGCCGAACCCAGCCCTCGCCCCCCCTCCCTTATAGTAATAATAAAGAAATTTTTATAGTCAAATAATAACCCGAATGATATATAACCTTTTTGAAACTTATTAAATGCCATAAAATATAGATATAATGCTTAGACAGTAACGGAGAAAACCGCTACCCTTTCGTACCTAGTGTCCCAAAATTGGGACGTTTAGATTTTTATATGTTAAATAAATATTTTTTCAAAGAGAATTTTTTTATTATTTTTTACGTTAATTTTACACCATTTACTATAATTAAGCACAATATTGAGTTGAAAAAAAATTCAGGCACTAATGGGTTAAATGCGAAACAGTTTAGCATAATTAAAATACGCCGCAAACTATGGTTTCATCAATACCATTATGAAAATGATTTTTTTTTTTTGTGGCCCTGTAATTGAACTATTCATCCGAATTTTATAGAATTTGAAATGACTCGATAAAATTCTGCAATAATTATATATATATATAATTTCAAAACACGCGGTTGTGTAATATATACAAATATTTTGTTTTAAATTTTTGTGTATTATCATGTATATAATATAGGTTTATATAAAAAATAAATTGCTAATACAGTTTAATGTCTCAATATTATTAGACAAAATTTAAAAAAAAATAAATGATAACTAATCGATGAAAGATAATATTTTTACATTACAGAATAATCTCTGTATATTTTCTTATTTACATGCAGTTTTTTTATTCAAAGCACTACATTTCCGCAATTTCTGCTTTGTGTTGTATAATTAATGGAGATAAACCCGATGGTTCGATACGTATAAAACTACGTTATTAAAAGTTAGAAAATCCTCTGTAGAATTTATATTTTGATTTAGAAAATAAACATTAAACTTTTTCGGGCTTTTTCTGTGAAAAATATAATTTTAATTTTATATTGAAATAAATAATTAAAAAAATATTTTTCTTGGGCTTTAGTTATGTTTTATGTTTAAAATAAATATTTAAAATAAGTTAAATAAAAAAGTTTTCCGATTACATAATAAGATATCAAAAAAGTCTTATGCGACTATTTGTTTATTTTGCATAATTGAGATACAATTTATGCAAAATCATGTCCAAGTATGAAGGGCCACTGACCGGACGCAGTCGATTTTCGTTGTCACGTTTTGCAGAATACATATTGTAATTCTTGACGAATTGTTGCTCAATGATGTAAAGAACATGTTTCAAGCCAAATTGTCCAGTGAATATTTAGTGGGAAAGATAATTAGGGTGCTAATAATAAAATAATATTTACTATGACCTATGTAACAGAAAATTTTGAAAATGGTCTGTCACTGTGCTAAATGATTATTTGGATCCTGTTCAATGTTTGTAGGAATTTGTGTAAGCATAGTACTCATATACATGAAGATGTTAACGTGTCTGTGAAGAATTCAAAAGTTTTTTGTTTATAGCATACGTGTTCTTTAACCAAATTTAACAAAACTTTCCGAAAATTTGAAAAAGAACAGTAGAAACAGTATACTGCAGTTACAACATGGATATATTGAATATTTGATGAAATATTGCCATTTGTACGAAACAATTTTTATGCATGCGTGGAAGATTCCAAAATTTTTATTTCATAATTTGGAAGTCAGTTATTTAGGACAACTTTGTAAAAAAATATAATTAAATATCGGGAACATTTAGAAAGATAGGGCGATGAAGTGAATCGCTTTATAAAAGTAATTTTATTATAAGGAATTTTCCATATTTTTTCAATCAACTAGCTGTATCTTTTTAAGTTTGTAAAACGGTTGTCAAAGGTTAAAATCAACACGTTTTCAAATTTATTGCGTTGTTTAAGACGTAAAAGTACGAAATCTAAGAATATGTTTTTATTTTTTCCGTATGCCGAAGAGTTCGGCCGATGGGTATTGAGGCAAATGCCAAATTTTCACTTCTACCGTCTCCGGAAAGTAGAAACTGAGCATGCGCGGTGACGCTTGCCCATTTCAGAAAAATAAATGCGTTTTAGATGAGTTTTTTTCTTAAGATCTCAGCCATTTATAAGAAAATTAAAAATCTGCACCTCAGATGTATCAGGACCGACATTGGACATTCTTCACTCAAATATTCAGACTTCTACGTGAGCTAGATTTTGCTAGCCATCTCAGTCAGACAGACAGAGGTGTACACACATAGAGAGAAAATTTATTTTATTAGTATATATTATATAACATCTTCTTTCAGTTTTTTGAATTAGGTAACGCAAACAAATTGAAAATATAATATATCTGTAAATCTTTCCTCTAAAAAGTTTCCTTAGCATTATAATAACTATTTTAATCAATCACGTCTATTTTAATCATTTTAATCTTTATATCAGTTTCTAGTAAATTGAAATTTCGAAGGAAAATATTCCCTTCACTTCCAATGATTAGAGTAAAAATTACTTTATATCTTGATTATCTTTATGAAATCTCTCGTCTTTAAATGTAAAATATTTTATGATGCAAACTATGATAACAAAAAGTATATTCGGTTAACTTTTTGGAATTTAAAGTAAACGAAATGATAAGAATAAAGAATAAATATTTATAAGAGAGTTTTAATTTACTATCAGTCTTGTGTAAAATTTTGATAAGATAATTAAGCAGATATTTCACTAAGTTGTGTTATTTTTTTTTAAGGTATTGAAATGAATTTCCGTTAAAATGTTTATATTTTATTAGAAAATACTATAATTTTAAATAATTTAGATAATAATACTAAAAAGCAGGCAGTATTATATAGTAAAATGTAAGCAGTCTTTAGTCTCTCGTGAATTTCATGAAAAAATTTAAAACTCTTTTTGCAGATGTGCATTTCTTTTTTCGTATGAAATTATTTATATATATATATATATATATATATATATATATATATATATATATTTATCCATGAACTCCTTGTTTGGGAAATCTGAATTCTTTATTTAAATTTTCATGTTTTATCATTTTCTTGTTTTTGTATTGATAGATACCTGAATGGTAATTTAAAAATGTACAAGCGTGTTTTCCTTTATTTCGGTTGACAACTATTATTATTTAACAAAAACATTTCTCTTTTAATTTTTTTAACATAAAATTTAACCTGAAGAATGACAGTTTAAATATTTAATACATAAAACTATATAATGTGTGAAAGCACAACATATTTATATATCTCAGTATTTGCGTAATGATTTTATATCTGTTTTTCTTTTAAGGTTAAACATTAAAATAAATTTGTTTATTCATTTTTGAAAGATAATGCACTTTTAGTTTCAGATAAGCTTAGCTTCTGAAGCTTAAATTCACATATAGCTTTAAGGAATGCTATTTGATGCTACATTTATTTAATTTTTTAAACTTCAGAATACCATAGCTGCATCTATTAGGTATTTCTTTTCAAGTCAACAACACATATTTCACATATTTACCTGCCAAATGTATTCCAGATTTGTTTCCATGTTGTTTATTGTTTGATACTTTTTAAATTCTATTTATCAATTAATATTTCATTTTCATACCGTGTTTATATTATTTAGAGAAAACTGGGAGGTCCTAAAGCCGTAAACTGCATTACACTTTAAAAATAAATTAATTTTGTTATTTAAAGGAAGTGTGTCACTCATGGTTATCTTTAACCAAGCGCATATACGTCGATATATTTATCATTTTATTCGTTCATTTTTCGAAGCTTCTTAATCTGCTGAATGGTAAATGGTTACTTAAAAAAATATGTTTGTTTTTATTGTGATTTTATAATTTATACAATATTTATACACTGCAATTATTCCATTTTTTATATTACAGGGCCCTGCCCCCTACTAGCTGTGTTCGCCAATACCCGTTCAGACACCGCAAAATCTAAAAGCATGCTATTTGATCGGCTTTAAAAAAAATCGAAAGGCTAAAGTGTAATTAAAAAAACAGACGCGATCTTACTGTTAATGGGATGTTTTCGTCTTTGATTAAATCAGATCAATGAAAGATATTAAAATAAGCTAGTATAAAATTAATTAAATAAACAGTCTTTATCTCCCGCTATTTTTTATTTTGTCATTTAATTTAAATTTAATGTCTACCGGCTTTATTCAGTAAAGGACATATTCACCAGACAAATGTTCCGCCTAAATGACAATCCTCGGGTTATACTTCAAAAAGTGCACGTGGTACTCATTTTATCGATAACAATTAAGATTTTTTAAGTTAACCTTGAGTTAATCCCGAAGCTCTGGTATGCGAGAGGTGGTAGGTGCTGAATTCGCATCCGTCTGCCCAATCATTCGGAAGTTTCCGTGGTTTTCTTCGAACCTTGTATTTCCTTGCTTAAATACGGGTTAGGTTCCCTTAGAATGACCCCCACGGAGGGCATACCCTTTCGGCCCATATCTTTCGCATAGATAATCGGACGTCATAATCAACACACCGTGGATATGCAGTATGGCAATCCAGTGGCTTATCAAAAGAGCAGAAGTACATCCAAGTTAAAAATAAACATTATTTAAATAACTGGAAGTATATACTCAGATATATTATATATAAATCTTTTCATTGACGTTTCACAAATTTAACGTATCGCCAGAGAATTCGTAAGGTTTAATTAAATTTTAAAAAGTTTTAAATTTTAAACTTTATACTCATCATTTAACTGACGTTTTATAAATACAACAATGCCAGTGTACAATTATAGCGTAACCTATTATTCTACATAAGGCGTATTTAAAAAAAAAATCTGTGTTTAAGTATGCATATCAAAATTTGTTAAAAATCACTAGAAAAACCTAACTGGAATGTTCTAAATAATTGAAAAAACAAAAAGAAAAGAAAAGGTCATTTTTTTGTCTTTACTAAAGATTAAAAGCATTTCAATTTGAATATTTTAAAATCGCATGTTTAATTAACATATATTGTAGGTCATTGAAATATACCAAAAAAACCTTGTTTTTTTGCTTTCAGATATCAACGTTAAAGGAATTTATGGTCAAAAATGACGCTACTTAAAACTCCAGATTAAAATATTTAAATACATGAAGAGAACGGAAATGAAAGAATGAATTATTTTCAAGTGCATATACATTTATCAAACTAGACATGTGCATAACTAGGAAAGAATGCTTTTTTTGCATTATGTTTTTAAATATGCAGTAAAAATTTAGTCAAATATATAATAATCAAAATTATTCACATAAAACTACTCATAATTGGAAGTGTGCAATTTTTATAAAAATTCTAAATTAAAATCTATCATTTACTCCCATAAGCCAAAATGTGACTCTACAAGGAATAATTTTTAACAATTTTCAGTAACATTCAAATATTTTAACAAATAAACGAAGTATTGCATGCTTTTTTTTCTGATACATATTTGGAGAAAGGAAAGCTGAAGATATTTCTCCGTACGGGAGATTTGACTCAATGTATTTTTTTATTAAAAAAAGTCTGTCAATGATAAAAGAAAACCCCATTTCAGGACTTTTTAGGTGCGTTCGTAATTATATAAATACGTAGCACCTATAGTCGGCGTTCAGTCCGCCTGTCCGTCCGTCCGTCTGCATAAAACAGAGCAAAAACTAGCCAACCGAATGGTCTGAAATTTTAAATATATGATTGTTTCAAAATTTTGTTGAGCCATTTCAAATTTTATGAAAATCGGATGTATAGTTTAATTACAGGGACATTCAAAAGTTTTTCTTTACATTACGGCCAATGGGAAAAATTATTGCAAGTGCATTTTAATGATGTTACAGCCTTCCGCATGGTCTGAAATTTTAAATATATAATTGTTGCAACATTTTGTAGAACCATTTCAAATTTTATGAAAATCGGATGTATAGTTTAATTACAGGGACAGTCAAAAGTTTTCCGTTACATTACGGGGAATGGGAAAAAAAAAATATTGCAAGTGCATTTTAATGATGTTACAGACTATGCACTTATGAAGTGCAAAAAATATACATTAAGTACAATATGGTGTGCAAAAAATAATTATAAAACTAGTACGAACACACCTCATTTGCCACGTTTGGCGAGCAATTTCCAAATTGTTTAATAGTTAACATCGTTTTATCATCATTTGTGACATTAGAAAAGAAGGTCCAAATACCGGCTACTACTTGTTCTGAGAGATGAGAGTATCGCAGCCCAGCTGCGAAAGACACAGTTTGAAACTTTAATTGAGAAAAGAAATTTACGTGAAGTACGTCGCTGAAGTTTGCCTTATTTACAAACAGCAAACGCAAAAGCGTCAAAACGACATAATCTGAGACATCAAAAGTGTTTCAGATATATGTTTATCATTTTTTTTTTAATATATTGATCGTATATTGGCTTAAATTGATGCTAAAGTTATTTTCTAGAAATATTTCTCTCTCAATGTCCGTACGCAAGTTTTTGGTATTTTGATATATGAATGAGTAATACCGGTTTCAACTTAAACATAGCAATGGTCCAAATACCGAATACTTAGAGTGGTCCAAATACCGGCTAGCCAGTATTTAGTTCTCTGTGTTTTCACTGCTTGAAGAGGAAGAAAATAAATTAAATTAAATAGTTTTATAATTAATAAATTAATTTAAATGGTTCAGAAATAGTTCAAGTCCAAAAAAAAAAAAAAAATAAATAAATAAAATAAAAAAAACGTGGCCGCAAGTCTTCAGAAGCGACATTGGGGACCGGATCACTTCACAAAAATCGCTGTTGGACATTCCAAAATTGCTTGCGACAAATGTGAAGAGAATGAAGATAAAAGGTGGAGATAAACATGAAGAAAAAGCAGGCGAAAAGGGTCAAAATTGGATTTTAAAAAAAAGTGAAATGATGCAATTTGTGTTCTCTCTGCGGACAAGAATGGGCTACGGGAATCTGGGTTCAATATTAAGAATGCGATATGTTGGTCCATAGTGACTGCACCGATGCTGTGAGTGATTATTACGTTTGTCATTTTTTCAGATAAAATAATTATCATTTGAAGCAGAAAGCTGTTTTTACACGTTACAAAACAATAATAGAATCATAATGGAAAGAAGAGACTCAGATTGACAAAAAAAGCTTGTTTATTAAAAATTGCGTATTTTCTCTGTGCATAAGAGATGTTATGAATCAATAAAATTTATTAAAATAATGTTCTTACTGCTAAATAATTGATATTACAACTAATTGTGTGAATGTTTTGGACAAAAAAAAAAAAAAACTTAGGTAGCCGGCATTTAGACCCCATGTTCAAAATTCAAAATTTGCAGACTTTCGGAATTTTGCTTTTTATAAACAGAAAACGCCTTTTAAAATGATTTTTTTTTCTTTCTAAACATCTGTACAACATGACAAGGTACCCTGCTGTCACTTTTGGGTCATTCCATGCACAATGAGCAAATCAGCTGTGGCACACATTGTCACAGATTTTAATCAACATCAGTCTATAAGTAGATCCCATCTATTTAAGAGTAAATGAAAAATAATAGATTTCTGGATTGTTAATTTAAGTATTAAAATTTACATTAAAAGTGAATGTAAAATCGAGGTATTGTCTACGTGCTTAAAATTTCAATTTCGATTATTAGCCTTAGGAATGGAAAGAATATATTTAAAATTATTTATAATTAGGAATGAATAATAATTAACAGACTGGCGTAAGTTAGTAATTATGTAATATTTCGTATTGAGAAAAAAATTATTTTTGAAAATTTTTAAGGGAAAAAAGCAATATTTCTATTAATCCTTTACACACGAAGGACAGCCTTGACAAGCTGCAAATTGCTACACCTTATAGCTAAAAGTATATATTTGAAATATCGAAAGTTTCATTCTTGCCTTTTTTATTCCTTAATGAGAAAAAAAAAATGAATAGTAAAAAATATTGAGGGTAAAATGCAATATTTCTATCACTTATTTTAAGTCAAGGAAAGCTTTATTAAACTTTTAAATTATTTGATATTACACAGAAATATGTATACTTTAAATACAGAAAGTTTTATTCTTGCTTTCAGTTTATTTTTGCCTCAAAAGAATTTTAAATTAGAGTAGAAAGAACAGAATGAGCTAAACTAAAAACTATATATCAATTCTAAATTCAAATAAAAAAAACTAGATGGCAGCACTAAATTTGTTTTCCCATGAAATCGTGCAATATTTTAAGATACGCGGGCGAATTCAAAGAGGTATAGCGAATGGAATGTAGAAAACATTACTATTTTGAACCCATTTTTCTTATGTTAGGAATCAAAAGGCAATCTTGAATTTTTTTTAACGTATCATGGACTTATTAATCTTTATGTCTGTGCAATATTGTTACTGTCGGGCCTGTCCTTTATTTATTTGTTGCTTATACAGAAGAGGTAAAATCATGATTTTGTAATTTTTTTTAAAAGTTTCTAAGTTTTTTTTTAAGATGAAGGAAATAAATGACCTCTTTAAAACTTGGAGAATTCGATCTACATATGACATACTACATCAGGCATTAATTTCACAGAGGTTTTTTAATTCCTTTGATTTTTTAACGTTTCTAATTTTCTCAAAATTCACAAATTTTCAATTTTTGCAACCAATTTATAAATAATCATGGTGTTACTAGATTATTATTACTCAGTAAATAAGAAGATAATTTTTCAGAGTTTCCAAAATTATAAAAAAAAAAATCCCTCTCTGTTAAACAGTTTTCAAGATACAGAACTTCAAACTTGCAACTTTGGACGATTGCAACTTTGGACGACTATATCACAAGTTTTTTAAATGTCCAAAACAGCTAAAAAAAATTATTTTTTGTCAAGATATTTTGCAGAGCATTACTTGTATATCAATTGAACCTGTGCATCGAATTTTATTAAAATTGGTTAGTATGTGGCCACGACTTTTTTTTTAATTTTTGCTCATTTTACGAGGAATGACCCTTTTCCCTTTATTAAATTTGAAAATTGTAGGATCTAGATTGAAAACAAAAGTGGTAACCGGTATTTGGACTATTTTCCTCTAATAATAAAATAAAACGAAATATTGCAATTTCCCCCTAACGAACTAAGTTTTCCATTTTCGAATAGTCCATTTTCCAAGCTCCTATGTTTTTCCGTACTACTATTATAAAGAAGAAATTTTTTTTGATTGTGTGTTGGAGGCAGAGTCTGGAACTAACGAACCGATTTTAGAAGTAATGGTATCAAAATTATGGTGTTAGTCCCTGTTCCAACATAGGCTATACCTTATGTCCATGCAATTAACTTGAAGGGGGTGCAGGAGCAAAAAACGTTCTAGAATTGCGATTTTTGTGTTACTTAAGGGCCTAGATACATACAATTTGGCATGGTAGTTACTTATTCGATATGATATCTATGAACATTTCTTGGAAAATTCGAAATTTGAACGGGGTAAAAATGTACGAAAAGCGTTCTAGAAAACGTTCTAAATGGCGATTTCTACGCAATCTCAGGAAGTATCCTACCGACTTCAAACATAATGGAAATTCATGGCGACAGCCCTTGCTCTAACGTACGTTCTGTTTTATGTCGGTGTCACTACCACCAGGAGCAAAAAAAAAACATTCAGGTGTTGCATGAACAAAAAAAGTTCAAAATAGTGTGTTTGTGACACTGACAGTGACTAACAATTTGAAATTTGGCATGGTAATTACTTACAAGGTGTAAATGCTCTCTAAGAACAGTTTCTAAAATATTCGAAATTTTAAAGAGGAGAAAATGCTCGAAAAGCTTTCTAAAAACGCTCTGAATGGCGATTTCAACGCAATCTCAAGAAACATCAAACCGATTTCAAACGTAATGGTTGCAAATTGATGGTGACAATCCCTTCTCCAACATAGGCTATAATTTATGCTGTTGTCACTATCGCCTGCGGGTTGCAGGAGCAAAACAATTTCTAAATTGCATTTTTGTGATACTGAGGGGGGTCTATGATTTTGAAATTTGACATGATAATTACTTAAATGATGTAAATTTTTCTAAGGACCTTCGAAGGTAAATTCCAAATTTAAATGGATGAAGAGAGCAAAAAGCGTTCTAAAAACGTTTTAAATTGCGATTCTTATGCAATCTTATGAAATAGCAAAACATTACAAAAATAATGGTTGCAAATTGGTGGTGATAAAACCTGATCAAACATAAGCTATACTTTATATCGGTGCCATCACCAACAGAGAGTTGTAGGAGAAATAAACGTTCTGAATTGCGATTTCTGTCATACTGATGAGACTAGAAACTTTAAATATGGCATGGTAGTTACTTATAAAATATAAATGCCCTCAAAGAACAGTGGAAAATGAATTCGAAATAAAAAAGGGGTGAATCAAAGGGATGGAGCGAAAAGCGTTCTGAAAATGTACTAAATTACTATTTATTCGCAATCAATAATAATAAACTGATTACTGTATTCAGACCAGGCAGGGTGGCCTAGTTTAAGGCTTTAGCTGCACTAGCCATACTCAATAAACATATTACAAAAGTAATGGTTGCGAATTAATGATGACAGTCTCTGATTCTACATAGACTATTTTTAACAGTATTTTTGACAGACTATTTTTGACAGTAACTACAAACATTCTAAAAAAATGCCTTTAATTTTTTTCTGAATTACGTTTTCTGTGGAATATTAAGTAATACCAACTGATTTCAAAATTAACGTTGGTAAATCAATGGTGACAGTCTCTGTTTCCACCTAGGCATTTTATGTTTGTGTAACTACCACCAGAGGAGTTGTAGATCCCTAGACAAGAAGTTTGGAATTTGACATTATGGTTAATTTTAAGATGTAAATGCATATCAAGAACGGTTACTAAAAATGTCTAAACTGCAAATGTATACTGAAATGAGCATAAAAGCTTCAAAATACTTTCTAAATTATCGTTCATTTAGAATTAGATTTAATTCTACTTATTGATTTAAGTTTCATTTCTACCTGATGCTGTGTAATAATGAAGTTTAGTCAAACTGTGGCTTAGTTAGAAATTTTTGAATTATTCCTAATGTATAATTTCTTCTAATTAAACTTAGATATACAAATGTCACGTTGGCATATTTCCACTATTACGCGAGCAAAGCCGTGGGTTTTACTAGTTATAAATAAAATTAAAGAAGATATTTTTAATTTGTATTATATTTTACTTAATGATCTAATACTAAATGATGATAGTTAATGAACTTCGTATATCTATTGCCTACATTTTTAATCTTTTTCAATATGGCTTACAGAATGTTTGACCCATTGCATTTCAGGGTGTTTAACCAGGGTGAAATCTCTCCTTTTCTATCTAGCATAAATGAAATAATTGGTTTTTATTTAACACTTACTATTACGATGTTATGTTTATGAAACTATTTAAATGCAATTCTAAAATTACCCTCTGGCACCAGAATTTGTAATTTTTTTCCATTTATTATGTATGCCAAACGTAGCTTTTTCTTATTTCCAAATCAATTTGTCATTTATTTTAAAATTTCAGAAATGTAAGGGATTTGCGCCTGAAAGGGTCAAAATAAAAATAATTATTATGAACTTATTACACTGATGAAATGCATAATGTATATAAATATTAAAAAATAAGACTATAATTTAATATGGCAATTGAAACTGGATGTAAAATAACTATTAATAAATTACGTTAATTATGAATCCAAATAAGTATTTTGCAATCTAGAACACATTATTGAAACTAAACCTATATAAATCTTAACACTTTCAACGCGGAAATGGCGCTCCTTTGTCCCACCCTCAACGCTAAGTACCTGAGCAGCTCCTTGCAGCGCTAAAATTGAAACAAAACACAAATTAATTTAAAACGTGTTTATTTTACGTTTAAAAATAATAATCAATAACATTTCTTACTCAACTGCTTTATTTGTCCTTACAAACATTAAAAAAAAAAAAAAAAAAAAAAAAAAAAAATGTCGTGTCCGTTTGGGAAAATCAATTAGCACCGGAAAATTCTGCCCGGTAATTATTAGATGTTGGAATCAATGTCTAATAATTAAATGACAGAATTTTCCGGTACGAATTGATTTTCCTTGATTGATAGCTAATATTCCTGGAAGACATGTTATCTCGTCCCTAGCGATGAAAGTGTTAAATATTTTATACATGATATTTTGGTACATGAGACCGAGTTAAAGACAAAGCATCGACTTGATTGAGGGTCTTCTAAATCTACAAAATGAAATGTTCAGTTGTTTTGAAAATTACACTTAAAAATTAAATTTTACTTCCCTTTTTATTATGTAACTCACCCGTTTATTAAATTTTTAATATGAGATATTAATTCGTCAGTGCACGCGCCCTTTTCTATTAAGTTACTATACGCCTGGGATAAATCTAATCCCATTTTGTCTTCAATTATATTTTTAGCTAAATGCGTTTCAAAAACAAATCTACTGCTCTATGTTGTAAAATGCATTAGTACTACCTCTTTTTGTTAAAAAATCATGCCTTTCATATTTATTTTCAGATTTTGTAGCAGTTCTGTAAAAATCACGTTTTTCTTTTTTCCAAAAAATATGCAAATTATTTGTTTTACAACTTTAAAGATGAATTCACAAAATTTACATTAATTACACTTAATACCCTTTTTTCAATATGTAAATGTACCTTTTATGTTTGTCTTTCATCAAAATTATTTTTGTGTGTGTCATCGTATAAGAAATTGCATGGAAATGAAACATTCCTACACGTGCGGGATTTTTTAATCCCAAGAGATATATTTCCCCCCTCCTAGCGCACAAACAAAATATATTGCTTCACACAGCCCTTCTCAACATTGATGTTGAAAGGTATAAGGCAGGTCAGAAGTGTCCTAAAAAATTATCTCTTTTTGTAAAGAAAAAAAAAATGTGATTGATGTAGGTTTTATCCCAACGCTTGTGCTGACGGATTAATATACTGAGAATTCCTAACTTTAACCCGTGGCTAGAACAATAAAAAAAATTGCATAAAAAATGTATTAAAAAATTGAATTAAATAAATTTCAGATATATTTGACGTTTCATTAAATGGAATTTCTAGGAAATGTTATGCTTTTTGTGATGTAGTTGATCAAAGCTTCCTTACGGTGGATCAAACCTACTCGATGTGGGAAGGTTTGACCGATAAAGAGTTGAAGAAAATAATATTTTTTAAAATAATTTAGCTTACATCTAGAATCAATTACTAGTTCAAAATAATTTGACTCCAAGATGATAGACTCTACAATAAACTGTATGTAACAGGATAAGATACTATTATTATGTCAAACACATGTTACGAACATTTGAATAAATAAAGGGCCACATTTTCCCAGTCTTCGCAATTTTCACAGAGTTTTTAATTAAATAATAGTTGGGTTTCCAAATATCCCAGTAACATTTCTATCTTAAACTAAATAAATAGAAATCAAGAAGCAAAAATAAGCTTACATTTCAGAAATAAAACAAAATGAAATCTTTACTCGGAAACGCTGAACAGAGGGCATCACGGCCACTGCGGTATTCAATTTAACCATTCAAAATAAAGCAATTAGTAGTGTGCAGAATGTAAAACTTCAAAGTCGGTTCACAAAATGATACAAAAAAACTAGTATATTGTGGCCATCACAAAACTGTCTTCTATAATCAGGTCAATTAAATCATTTAAAGAATACATAAAATTACATCAATTTAGCATCAATTCATATCAAAGTATTTCTGAATTTGAAGTTTGATGAAAATCCGTGAATTAGCTCTTGAGATAGAGCTATAGCGGAAATTCTGAATAATGTAGCAAAACAGATCCATCTATTGAGCAATTTGCATCGAAACATAAGCAGCACTAATTGATATATTGATATCAATGTATACCGGAATCTGAAGTTTTATGAAAATTCGCGCATTAGTTTTTGAGATAGAGCTACAGTGGAAATTCTAAAAAATTCAGCATAGCAGCGTCACCAGTTGAGCGAATTACACCAAAACATAAACAGCAGTAATTTATATCAAGGTATACCTGAATCTGAAGTTTTTTTCAAAATCAAAGCATTGGTTCTTGAGACAGGGATATTGCGGGAATCACAAAGAATGAAACATAGCAACGCCACCTGCTGAGCGATTTACACCAAAATGTACAAAACGTCAATTCCTATCAAGGACTAACGGAATCTGAAATTTCATGAAAATCTGTGCGTTAGTTCTGGAGATTGAGCTGTTCTGGAAATCGTGAATAATGCTGCATAATAGCGCCACCTGTCGAGCGATTTACTTCAAACACTAATCAGCACCAATTTATATCGGGGCTTAACTGAATATAAATGTTTATTAAATTCCGTTGATTAGTTCTTGAGATATAGCGCCCACACAATTTGTGTCACACACAGACTCTAAGACAGACTCACAGAATGACACACTCACAGACTCTAAGACAGACTCACAGACAGACATTTTTATAAAAACTTGTTTTTCGGGTTCCCTGACCCCTAAAACGTGTATATCCGTCAAAAACCAGAATTCGAAAATTTTCCCGAACCTAATACTTTCTTTTTGTAAAGATAGAAAAAAGTAAAAACTCCATTTTAAAGTAATGATTTACTTCCAAAGCGACGAAGCATGGTAAAGATAGGCTATGAATGAAAGCGAGTAAAGCCGTGGAGAACAGTAAAAATAACAAGAGCGACAAAGCGGTAAACTATCATACAACGTACCGTGGGGAAATTATAGAATTTTTTTATTTCAAATTCAAGCATTTGCAAAAGCCGACACAAAAATACCAATTAACGTAAGACTTGGAAAGATGAAATGTATAGTGATGCAGAACTGACGTATTATAATGTGTATTCTAGTTAAAAACAGCCAAAGGATAGGTATGTTGATATTATATTCCTGACATACAGCGGATAATTGATAATGAAGTGCTGTCGTTGGACAATCATTCTGATGGCCCAATTTAGAGTGGATAAACGGATTTTCTGTTACAAGAAAATAATTTTTAGGTGTTTTTATGATAAAAACAGTCTAATATAACTTCGTTCGACAATTAGGACTTAATATTAGTTTGTGTCGACAAATTTCACGCGTTTTTTTAATAAATATTACACAAGAGGATGGAGTTTGGGAAAATATAGTTATAGAAATATTCAAAGAATTAAATTTATGAGTTTGTGCGGCCCAACAAGCAAAAGCGGTAGCCGAAACTTTCTTTCACATTTTATTCGACGGAAAATGAATGAAGAATTCACCTCGTATTACAAAGAACGCTTGAATGAACATCTCTTTTTTAACACTTTCCAAAATTGTTAAAACATGTTTATGACTTCTGTTCTTTGTCTGTCTATCCGAGCTCTAACTCTCATAAATATACTCGGATTCACTGGATTTTTCATTGCTATTGACGTTTACTAAGGCACTATCGCTATTGAAAAAGAAGTGTGTTGCATCTAAATTCCATGTACAGTCATGGAAAAAAAGTAAACACCCTCTACTAACTCCTCAACAAATTATCGTAGAAGAAAGCTACTGGTACCGAATGATTCGAACTAAAGTCTACTTTTAAATGATGTATATAAAATCTGCTTAAGGGGCCATCTACATATTAAAACGAACTATAACTTTGTATTTTTTTCAATAGCAGAACACAATTCTGACTGCATAAATGAACTCCACACTCTTCAATTAGTCTAAAAGTATTTTTTTTATGCCATTCGTACAATAAGTTTCCGAGAAATTAATTATTTTAAAACGAGCGTATTTTAAGGGCTGTATCCAAACTGATATTCGGTACTCGAATTTTAACTGAGAGAGCTCCCTTTTTGATCATGACACCTTAAGCAGTCAATTAAGCCTGTTAGATTACAGGATAGCATAAGAAATTTCAAGATATTTAGTCACTCCTATCATAGACGGCCCCTTAAACCATCATTTTGCCGTTTTTTAAGCATAATTTGAAAACTACTTGGAAGAAAAATGTGAAATTTTGGATTTCCATAAAGCAGGACAATAAATCTGAATCCATCAAAAAAATTGTAGGTTGCAATTCATAATTTTTTATAAATATTATTTTCATAATTCATATCAGAAAATTATAAAAATTGCAAATTCAACGTATTTATGTTTGGGTAAATTAGTAATATTGTTACACAAAAAATTAAAATATTAGGATCATAATTTCAGAAGTCATAAATAAAAATATGAAAATGTAATTTAACATTAGAAGCACTAAATTTTGAATGTTTGTAATTCTTTAAAGTTATCATTCAAATGACTTGAAATTTGAGTGTCTAGGCATAATTTGAACCAAAAATTTGAAATATCTCGTTAAAATTGAGTATTGCCATTGAAAAAAATGAAGTTTGGATTTGTTTTAATAAGTAGATGGCCCCCTAAGCAAATTTATATACGTCATTTAAAAGTAGACTTTATTTCCAATCATTCGGTACCAGTAGTTTGTTTGGGAGTTAGTAGGTGTTGTTTACTTATTTGTTTCCATGACTGTACAGGCTAGTCAAAAGTATTCCATTAAATTGCTGTCATCTGAAAAAATAATCGTTTAAACTTCATTTGAATGATGATAGATCATTTCCAACATAATGAAATTTATATGCATTTATGAAATGCACTAAAACATGCATTATGTTGAATATGAGGTGAAAAGAATTTATTATTTATTTACAGGGTCGCAGAAAAGAATTCTGTTACGTAAAGGTAAACGTGGAAAATCTTTTTGATGGGTATTTTAGTTCTCTCACCATTTAAAACGTAATGAAATAAATCACATTACTGAGGCTTACTACATGATACTTTTTTGTATAACATGATGTGGACAGAATTTGAAATTGGTTTACAGGGACACCCAAAATTAAGCATTAAGTACTGTATCTGAAGCCCTTTCTATTAGCGGTAATTGCTGGAAGTGCAATTTTATTTAAGGTATGCGTGTTTAACTCAATTTTGGGGCATTCCACGTCAAATCAGGCAGTAAAATATCAATATGTAACCCACCATCACAGATTTTAATGACACTGCGTGTGTTTGTTCTTACTATTAAGATATGATCACCAGTAATTTTTTTTGCTCCTTGGTGAAATAGTTTCTGAGAAAAAAAATGTCAAAATTTTGAAAAACTGCCGTCAGTTGGCATTCTTGATAGCTCGGTTTTCAAATGTAGCATGTCATATATATAATCATATTTCAATATCTACTCTACAAATCATCTTCAAATAATTTATACACAGTATTTAGGGTACGCAGCTTATGAAAAAATATATTGTTACGCTTATAACATTTTAAGTGTGTCTAAAAAAATATTTAAACTTCGAAGTCGTGAATTTTTTATGAAAAATAATGCATTAACAAAAAAAGCATTATCAACAAAAGGCGGTATTTTTATTAAATTTATTTTTTATGGGAGATATACTTAAAGGTGTCCTTTACCTGATTCTGAAATAAAAATAGTGGGATTTTGGGTGTTTTTGGTAGTATTTCCTATTTAAAAATATTTTGAGGTGCATTTCATATCAAATCAAGCAGAGTCATTCCATGTCAGTTCCCCTAAGCCATTTAATCACTGTCACAAATTTCAATGAAATTGGGTTTGTTTGTAGCTTATTTTAAGACGTAATCACCTTTAATTTTCTTGATCCTAAGTAAAATATTTTTTAAGATAAAAATATCAAAATTTTGAAAAATTGTTTTAAATTTTTTTAATGACAGTTCGATATTCAAAGACTGCATTAAAAAAAAAAGTCATTTCAATATAAAATCACTAAATAGGTTTCAAATAATGTATATGTGACAAATAATGTAGGCTGATTATTATTTCTTTTTTTTTTTTTTTTATCATGTTTAAACACTAAGAGTGTCTTTTATCTTATGAATTTTTAAAATCAAGAATTTTGTCAAAAATAATGTGTTAATCAAAAATTTATTATTAACCGAAGGCAGGGTGTTATTGCTTTTTTTTTAATTGTACGTAAAAATATCTTTTAAATGGTTATAAAATAAAAATAGTGAACATATGAGAAAAAATTATCAAAATTTTGGAAAAATGCCACGAGTTGCCATTAATGATTGTTCAATTTTCAAAGGCCTCATTTTATATATAAAATCATATTTCAATAACTAATAAAGAAATCTTCTTCGAATAATTTAAGCAAGGTAAATAAAGTATGTAGATTATGAAAAAAATATTGCTGTAATGTTAAAAAATATTTAAATGTGTCTAAAAAATTGTATAATCTTTGAAATCAAAAATATTTTACAAAAAATAATGAAATTATTAAAAAATCTTTATCAATCAGAGGCGGAGTTTCTATGACTAATTTTTTAATTTTAAATTGTACATAATACTACATTATAACTGGATCTGAAATAAAAATAGTGGGATTTTGGTTGGTTTTAGTTGTATTTAAATCATATTTAAAATTATCAATATATTCAAACGTAAAACCTATCCAGTGTATCATCCCTGGAAATATTTTTATTTATACATTTATTTTATTTTTCAAATTATCTTTTATGTTCGTTTCTTAAGGAAAAAAATAAACAATATTGTTTTTTAGTGAAACTTCTAGGGCGAAGAGCAATTATCCCTTTCCAAAAAAGAGAAAAATCACTAGCTCCTCACCGCCCAATAGAAATTTTCAAAATGACAGTCCTAATCTTTAAACTCATATTTGGCTGTTAATATTGAAAATTTAGCATTAAGCTGCTAATATTGAAAAAAAATAAATTTCACTCTGTTGAAGAAAATTTTGACGTATTGTGCTTTAAATATATGCAAAAAATTCATAATCCATTATATTTATATCTTTCAAATAACTATATCTAAAAAAATATTTAAAACTTAATGAGTTGCACTTTTGTAACTTTATTCAGTTTCTAATGATATATACCGTAATTTCCGGTGTATAGCCCGCAGATCAAACAATTCAGTTTGGACCCAGAAATTTTATTCAGTATTTGAAGACCAATATTTACTGTGATCTAAAAAGTTACATTTTATTTTTAAAAATTTCTGGGTCGAAACACGATTGTATGATCCGCGGGCTATACACCGGAAATTACGGTAATTTGATTTATTTCATCACAATATTGCTGAAAGATGGATTTTCAACATATATATGTGTGTATATATATCCCTGTTCTCAAACAAATTATTTAAAAATTATTCATTTATGTTTAATAAAGCATATATATATTGTTTATACACTTACAGAAAATACATATAGCAAATTTTATGATATTATGTCAATAATGTCTAAAAGTAAAGAACTTATCTAATAGTATGTAACGAAAAATTTAACATCTGGTGTAATGACAACAAAATTTTATAATTGTTTTACTTAATTTGGATGAATGAAAAAAGCTTACATGTTTATATTTTATTGAAGTACAGGTGAAAATGTCACAAAGACATACCTCAACAACCACTGAGTATGTCACATTCACACTACAGATTTTTTTTTCTTTTGATCTTTCGGGTTTGATTTCAGATGGTAATGAATTAATTAGTTTTGTTAGAAGTGTCATTGCAGTCAGCATATTAGGCTCACTATTTTTTTTTATATAATTTGTTTTGATTGACTCGATGAACAACAATATTTAAAGGGACCATTTCATGACTTTTCAATTAAAAGCTGATTTATAAATTCATCATGTTGTTTAGTTATTATTATGGTCTTAAGATAATAAGTTGATATTAAAATTTTTAAATGCAGTTTATTTATTATTTGAACAGTTGAAAGTATTTTTCAATAAGAGTGCGGGCTGTTGATTTTAAGTCGGCTGTTGAGCAATGTAGTGTTGGTAAAGGAACTGGTACTATTTAATTTAATTTTTATTGCTGTAAATAATATTTGTTATTTTATTATTGTATGTATTATATTTAAGCAAGAGTAGAAATACACGATATCGGAGTCATTTTACTACATCTTAGCATGAAATCTTCAATATTTATCATTAAACATTCACATTTTATGAAAATTTTGTTAAAATTGCTCATATTTTCACTATTTTTATTTTATAACTATTGAAAAGATATTTTTACGTACAATTAAAAAAAGTAATAACAGCCTGCCTTCGGTTAATAATAAATTTTTGATTAACACATTATTTTTCACAAAATTCTTGATTTTAAGAATTCACAAGATTAAACACACTCTTAGCATTTAAACATGACAAACAACAATAAATAATAATCTGCCTACATTATTTGTCACATATACATTATTTGAAACTTATTTAGTGATTTTATATTGAAATGACTTTTTTTTATGCAGTCTTTGAATATAGATCTGCCATTAAAAACATTTTTAAAAAAATTTCAAAATTTAGATATTTTTTTTATCTCAAAAAATATTTTACTTGTAATCACATTTAATTTCCTTGATCCTGTCTTAAAATGAGCTATAAACATACCCAGTTTCATTGAAATTTGTGACAGTGAATTAAATATCTTAGGCGAACTGACATGGAATGACTCTGCTTGATTTGATTTGAAATACGCCTCAAAATATTTTTAAATATGAAATACTACTAAAAACACCCAAAATCCCACTACTTTTATTTCAGAATCAGGTAAAGGACACCTTTAAGTATATCCCCCACAAAAAATAAATTTAATAAAAATACCGCCTTTTGTTAATAATGCTATTTTAGGTAATGCATTATTTTTCATAAAAAAATCACGACTTCAAAGATTAAACATTTTTTTAGACACACTTAAAATGTTATATAAGCGTAACAGTATTTTTTTCATAAAATACGTACCCTATATATTATGCATAAATTATTTGAAGATGATTTGTGGAATAGATATTGAAATATGATCATATTTATGTCATGCTACATTTGAAAATCGAGCAGTCAAGAATGCCAACTGATGGCAGTTTTCAAAATTTTGACAATTTTTTTCTCACAAACTATTTGACCAAGGAGTAAAAAAAAATACTGGGAATCATATCTTAATAAAAGGAACAAACACACGCAGTTTCATCAAAATCTGTGATGGTGGGTTACATGCCTGCCTGAACTGACATGGAATGACCCTTTTCGCTTATTATGTCGTGCGTATAAGTGCTGTAGAACATATCATGGCTACACAAAATAAATCGAAAATATTGCTGAGTGTTTGCATGAATGTCTTGTAGACGGCTTTTAATTGATTTATACACTTTCATGTTAAACTTTATTTGTATACAAAGAGAAGTCTGTATAATATAAAAAAATCATACACAAGCAAAAAACAGAATACACGGCCTCCTGGTGCTTTTTACGTCAGAATACATGATTTAGGTAGATTTAACTATGTATTACCATCAATTAAATTTTGGCTTAATATGTGTAGCATATAAAAATCTGTTGGTAGTAATCAAGGCTGTACAAAAGTATTTAAGTATGTTTCCGTACATCGGGAGTACTTGATGAAGGTCAATTTTCAACTTGTTAAACATTTTTAAACTAAACTAAGTTTTAGCATAATATCTATCATATACACAAACTAGATTAAATAAAAGACTACAAAATAATCTGACTACTTTTCAGGCTTTGGGCGATAATTCATGAAATCTGAATTTAAAATATGTTATGTGATTTCTAAAACGTTTAATTGGATATATTTTGAGCTTGTTAAACAACGAAGTTTCGTTAAATAATTCAGGAAGTGTTGGAAAGCGTTTCATAATCTACCTTTAACGCATGATTTTTCAAAATTGTTTTATTTTCATTAGAAGTAAAAATGGTGGCTTCCATTTTTAAGTGCGTAGCGGTGCGCAGCTGTGCGTGTGTAATGACTTTTCATTTTTCATGTACTTATTGTTGAAACAATGGCAACTAATGACAAAATAGTCACCGATTTAATTTTTAGTACAGAACAGAGATTACTGGTTTTAATTACATCGTGCACAGGAAACAACCAAATTATTGTATTTAGAAAAAAAAAATGTTTAGGAATGATTAAGTACGTTTTATGAGCAACTGCACCTCGCTTCTGTCTGTCTCGCGGAAGAAGCTCCAATAGTGGCGTTTGTTATTGTCGCGCAGAGGATTCTTCTCTGATTTGATCTTTGGACTGTCAGTCAGCCCTTCCACCTGTAGCGCAGAGGGTTCTTGTCTGTTTTTAGGGTTTCGTTCATCTCACGAAACCCTATTCGTCTCGCTCCTCTGTCTGTCTGTCTGTCCGTCACAGAGCCCGTTCTCAGAAACTATACATGTTAGAGACTTGAAATTTTGGGTACTTATAGCTGAACACCTCACATCAAACAACAAATCATAAAATTTTGAAAAAGTTGGTAATTAACCGAATTACGGGCTAATTAACTTCTAAAATTAACCAATCCACCTTTTTAACGCAAATTCAAACGGACTTTCTCGAAATCATCCGTGTTTCTCCTAACGGTTGCCAGTAAAATCAGCCGAATGCACGGTTACCACGGAGAAAAATAAGCCAAAAAATGAAGCGGAGATTTTAAAGCGAAATCGTATATCAGAAAATATTGGTGCGAGAAATTTGTAAATGGAATAGACAGACGCAGAAAAAAATCTACTTTCATTTGGTATAAAGTTCACATTTCTGCGATCTGTATAAGTTAAAATATGCACTAAAAATCGATCGATAAAAAATTAATTTCTTTAATTGGAAAGACAAGGAAATAAAAAGATTTCAATTCGGCGGGAAAGCAGGTAGACATGACGACGCTGCGGTTTTCCATAATAGCATGTTTTAATACGAAATTTTAACTTTTTAAATATTAAATTTTTTGATTAAATTTTTTGGCATCCTGATGTCAAATTTCTCGCTGATTTCATTGATACCCATATCTAAGTCCTATCTTAATTACAAGCTGAAATATTAATTATTATTTAATTAATCGGTTTATTCCTATCAAATGCATCGATTAAAATGAAGAGACGCTTATTTAACCACGAATTAAATTAGGAAATCTAATAATTTGCCTGGTCTTTTCTAACAGCGATATGAGTTAAGTATAACTCATTCATCATCAGAAAGTTTACTTCATACCACTATTTTCTAATAGTAATTTCAGGAAATATTTTGAATTATTGGTTAAGACCGCCACTCAGTCTGTTTGAAACTTTAAGATAGTTTATAACGCATAGAAAAAAGTGTAAAAAAGAATGGAGTGTGATATTTCGAGGAGGGGGGGGGGGGTAGCTAGAATTATTTTTAAAATCTTAGCGTTTGTTACCGCAGCAAATATTTTAAATTCTTGTTTAAGACCGCCACCATCCCGACCCATCTATCTACGGAAAGTTTGCGTAAAGGAGTTTTGTTCAGATATGCTTTTGTTAAGAATAGAGTTCATTCCCTGGTGGTAGAATGTGGAACTAACATAACGCGATTTTGTTAAAATTAGGAAGTCTAACAAGTCGATCTGTTTGAAACTTTACGATATTTTATAACACATAAGATAAAGTGTAAGAAAGAATGACACGCGAAATACCGGGGAGGTGGAGGGGGGGGGGCGCTAGATTTCTATTTAAAAAATTAGCGTTTCTGACCGCTTTAGGTGACTTTTTGAGGGAGTCCTGAGATATATGCTACTTATTTAATATAAAATTGTCTAAAGTTTAGTTACCACTATTTCCTAATAGTAATTTCAGCAAATATCTTAATTTCTTATTAAGACCGCCACCACCTCGAGTAACATATCTACTTATAGGTTGTTTAACGGAGTTTCCTTCCGATACAGTTTTGTTAAGAATAGAGTGCGCTCCCTGGTGGTGGAATGTGGAACTAACATTTTTGTTAAACTAGAATTATTTTTAAAATCTTAGCGTTTGTTACCGCAGCAAATATTTTAAATTCTTGTTTAAGACCGCCACCATCCCGACCCATCTATCTACGGAAAGATTGCGTAAAGGAGTTTCGTTCAGATATGCTTTTGTTAAGAATAGAGTGCATTCCCTGGTGGTGGAATGTGGAACTAACATAACGCGATTTTGTTAAAATTAGGAAGTCTAACAAGTCGATCTGTTTGAAACTTTAAGATATTTTATAACACATAAAATAAAGTGTAAGAAAGAATGACACGCGAAATTCCGGGGAGGGGGGGGGGCGCTAGATTTCTATTTAAAAAATTAGCGTTTCTGACCGCTTTAGGTGACTTTTTGAGAGAGTCCTGAGATATATGCTACTTATTTAATATAAAATTGTCTAAAGTTTAGTTACCACTATTTCCTAATAGTACTTTCAGCAAATATCTTAATTTCTTATTAAGACCGCCACCACCTCGAGTAACATATCTACTTATAGGTTGTTTAACGGAGTTTCCTTCCGATACAGTTTTGTTAAGAATAGAGTGCGCTCCCTGGTGGTGGAATGTGGAACTAACATTTTTGTTAAAATTAGGAAATATAACAAGGCGATCTGTTTGAAATTTTACGATAGTTTATAACACATTAGAAAAAGTTTATAAAAAGTGGCGCGTGAAATTTCGGGAAGGTGGGGAGAGGGGGAGGGGCAAAATATTTCTTTTTTGTTTCATACCGTTTCAGGTGCGTTTTTTGATGGAGTCCTCAGATACATGCTACTTATACTTATTAAATATAAATATGTCAAAAGTTAAATTACCACTATTTCCGAATAGTAATTTCAACAATTATCTTAAATTCTTGCTGAAGACCGCCACCCCCTCGAGTAACATATCTACTAATTGGTTGTGTAAAGGAGTTTCGTTCAGATACGCTTTTCTTAAGAATACAGTGCGCTCCCTGGTGGTGGAATGTGGAATTAACAGATCGCGATTTCATTTAAAGTAGGAAATCTAACAATTCAATCTGTTTTAAACTTTAAGATACTTTATAACACACGATAATAAATTATAAAGAAGAAGGACGCGTCGCATTTCGAGGAGGGGGGGGGGGGTTGAGGGAGGTGCGCGAACAAAATTAGGAAATATAACTGGACGATCTGTTTGAAACTTTAATATGGCTTATAAAACATAACATAAATTTTTTAAATCAGGCCGCGTCAAAAATCATGGTGACCATCTGCCCCCCCCCCCCCCCAAGGGAGACACTTTTCGAAATTTGGCAGATACCCGTCATTTGATATATCGTAGCATTTTTTTTTTGGGGGGGGGGCGAACAAAATTAGGAAATATAACAAGACGAATATGTTTGAAACTTTAACATAGTTTAGGATGTGTTTGCTAAAATTTAGAAGGTATTCCATGGCGATAAATGTACTGGACGTTTTGAAAGAAAGTGTTTTGAAAGGAATATTAAACGAAACCCTTTGTGCGATGTATGATCACACTTACCCACTTGTTTCTCAGATCTGATCTCTGAACAGCCAGTTTAATTTTTTTTTCAATATTTATTTTCCATTCCATCTTTTGTCCCGTTTGTAGGCAGTTGTAACACCGGCTGAATATTTATTTTTTAAAGATATTAATAAAAGGGATTTGCAGGGACATAAGTGCTTTACAGACTTCCTTTAAAGACTTCCTTCACAGTCTCCTCACCTCATATGTCGCCCTCAGGCTATTAAATAAAAGCCCACTCATATAGTCTTTATATATTAATTATTAATATATTCATCTCAAAAGTAATTTTTTTTCAAAAAGTAAATAGTTATTATTTTTGTAATTTTTCAATGTTACATTCGCAGAAATAAAATTAAAAAAATGCTCTTTACATAATTTTATTAAAATTTATAACGAAATTAATTTATCTTATAATATAATCAATTTATTTAAGATTCAATACCATAATTGAAATGATATAAGCAAACCATTCCGTTATATACCACCGTAGGTAATCAAAAACAAGAGTTTGGCTAAGAATACATTCGATTAAGATATAACAATAACAAAATTACTTTAAGTAAATTTATCTTATATCTACATAAAGAAAAAATATAATTGTGCATAAAATTATAATGAAACGTAATATAAAAAATGAAAACGATTCGTTTCGTAAAATTCCACTTCCCTTTGATTTCTTTGGAGATTTCGTCTTTCGTATTGTACAGATAAATAAAATTAAATGAGATCTTTTTTAAATTATAACGCATAGCTAGAAGTACGCAAGAGAATGAACTTTGCGTTCGTTATTCATTGCAAAAGCCTTCTCGTTTTAATCTATATTTCATTAAGTTACCTCCATATAGCATCTGAAAATATCAAAATTATCTGAGAAGAAAAATAAATTGTATCTTTTACAAAGATTCGAAGATTAAATAAATCAAATTTCCAACATATTATTTCCGTTTCATGGATTTAATATATCATATAAAATTACACTAAATATGCATTTCGAATTCAATTTATATTTTACAGCATATGACATAAACTATTAACATTAAATTAAATTAAACGAAACTACGTCCCGTTAAATTACTGTTATTATTAATATTTTATCCCTAAGGTCTAAAATTGAAATAAAAAAGAAAAGTGCCCGGTTAAACTGATGGCATTGAGTTCACAGAGTCATTGAGTTATCGATTCACATTAAGTGTATATTATACTCTTATTTCAAAGAATAATACTCCTCGAAAAATAAATTAAGTGGGATTCGCCACCGTTTTAGCTCTTTATACTTAACCAATGAGCCTCCAAATGTTATCAGGGAAGCGTCTTATCGAAATAAACCGTTATACCAAATTTGAAGCAAATCATATAGAAAAATCCATTCGTCTAAAATAAGAGGATATTACCCCCCGATCCACCCTTTAGACTTAAGCAATGAACCTTCAAATGTAATCAGGGAAACACGCTATTAGAATTAACCGACATAACAAATTTGAAGAAAATCTGATAATTATGCATGAAAAATCAATTTATCTAAGTTAAAGTGGAGAATTAGGCCACCGTTCACCCCTTATACGTAACCAATGAACTCCCAAAACTAATCAGGGAAGCGCGATATCAGAGTGAACCTAGTAAAAAAAAAAAATAAGCAAACCGGATAATTCTATCAAGTGTTATCACATTACGTACATACGTACATGCATACATGCATACATACAGAACATGCGGACGCATTAGCTTCTCAGGATTTCATAGCATGAGTTATAAGTTTGATTATACGGTTATTATTACTAATTTCAAAATTACTTCATACACA
Source organism: Maratus speciosus (assembly GCA_963932465.1). Taxonomy (NCBI): domain Eukaryota; kingdom Metazoa; phylum Arthropoda; class Arachnida; order Araneae; family Salticidae; genus Maratus; species Maratus speciosus. The sequence continues at coordinate 430,849,026 of OZ010795.1, read as the reverse complement.
ATTCTCTTACGAGATGATGAACATTGCATAAGTTTGATTGCAAATTTTACTAAATAAAAACTATTTTTGAAACCCAAAATTCTTTATTATGTCTCTACATATTAAAATAAAAAAGAAAAGTACCCAGTTAAACTGGTGGCATTGAGCTCACAGTTTATCCGCACTAATTGTATATTATACTATTTCAAAGAATAATGCCATTCAAAAAATAAATAAGGGGGATTTGTCAATGTTCCCCCTTTATAATTAACCAATGAACCTCCAAACCTAATCAGGGAAGCGCCTTATCAAAATGCACTTGTATACCAAATTGACTCAAACCAGATAATTCTGCATCAAAAATCCATTTCGCTAAATTAAGTGGGTATTAGCTCCACCATGTTCCCCTTTACACTTAACCAATGATCCTCCAAATCTAATCAAGGTAGCCCTTATCGGAATATCACATTTGAAGCAAATCGAATGATTCTGCTTGAACAACACATTTATATAAATTAAGGGGGGATTAGCCCCCCGTTTCCCAATTTATACTTAAGCAATAAACCCTCAAAACTAATCAGAGAAGTGCCTTATCAGAATAAACCAAGAAAAAAAATGAAGCGAATCGGATATTTCTATCAAGAGTTATCGCGTTTCGTACATACATACGTACATACGAGCATACACTGCGTAAAAAAAGTAGAAGGACACTAGACATTTTTTTCTAAAAAAAGCACAACTAATTACGTCAGTGCAAATTTTTTTTTTATTTGCGTAACATTTTACAACTAAATGAATATAAAATCATAGTAATAAAAAATAAATTATGAAGAGAATTCGATTTTCATAACATAGTTTCTGTTGCCTACATGAAGCTCTGTAAAAGAAGTAGAAAGACACATATACATTTTATATGAAAATTAAAGTATTAGTAAGAAGTTTTCTTTTCGTTTGCCTTTATGACTTGAAAGACTCTGTTGGGCATTGAATCATTGAGTGCTTACATTTTACTTTAATAAAAATTGCCCCAAACATCGTTAAGTGCATTCTGAAATTCAACAACAGATTCATATTGCTTTCTTTCATTGTATGCGCGACAAAATAATGTCGCCCATACGTTTTCAAATTTGCCAGGGCTTTTAGATGGCCATGGCTAAACGTAGACCTTATTTCTGTGGAATAAATTTTTAACACCAATAGTCGTGTTAATCGGTGCTCTATCTTGTTGAAATATCCAATCTGCACCACCTAATTCTGCACCACAACGAAGAAGTTCAGATTCCAAGAATCAGATGTAATCTTTGTGGTTCTATCTACCATTCTACATACCAGACTCCTTCTTCCATCATATCCCTCTGCTAACTAGACCATCAAACGTCATGCACCCATATGTCTAGTGGAATAAAATTCTTCCTCATTCTCGATTAAAAGACAACAGAACTGATATTCATCAGGACCATGTAAATTGAACTTCTTCTCATCTGAATAAATGACAGAAGTCCATTCCGTGGTGCAAGCCACGTGATCTTGCCCAAAGTGTGATGCCCAAGGTAAGCGGTTAGTTATGTGCTTTTTTGCCCACTTGGATGGTGTTATCCACTTGGTGTTGTTATTATATGGTGATCTCTTCTTGAAAATGAAGTCTTTGGACTTTATTATATATATATACACAGTTTGACTTAACACATGTGTTAGTCCCGCTTGTATTCGAGCCTTTGAAATTACAGAATCTTTCTTTTTCTGTTCTCTGATAATGTTTTTTTTTATCACGAGGCGTCAGTTTTTTAATTTTTCCTGTCATTATTTTTAGTACCATGATCCTCTGGATTTCTAAGATAGTTTAATGTTGTAGTTTTACTAACATTAAGCAATTTAGCAATTTCTCTGATGCTTTTACCCTCTTTTCTAAATGCTATGGCTTCGTCTTTTTGAAAATTATTTAAAGTTATTCCTTTTGGCATTAAAAAAAAAAAATCAATCTAAAAATGACGAAGTATATTTATTTTTAACAAAAACAATAAAATAGTAATGATTATTTACCTTTTCTATAGCAGAAGCGTCTAATAAATTCAATTTTTCAGTACTATCCTGCTACATTTTTTTTTTTACAATGCGATAGTTAACTAAGCACATTTTTCTATAAATTAATTGGTGCAGCAATTTATTTTTATGTCATAAGAAAAATATGTGTATAAAATGAGACCCTTATAAAAATGAGACTGCAAATGTAATTCAGAATTAAGTAAATTTAAAAATTCGAGTGTCCTTCTACTTTTTTACCCAGTGTACAGAATCTGCGGCCACGTTAGCTCTCACGCTTTGATAGCCTATGAGCAAAAAATAAAAATATTTCTTAATCCATGGAAATGTACAGCCTCTTCATAATTATTCATTTCGAAAGAAGATCTTTATCGTTAGAAACCCCAGAAACCAATATATTTTTTAAAACTAAAATATGCATTTATAAAATGAAAATTTCTTTTGCTGATACTGATTTTCGGAAACGAGCCCGAGTTTTTTTTGTTAATTAACGACTCAGTTTCGTGAAATCGGTATATATTTTACTATGATGCTATTGATTAAACATTTCCAGATGTGTAACTTAATATATGCATACAAGAGTAACAAAGTAATATTAATTTTATTTTTAAGGTTTATATTTATTTGTTGATTTATTACGTTTGTCTGTAAAACATGCTTGTTGAAAATGAGAAGGTTTGCTTGAGACTAATTGCATTCTAAAAACCTATAATCCATATACAGAAAACTAATTATATAATATTAAAACTACTCGGAGTCGTTTTCAAAAATCACTTGCAGGGAAAAAAATACTATTGTTTTATAAATGCTTCTTTAAATCTCGAAAATATATTAGTTTTTGGAGTTTCTAAAGATAAAGATCTTTTTTCAGAATCAAAGGTAAATCAAAAAACTTTATTGTGTATTTCCGTTTGTGTTTATAATATATTTCACTGAATTAAAAAACATTTGCATTTTTTACACTGTAGTAATAAGGGAACCCATAACTTTTGTTTTTTTTATATTTTTTCATAGTTATATTTTTAAATGTGTTATTTATAGGCTATCGACATGTAGTGAGGATTTTGTTTATTTGCCACTTTCTTACTATGCAGATATATCCTTAAAACATTTTCGTAAACAGTATTTGTCACACATATATCAGGCTGTCGTTCTATGCAATATATGTATAGCTAACATTCTATGAATAATGTCAAATATTATTATCGCTCTTTATCAATAAAATTGCGTACAGATTTTCTATTGTTAACGATAGTCGAAGAAGACGAATCAGTGTTCATATGTAAATGGACCTTTTTCAATTTTATACCTTCAGTCTGTGAAGAATCACACACAGACGAAATTGTTGCTTTATGTCAAAGCTGTTTTTAAATGTTTTTCCAAACATCATAAAACTTCAAAATATTTTTTTTTCTGGTTCTGGTGCTTGTTTTTTATTTGTCTATTGTGTTGTTGACGAAATCGCTTAACTATACTTTTTCCTTAAATTCAGAAAGATAGGGGTTATACGTGAGTTGCTTTCTAAAAGCATATTTATTATGAGAGATTTTCAACAGTTTGTCAATAAGCTCAGTGTACCTTTCTGAGTTTTAAAAATATTTGCCCGGGCTTTTTGCATGAGTTGTCCTAAATAGCTGATTACCAAATTATGAAAAAATCAATTTGGAATATTTCGCTCATTTTCAGTTAAATATTATTTCATACAAATGCCCATATCTCATCAAATATGGAATACATTCTTGTTTTTAATGAAGTATACATCTTCTATTGTTTCATATTTTCAGAAAGTTGTGTTAAATTTGTTTAAAAACTTTGTATGCTATAAACAAACAAAAAAAATGATTCTTTCACAGAAACCTTAGCACCTTCACGAATATGCGTGCTATGCTTACACAAATGCACATGACTTTTAAATAGAGACCACTTAGAAATTTGCTTCAGTGACAGATTATTTTGAGCATATTATGTTACATGGATTATCTCAAATATTATTTTATATTCTAAATCTTCACTGAAACACTTCACTTCGCGACTAAATCTTCACTAAGAAATAAAGGCTCAAATGTGTTGTTATATCATCGACGATCAAGTACAATTTATCAAGGATTTTGGCATATATCCAACAAACTGTGTATAATTTTAAAAAATCCGGTCGCTGTTCCTTAACGTTTGGATTTCACTTTATGTTGTAAATATATAACATAATGAGAAGTGTAACAGTATATGAAGAAATTTTTCTAATTTTCATGTGATTTTCGTAACAATTTCATGTTTACATTATGTATTTAGAAAAACATCAGCTGAATATTAAATTATTTTGAATTAAAATACCATAGCATCTAAATATTACCGAATAGATCAGAATGGACGCGATAACAAAAATGCAAATTTATCTGATCATGTTTTGTGGCATAATATAGCAGGCAAATTATAACCGTTGAAAATACTTTTCCTTCACTTTACTATCTCAATTAATCACAGAGAGTACTTTTTCGTAAATATATTTTAAGGATATTGAGTAATATATTTATTTAAAAAAATATATATTTTTTTAAGAATTTCTATTTACCATAATTATGAGTACCGTATCGGGATAATGCTGGGAAATTTCGAAATCGAAATATTTGTTTTACATTTTCATTAACATGTCTTTCTTTTACATATTTTGTATAGTTTTTTTTTAAAATAGTTAAAATATGAATTTAAAACGGTATCTTTTAAGTTATAATTTACACTTTTCTTATTCTTCTATTGCTATAAGAATACTCCGAAAATTTCCAGTTAAAATAGACACTTTTTATCTATGCCAGAAAAAAAAAAAAAAAAAAAAAAAGCTGAAAGCTGAAAGCTTTCAGCCATATCCCATACAGAAAGAAAAAAGTTCATTAAAAAAAAATGAGGATATTTATCTTGAAGGAGATATGTGTCAAGATAAATTCTACTTACCGTATATTTCTGTGTATAAGCCGAGAATTTTGGGGCATTTTTTTGGATCCAAAGTTGAGGGGTCGGCTTATACATGAGTCTAAGAAAATTTCAAAATTGATATTCTAAACTAAAAAAAAACATAGTAATTATAAAAAACATAAAAAATACTTACTAATTTCTAAAAATACTCTAATACTCCATCCTTTTATTTTATAATAAAAAAAGTCACCAATCATCATTCACTATAAATTAGTCATTATCAGAACCATCATCAACTTCTTAAAATCAGTTTTTTCTTTTATTCCTACATGAGGATGAATATCGTCAGTGTCTCCTGAGGATGAATATCGACAGAGTATTATGAGGATGAATATCGTCAATAGTCGCCATCTTCTTCAAAAATGGCATCGTCCTCAGTTCCATTCAATTCATTATTGATGCAATATCTTTTGAATGGTCGGTCGAACATTTCTTATGGAAATATTCTTTCAGTCTTTCAGAGATAATGACAATGTCAACTTTTTTTTTTTTTTAAATTAATGACATTTGTCACAGTTGCATCCCCTGATGGCGTACATTCCGAACGGGTCTTTAAACGCCTTATTTAAACAAAAGTCCAGCGGAAGCCAATTAAGCAGTTTTGGCACGCTACAACTGAATAGGAGAGAGAAAACATTTAGGGAAGCGCCTTTTTTTCAATTGAGATTTTGTACGGATTTACCTTCACTGAATTTTCATCAGCTTTTTTTTAACATCGCCTTATAGGCGGGTTTCTAATTTTGGACGATTTTCACTGAAAAGTCGTATACTCGGCTTATACACGGAAATATACGGTACTTGGAAATTATCCTGACTAATTCAGCTTAATTAATTGTTATATTTTTTCCAGTCACAAAAAAAAAAAAAAAAAAAAAAAAAAAAAAAAAAAAAATTCAACTCACCGCAATTTAAAAAACAAAACAAAAAACAATATTAATTTCCTTAAATCTCTTCTTTTCGGTTTCTCTAATAATAGTTTAGGAAATTTTTCTCTTTGATTCTCTACACTTATTAAATTTAGAGCATAAAATATATTTTCCAAAAAGTGTATTTGTGAGACGATTTTATAACAGTAACAGAAAAATATGCTATAATTTTTACAGATCTTTGTATAAAAAATAGATTTGACTAAATCTCATATATAAAAACATACAAAAATGGATATTATTCAATGAATTATTAAAATGTTTACATAAAGGAAATCTACCTTTTATTTTACAGGAATTCAACTTTTACATATAAATACTTCAGTTAAAATCCAAAATAAACAGAATTAATGTGTTTAAATATCAGTAAAATTTTCTCATGTGTTAATTTCTATTCTGTTTTTACAGAAATATAATAATTTTGAAATACTTTTAACCATTTTTAGGTATAACAGATGCAAAAAATTAAAAATCCACAGTAAAATTCTTACCATAAATGTTAGAGCATAATTTTATCGATATACTTTTCTATTGCAAGACACATTGCATATTACGTACGCCACATTGGGAAAAAAAGCTACTAAAAATCTGCAGCGGGTATTACGAAAATTCTTTTACCTCACATGCCAATAATTAGAAATATTCATATTACGTACGCCACGCTGTAATTCTAAGAAGCTCTAGCGGGTATTACGATAATTCTTTTACCTCACATTCAACTTATTATAGATTATTTAATTGCGCTTAATTATTACATTTTTTTTTTTAAATAAAGAAACACATTTTATCTGAAACATTAACAAAGCTTTTTTTTCTATTTATTCCCTTATTCCAAAAAATATCGTTTTATCGTCTGCTCATTAAAAAAAAAAAAAAAACAGTAGTAGAAAAATATTTTACTAAATCGATTCATTCGATTATTGGCCACACCAGTGGCTGAGAGGTTCTGCGCTCGAAGCTGGTAGACGGGAGGTGCTGAGTTCGAACCCAATCGCGCCCGTCCGCCTAACCTTTTCGGAGTTTTCGTGGTTTCTTCGAAACCTTAGATTTTCCATGCGTACATACGGGTTAGGTTACCTTAGAAAGACCCCCCATGGAGGGTACTCTCCGCTAGGGCCTATATCTCTGGAGTAGATAATCGGCCGTCAAAACTGAAGTCATTCGATTATTTTTAATTTTGGTTTAAAATTAAATTCATGAACTCCCGTGCATAGAACGGTTTAAAGAACTTGTACAATATAAATACATGGTTTCGAAATAAAATCGGACATAAAATGACATACAATCGGACATACAATCAAACATAAAATGGTAGCGAATTTATCTGTAATACAAACCAGAGGATTAGGAACAATAGCTCCGTTTTATTAATTACTTCCCCTAAGACTGTCTAAAATAAAATATCGATTCCGGTAAATCCGGAATAAATTCCGAAATTCGGAATTATTTCCTTGATTCGTTTGTTGGTTTTTTCTTGTATATTCTCCTAAAAACTATACAATTATGCAGCTCAGAATCTTTAAATTTAGAAATTTAATTTTGCGAATATTTATTTGAGATTTTTTTTTTTTTTTTAATGTTTCACTTTTTTAAGAAAGAAAAGGAATAAATATATTTTATTTTTTAGAAATCTTTAAAAAAGATTAAAAAAAAATTAAGAAAAAGCATAAGTATATTTATGCGAATTGAACATGTCCAACTGAGCGAAATAATACCCAAACTGGGAATTGAACCCAGATCCATGGCTCACATTGCCAATTGTTTGCCGTTTAATCTTTCTGGGCTGACAATCGGCAGGCATATTTCGTTCAGATAACCTTATTTCTAATAACATCTGGTCTGCCATGTAGACAGTTTAACAGAATAAATCGCAATTAAAGGAACTTCGCATAAACGATGGGAATATTATTCAAAAAACTAGTTGGATGTGCCAATCCCAAAACTTTCTTCTATCTTATACATCTTAATATTTCAAAAAGTAGTTACACATGTTAATAATTCAATATTATTAGTTCAATACTGTACCAACTTTATTTTTCTTCTTAAATTTCCGCTTCAGTCAATTAAACGAAATAAAAACGAGTTAATCTATATCATGATATTTGTCAAAAATTAATAGTTTTTCTTTTTCTGCTGTTATCAGATGTTTGTAAATAGCCGGCGTAGCAGGAAGCGAGTTCCCGCCTTTACACGAGCCGCCGATGGACAATAAAACTACGAAAAATCAATAAAAGTATACAAAAATCGCTATCACAGATACCCTTTACCGCGCGATATTTCCAAATTCAAGGAGGATCTATTGGCCAAAGTCAAAAACATGCACAAAATTTGGTTCAGTAATATGCATAATTTTATACACTTTTCGATTGTACAATAAAGAAAATGGCACATCGTTATTACAGCGCCCCCCTTCCGGCAGATTTTTTTTTCAAATTCAGGGAGGATTTGTTTGCCACAGGCAGAAACATACACAAAAAAATTGGTTCAATTCTATGCACAAATTCATACACTTTTCGATGGTACAATAATGAAAATGGCATAGAGATCCAATTATAGCGCCCCCTTCTGGCTGAGTTTTTTCATGTTCAGGGAAGACTTGCTTGCCATAGCCAGAAACATACACAAAAACTTTGGTTCAAATCTATGCATAACTTCCTACATTTTTCGATGGTACAATATTCAAAATGACACAAAAATCACTATTACAGCGCCCCCTAGCGGCGATTGTTTTTCAAAATTTCAGGGAAGACTTGCTTGCCATAGCCAAGAACTTAAAATAAAAATTTCGTTCAATTTTATGCATAACTTCATACACTTTTGGATGGTACAACATTCAAAATCGCACAAAAATCGCTATTACAGCTCCCGTACCTGCGAATGTTTTCCAAATTCAGGGAGGACCTGTTTGCCATATCCAAAAACTTAAAATAAAAATTTGGTTCAATTCTATACATAACTTCACACACTTTTAGATTGTGCAATATTCAAAATCGAACAAAAATTGCTATTACAGCGCCCCCTACCGGAGAATTTTTTCCAAATTCAGGGAGGACCTGTTTGCCATATCCAAAAACTTAAAATAAAAATTTGGTTCAATTCTATGCATAACTTCATACAATTTTGGATGGTACAATATTCAAAATCGCACAAAAATCGCTGCTACAGCGCCCCCTACAGGCGATTTTTTTCCAAATTCAGGGAGGACCTACTTGCCATATCCAAAAACTTAAAATAAAAATTTGGTTCAATTCTATGCATAACTTCATACACTTTTGGATGGTACAATATTCAAAATTGCAAAAAAAATCGGTATTACAGCGCCCCCTACCGGCAATTTTTTTTCCAAATTCATGTAGGATCTGCTTGCCATAGCCAAAAACTTAAAATAAAAATTTGGTTCAATTCTATGCATAACTTCATACACTTTTTGATGGTACAATGGCGACAGACAGATGGACAGACATTTTCTATAAACATGTTTTTGGGGATCTCTGACCCCTAAAACGTGTAAATCCGTCGAAAACCGGAAATTGAAAAAAATTTCGATTACAATACTTTCTTCTATTGAAGATAGAAGAAAGTAATAAAAATAATAGTATATCTACGTACCCATCGTTTATATGGAGTTTCTTTACCTGCGGTTTATTCAGTTGATCTGTCTACATGGCAGACCAAATATTATTATCAATAAGTTTATCTGAGCGAAATATGCTCGCCGGTTGTCAGCCCAGGTAGTTTAAAGAAAAGAGCATTGGCAATGCAAGCCAAGGATCTGGGTTCGACTTCGGGTTTTTTTTTCGCTCAGTTGGAAATATTCAATTCGTATGATACCTTACCAATCACTATGATTGTGTTAAAAATATTAGTATACGTAGATTTATTTATGTTTAATTTAAAAACCTATGTCTAATGAAAATATTACATATTTTCAAATTGCTTATTTAATATTTTTAGACGAAATTAAATTTTCCCATACGAATTCTTAAACTTTTTGCAAATATTAATTAAAATTCCGAAATGGAAGAATAGTATGAACAATTAACTTTAAAATAAATGTATGTTTCAAATATGTGTGGTACAAGTGATGAAATTTAACTATTTTAACAATCCAAATTAAAGTAACTTACCAGAAATTAAAAAAAAAAAATCCATGTTAAAACTAGCCAAGAATCTGTAATCGCTATAATAATACAGTGCTCAGCAAAAGTTTAGACAATGGTCGATTATACTTCTGTGCTGAGAAGTATGTAACGAATTGTTGTAATTCAACTGTCATATATTACTGGGGGCTTATCTTTCATACACAAACAATAAATTTTAATTTATGCTCTTTACATAAGATATAATGACAAAAAAACGAATTTAACATTGCTGCAAAAGTATAGACAATCCGTCTGTTAACAGGAAAATATCCATAAATTAAAATCGAACTGCACCTACATTGTCTGCTACTAATGCAAAAAATGTGACTTTCCATCGAAGAAACTAAATCCTGCATCACTTGGGGGTCTATTTCGTACCAAACACGTTCAACATCTGATTGAAGTTCATTTACACAGGAGTATTGTAAAAAAATTGCATAAACCGTATGAGATATGATGCCACAAAAGTTTTCGATTGGATTCAGATCTGGGCTACACGCGGGCCAGTCGAAAATAGTAATATTTTGAGAGTTAAACCATTTTTTTTTATTTTTATGCAACATGAATAGACGCATTATCTTGCTCAAATACATACTTTAGAAGAGGTAAAAGTTCACCAAATGACTGAAAGTTGTTTTCCAATGTATGTATGTAGTATTACGCAGCTTGGCGACCATTGATAAACTCCAGAGATACTTGAGAATTAACACAAAGTAAGGTCCAAATTATCAACTCTTTCGAGGGCAAAGGACACCTAATTTTAATTCCAGAAGTGCCAAAAATATTTAATTAAAATTTTTCTTTTATAATATACGTGAAAATAAAAATTTCATATTTTCTAATAACTTCGTTTATAAATTCTGGTATCAGTCCATTATTTCATCAGTTTATAAAAAGAATTACTCTGCGACAGGAAAGGGGTCAATTTGTTGTGAGATTTCAAAGCTGGTTGTTTTATCATTTTCATGTAAACTAATGTACATCTTTCTTTAATGCATCTACGAAATTATCCGTTCACACAGAAAGCTCTGACTCACTTTTAATGCGATTATAAGTCATCATTTTTCTAGATGCCAGTTTATGGATCCTTCTATAATCTCGTTTTCTGGCCACACGAGTTCTTCCAGATCTATGTTTTGCTTTGCAAGAGTCACCCTTAGACAGTACTTAGTAGACATACTTCTTTGGCCGATTAAAAGTAGCTGAAATTTCTGCAACAGTCTTCTCTTTCGATATCAGCTTCCATGCTTTAATTACTTCATCTGACTGAAAATTTCTTGCTCGCGGCATCTTCACTAACCGATGCTATCGCGAGATGCACTTAAATATTTCATGCATGTGACGTCATAAGTTTGAAATATGCGTTTTTTTGTGAACAATTGCAAAAAATTACAAAAGTGTCTATACTTTTACAATATGCAAATTTCACTTTTTTCAGTTAAATTAAATAAAATCCTACATTAAAACCGTTATTTCTGTCCTAAAAAGTTTAAAATATATTTTTAAAAAAATCCCTGCCGGCTCGGGCCTACAGACGAAGGTAGATTTCGATGTTAAGTACTAAATTCTCCAACAAAACTTAAATCAAGATTAGAGATAAAACCCAGTTTCTTCACAAAGAGCGAGCTGTAGGGAGCTAAACTTTTTGTGAAAATTGTAATATACACGAATACACACACACATATATATGGAATAGGTTTAAAAAATGGCTACAAAAAATTCAGAGAACCTTAATTCTTTAAACTTACATGGCGTTACATATTCACCTGCTGAGGTCCATTATATTTCCAATATGACGCAATATACATATTTTTTTAATTCGTCAAACTATTTATTTTGAGTTTTCATGCTGAAATCTTGCTCTAGGAAACTTATGACGTAATATTCAATTTGTTTTCAATTTGTCAAACTATTTAATTTTACTCGTGAAAATTTTGCAAAAGAAAAGTAATTGTTGTGGTGAGAATTTTATTATTATTATTTTTTTTTAATTGTTGGCAACTGCTATAACGAAAAACTTTTATTTTTTTCCTGCCATTGTTGTGTAAGAGCTGGTTTTATCAGAATCATGTTAAGACAGTATTCAAAATTTTGAACCCTCCCCATTTCCACCCTCTTGGGCCGATTTCGCCCATTTTCAATCCCCGCCGAGATATTAGCCATCTCAAAGTTGTTGGCGAGTTTGAAGATGATTCGTGCATAATTGCGACTTTTATCGTGCGGACAAAATTTAGTACATACATACATATATATATATAAACTTTTTAGGTGGGGGTGGTTTTGGGTTCCTGGGGTCCTATAAGGAAAAGTTATGAAGGAATTTTTCATAAGTCGCACCATGGTAACGACTGCAATAGGTGGTATTTCTTACGAAATCTACCTAATAAGTACAGTCATTTGTATAACCCAAGTGTTCGTATTTTTTATTTAAAGGTTAAAAATCACCAGTGTCTAAACTTTTGCTGAGGAGTGTAATAATAAAATAATTTTCCTGTCTGAAAATAAAATAATGTATTAGAATTGACAACTTTTTCTAAATTTTTAACTGCTTTATTTAAAAAAAAAAAAAAAGTAAATAAATAAATATATTTGTACACTGGATTAAAAACAAAAGTTAGTTTCATTCTGTATAAATCATGAATATATATTACAGTTTAATACTAAATTATGAACACGTGCAACAGAATAAGTCTCATAGTATTATAAATTACTATACAGGGTGTTTCTAAACTCATGGTACAAACTTTAAGGGTAGGTAGAGCCCACACTAACAATAATTTATTGTACAGGAATGTATGGGACCAAGTGCCGCAATAAGGTAAAAACACCAGGAGGGCAAATAGGCCCATTTTTTTAATTTTCAAAATTTCTCATTTATACCAGAAAATTTTTTATGCTATCCTTTTCTTGACATTTCATAATTACTTAATAATAAAATTCTTTATTGAACATTTTTGGTACGAAATCGAAATTTTTTGAATTGAAAATAGAAATAGAAATAGAAATTTATTGAAATAGAAATGGAGTTTTTGGTTGATTCCACTGGCGGTAGAGGGCAGTAAGTGAACTGGTCGCCGTTCAATACCATGCATTCAAGTAGAAGAAGTCGTCATTTTTAATTGTGCAATCGCTCGTCATGGAAGACTTTACATATGCAGAAAAAGCCGACATGCATTTCATGTATGGTCGTGCAAATGGCAACGCCAGAGCTGCCCTACGAATGTATCAGGAGCAGTTTCCTCACAGAAGAATGCCTAATCATAGAATGTTTCAACGCTTACACCGTCAACTTTCTGAAACAGGTTCTTTCCACGTCACCAGGCAGAAAACTTGGCGAGAAAGAGCTGTACGCAGTGCAAGCCTGGAAGAAATTGTTTTGAATTTTGTGACTGAAAGGTCCGAATCAAGTACAAGAGCTGTTGCACAGAATTTAGGTGTGAGTCATCATGTGTTTGGAGAGTGTTAAATGAAAATCGATTTCATCCCTTCCGTTTTCAACGTGTACAAATTTTGAATACGGAAGACTATCTTCTGCGGTTGAACTTTTGCCAGTGGGTTTTGCAGCAACACGTATTGCACCCAGACTTTACTGCTCATATTCTAATTACAGATGAGACAGTATTTACACCAGACGGTATATTTAATCCGCACAGTTTCCATATTTGGGCAACCAATAATCCACATGCAACGCGGCCACATGCTTATCAACAACGATTTTCTGCGAATTTGTGGGCGGGTATTGTTAATAATTATTTGATTAGCCCATACCTACTACCAAAGAGGCTGGATGGTCGCTGTTACCTTATTCTTTTGCAACAGGTTTTACCAGAACTGCTGGAAGATGTTCCGATTACCATTCATAACCGGATGTGGTTTCAACATGATGGAGCGCCCGCGCACTTCACCACTGATGTGCGCAGTTACCTGAATGGCCACATTTGCGACGCGATGGACCACTTCCTAAGCCACCGCGATTTCCCGATTTATCGAGCCTTGATTTCTTTTTACGGGGGCATCTGAAGACTCTTGTTTATGAGACTCCAGTTAACACAGACGAAAATCTAGTATCTCGAATATCCAAAGCTGCTGCACGTGTGCGGGAAATGCCTGACATCTTTAGATGTGTACGCCAATCGTTCCACCGACGCTGCGAAGCATGTATCACAGTTGGTGGGAGCAATTTTGAACACTTATTGTAATATTATTGTATGCATTATTATTTATTTGTAAACTACATTGTAAATAAACATTTTATCTTTTTTATTCATGTATTTCGCTTAATAAGTTTGCTAGTTTTGCGCTTTTTTTTTATTCAAAAATTTCGATTTCATACCAAAAATTTTCAAAGAAGAATTTTATTATTAAGTAATTATGAAATGTCAACAAAAGGATAGCATAAAAATTTTCTGGTATGACTGAGAAATTTTGGAAAATAAAAAAGGGGCCTAATTGCCCCCTTGGTGTTTTTACCTTAATGCGTCACTTGGTCCCATACATCCCTATACAATAAATGATTGTTACTGTGTGCTCTACTTACCCTTAAAGTTTGTACCATGAGTTTAGAAACACCCTGTATAACAAAAAATGCATCCAAATTTATTTCTGGGTAAGTACTAATAAAGTGCTAAAGTATCTTATTTACAAAAAAAAAAAAAAAAAAAAAAAAAAAAAAAAACCTTCTTAGCAGATTTGTGTCACAGGTATACGTAAGATATCGTGCTTCAGAAATATATTAGATTAAATTTAGTTGACTTAGTTGCAGAATAAAGTGTATCTTTACTCTTTATTACAAAAGCACCTTAGTTAATGCATGCAACGTCATTTATTAGCAAACAGAAATTGTTAAAGTTGCAAAATCCCTTTATAAAGACATATGTGTAAACATATTTATATTTTAAATATTTGTTTTGTTAAACAAGAAATTCTAATTAAAAATATATTCCATCTATTATCAACTAAAAATTTAGCTATATATTCTAATTTGTCATTAGTTAGGCTGTTTATTTATGAAACCTATTAAAAATGCATTTAATGAAAAAAAAACATTTATTTCATCAAAGAAATGTTCATTTATATAATTATGTCCTTCTACGAAAATATTTTTTAGTATTAAAATAATATGCTTATACTTAATTACTGTTTTAACACAGTTATTGAAATCTAATCTATACTCATATTATAAAGAGGAAAAAATTGTTTATTTGTTGGAGATAAGCTCAGGAACTACCAAACCGATTCCAAAAGTAATGGTATCAAAATGATGGTGTTCGCCCAACATAGGCTATATCTTATGTCGGTGCCATTACCCCGAAGGGGGTGCAGGAGCAAAAAACGTTCTAAAAATGCGATTTTCGCGTTACTGAAGGGCCTAGAAATAAGAAATTTGGAATATTAGTTACTTATAATATATAAATGGTGTCTAAGAACAGTTCTTAAACAATTTGAAATTTAAAAGGGATGAAAATGCACAAAAAGCGTTCTAAAAAACATTCTAAATGGTAGTTTCTACATAATCGCAGGAAATACCAAACCGATTTCAAAAGTAATGGTATCAAAATGATGGTGTTAGTCCTACTTAGAACATAGGCTATATTTTATGTCGGTGCCACTACCCCAAAGGGGGTGCAGGAGCAAAAAACGTTCTAAAAACGCGATTTTTGCGTTACTGAAGGGCCTAGAAATATGAAATTTGGAATATTAGTTACTTATAAGATATAAATGGTGTCTAAGATATAAAGGATTTCTAAGAACAGTTCTTAAACGATTCGAAATTTAAAATTGGGTGGAAATGCGCGAAAAGCGTTCTAAAAAACGTTCTAAATGGTGGTTTCTACACAATCTCAGGAAATACCAAACCGATTTAAAAAATAATGGTGTCAAAATGAATGTGACAACCCTTGCTCCAACATAGGCTATGTTTTATGTCGGTGACACTACCCCAAAGGGGGTGCAGGGGAAATACGTTCTAAATTGCGGTTTTTGCATTACGGAAGGGACCAGAATCATGAAATTTGGAATGGTAGTTAGTTATAAGGTATCAATGATCTCTAAGGGCATTTCCTAAAAAAATCGAAATTTAAAAGGGAGTCAAAATGCGCAAAAAGCGTTGTAAAAAACGTTCTAAATTGAAATTTCTATGCAATCTTAGGAAAAGCTGAACCGATTTCAAATATAATGGTGTAAAAATTATGCTGACAGATCTCGCTTCAAGTTAGGCTATACTAGCGTGTTATATTACACAAACCATTTCGAGCTGTTTTTGCCAAATTTTGACACTCAACTACAGAAAATCTATTTGACCTACGTATTTGTAATAGGAAGTACGCAGTAAGGACACCCTAATTACCTAGAATGAAAAATTTTATAAATAAAGCATAATTAATTTCTGAAATAATGACATTTGAAAATGTCCAATAATTTTCAAATGCTGAAAAAATGCACATTTCGTCAAAGGATTGCGGAAAATGTGAATTTCGTCAAATAATGGCAGAAAAAATGTGAATTTCATCAAAAGGCTGCAAAAACGCAAATTTCATCATAGGATCCTAGAAAAAAAATGCAAATTTTGGCAAAGAATCGCAAGAAAAGTGTGTAATTTGTCAAACGTGTGCGAAAAAAAAACTCGTTTTGTCAAAGAATTGCACTAATTTCGACAAAGGATTGCAGAAAAAATGCAAATTTCGTGATCAGGCCGTGAAAAAACACATCATCAAAGTCTTGTAGAAAAAATGAGAATTTCGTCAAAGGATCTCGGAAAAAATGCGAATTTCATCAAAATGCCGCAAAAAAAACACGAATTTCGTCAAACGATCATGCAAAAATGCATATTTTGTGAATGGATTGCGAAAAAAATGCACATTTCGTCAAAAGATTGTGGCAAAAATGCGAATTTAGTGAACAGGCCGTGTAAAAATACTAATTTCATCAAGGTATTGCACAAAAAATGAGAATTTCATAAAAGGGTGTCAACGAATTGCAAAAAAATCACTAATTTCATCAAAGGATCATGGAAAAAATGTGAATTTCATCAAAATGCCACAAAAAAAAAAAAAAAAAAAAAAAAAAAAAAAAAAAAAAAACACGAAATAAAATCGTCCATTTAAATAATATGTAATAATGGCAGGGTTGTTTTGTGAGTTGGAGCAGCAAGGCAATGGATGGTACCTTTTAATGGTGTTAACACATCTTAGTCTTAAGGTAAGTGATGTAATCATTTCACAGAAGTATATTTATACGTTAAAAAATATATGTATATTCAAGCCTATATATTAATTGCATTTTTAAAACTATTAAAAAAGACATACTATAGCCTTCAAAGTTTAAAATAATGTAGGTTAATTTAAATTTAAAAAAAATTATATGATTTAAATCAAAATAAACTGATTTTTTTAATACCGTTTGAAAGTTCGTTTTCTATAACCATGTTAGCCAATCAATGTGTTCAGAATATAGCAGTCTAATAGTTATTTACAAAATAAACAACATATTTCCTTCTAATGACTGTAGAAATGCCTTAAAATTTTCGGTAGTTTTCGGTTAACCGGGCGCCAGTATTATATATACATATATATGTATATATACATGTGTATATATATGTGTGTGTGTGTATATATATACAATATATGTATATATATGTATATTTACATATATGTATGTATATAAATATGCATAACACTGGTGCCCGGCTAACCGAAGAGTACCAAATTTTCTTTATAAATTCAATCATCTAATATTTATTGCAGTCAAAATCTGCATTATCTCACTATCTCACTAACTAACATTATTTGTTTACATTAGAAGAAACAGCACCAGAAACTGGTGATTTATAAGAAGTTTTATTATTTAATTGTTTGTTTACATCTGAAATGTATTGCAGATTATAGGCTTTTGCGAATTACAGGGGTGCAGAAAATGTTTCTACTCACAACATTTCCCCCAATCCACATGAAAATTCCCCCAAAATTTTACGGTATGTTATAGGTAAATGCTGTATCATCGAAGGTATATAGAAGTTTTATTTTTTCAACTTATGCGCGAGTATATATAGCTGGGATGATTTTGAGAGACAAAAAAAAATTCTAAAATTCACAACAAATTTTCTGAAAGGTTACAGCGCAGCGGGGGAAAGGGGGGGGGGATCCACTCCCAGCACTAACTATGTTTTTTTTTTTTTTTTGCCTTATTTTTTTCGGCCGTTTGACAAAATTCGCGATTTTTTGACAAACTTTGCGTTTTGTAGCGATCTTTTGACAAAATTTGCGGTTATTTCACGATCTCTTGATGAGTTTTGCGGTTATTTCGCCTTCCTTTTGACGATATTCGCGGTTGTTTTGTGATCGTCTGACGAAATTTGCAGTTCTTTCGCGATCTTTTGACGAAGTTTGCGGGGGTCTTGTGATCTTTTAACGAAATTTGCGTTATTTCGCCCTTTTTGACAAAATACGGGTTGTTTCGCGATCTTTTGATAAAATTCGCGGTTATTTCGCCATGTTTTGACAAAAATCGCGGTTATTTCGCCCTTTTGATGAAATTTGCGGTTGTTTCGCAGTCTTTTGACGAAATTCGCGGCTGTTTTACGATCGTTTTATGAAATTTGCGATTGTTTCGTGATCTTTTGACGAAATTGCTGTTGTTCCGAGATCTTTTGTCAAAATTTGCGGGGTTTTTTTCCCGATCTTTTGACGAAATGTGCGTTTATTTCACCTTCCTTTTGATGAGTTTTGCGGCTATTTCGCCTTCCTTCTGGCGAAATTCGCGGTTATTTCGGCCTCTTTTGACGAAATTCGCTGTTATTTTGCTCCTTTTGATGAAATACGTGGTTGTTTTGCGATCTTTTGACGAAATTTGCGTTCATTTCGCGATAATTTGATAAAATTTAAGAGTTTTTCTCGCGTTCCTTTGACGAATTTCGCTGTTATTTCGCTTCTTTAGACGAATTCGCGGTTGTTTTGCGATCGACGAAATTTGCGGTTGTTTCGTGATCTTTTGACGAAATTTGTGGTTGTTTTGTGATCTTTTGACGAAAATTTCGATTGTTTCGCGACCTTTTGTCGAAAATTTCGATTGTTTCGCGACCTTTTGTCAAAATTTGCGTTCATTTCGCGATCTTTTGACGAAGTTTGCGGTTATTCTGCGATTTTGTTACGAAATTTGCGTTTTTCCGTAACTCTTCGATAAAATTCGCGGTGTTTTTATCTCCGAATTTTCAGTTTGATGAAATTTTTTTTTTAAATTTTCGGAACCAAATGCCTCAATTTTTCGGAAAATTTGGAACAGAATCACCCCTGATATAGGGTACATATTATTCTAAAATCGATTTTGTGAAGGTCACCATACGGATCTTTTTATTTGCAGTGAAATTTTTTTATCTCAGAGAATTATGGAATTTGTTGTTAATATCGAAATCAATTGTATATGTTTCTACAAAATTTCTCCCGATCCTAGATCGCCGGATCGGACATATTCTGCACCCCTGGCGAATTATAGAGTCGTCTAATACATGGTTGATTAGTTTGTATATTATGTCTCCCTCACCCAACTTTGTTTTGACACTGGCCACTTTCTTAGGTATCTTTGTTTTTGTACCTTCAGTACAGCTGAATTAACTCCTTTATTTAAAGTCAAAATGTATTTTCACTCTTTGAAAGAAAACAAACGAGCTAGATATGTTTATTTTATGTAAAAACTAAACTGGTGATATTGTCTTGCGAACCTAATTAGGTATGTTGACTTGACTGTGAAGGGAAAAGGGGGGGGGTGGAGATCTGAGAGTTAAAATGCCTTTCCCTTAAAAATCAGTTACTTTTTTTAGGAGATTCTCTTCCTACTCTGTAACAAAAGCTTGTTTGCATTACTCATTGACTTTTAACTAGCCAAAGATTGGGTATCCTTACACTGCAAGAATAACCAGTTTATAAAAAGAATTCTTTATTTTGATCTTAAAGTTTGCTTGGCCATTAAAATAATATGTAATAATGGAAGGTTGTTTTGTGAGTTGGAGCAGAAAGGCAATGATTGGTACCTTTAATGGTTTTAACACATCATCTGGTAAGTGATGCAATCACTTTACAGAAGTATAAATATGCTTCTACATTAAAAATATATGGTACTACTTAGTTATCCCATCGACCAATTTCACTAAACTATATAAATCGTCAAATTATACAAATTGATGTAATTTTTATTTTAAATATCGAAAGAACATATAAATTAGTATAACATTAATAAAAATACAAATAAAACGTCGAAATAAAAATCACTTGATGACGTAAAAGATGTAACTTGCTTAAAGTCAAGTAATGTGACATTTACGATCAACCATTATTGGCATTTGATCTTATAGTTTGGCGATAGATTTTTGATCCTGTAGACTCCCTCAAATCCGCACAGCTTGGGACCAGACGTTTTGCGGATTTCTGGTCATTGATTTGTTTACATTCTTGAAAAATTAATTTGATTGGTTGTCAATCAAGGGAAATTATAATGAATGCTTACAATAAAGTGAAACATTAAAATAAGTAAAATATTAAAATAATTTATTAGTTTAAACGTAAGTAATTATTAAAATAATTATGTAAAATAAAAATTTACAACAATATTAAATTATCATCGAAGAAATCGATTCAATTCAATTCCAAAAGTCCTATGTTGCCATCTAGTGGTAAAGCGATCGTAAGACCGATACGTCATCATATAGATATGTTAATTTATATCAAAATCAAAAGTAATGTAAATTTATTTAGTAATAAATCAGCTGTAATAACCAAAAGAGATTAATTAACAAAAAATAGTAAAAAAAAAACAAAAAAAAAAAAAAAACATTGCTGTAGTCGCTGATTTCGGCGCCATCTTGAATTTTGTTCCTTCAACTTAACTGTAGATTTCATTGTTTACATCTGAAAAAATATGCGGATATTAGGGTCATAGATTTAAGGGAGTCTACTGTGTGTGTGTATATATATATATATATATATATATATATATATTCAAGCTTCTATATTAGTTGCATTTTTAAAACTATTGAAAAAGGCATGCTATAGCCTTCAAAGCTTAAAATAATGTTATAGGTTAATTTAAATTAAAAAAATTATATGATTTAAATAAAAATAAACTGATTTTTTTCATACTCTGCTTCAAAGTTAGTTTTCTACGATCATATTAGCCAATGAATGTGTTCAGAATATAGCAGTATAATGGTTATTTACAAGGTAAACAAAACATTTCCTTTTAATGGCTGCAGAAATGCCTTAGAATCCCCTTTATAAATTCAATCATCAATTCTAATTTTTATTACAGTCAAAATCTGCATTATCTTGCTTAGAAAAATACTTAACTGTTTGTTTATATTTAGAAGAAACAGCACCAACAACTGTGATTTATACAAAATTTTAATATTTAATTGTTTGTTTATATCCGAAATGTATTGCAGATTATAGGCTTTTGCGAATTATAGAGTCATGTAATACTTGTTTGATTAGTTTGTATTATGTGTCCCTCACCCAACTTTGTTTTGACACCGGCCACTTTCCCACTTATAACTCCTATACTTACTAATAACTCCTTTATCTAAAGTCAATATGTATTTTCACTCTTTGAAAGAACACAAATGAGCTAGATATGTTTATTTTATATAAAAACTAAACTGTTGATATTGTCTTGCAAACCTAATTGGGTATTTTGACTTGAATGTGAAGGGAATAGGGAGGGGGGGGGGTAATCTGAGAGCTAAAACGCTTTTCCCTTCAAAATATAGTTACATTTTTAGAATATTAGCCATAGATTCTCTTCCTACTCTGTAACAAAAGTTTGTTTGCATTACTACCTTTTAACTAGCCAAAGATTGTGGATCCTTATGCTGCAATAATAACCAGTTTATAAAAATAATTCTTTATTTTGATCTCAAAGTTTGCTCCTGGAGTCAGATTATACCCCACTGAACTGTCAAAAATCATCACTGATTGGGTCAGAGCTTTTAAAACTTTATCAAATTAGTCATAACATTTGAAATAAATACGAGTATGTTACGTATAATAAGTGCTAGTTCTAATCTGTATATCTAATGGAAATACAAGTAATTTATTTAATGAAATTTTTTTTTATCCCTTTTACTATTTGGTTAATAGTGGTTCAAGTGATATAATTTTATATTGTACAATCACTTAGGTATCCTACAAGCAGTTAGGTGTTTTTGTTATTTGACAAACAGCGTTGAATTCAGACATTTTTCTCCGGGAGAGACATTGTAGAGTTCCGGGAGAGAAATTTCACATTTTTCCCATTGAAAATGCAAAATCTCAAATCTTTCAGGGAGGACATCTCATTGCTCTGGGTGGGGGGGATGTCCCCCCTCCCCCCCAGGCCACCCCCTGAATTCAACACTGGTGACAAAAGTCTGCCAGTGAAAAATTTTAATACAATAGAAGATCTGGCATCCCAGAACAGGCGAGACATTTGGCGACTTTGAATTTGACAAGGTGATCAATTGTTACTTCTGGTAATCTCACTTTTTGTATTTTTGGCTATCCCTATTTGGGAATCTAGTTTTATTGACATCATTGATGATGAAATCTGACATTTGAGGGTGCAACCCATCTGTGTGTGTTCTAAAATGGAATAGCTCAAATAAATATATTAATATAAACATACAAATAACCAAAAAAGTGAAATCCCTGATAGTAGGTAAAAATATATTTTTTTGCCCTTGTAAGAAAGTGATCGCTAACAGAGAATTTCTTAATAGCCAGTTTTTATCATTTAGTGCCCCTATGCCCAGTGGCTAGTGCTAATTTTGCCCTTTAATGCATGTGTTTAGTGATCGAGACAAGATATTTGTGAGTTTTGTGCATTTTTCAAATTGCTGTATCCAATGATTTTTTTTTTGTTTGTTTTCATGAACATGCAGTGTTCATTACATGCATTATTAATCATTCCAATAAGTTGCTATATCCAGTGATGTTACTGTGGTTTTAATAAATGAAAAGTGTTCATGCATACATAAATTAGAATTTGAATTGTTGAATATTTACTCTATTGTAAGTAGGTATTTTTAAAGATTAAAATGACATGATTTTTCTCAAAGTTATTGAAAATTCAGAATTTCAATCGTTAAATGATTACTCTGATTTAGAAAAGTTGTTTAAAAGATATAACATTTTTCAATTAATTTATGTTGAAATTATTTTTTTTTTAACTTTATTTTGATTGTCACATTAAAATGAGCTTTCCTGTGTTTTCTAATACGCCGTTATTTATAAATATTGTATTTACATGATTCATAAATAATAACATAGTAGAAAACGACACTCTTGCAGCAATCATTAATGTGAACCAATCACATCAGTTTTCAGGTTACCATATTTTAGTTTGGGTCGGTTTGCATGGGAACGTTTATGCGTGCCAAAAAAATTACAATATTGGGTATTTCACTTGTTCTAGGATTCTGCTGAAGATCTTTATAATGCAATTATCTATATCATTTATTTCTGAGATGTAAACAATAGATTTTGCAGTTACAAATGCCCTGTATTTCACATTCATATTGTTGAAATATCTTATTTCCCGGAAACACTCAATTTTACACATTTTGATCTTATTTTGGAATTCTGTAATGAAAACATGGTTGCAGTGAAAGCCCTTTATAATGCAATTCTCTGTATAACAGACAGCTTCTTTAATGTAAACAATGAATTTTACATTTAAGAAGATCCATTTTGTAGAAATATTGCTACCCTCTAGAGGGCTAAATTCCAAACGTTATTTCTTCTTTATCTCCATAATTCTGATTTTTTTAATAAAAAAATTGCTACCATTAAATTAAAAAAATTTGAAATAAGTAATATAATGATTTTGTCCAGAGGTACTTTTGATCATGTTTATTAAGCATCATTTTGTTTACATTTTAAAACTTCATCAAAATAGTTGTAACTTTTCTAATAAATATGTTACATATAACATATGGTAGTAATAATCAGTATATCTGATGAAAATGCAAGTTTTTTTTTTTTTTTTTTTAATGAACTATTTAAAGATTTTTTTATCGCTATTACTGTATTTGATTAATAGTAGTTCAAGAGCCATAATTTTATACACTAAAATCATTAAAAGCACTCTGCAGGTAGCCCTTGTTCAATCACAAAAGCCTGCCACTAAAAAAATTTAATGCAGAAGATGTAATGTATTTCTCAGATGTAAACAATGAATTTTGCAGTAAGAAGCACATGTATTTCACAAACATTGCTATTTCTTGGAACACTAAATTTGATTCATTATCGTCTTTATAAACATTAATTTGGAATAACAAACAAATTTGGAATTATAAACATTGTTATTATATTAAATTTTTTTGTAAATGAGTGTTAATGAGTGTAAATGAGTGTTTGTAAATGAGTTAGTCAGTAGCAGCTCATGACAGGTTTTTTTTGCAGCACTAAAATGCAAGCCTTCCAAAAGTTGTTTTTTTTTTTTTTTTTTATAAATTTTTGCCTTATTTAATGGAAGAAAGTTCTGCTAAAAATAAGGCAAAGATTTCATTATTAAAAATACTGAAAAGGGAATAAATTTGCCAGCCATGGATTTAGTGTCCCCAAAACTGTCAGTCATGAGCTACCACTGTTTATAATTATTTTGATCAAGCATATTTGGATCATGCTTTAAGGTAATTTAATAATGTGTGATCTATACCTATTATGTAAAATTTTATAATTTGCACAATTTCAGGTTCCAAGGAATGTAATTTAAAGCATGTATACAAGGTAAATTTAATAATGTATGGAATATGATCTATGTAATACAAGATTCTATAATACACACAACTTCTCATACCAAGATGTGCATTATAAAGATCTACTACTGTGACGGTAAAAATCGTGTTGTGATGGTAAAAGGGTTAAAGTACACGTTGTGAAGTTCTTTTAATAAATACTATTGATCGTTAAAGTAATAATAAAAACTGGAGACTTCTTACTTTACAGGAGACAGTGAAAAGACAAACTGATGAAACAAACAATATTCTTTATTTCGGTCGTTAGTAGCAGTAGAAGGTTATGAAAATACTTGCTTCTGGTCACCATTTTAAAATAGAAGAACTAATCTTTTAAGAAGAAAAATAGCAGCCAACATGGAATAAATCCATGGGATTCCTTTTAATGAGAGCAGCACAACTTTAAAGGATTAAACTTTGAGAAAGAACATATCCACTTAACTAAAATATCAAACTCATTCGGCCAAAAAAAAAGGGCACAACATTCGAACGGCCGGCGGGCCGCGCTCCGCTAAAATTACGTTAAAAGACTACATCTTTTTCAGACAACATCAAACCAAATTCTGAACTTAAAATTAACGAGTTTTAGTATTTAAATGATGAATACGGGGTTGACAAAGTAATTAAAAGGCAAACTTTAAATTGATTAGCTAAATTAACATTTACGGGAAATTAATGAGAATCAAATTACAAGCTACAGAATTAAAAATGTTTCACTGATGGGAAAGTGAAACTAAACGATATTCTCCTGTCAGCGAACAGAATCAAAAGAGGGCGGCGCATCATTCAATGACGTCATCATAACGCGAATCAACTCCGACAAAACAAGAGCTCCAAGACATGCTCCTAAAATAGCTGAGTGCGCATGCGCAAGCTGCCGATCCGCTCCCAACGCAGATATGAATATCGGTGGTGAAAAATGAACTTGCTTTACAGTGAGAGATAAAAGCGTCAACATCGCGGCGTAAAGATTGGGTTCAAATGGACATTGATGCAAAAAAACTAGCTGAAAGGAAATAAAAATAAACCAAATTTAAATACTGTGAGAAGTATTCTCACAACTACTATATTCATATGTAGTTCACACATCAAAAACCTTAAAGATTTAGTATCTGTGACTGCTCTGAAGAGGGCATTATTACAGCTTTATAATTTTTTCATTCTGTAGCACAAATTACTCAGCTTAGAATTTACCAATCAAAACATTGCCATCTTGATTTTTTTTTCACTGTCTTTGTTTGATTCAGAAGTGGTTAAGATTTTTTTTATATTGTAAATCCTAAAGTTTATAATAGCAAAAAAGCATCTTTAACCCCTTGGGGATGAGCGACTGGTATACTTTCCACTTAAGGTGTTCAGAATCCTTCATTATTCTCACCACTTATTTTTAATTGTGAAGTTTACCTTTCTTTAATTGGAGCATTTCTGTGATTCAATTACAGAAAATTTTCTGATTTTAGGAACCTGTAGTAAAAGGTTAAAAATTAAGCAAAGGGCTCTTGTCGCGAAGGGGTTAAACATCTTGAATTAAAGTGAACTTTAATAACCTTTGGCTTTAACTGACAGTACACTTCCAGTTGAGCTATCTGTACGACAACCCAGCCAACACAATATTCGCTCAGAACAACTATTATCATGACATCAATTGACTGTGTGAAAAATAATTAAAAGTGTACATGATTATATATTTTATTTTATTATTAAGCAACAGACTTTGCAGATCCATTTTTCTAAACAGCTTTAAAGATTGAAATCTCTAGGCTGAAGTGGGAAAGGGGTAATTTTGAGGAATAAGAGGATAATTTATATAGAAGAATTTTCTGTATAAAAATAAAGATTTAAATTTTTTTTTAAGGCTGGGGAGTAGGGGGAGGGAGAAGAGGAGAAATGTGCATTAGGGAAGTCAGTGTTTATTTATTTATTTATGTTAGTGAGCAACAAATGTTGCAGATTATTTTTTTTTCCAAATTAATGTTTGAAAGATTAATTATTTAGGTGAGCTGGAGAGGTGGGTGCAAAGGGAGAAGTGGAAACTTCGGAGCTCAGGGGATTATTTTATATGATTTATTATTATTGTTAATAAGGAATTTTAAATAGGGATGGTCAAAGATTATTTTATATAAAACTAAATCAGCCACAGGATTCCTCCTTCTTTTTCCTACTTCTCCTTACTCCTCTTCCTACTAAAACTTTGCTTTTAGAAATTCAAATATCCTTCGTCAAATAAATGAAGAAAAGAAAAAGGAATAAATATTAAATGTGAACTTACTGATATTAATTCAAATTCATTTAGAGAACGAATTTCTCGGTTTTTGTATTAACCCTTTTATCTCAGACTTATGTGGGATAGAAAGTTGTGTTTTACAAAATTAACGCAATAAGGAATTAAGTTTACAGAAATGGGTACTTTTCTGTTATCTGGGCACAGGAGCTAAACAGCTCAATATCGTTGCCATTGCTGTCATCATCAGTTCAATTTCAAATAAAATACATACACTCCATACATGCAAAATACATACATTATGTTACATTAATTTAAAATACAAAAGAGGAAAAAATAAGAAATGAAAAATAATACCATACAAGATTGAAACGGAGTTCATTTTCTTGCAAACTGCAGCAGAGGAGTACGTGTCGTCTCAGGAAGCGGAAGAATTACCTGTTGAAAAAAAAAAAAAAAAAAAAAAAAAAAAAAACAAGAATAAGTAAAGAAGGGCAAAAAAATTAAGGATTACACAGAGCTACTGCCCATTGAGCTGATCTGAAAGAGGGGGGGGGGGGGGGGGAACTATTTGAAAAAAGTACCCCGTCGATTAAATTAGTTAATTAAAAAGTGCTTGTTTATGTATTTAACTAATGGAAAAGAAAATCGAAAAGGCAAACACTCGAGAACATTCTCCCTTTACCTGCTCTCCGTCTCAAAACTTTCTTGGAGAGGGGGAGGTAACAATAGATAATTGCAACCTCATCGAATATTATCGATAATATTGTTTTAATTAAAGCATTTAGACCCCTTTATGTACTGAATTACAAATTCATGGCAATTTTATCTTCTAAAGCATTTTTCGTGAATTGTTTAAACTACATTAGAAGATTTACATAATCATTTGATAAATTTTAGAAGGATTCATTAAATTTGAATTTACAGGAATTTTTTTGCAATACTTATAATCCCATTCAAATCTTTTATTTTAAATATTTTTCTTAAAATTTTGTATAATTAGGTAATGTACAAATATAATGTTAATGCAATAGAAATATTTCTGAATTGAAACACTCCCCCCACCAACGCCAAGAAAGCTGAAAAGGCAAAATAAATCTTCCTTTTAAAAATAGTTTTGTTTTGTGTAACCAATAATGCTTTTAAAACAAGATAAAATAATGTACCTATAACTCATTCTAAACTGTATTACATTCGTCGGATCCGAAAGGAAAGGA
Organism: Maratus speciosus; assembly: GCA_963932465.1. NCBI lineage: Eukaryota > Metazoa > Arthropoda > Arachnida > Araneae > Salticidae > Maratus > Maratus speciosus. The sequence continues at coordinate 430,820,776 of OZ010795.1, read as the reverse complement.
TTATTTGAAATTTTAACAACTTTACACTATACAGAAATGTTTATTTAAGCCTTTAAATAATGGAAAATAACTCGATAACCGACAATGTATACAACCCAGAATGTTCTCTTATTACCTTAAAATATCCGATATTTTCAAAATAGTCAACTTACTGCTGATAATAAATATTTTCAACCGTAATATAAATTTGAAACTAAAACATATTGCACTTAACATGAAAACTTAAACAATATATACTAAAACAGCATTTTTTTTTTTCACTTTGAACAAAATTGAAAACAATTTGCTTTACACATTTACACTGAAAAAAAAAAAAAAAAAAAAAAAAAAAAAAAAAAAAAAAGCTATGGGATTCAGTATCGACCATCAAGAGATCAGAAATTTATAAAACAAAACATGTTTTTAATAGAATATTTTTAACATAAATGCAAGCTTATCTTATTTTTAAGTAAACATTTATTTACAGCTTTGTGAGAAAGAATTTTTTACATGCTTTCTTCTAACTTACAATTCTGTTTGTTTGTATGTGGCAGTCGAATCTTGTGACCATTTTTCACGTAGAGCTTTGAAATTTGGAATGTATTCCCGAGGGCAATACATGAATTAGATATTGATTTTTTTTTTTTTTAATTTCGATCCATAAGGGGGGAGGATAACTTAATGGTTACTCAATTATAGTTTGATTTCTTATGCAGAAATCAGTATCTGCTTTAACAATCCTGCGTATATGTTGAAAAGGACTAATGACAGGGTTACCACAATAATTCCAAATGTTGGCCAACTTGGCGACAAAATTAAATTACCACGTGTGAAGCCAACTTGGCTATAGCGGGCTAATTTGGTGAAATTCCCATTTTAATCAAAATAGAACAGAGGATAATGTTATGTTCCATACATGTCCCATAATATACCATAATCGAACTCGCTGCAATTCAATCTTCCATAATCGAAGTCGCTGCAATTCAATTTCAACTCCGCATATTTAAGGGGTTTTCTCAAGATGATTTTTCTGCATTTTTATATTTTTTAATGAAAGCATGTTTAAAAAGAAAAAAAAAATACATTTACATTTGTTGTCGTTAGTTTGTTTTAAGCTATACAACAGGTTGGGAAATGAATGAAGTCACACAAACATACATTTATTTTCAAATTTTGAATTAATAAAATAACTTTGCATTGATAATTTTGTTGTATACGAGATGAAATTTTTACGATACTCGACACCAAATCCCAGATGTTGTTTTTAAATGTAAACTGTTTCTGTTACGAAATTGCGCTGGGGAAATCTAAAAATAGCCCAGCGGTCACATGACTCGGTAGGTGTGTTTGCGAAAGAGCGCAGAAAAAAATACCTGATTGATACTAGAGTTATGGTTTGATAAGTAACAACCTAAAAATGCTCGAGCGGGGGAAATAAAATGTTTCCTCCGAATAAATGTATTATAATTATATATTAATACGTGAGATGTAATGTAGTGAAGTAGTGCCAGAATATATTTTCTAGAAGATCCAGAATATATTTATGCTTGGCCGAAATGCAGTTTATAGCATTTCGGAACACATATCTTATTTTAATGTTGAATGTTCTTATATGTCTTCGTTGTGATGTGGTGGTGTCGAATAAAAAATAGAAAGACCATCAAGTTTAATTACTTTCAAGAATTAGATTACAACGAAATAAATATTTTCTCGAAACGATTTTTTTTACTACGAATGATTTCTCGACAGTTTTGAAAAGAATAAATTTTTCATGGTGCTATGAAACTCGGGAAAAACCTCCAGATCGAATTTATTATTGTTTATCAAGAGTGCAACTCACGTCTTCGCATTTATTAATTATAGTGTTTTCATTATCATGGAGTACTAGTGCAGAGATTATCATCGTCTTCAAAATATTGGATTACCCGTCATCGGCTTATTCGTCTTCTCGTCGCGGATAGAAAAAGGTACTGTAACCAATTTTTGTTCTATGCATGAAAGTTATTCTATAATTGTAAATTATGGATGTAGAAAAATCTAAAGGTAAACGAAAGGTCATGAAGACCTCTATAACCAAGCTTATAACAAAAATTGAATCTTATATAGAAAGTATTGATTTTGAAAATAAAAGTAATTTTGATCAGTTGAATGAATATTTAAATAATATAATAGAAAAGCAAAACGAATTGAAAGTAGTAAACAATCAAATTCAGGAATTAATAGATGATGGAACCGTTTTCGAAAATGATGTTCAAACGAGCATCGATTACGATGATGTTATTAATGAAGCTAAATTCAAAATAAAAATGAATTTGAAAAAATTTAAATTTGATTCTGATCAGCCTGATACTAGTTCTGTATTTAATGGAAGTACAATTCCTTATGTTAGTGCTAAGCCGGCAACAATAAATTTGCCAAAAATAACTATACCAGTCTTTAAAGGGGAACCAAATACTTTTTTAGAATTTATGAATAGTTTTAAGAGTACAATCGATTCAAATGAGAATTTAACCAAAATTGACAAATTCAATTACTTAAAATCATTTTTGTCAGGTGAAGCGCTTAGATCAATTTCCGGTTTGACGCTAAACGAAACTAATTATCAACACTCTTTAGACTTACTGCAGAATCGATACGGTAAACCAGAAATTTTGATAAGCGGTTTTATAAATAAGTTGTTAGAACTAGAACCGGTAAAATCAACCGCGAACATAAAATTGTTACGGGATTTATATGACGAATGCGAGGTAAGCATTCGGAACTTGAAAGCCATTGGGGTGGCGTCAGATAATTTTGGGTATTTATTAATACCAATTATCTTAAAACAGTTACCACATAACTTAGTAGTTGAATTTCAGAGGAAGAAAAATGCTGAAAAAGCTGGTGACGTGAATGAGTTAATGAATTTCATAAAGTTTGAAATAGAATCGCGCGAAGCAGCTAATGCAGTGTCAGGGCTTTCCTTAAAAAATCAGGAAGTAACACGATGGGAAAAAAGGGCTCCTAGGATAAAACCTAATGTTCCCACTTCAGTCGCGCTTAATACTGTTGTAAAAAATGTTTGTATTTTTTGTAACTCGAATCATTCAAGCTTAAAGTGTAACGAGATTACCGATGAACAGAAAAGATATAAGTTGAAAAAAGATGGGAGATGTTACCGATGCTTCTTGAAATCGCACTTAATATCTTTGTGTAAGGTAAAAATACCGCCTTGTGAATTGTGCAAAAGTAATCAGCATAATTATTTATTTTGCCCCACTAAAAAATCGACAAAAACGCGTCCCGATGATGGCTTAGTGAAAGCCGAAACGTCTAAAAATGACAAAAGTCAAACCGTGTTTTCATATGTAATAAAAACAAATAATTCTCCCGAAAAGTATGCAACATTGTTGCAAACTGCCTGTGTACAAGTGCAGGGAACAGGAAATAAATTAAACACGAGAATTTTATATGATTCTGCATCCTCTAGAACATTCGTTACAAAAAGTTTAGCCTCAGCGTTAAAATTAAAACCTGTTACTAAGGAAACACTTTTGGTTTATACGTTTGCGAACCGCGAAGCCATAGAAAAGGAGTTTAATGTCGTAATTTTAACTATTATTAGTTGTCATCATCCTTATGAAAAAATAACTGTAAGAGCGCTGGTTTCTGAAATTATCAGCGGTACTAAGATAATGACTTCTGTTGATTATAAGTTAATAGATAAATTACGATTAGATAAACATGTATTGGCTGACATATTTATTCATTCGAAACCTGTTCAGATATTGCTTGGGGCAGATTATTTATTTGAAACTATAATAGGATCTGTCGAAAAAATTAATCATCAATTATTTATGCAGCCAACAATATTTGGTAAAACCTTGGTCGGTCGAGTTGACAGTAATAATTCTCACACAAGTCCCTGTTTAAATGTAATTTGTTTACCTCCAGAAAACGATCTTAGAAAGTTATGGCACATCGAGTCTTTTTTAATCGATTCTAATGATCAAAAGCACGAAGAGACTTATGAGGTCATTAATCAATTCCAGAAAGAAATCATTTTTAAAAATGATAGATATATGACTCCCTTGTTATGGTGTAATGAATTAGATAAACAAAATTTGTTTAATAATTACGAGGTTGCAAAAAAGCGTTTTGCGGGTTTGGAAAAAAGATTAAAGAGTGATAAATCTTTGTTTTTGAAATATAATGAAATTATGAAAGAGCAATTGAGTGAGGGAATTATTGAGAAATGTAGTGATAATTGATCTATCGATTATGTAATGCCCCATCAATCTGTGTCCCGACCGAGTTCTTCTACTACAAAAACCAGGATAGTTTTTGACGCGAGTAGCCGAAAAAATGGGGAAAAAAGTCTAAATCAATGTCTCTTTGCGGGGGAAAATTTAAATCCTATTCTCATAGATGTGCTATTAAATTTTAGACAGTTTAAAATTGCTTTCACGGGGGATATTGCTAGAGCCTTTCTACAAATACATTTATCAGAAAATGATAGAAATTATTTATGTTTTTTGTATTTCGATGACTGCGACATAGATCAACGCACCGTTTTATACCATTTTAACCGTCACTGTTTCGGTGTAACCAGCTCCCCTTATGTTTTAGCCTCTACAATTAAAAAACATATTGGTAATTATAAGGAAACGGAACCCACCGCTTATGAAATGATTAATAAATATTTATATGTGGATGACTTAATTTATGGAGCATCCACGGTTGCAGAAGCCATGAAACTAACAACTACTGCAGTTTCTATATTTAAAGATGCTAATATGCAATTGCGAAAGTTCGTTACTAATTCACAAGAATTAAAGGAATCGTGGAATGGTAACCCGGTTATAGAAATTAATGAAAATTGTGCAGAGTCCAAAGTATTGGGGTTAAACTGGAATATTGAAGAGGATTTTCTGGCCATAGATTTGGCATCTTTAGTGTCAGTGGGTGACAGATTGGAATTTACCAAAAGGCATGTTCTCCAAACTGCCGCCAAAATATTTGATCCTATTGGATTTATGTCACCATTTTTGATTAGAATTAAGATTTTTCTACAAGAATTATGGCAGAGTGGGTTGGACTGGGACGATGAATTTAATGAAGAATTTAAAATTAAATACAGAACATGGTATCAGGAAATAAAATTGCTTGAAGAATTAAAAATACCTAGATATTATTATCACTCGGGTGAAGTGCAGGACAGGGTAGAACTTCACATTTTTTCGGACGCTTCCTTAAAATCTTATGGAGCGGTAGCCTACTTTCGATTTAAATCTTCCGAAGGGCTCTTTAAGACTTGTTTTGTTATGGCTAAGGCTAGAGTGGCCCCTTTGAAGAAAATAACTCTCCCTAGACTCGAACTATTAGGTGCTCTAATAGCTGCTAGGATAGCTAATCACCTAAAAAGTATTTTCTCCAATCTAGAAAAAATGTACTGTGGTCTGATTCAACCATAGTATTACATTGGATTCAAGGAGCGGCATCCAAATGGAAGCCATTCGTTGCCAATAGGGTAACGGAAATACAGGGAATGAGCGACCCTAGTTCTTGGAGGCATGTAATTAGCAAGGATAATCCTGCGGATATGCTGACTAGGGGGCTATCAGCTAAAGAATTATTGAACTCAAATCAATGGTGGTGTGGCCCTGAATGGCTTAGTAAATCTGAAAAATTTTGGCCCAAGGATGATAAGTATAAAACAAAATCAGTCAACCCTGAAATTGAAATTGAAGCCAGAAGTAAAATTATTGTTAATGCAACAATCGTTAAGGAAAATCTAATTGAAATAAACAAATACAGTAACCTGAAAAAACTATTACGAGTAACTGGCTTATGTTATACTCTTTATCAAAATGCTAAAGAAAAAACGCGAGAAAAATTCTAATCTTACGTCAGAGGAAATACGAGAAGCAGAAATTTTTTGGATAAAAAATTGTCAAAATGAAATTTTCGCGAAAGAAATCATGTGCCTGAAAAATTCTAAACCGCTTCCTAGAGATTCTAAATTACTTTCCTTGAACCCATACCTCGATCCAGAAGGAGTTTTGCGAGTCTCTGGAAGACTCTGTAAGACTAATTTATCGGTGGATGAAAAGCATCCAATAATTCTTCCACCAAAAACTAAATTGGCAGAGCTAATAATTTGGGATGCTCATAATAAAGTTTTTCACTCTGCTGTTGCCCATACACTTCTACAAATTCGTGAAAGATTCTGGCTTATAAGGGCTAGACAAACCGTGAGAAGTGTGCTAAAAAATTGCATTATATGCAAAAGGTTTTCTTCAACTCCAGGAGACCAAACGGTAGCTCCATTGCCAGCTGATCGTGTAGAACAGGCAAATCCATTCAGTGTGATAGGATGTGATTTTGCAGGACCTTTGTACGTAAAAGACTGTGATAATAAGCAATACATTTTGCTGATTACGTGTGCAGTAACCAGAAATGTCCACCTGGAGCTTGTAGACAATTTGTCAACTTCAACATTTTTACTAGGATTCCGTAGATTCCTCTCACGACGAGGAATGCCAGCTGTTATATATACAGATAATGCTCAGACGTTCAAACGGGCCGAAAAAGACTTGAAAAAACTTTGGTCCATTATAACTCATCCAGATGTACAAGATTTTTTTTCTTCCCATTGCATTAAGTGGAAGTTCATAGTCGAACGAGCAGCATGGTGGGGGGGATTTTATGAACGTATGATTAGGACTATTAAAACCGCATTGCGGAAAACTCTTGGCAAGTCATCCCTGACTGTGATTGAACTGAATACTGTACTAGTGGAAATTGAAGGCATGGTCAATTCTCGCCCTATAACCTATTTCTCGCCAGAAGGTCCAGACCCCCTACCATTAACCCCTGCTCACTTCTTAATTGGGAGAAGAATATCTTCTCTGCCACCAGTTCGGCTTCACCTTGACCCGAATATCTCTTCCAGGAAAGAGTTAATTAGATCTTACAACTATCGTGAAAAATTAATGCGCTTGTTTTGGTCTAGATGGAAAGGGGAATATTTATTAAATTTAAGGTCAGCTCATTTAAGCTCGAACAAAACTAATTTTCCTCAATTTAAATTAAATGACATTGTACTAATCAAAGATGATAAATTACCCAGAAATTTCTGGAGTCTAGGAAAAATTATTGAATTATTTCCTGGAAGAGACGGCAAGGTGAGGTCCTGTAAAGTCAAAACTGAGAAATGTATTCTCAAAAGACCCATCCAATATATTTATCCTCTTGAACTTGGAACTGATTGTGACTCTAAAAATTAATTCATATATTAATCCTTTTTTTCTTATTTTAGTTTGAATTTCATTGTAGCATGTTTAAATACCCTGAAGTATGTATAACATTTCGTATTTTATATTTGTACTTGTATTAATTTCATTATTTTATATTTGTATTTGTATTAATTTCATTATTTGTATTTGTATTAATTTGATATATTGTAATTATTTGTGATGAACACCCATATGTTCATGGGTGGGCAGTGTTACGAAATTGCGCTGGGGAAATCTAAAAATAGCCCAGCGGTCACATGACTCGGTAGGTGTGTTTGCGAAAGAGCGCAGAAAAAACTACCTGATTGATACTAGAGTTATGGTTTGATAAGTAACAACCTAAAAATGCTCGAGCGGGGGAAATAAAATGTTTCCTCCGAATAAATGTATTATAATTATATATTAATACATGAGATGTAATGTAGTGAAGTAGTGCCAGAATATATTTTCTAGAAGATCCAGAATATATTTATGCTTGGCCGAAATGCAGTTTATAGCATTTCGGAACACATATCTTATTTTAATGTTGAATGTTCTTATATGTCTTCGTTGTGATGTGGTGGTGTCGAATAAAAAATAGAAAGACCAGCAAGTTTAATTACTTTCAAGAATTAGATTACAACGAAATAAATATTTTCTCGAAACGATTTTTTTTACTACGAATGATTTCTCGACAGTTTTGAAAAGAATAAATTTTTCAGTTTCTGCGTTCAATTCGTTGATCTCCAATGTTGTTGTAAAGTAGGGAGGAAAATAAAAAACAAAAAAACATCTATATCATTGTTTTATTAAGTTTTCATGTTAAATATAGCCTATTATAGTTTCTTAAGTCGAAAACATTTAGAATCAGCAGTAAGTTGTCTATTTTGAAAATTTCTAATACATATAAAAATTCTGAATGCATTTGGAATTCTTCGGATATTATCGATATTTTGACAAATATCATGATATTTAAGAAACTTGAAATGTGTACATGTATCAAATAGCTTCGAGGTATGAACAAACTTGAATTGGGTGTGTTTGATACATTTAAGGCTGTTCTTTGAAAAAAGGGTGCTTTTCCGGTATAGGGGGGTGGGAGGGTAATTCAATGAGAAGATATTTTCTGGCAACCTATAGTCATCGCCTCCTGTGCGCAAGCAATTTATTCAATAACGACACAGTTTATTTAATGTGAACGAGCCATTTGTCTGATTTTAAGTGCAAACAAAAGTAAATTGTATATTAAAAAATAATAAATTGTACAACAACACTAATAACATATATAAATAGGTATATCAACAGGCATTTATCGGGTTTGCTGTCTTCACTGTTTCCATCGTTTGGCAACAAACTTTAATTTCTGAAACCAAGCTTTTTAAAAAATTGTCCAGCCTCCTATACCGGAAAAGTACCCAAAAAGAAAAAAAAAATGCTGCTGAACAATGTCGATTTTCCTGACACAATCACAGACACATTTTTATATGCCGTTGAAATTTAGAGACATTAATGTCCAAGTGTTTTAGAATCAAATAGCGGTTTTCATTTTTCTACAAATGTACCGCACCTTGACTTGTAACCGATTGTTTCCTTATATAATCAATCACTTTTTTCTAAACATCCTCAGTCTGACTTAGAATCTGAAAATTTTGTTCATTAAAGAGTGAAAATGGCTTCACGAAGGGGGGTCAGAAAATACACAATTGAGTTAAAAGGAAAGAAAAAAATATCATCCCGAATTCGTTCGGTCCAACGTTTGGGGTGCTTTTCCAGCCTTGGAAACTTTCGTGCCTATTTTTCGGCCAGCTGTTCCCCGTCTTCCACACAAAACCAATTTTTCAACAATTATGGCATTTGTCTACTTTTTACCTGCAAACAAAAGTCAACTGCATGTAAAAGAATAATAATAATAATGTGCATACGTAAGATGTTGATACATAAATACACCTATAAACAATCCTAAAAGCTCATTTAAGTTTGTTTACATCATTTGGCGACAAATCTTACTTTCTAAAACCAAGCTTAAACGAGAGAGAGAGAGAAAAAAAAAAGAGGCCCCTATAATAGAAAAGTACCAACCATCTTAAATTTGTTCCAGATTCCAAAATAGACCAACTGGCCGTGAAATTGCAACTACGAAAAACATTAACCAAGAAAGAACACAAAATATAGAGAGGTCGGTGTCATTATTGAAGAAGTCAGTTTTTTCCCAATTTCGTTTCAAGATATGGGTAAAGCGAAAAGAATGCATTTTCATATGGAAAAAAAAAAACAGAGAGCAAATGCTACACACTATACTATTTTATTAAATAAAGAATTACTGTGGGATGATATAAGACTTTAAAAGACAATTGGGGTCATTGTGCGACCCATCGCAACTGCGAAATAGGCCAACTGACTGTGAAAATGCAACAATGACACATTTGAAGATGTTAAAGACATAAAGAGTAATCGTTAATTTTAAGGCATTTTACCAAATTACTCTTTAAAGATCTCGAAAACAAGAGATTTCACTACAGACTCTATAAAGGCATAGGATCTTGCCGAAATAAGCCAAATAGCTGTGAAAATGCAATACTGATACAGTTTAAGATGTTTAACACACAAACAGTAGAAAACATAAATAAAAAACAGCCAGTGTGACATTTTGTGACACGCAGAGAAATGGTGGCATACTTTGTATGAGTTTTTGGCAATTAATTTTTATTTCATTGTCATGATGCCAAATTTGGATGAGTCTTTCTATCAGACTAGTCTTGTTTGTGATGTATTTCTTTAATTTTTTTCTTTACAATGGCCCAAAGGTTCTCTATGGGGTTCATATCTGGACTGTTTCCAGGCCATGGAAATGTTTTCTTTAATTAAATTAAAGAAATTCAACATCCCAAACAAGAATGTTCTGATAGAAAAACTCATCCAAATTTGGTATCATGACAACGAAATACAAATTAATTGCCAAAGACTCATACAAAATATGCCAAGACGTATCGAATCTTTAATACAAAACAAGGGGATGTACACTAAATATTAAATGGGTTATTTCTTTAATATAACACGATTTTAATGTAAATTCCACAATTATTCTAATAATTTTCACACGCCTGTATATATAGATATAGGTCTATACAGTGCAAGTATTTTTTTTTTGGTAAAAAAGAAAACTGTTATGAATGATTTTTTAAAATCTTAATTTTATAAGGTATCCATTCAGGATTATATACAATTCATTTGGTGAATAGGGAGCATGTTATTACACACACATGAAGTACATGTAATAAATTTCATCGGGTCTGAAAAAATAAGTATTGAAAAGAAACTAAGCTTGAAAAGAAAATGCGTTTCCTGCTTTTTGAGTTCTAACTAGAGTTCATTCTCCACAGAATAAATATTATTTTGAACGACCTATCTTTATTGATTATTCCAAATTCCTCACAAAAAGTCCGCCTGTTTTTGCATTAAAAAATTCACATAAATTTTAGATATCGGATTGAAATAAAATTAAAAAAACAAATCATTTCTCTTATTCACTTACATGTATGCATATTCTGACCAAAGAAAAAAAAAAAAGGAGTGTTACATTTATTTATACAAACATAAAGGGTAAATATTAGAATAAGCATCTGAAATCAACAAAATATTAACCAGCAGTACTCAGTGCTTCAAATTAAAATGTTTTGCTGCCTTTTCGAAGCGAACCAAACTATCAAAACAATCGTTTTACAAAATTGCTGTACCTAATACTTTATATGCCTAAAGAATTTTATAAAAACTGGTACAATTTTTAAACACAGTGTTTGAAAAAGGGAAGGGATATTGGAGTAATTGCCATCATCATTAACATTGCATTGATTTAATTTAAAATAGAAACTTTTTGCTCACTTAATTTTAAAACATAACTTTCATTTAGAATACACACACTTAAAATATATACATTATGTTACATTTAAAATACAAAAAAGAGAAAAATAATACCATACTGCCATCCCGAAAAACTGACATCATACCAGAGTGAAGCAGAATTTATTTTCGCTTACAAACACTTATTTCTTGCAAACTGGAGCAGAAGACTATGTGTCACGAAGCGGTACAATTACCTGCAGAAAAAAAAAAAAAAAGTAAGGAAGGGGGAAAAAATTGCTTTTAACATACTCGTCCTAAAAAATTGTGGAACTGCTGAATTATGGAACATAGCTGAACTGAAAGGGGGGGGGGACACACCAACGAAGCAAAACTGTCATTTTCAAATACATTAAAATATCGTATACACATTTTCAGAAAGGGAAAGGAATGAATTAAAAATATAGTAAAAACACAGAAGTGTGTGAAATAGTCACTTTCAATTCAATTTAAAAATTCTGAATATTTCTGAAAGACATTTAAACTGAAAAACAAAGCAGTATGTCATGGAGAAATTATTTTTCAAGAACTCTTACACAGGCATTTGTGAAAAGGCCAAAAAAAAAAAAAAAAAAAAAAAAAAAAAAAAATGGAACAGAGTATGACACAGTGTTTACCAAAAGCACAAAAAATCGGTAAAATTCCAGACTTAATTAACATAGACCCATAATGTGTGTGTGAGGGGGGGATCAGATGTTTTCAAAACTTTTTTTTAATAAAAGATCTCGAAAGAAAGTTGCATTCATTTTCATCTATTTTTGCAAGAAAATAAAGAAGATATAAACAAAGTAGTTAAAAACAGCTCTTAGTAAAATTTTTGACAACAAACACTTTTTGTTGACAATAAAGCAACTTTAAAATGCACAAAACATTCCTTTTTAAGATTTTCGTTTTATTACCCTCACTGCCTCAACAATTCAATAGCTGTAATTCCCAGACATTTAGTATTTAAAATCATCTGTACAATACTAGATTAATATTAACACAATTATTCTAATTGGTAAACAAATCATATTAGATGTAAATTTCCAACTGGGCGAAAAATGTCCGGACCAGGATTCGAACCCGGGACCTCCCTGGCTGAAGCCGCCAGTGCTCTGCCATCTGAGCTATCCCGGACAATTCTGGTCGAACTTTTTCACCCAGATAACCTTGATGATTATATGATGCTGAGATTTATTCTGTTGAGCTGAACCAGGTTTCAGACCAGATGCTATAATCATCAAGGTTATCTGGGTGAAAAAGTTCGACCAGAATTGTCCGGGATAGCTCAGATGGCAGAGCACTGGCGGCTTTAGCCAGGGAGGTCCCTGGTTCGAATCCTGGTCCGGACATTTTTCGCCCAGTTGGAAATTTACATCTAACATCTGTACAATAATTCGCATAGATATTTTTTGTTAATTATTGATGTCCAAATTGTTACATGTATTTGAAAATCGACTATTTTATAATATTTTGGTTCTAAATACAGTCATAAAAACAATTACATGTATTACTACTTTTTGTGGGGTGTACATTACTTGGAATTTTGATATATTTCTGTTATTTACAGTGAAATCCAGGTTCAAATTGGGAAATGCAGCTATCAGAATGGTTGAATATTGTTGACAGATTGAAAACGACTGGAATTATATTTTAAAGAAATTCCTTAAGGATGTACCCTTATAAATTAATATCCACCGTTCCCAAGCTCCACACATGTAAACAGGTACAAAAATTTAAGAAAGGAGAAAAATGGATGCACATGTCGAACAATAAATAAAAAATATTTTGTTCATATCTTACTGTAATGTATTAAAGGGAATAAGAGAGTAAAACACGATTTTACATCACTCCGAACCTTTAATAATGAAATTCTAATTTCAATACTTTCACAGGAAATGTCGGAGCATTTATTCCAAAACATTTTACATATGTAAATTTCAGGTTAATCAGATAAGTAAAAAAAAAAAAAAAAGGTAACTAATAATTACAATTTAAAGGTTCGGGCTGACTGCTTTAAAGAATCAAAATCGTGCTTACTCCCAGTAATAGGGGAGAGTGGGGAGGAATGGGACACTTTTTTACAAAAATAAGAAAATCAACTTTGTTTTTCACAAAAATTTAAATTTATAGAATACAAAGTGAAACGCTTTCTAATGTTCTTGAACAATATAGAAACATAATTTGCATAAACAATTTTATAAATAAAGAAATTGTAAGTTTCAAAATGTGGCCAGCTGAAAAAAAGTATATGATAAAGCACAAATAGTCTAATGTCGACTACATATACAATTTGGTACTTTTTGGTTAGCCGGGAGGCAGTGCGATTTAACATAAAAAAAAAATACGGAACTGAAGTAATAATGTTTTTCAAAGTCATAATTTTTCAAAACATTTCTGAATCAGGGGGTTAGTCCACCCCCCCCCCCCTAATTCAGATAAATGGGTTTTTCATGCAGAATGATTTGATTTACTCCGAATTTGGTATACCGGTTTATTATGCTAAGGAACTTCCCTGATTAGTTTTGAGAGTTCATTGGTCCATTCAATGATTCAATGAGATTCAGTTCAGAGTTCATTCAATTTCACAAACTGTGTCATGTTAAAATTTCACGTCACCCCACGAGGCCATTTCTCTAATTTGTACACAGATTTTGTTTTGCGCACTACAGCAAAATGTGTAATTTTATTCCTTTGTAATAAGTACAGTGCCTAGAATATATAGTGTGTCGTTCGACGCTAAAAAAATGACTGGGAAAGTAATCCTCCAATAGATGGCGCTGACTGCAGTATAGACTGGAAATTTCCGAAAGCAGATCAGATAAATTAATGCTTTTTAGATACTTATTTTAATATTATGTAAGAAGACATTAAATTTAGAAATTGATATTTAGATGAAAACAAGTCTGAAATATTTCAATAATAAATATATTATTTACAAACTGTTATTTTAGAACAGAGACATATTTTTTAAATAAAAATTATATGTGTGAAAAGCAAATAAATTCAATTGTTAAACTCGCTTTAGCTTTATTTACGAATACCAACAACTGTTCACTACTTCTAAAACTGTGAAAACATACAATGAACATTTAAAAATAAACTCCCAATGGCAATATTTATTTTGTGATACTTTCAAAACAAAGCCTCATTTGTTAAATAAATTTTTCTTACACTTGAAATCACATATTAAAATTCTTAAGAAAAATTATTAAAAAGAAATTTCTTTATGAATTATGTATGAAAAGTAAATAATTTCAAAGGGTATATTCGCATTAGTTTTATTTACAAATACCAACAACTGTTCACTACTTCCAAAACTGTGCAAACCAGTGTTGAATTCAGACACTTTTCTCCGGGATGGATTTTTGTAGCTCCGGGGGAGGGGGGGGGGGATTACACTTTTTGACCATTGAAAGCAAAATATCAAATCTTCCGGAGGGACATCTCATTGCTCTGTGGATTAATCTCCTTCCCCTGGGCCCAGGGTTCGTTAATAACATGATATTTTCGAAAATATAAAAAATATCCGATATTTTCGATATTATATCGATAATTTCAAAATAGTCAACTTACTGCTGACAATAAATATTTTTAAGCATAATATAAATTAGAAACTAAAACATATTGCACTTATCATGAAAACTTAATCAAACAATATTCTAAAAATGCATTTTTTTTTTCTTTAGAACAAAATTGGAGATCAACTAATTGAAAATAGATACATTTTGCTTTATACACTTGTTTAAAAAACAAATTACGACAACCAGGCGCAAAACAATACCTTTTCTGATATTTTTTGTTAGTTTTTCACTCATATTTTGTTTCTTAAACAGATATAATTAAAACTTTATAGGAAAAACTCGCGTTTGTTTACAATATGCTTCACTGTCACTGCGCTAAAAGCTTTCAAAATTCCCAGTCGGTGATAACATGCGCGCCACCTTGCGGCGTCCTCCTTTCACGACCAAAAAAAAAGCATTATGGTAACCAATGAACGGCACACTATCTATTCTAGCCACTGTAGTAATAAGTATATACAAAATAAAAATTTTTATTTTGAATTTAACTTAAGTTAGTTTTGTCTTTTTTTTTTTTTTTTTTTTTTTTTTTTTTTTTTTTTCTTATGGGGGAAATGTTTTAAAATCCTGAAATTGTTTCGATGTATCTTAAATTTTTGTGGTATGTATAAATGTAGTGAATAATAATAGGGCCTTTACCGGTGATCAGACACCTGACACCTTGGATCTCATTCTTAGCTTCTGTGACGGGGTTTATTTTAACAAGGTGTCGGCCGCCTTCCCGCCTTTCGCAAAGCTAAGAAGTCTCAGATCACAAATCAGGGTGACCACAGAAATATAATTTTCAATTTCCCTGCTATATTTAACTTTTCCCTGATATATTGCTCACTGAGCAATGTCACTATTTTCCAGCCAACATACAGCACAAAATTTCTTCGGAAAGCATTTTGACCCGGATAATTCAGTATAAATTGCCCGACGTGCAGGCACATCCTTAAATAAATTAAAAAACTCTACAACAGACCAATTTGTTGATAGCTTTAAAGGCACCATGCATTATATGGAGATCACAGGTACCAATATTTAAAATCTCTGGACCATGTTCACTTTCAAATCTTTAAAAAATTAATGGTTCACATTTGGGCCATCCATTGAAATTTGTAAAATGTATTTCATATTTAGAGGAGAGAGAGCTTCCTTAAAAGCCTATGTTGTCAGAAGTGGCAACGATCCAAAAATGAAGAAGTGAAAAATTTTGTACTTGTCTCAGAATCATCTTTCAAAATCTGATATTCACATCCATTTGGGTCTTTTGATAAACTTTATTCAACGATTCGTCAAATCCAATGGTATAATATTTACATTGAGACAATTTTGTTAATGAACTATCTTTTAAATATGGGGTTATACCATAAAGGATGCAATATGCAATCTTTGTTCTTTGCAATTGCATTTTTTGTGCTACTTCACTATCGGAAAACATAGCTATAAAAAGTATCATATCTTTACTTGCTGATCGCATGGATTTGTGTGTCAGTGTTTGAATGCACCAAATCATTTCCACTTTTGTTACTTGGTTATTAATGAGATATTTCTGTAAAGTTTTAGATGCAACAGCTAATTTGTTATTGGATGAGGAACTCAAAGTTGATGGCTCAGAACAAAGCGACGTATTTGCAGTAGTAGGATCAGTTTTTCATTCTTCTTCTACTTTCAAACTCTCCTCATTTGCAATTTTTTTGGAAAGCAACAAATTTATTATATTTGGCTGTGATGCAGCTTTCATCTTTTTTTTATGATCAGCTCCGTTAGCATGACTCGTAAGTGCTCTCCGACCCATATTACTTAGCGTAAATGAATAGTGGCATTTTATGCATTTTGTCTATGCACATCATTAGGCACTTCTCTAATCCAATCCTTAAACTCTGGATTATTAAGCCAATCGACTTGAAACCACGTCGCCATACATAACTAGTGTTTCTATACAAATCCAAGTAAGAGAAAATATAACTGTCCGCACGTCCGATTGCAAGTGGAGCCTGATCCGAAATAACACGCGGTATGCGGACGCGATTTCATTTTGAAACGTTGAGGTGTACGAGTGCATGAACAGTTATTGAAAAATGGTTATTACGCATTCAGGTGCAAATCACAATAAAAAAGTAATACCATTTAGTGACGCAACCACGTTTTCAATACAAGATAAACAAGGCATTGCAAGATAGTGGGAGCAGGCTGAGGCGGGGCAGCAACTGAGTTGCCCATAGCCAAAGAAGAGTCTTCGTGACATCAGTACCAATCAGATAAGAGCGTTTTCTCCTTCACCTCTCCAAGTTAAATTGAGAAGTAGACGTGCTTCAAATGGAAAATGCGTAATGAAAGACCGTTCGCACTATTGCAGAAAAAGAAAAATGACAACACATCTTTCCCTGATTTTAAGCAGAATTCCCTGATCCCAGAAATCTTAAATTCCCTTACATTTTCCTGTTTTCCAGGTCTGTGGTCACCCTGCAAATGTGAGTTTTTTGCAAAAAGTCGTAGTTTAAGACCGATTTTCGTAGCATCATAGTCTAAAGGTCCAAATCGTAGCAACTACGATTTTTTCGTAGCAGTTGGCAGGTCTGTATAATACACACACGGTTCATACTCTCTTTCCATGATAAAATTCAAGCACCTTACCTAAATTTCAAGCACCTTACCAGAAATTATGAAAATGAAAATTTTACTGTTACAAAATACTATCTTGCTTGTTTGTATAATGCAAAAGTATCAAGAGAAAAAAAAATTCCATTTTCACATGTTTTCAGGCAGATGGCATACGATATGATATGGTGGAGCCATACTTACAATTGTTGGAGCCATCTGTCAAGCCATCTATGCCTGCACAACTTCAAGGCGATCTTACCAGTTGACGATATTTCACAATAATCTTGAAGCCTTGCTGGACGGCCCTTGAACAGCCTATACAAATCGGTCAAAAATGCATCAATTTGCCAATTTGAAGAAGTTCCACCAGCTTAGACCAAATTTGTGAACGAATTTCAGGCCTAACATAATTTTTTTTTTTCCTTTTTCATAAATTAATTCTTTTTCACTACTAACATCATTTATTGAAACTAAAGTAGAACTTAATATAAAATGAAAATATAAAAAAAATAATATAAAAAAGTACTAGATATGGGACATTCGCACAATCTTTTGACTTTCGGCAATAAAAATCTGGTGAAATTAAACTTGCTAAAATAAACATTTTAATCTGATAGACCAATGCCTTAATGATTAAAAAAAAAGAAAAAATGGTCAGCAGCAAAAATTTTTTTATTTAACCGAGGTTTATGTTAATCTTGCGAGTTTAATTTTCCTTACCATTTTACCACTATAACTTTTTATTTTCTTCTAAATTTTTACTTATAATGAATTTGCATAGTACCCACAGGACATTCAAATAAGAAATAATAAAAATGTAGTACTTTTAATACAGAATTTTTATATAACATTGTCTTAAAGGGGTGTTAAAGAAGGGACGGTAAGGTAAAAAAAGGGGACGGTATAGGAAAAAAGGGACAAAATAGGGAAAAAAAGGAACGGTAATGAAAATTCCCAGATCTATTTTTAGGAAAATCATATTAAGACTAATTGATAGCCACAATGTTCACTGATTTTTAGAAACAGTTGTTAACATTGGATTAAATTATTATTTTTTTTTAATTTACCTCGAAAAGTGCAGGAATAAACCTTGGGGACGGTAAGACTACCAATAAAGCCAAGATCTTGAAATTTATATTTAAATGCTGATTTAAATTCTGCAGTAAATTTCCTGTCAAAGAATTTTAGACATTCTTTCTCTAGCATACTTTTGCATGAGAAAAAAACTTGAAAAAAATTCTGTGGCTGCATCTGAAGTGATTTTCTGTATAAGTTTAGCAAGAGGGACGGAAAGGATAAAAAAAACCAGGGACAGAGTTCAAAAAATAATATTAACCGTAAAAATGTGTGCAGGTTAATTTTTTGCTACATATTTATATAAAACAATTATCCCAGTTTCGGAAAAAAATTACATCGAATTACTTTTATTGAAACAATAAACAATTTTATACAGACAGCTCCAAACTTAAAAACCAGCATCAGGGACACGGGACGGTATAGGAGTTTTCCAGGTGTTTGGACCCCTAACATCGTCCAAAACTTATTTACCTCGTTAATAGTGTTGTGCAATCATGCAATGGGATGTTCCCCAGTATATGAAATAAAAAAAACACAAAAAAATTTATTAAAATAAAAATTATCATTAAGGGACATAAAGTTCAAAAGATTGCGAGAATGCCCCATATATGGAATTTTTTATTTCACATGTTTAAAAAAAGGGAGGGGATAATTAGCATATAGAGCAAAAGATAATGAAAATAATCGCTTATAATTGGAATTATTAAAAATAAAAAATCAATTTCTATTTATAATTAATAACAATAATAGTAAAAAGATTATCCATAGGTTCTTTTTGAAATATTTTCTTTAAAAAATTTAAAATCATGCAAATTCAATCGGGGGCCAGGCAAGAAGCAACATAAGGCTCGCAGGTGCTAAATTTCAATGAAAGTTACCAGTAACCAGAGTTCAGGGGTGATTCTGCATGTAGAAAAAAAATGAATAAAAATTCTAAAATTCATAGCAGGTTTTTTGAAAGGTTTCCGAAAAAAAAAGAAAGGGTGGGGGGGGAATCCTCTCTATGTACTAACTATTTTTATTGCAGATCTGGTTAACTCTGTTTTCAGTTCAGGTCGATTTCAGGCTGAGCGCAGATTCCTGGAAGTTTGGTTTGGGCTAACCCAATTTTTCAAAAATTAGTTAAGTATATTACTTCATATTAAAAAACTATACCTATAATAATAAACAGATGTGTGTGTAGAGGGGGGGGGGTTTCTAAAGACACTGCTTGGATTTTTTTCTGCGACCCTTCGACAAAATTTGTGTTTTTTCACGATATATTTGATGATCCTTTCACGAAATTTGCATTTATTTCGCAATCCCTTGAAGAAATTTGTGTTTTCCCCCCAATCCTTTGACGAAATTTGTGTTTTTGCCACAATCCTTTGATGAAATTATTTTTTTTCCTCAGCCCTATGACGAATTTCTGCGTTTTCCCTGCAATCTTTTGATGAAATTAGAGTTTTTCCCTGAAACTAGATGAAATTTGCATTTTTTCTGCGATCCTTTGACATAATTCATGCTTCTTACGTGATCCTTTGACAAAATTCACATTTCTTCCACGATCTTTTGCCAAAATTAGTGTTTTTCCAAGATCCTTTGACAAAATTGGAGATTTTTTCTGCAAAAGATTGACTTTTTTTTTTTTTTTTTTTTTTTTTTTTTTTTTTTTTTTCCCGGAGACCATTAGTTGAAATTTGCGATTTTCCAAAATAATCAAAATTCTCCAATCCAAAATTTCGGACTGATGACCAATTTTTAAAATTTTTCAGAATATTCGGAACAGAATCACTCCTGCACTTCTGTTATCGAAAATTGCCGCAATTTTTGTATAGATAATGTTTGGACTGTCTTTAGGAAAAAAATAAAAATCCTTAAAAAAGAATAATCCGTACTTTTTGCTGCATATCCATAATAATTATGGACAAATCTTAATACTTGTCACCTCTGAAGGCTGCACGCACGAAACAGAGCCATCAAAGGGGGAACAGGGGCTACCCCCCCCCCCCCCCCCCTTAATGTAGATAAATGGAGTTTTCATGCAGAATGATCTGATATGCTTCAAATTTTGGATATATGTTCATTCTGATAAGGCGCTTCCCTGGTTAGATTTGGAGGTTCATTGGTTAAGTATAAAGGGGGGGGGGGATGGGGAAGCTTAATTTATCTTTCGAGAGGCAATATTCTTTAAAATAAGAGTATAATAAACAATTGGTGAGAATAGCTTTCATTTATAAAACATGAATTTTCATTTCTCTTTCAAATTTTTAAGAATCAACAGTACATTTATTTAGAATTGGGAAACATTTTTTTATCAACAAAAATTTTAACTTTTTCATTGAATTAACAAAAAAAGCATATTTGCGAAAGATTCATGTACTGCAGAAAAAAAAAAAAAAACGTTGACAAGTATTAATCCATATGGCGTTTATTTTTTAAATTGATTTTTCAAACAAACATTCTTAAAATCCTGGGCAAGGCCGGGTACTTCTGCTAGTTCTGTAATAAGCCCGCCTCTTTGCAAAGAGCCTGATTTCTCAATTAGTCTGCAACATATATAGGATATTTTCAAAACAGACAACTTTCTGTTTATTACATTTTCAGAATTAATGTAAATTGAAAACAACAACATATTGCACTCAACATTAAAACAACTTAAAAAACCAATATTCTAAATGTTTTTCCCTTTTTTTTAGGAAGATTTCGTAAGAAATACTACCTCTTACATTCCCCCTGCTGTGTTGGAATTTCTGAATAATTTTTGCAGATCTAAACCGATCATAACCCCTAGAACCCAAATCCACCACCAGTTCAAAACTTAATATATATATATATGGGTCATCCCCCCCCCCCCAAAAAAAAAAAAAAAAAAAAAAAAAAAAACGTGCAATATGCAGTCGCTGCCAATTTGTGCTCATTCAGAATAATTTTGATGGCAAATTCAAGTGAAAGAACTAAGAAACAAACCTTATAATATATTCCTATGAGCAAAAATGAAAAAAAGTGATATCATTTTACTTTAAATATGTCCACAGACTGTGATATCTCACGTCTGTGGACTGTTACCATTCCAGTTTTACAAGTATGTATGTGAAAATATCCTTTTATAAGTTAACTATCCTGTTAGTATTTTTATTAATACACATACGAAGTATATTTTCTACTGTTCCATAATATATATTTTCTTTCTTTTAGCAAAAGTTTTTTCTTTTACTTAATTTATTACTGTCACTCATTTTTGTGTCCTGCCTGTGGCGAGAACATAAGTTTCCATAGAAATCGACCAAATGGCAGTTGTTGAATTGAGCATAGCCCGCTGCAAGAATGAATCTGTACTAAGTGGACCGATTGTTTCAACGCAAAACCCGTTGTTTGATCGTTGCCACCGCGAAATTATCGTAGTTTCATTGTTGCAAACGCGCGAAACCTATTTATTTTTCATATTGGATTGTTGGACAAACCAAAAACTGATTGAATTGTTGACAATCCAATCCAACAACTTGTCATCCTTGATTCAAATCCTTGAATTGAGCATAGCCCACTGCAAGAATGTATCTGTACAAAACGAAATCTGTTTGAAAAGTAACAATGCTAAAAAATCCCTTTAGTTGCAACTCTTAAATCCTTGAATTGAGCATACCCGAACTATTGTGCATTTTGCACCGTGACGATGGTTGAAAATTTGCTAATAATATTAAATATGCTTAAGTATGCTAATAATATTAAAATATTCAAAAATAGAACCATCATATTCTTGGACGTAATATAACCTGTGTGGTTTATATACGTAACAGTCTATTTAAACATGCAGAAAAGCCCAGTGGAGGTAAAAGGCTGGTAAATAGGACGTATCGGAAGTGAAATATTTAAATGAGCATATAAGAAAAATGATCTCTTAACTAGGATAATAAAACAAAATGCATAATAGTAAAGTTAACGAAGAAAGTTTATTTTACTGGGATGACACAAGATGATGATACAGCAAATTAACACAGCAGTTGCTCTTGTACACATAACAACATGCCATAACAATGGCGGTTTGCAGAAGGCTTGAAGACACATTTTTTTAAACATTACTTTAAGATTTACAACTATTTAAAAATAAACTCATAGTTAAAATAAAATAACAAGTATGTTAATTAATACTTCCAGAATGTTGGACCAGCCAACATTCAGTGTCTAGAAAAGTTACTTCCATTTAAAGGAAGATAAAAATGCAAATTAACGATGTCCGGATCATTTATTTATATGAAATGGCTAGGATTGAAATCGACGTTTCGGAGCAGAGACCACGAAACGGGCCAATCACAGAACGGCATCGAACCGATGCAAAAGCTAGATTCGATGATAGATTCGATAATAGATACGATATTGTCAGTCGCCATCTGGCGGGGAAAATATCGTTACGGAAATACATAATCACTTTGAAACGTGGTTTTGCCGATGTAGGTTGCAAAGAAAATGGAGTCCGTGAACGGAAAAGGATAGAGATAGCTATTGACGTGACAGGACTAATACATTATGTAAAACTGATAGATAAAGTCCGGAAATGAAGTAAAAAGGTAAGTTAAGTTTTGGAAACATTTATTACTGATATTATGAGATATTATAATGAAGTAATAAATAAAAAATAAAATATGAATTTGTAAATAAAAAAGATGATTGTGGTATGAAATTATGATAAATAGGAAATAGGAGGCGATGAGAAAACCAGTGTTTGGTATCTCTATCAAATTCCCCCCCCCCCTCTCATTGCCTCTTTAAATAAAGAGATAACTATTAAAAAGTTAACTCAGAGAGCAAAGGATTGAAAAATCCATAGATATCACCATTCAACCCAACTCACCAAAACTATTTAACAAACAAAAAAAAATTTTAACTTTTAAAAAGGTGAAAATTTTAAATTTGAAAAGTTAAGATTGCTTCAAAATGAAAACTTGAAGAAATACATCTAGTTCATTTCTGAACCCAAAACGTGAAACAACTCCAATAATTGAAAAGTTGAAAAACTTTAACTTCAAAAAGTAGAAGTAAAAAAACTTTAAACGAAGTTTTTAAATATACTTCGAACATGAACTAACAATTTAACAATTTTAACAAATGACTAAAAAAAAAAAAAATTAAATGATGAAAGTTCATAAAAGAACAAGTTAAATTAAATTTTAAAGTTTAAGTGAAAATGTATAGAGAATTCGCTAAACGAGAAAAATCAATTAACTCTTCAAAACAATTTGTTGGCTAATAACAGATCTTCTTTGCCTAAAGACAGAGGTATACGTATCTTAGACTGAAGATTAACAGGAGCCTAACAAAGAAGTTAACTCTAAAAAAGTGCAAAATTCTCATACAATTTAAATTACAAAAATGAAAATGATGACGTACCATTTGAAAAAATATAACAGTTCCCAATTTGGAAACGTTATCACCAGCTCTCCAAGATGTCTTTATCACAATAGTTACAATTGAAAAATATTTTTATTACAATTTTAAACAATTCATATAGATAAAATTTTAAGCAATTATGAGAACTTGAGATCCAGGCATCTAGGCTCAAGCAACAAAAACGACGGCTCTTTCAACAAACTAACGTACAAATCCATTGAGAATGAATTAAGGGCACATTTATACCACAATTAGTCTCCCGGTACCAGGAATCACTCACACAGAAATATTGGGTGTCGCTCTAGATGCCTCGAATAGATAAACACAAATTAATGATATGCATAAGAAAATTCATTGTATAAGCACAGATACAAACAGTTTAAAATAAGATTTCTTTAAATATTTAAAAGCTGTTTTATAAGAAAGAAAGCCTTTTACTAAGATATATCTATAGTTGATTTGAAGTTTTAAAAAACTCTAACCAATTAAACTTAGACAATGGTCAAGATAGCTGGTAATGCATGAAAAAGAATATATACTGGCAAATGAACAGGAATCAAAATAGCAATCGTTTACACTTATCCTTTAAACTGAATTTAACAACATTTAGGTACAGTGTAACAACAAAAAGCTTAAAAGGATTCAACAAAATTCACCAGCATAAACATGGGTACGATGTATGAAAAATTTATATATGATATATGCAAAATTTATATATGGAAATGAGATGAACTATATGAAAATCTAATAAGTACTTTACATCATGAACAGAAGCTTTATAAAACTCAAGATCTCATTTTTGGATAATGGCTTGGTAAAAATGTCCGCCCGGTTTGATCTGCTACGCACGTGACTGAGCAAAAATTCCCCCCTATTAAACAAATCCCGAATAAAAAACAGCTTAACGTCAATATGCTTGGATTTGTAATTTTCCACAGGAGATTTAACAAAATCTATTGCTGCTTGATTATCTGCTTTCATCTCAGCTGTCCTCCCCAGTACAGGTACGATCCCCTCCTGTGCACACTCGCGACGTATCCGGTCAAACCAGACCAGGTTCTTGACGGCCTCAGTCATTGCGACGAATTCAGACTCCATGGTCGATAACGAGACGCACTTTTCTTTAAAAGTGCGCAAATCGACGGGAGCCTCGTCAAGCATGGCTATTTGACCGCCAACCGAGGTCCGATCGTCGCGGTTAGCCGCAAAGTCGGCATCAGTAAAGATCGTGAGATCGTTAGACCTGCACGAGAGTTTCAGCTTAAAATGCATAGTAGATTTTAAATATCCTAGCAATCGTAGCAACCCATCCCAATGGACTATACCTGGGTTTGCCTGAAACTGGCTCAGTAAGTTCACGGCATAGCAAATATCGGGTCGAGTACGGTTCGCAACAAAAGAGATACAACCCAATAAATTACGGTAAGGAAAACGGGACATTTCCTGAATGTCATGATCGGATACTGGACAACTGGATCTTGAAAAAATAATACCTTTACTTATAGGCAATAATGAGACTGGAATTTTAAAAGAACTAAATCTATTACATACATCTTGAATGTAGTTTTGCTGGTGTATGATAACTCCTGATTGAGTATCTTCAAATTCAACACCTAATAGCTTTCTAGTTCTACCCAGTTCCTTTATATCAAATCTTTCTTTTAATTTCTTTAAGATGTTATCTATAAGCTTTTGAGTTTTTCCAAAGATCACTATGTCGTCCACATACAATAGTAATAAAATATTAGAATTAAAAATATAAACGCAATTACATGTTGAAAATTTCTTAAAACCAATCTGTAGTAGAGCTTTATGAATTTCCATGAACCACTCTCTCCCACTTTGATGCAAACCATACGAAGCGCGATCTAGTTTGCAATATAAATGCTCTTTTCCAGGCTCTGAGAATCCGGGGGGGGGGGGGTTGGTTCATATACACGTCCTCACTCAGTGGTGCATACAGGTAGGCGCAGGTCACGTCACACTGAGTGTGTGACCACCCGCTACACGAAACAAGAAGGGAGAAAAAGAATCGGATAACGCCAAAGTTCACAACAGGGCTAAACGTCTCTTCGTAGGACTCTCCCTTTATTTGTTTGAACCCTTGGGCAACAAGTCTAGCCTTGTGCCTGGCGATCCGTTCAAATTCATCCCGTTTCGTCGTGTAAACCCACCGGCAACCTACTGGAGTGACATGTACCGGTAATTCTTCCAAATGCCAAACTCCACGGTCTCTCATAACTTTCATTTCGAGCTTCATTGCTTCCCACCAGTTCGAGCTCTGTTCTGATCTGCATGCCTGCTTAAATGTTCTGGGAGTTTCACTATTGTTAGCTAGTCATGCGGATATATGTGAAAAACTAGAATCGCTAGAATTGTCATCTTCACTATCAGAAGGAGAGGATTCTTCAGGAATGGGGACTATACCAGAATAAGAATTGGACAGTGTAAAATCAAATATTTCAGGCTTAAAAAGAATATTGTTTTCTTCACAGTATTTCTTTACTTCATTTAAAGAACGTAACCTGTCGTTTTTACCCATTTCATAGTAATAGATGTCTATACGATCTTTTTTTCTACGCATGACAGGTTTTCTAAGCCAACAAACATCCTTAAGAATAGTTGGCTGAATAGTGTCACTGGACCCCGAATCCTTGTCCTCCCCCCTCCCAAGCGGGTAATCTTGAGAACTGCCGGAAGGACCTGGGATAGCCTCAGGTTCATCTTCAACGGCAACATCTCGATTAACCTCAGCTTTGGGAGGGAAGAGGGCATAATCATCAGTGCCCAGTACAGCTACATTGCGTCTTACCCCAGTTGTACATTCATTAAAATACACATTTGAAGATTCAACAAGATAATATGTTTCTGGTATCCAAATTCTATAACCCCGTGTACGAAATGCGTACCCTACCAAAAATCCCTTTCTGGCATGTGCTTCCAGTTTCCACGACCTTTGCTTTGGAATTTTAACATATGCTTCCGTACCAAACGGCTTTAAATGCCGGACAGATGGCTTTCTATTACCATAAAGTTCGAAAGGCGTTTTCCCCAGAAGTTTTGGACAGATTCTATTCCAGCTGTATACAAAGTATTTTAAGGCCTCTGGCCAGAATTTTGGGTCTAAATTACTGTCAATTAGTAATGTTCTAATCCCGTCTGCTGCCGTAGCCATAAAACGTTCCGCAACGCCATTTTGCTGTGGCTTGTACGAATTCGTGAACTCGTGGCGAATACCCTTTTCGTCAAAAAAACGCGTAAAAGAAATGTTGTCAAATTCCCCACCGTTATCAGTCCGAAAGCTCTTGACTTTCCTATTCAGGTATGTTTCTGCCCGTATAATATGCTTTCTAACAACATGAAACGTGTCGGATTTCAATTTTAACAGGTAAACTGATACACGGCGGGAAGCGAAATTCTAAAATGGAGGGCCAAAATCACAGTCAGGTGAAATACAGCCACCCCATTGGTTGTGTGGTCGCGTGGTTTTAAGAGAGATAAGGGTGAGGATCACCAACTTGTTTCCCCATTTGAATTTTGAAAGGAGTAATAGGAAAAGTAATTTTGAAGCGATCGTTACCTTATTTACATTTATGCATTATTTACCTTATTATTTTGTTCGCTTTTGTTTATAATAAACAATCGAAATTAAGTAAATTAAGATATTTTGATAACATTTTATACAACGAGAATGAATAGATTACAAGTTGTAACAATTTTTAAATGTTATGACATGACAATTATTCTTTAATAAAATTTAGTTTTCATTGAAAAATACTTGTAATATCATTTAAAAATTGTCTATAAATTCCGTATGGTAAAAATCTCAATAAATGTTCTCCTCTACACCCCCCCCCCCCGCACAATTTAAATCCATAAAATCACAAAAAAATAATATTATTCCAGAAAATGTCAACAACTATTAAAAAAAAAGAACCCTTTCTAGACTCTAAGTCGGAAACTTTAAATTAACAAAATTATATTTAAAAAATCACAAAAATAATTTAAAACATACAGAATTTAATGTTTTAGCATTAAATAATAATTAAAAAAAAAAAAAAACTTAAAAATAAATCCAAAAAAAAATTTTTAAGTCGCTCCAGGTTCTCTGCCCATAAAATAAATATGAAAGTAAAAAAAGTTTCTGTTTTTAACCCTTTATGCCCGACGGGACATTAAAGTGCCATTAAAATAACTTGTGATAAAACTAATTTAATACATCGATAGTTATACTGTTTAGGATGATTTATAGATATTTTACTTTATCTTATTCCAAAAGACATTATTGGGTGCACAAAAAAAAATTAAAAAAAAAAGAAATTCTTTTGTTTTTGCATCTTTTTCAGCTTTCTTGACGTTGACAGATTGGAGGGGGGAGGCGAAAGTTTCTGTTTCAAAATATTTCTATAGTAAGAAATGTTATTTGTATATTTTGTAATTCTACAAAATACTAAAAAACAAGATTTTAAATAAAAGATTTGAGGGAAGTTACAAATATTGCACAAAATCCCTATTAATTTAATTTAATTAATTTTGGCAAAATCCTTCTAAAATTTATTAAATGATTGTGTAAATAATCTAATGTAGTTTCAAAAATTCACAAAATATGCTTCAGAAGATGAAATTTTCACAAATTCGTAATTTGGGACATAAAAGGTAAACATTCTTTTATAGACATTCAATATTTATTTTAAAAATCAAGCCTAATGACTGCTATTCAAGTCCGCTGCAATGTGTTAATTTGGCGTGACCCCGATAATGGAAATTTCCTTCGTTTAATTTACGATTAGAAAAGCATGAACTTGTGCATTTATTTTTAAATACAATTTTCTCTGTTTTTTTTTTCTAATATATGCAAAAGGAAAAAAAAGAAGCATAGTTTAAACAACCTTTCAAGATTTCTAAATTGTTTTTTGAAACATAAAATCATTAATTAATGATAAAAGTGCATTTAAAAAAATATATTTATATTTTATTTTTTCATTTTAATATTTAAAATATTTCATTGTTGCAGTTTCACAGCTAATTGGCATATTTTAGCGTGCATGATCTGGCACATAATTAATTCCATTCTTCTTGTAACTCTTATACAATTATAATCATAAACATTATTTAGCAATTTGCCACTTGGACCCTCCTTAGGGAAACATATTATTAATTTATAATTAAATTCTCAAAATATTAAAATGTTATATTGTCATCGAAAAACTGTTTATTCTTAATGATTAAAATTGGTTTAAAAACTGGCATTATTTTTAAAAATTATTTTCCATTAGGCAAAATTTTTTGAAAGTTTTTAGTATTCTAAGTTAGTTATTGAATTTTTCTATAGAAAAGTGTGAATATTTGTTTTATTTTGGATTTTAAAAGTAACATAAGGAAAAAAAAGTGCAAGTTGTATTTTTAATTTTCATTAACTAAAAAATTACTTGCCATATTATTTAAAAATTTTTACAGCTTAAAATCGAAATCTTTCATTCACATTTTATAAAAAGTCATCAAAATATCTTGAGTTAATTTCAATGGCTTATTTTAAATGAAATAGAAAAAAATTCGCTTCAATACATGATTTTTTCTCGGAAAAGAGAGTATTCGACGTCCCCTAGCGCTAAAGATTGCTCCCTGAAAAGGACGCGACTCAATGACCAATGAGATGCTCGGATTTCATCTGACTGTGATTTTGACCCTCCATTTTAGAATTTCGCCGGCGAGAAAAGTCATCAATAATTGACAAAAAGTAACGTTCGCCACCTCTTCCTTCTATACGGCATGGACCCCACAAATCTGCATACAGAAGCTCAAGTGGATGATTAGAGCGGATATTCTTGTTAAATTTATGTGAAATATTCTTTAGCTTGCCAAATTTACATGATTCGCAAAATAAATTGGTCTCTTTTAGTCCTGGTAAGCCACGTACGCCTTGTATGTGCAATTAAAGAAGGACTTATGTGACCATATTTGCGGTGCCAATGTAACATTTTCTCGTCCTGTTTAACGGCAGAAGTTTCAAATTTAACAGATTTATGAACAGAGATTGGAATTTTTGGATACAGCCTATAAATTCGATCTTTTAAATATGCGCTAAACAAGTACTCGGCCCCCCGACGGACTTTCACCTCATCATTATGACCCTGAAAGGTCAAACCATTTAAATCTAACTGAGGACCAGAAATAAGGTTTCTACGTAACTGATCAGAATACATTACGTTACATAAGGTAAAAACCCTTTGACCAAAACGAAGTTTAACTTCCCCTTTACCCTTTATGGGAAATAGTACATTTTTGACGGCAACTGACATTTCATCATTTAGTTCCTGAAAATTAGAAAACAAATTTTTATTATTACAGAAATGATGGCTCGCTCCCGTGTCTAAAATCCAGTCACAATCATTTACAACATTACTCAAACTAGAATGTGAGATAAAAAGATTTGACTTACATGTACTTTTTGATAACTTCGAGCGAGAGCCACCACCTCTGTCATTAGAAACATATGGAGAAGAACGTCTAGTATGCTTGTGCCTGGGATTCTTGCTTCGTTCTCTGGAACCTCTCAGACCTCTAGGAGATGAGTCGTAGGAACTAGTAATGGAGTTAGAATCATCATCCGGCGGGCTAGAATATGAAGTATCACTGCGGTACCTCTCGGGAGACTGTTTGAAGTAGCGATTACGGGAACTGGATCGGCTTGAGGAGTGACCACGTCGAGAATATGAAGAGGGAGAAACATCTCTGTGACGAAACTGGTTATTTGGAGACTTTGAAAAGCAATTGGTCTGTAAATGACCCAATTTGCCACATTTCCAACATCTTTTTCCTTGATATTTTCGAAAATGATATTTTCCATTAAACGATTTCTGCAATTTTACTGTATTGGAGATGTTCACTTGTTTAGCATTATCTCGATCACGCAACTTTTGTCTGGTCTCTTCAGCCACCAGTTCATCGACCACCAAATCAAATTTAAATATATCCGCAGGTTTAGCCAATATCTGTTGTACTAAAGTGTCGTAATTTGACGGTAGAAAACACAGGAATTGGTAACTTAAGTAACATTCAGCAAAATTTTTATCTATAGACTTAATTTCTTGGTAAATTTTCTTCAGCCTTGTCGCAAAAAGATTTATAGATTCACCATATCTTATCCTTTCTTCCATAAGCTCATTAAACAAGGACATATGATGAGTACGTGAATCTGGATGAAAAATTTTGTGCAATTTATCCCAAGCTGCAACTGGTTCTTGACAATCATCAATTAATCGCTTAAATTCTGGCTCTATATTAAGAAAAATCAAGGAAAGAGCCTTGTTTGCACGGGAGGTAAATTGATTGACCATATCGGCAGTAAAACTCGTACTAACTTCAGGTACCATCTGTTTTAAACTTATTATATCCCACAGGCCTTTTTCTAACAACAAATATTTCATATCGCTACACCATGTAGCATAGTTCCTTGAACTAAGTTTATCTATTATATTTGTGGCCATCATGGAAAAAAATATTTTAAACACAGCCAAAAATATTTTAAGTACCAGAAGTGCTACCGCCCATCCCCCGAGCTTTTCGTCCGTTATCTTCACCTGTGCCTTTAACTTCTTAAAAAAAAATTTTAAAGTTGAAGAAAAGTAATCCATCTAAACGAAAAATTCATCATCAATCAGCAAAGTAAACCAGTCTATTGTAGAAAAATCATCAAATTCGGAATAAAGTTCGTTAATATATGCAAAAATCCTATAACTAAAAAGAGTTCGTTGAAATATGCAAGAATCCTGTAACTAATATAAGTTCGTTGAAAAAAAATTTTTTTCAATAACCAGCATTTAAAGTAAAAATTTGTTTTGATAACTCAGGAAAAGTTCAGGTTTATTGCAAATAATATTTCATTTTATCCTAAGAGATTGATTAGCTCATACACTTCCTAGGTTATGTCCGCCCATAACCCATATTCTTGGACGTAATATAACCTGTGTGGTTTATATACGTAACAGTCTATTTAAACATGCAGAAAAGCCTAGTGGAGGTAAAAGGCTGGTAAATAGGACGTATCGGAAGTGAAATATTTAAATGAGCATATATGAAAAATGATCTCTTAACTAGGATAATAAAACAAAATGCATAATAGTAAAGTTAACGAAGAAAGTTTATTTTACTGGGATGACACAAGATGATGATACAGCAAATTAACACAGCAGTTGCTCTTGTACACATAACGACATGCCATAACAATGGCGGTTTGCAGAAGGCTTGAAGACACATTTTTTTAAACATTACTTTAAGATTTACAACTATTTAAAAATAAACTCATAGTTAAAATAAAATAACAAGTATGTTAATTAATACTTCCAGAATGTTGGACCAGCCAACATTCAGCGTCTAGAAAAGTTACTTCCATTTAAAGGAAGATAAAAATGCAAACTAACGATGTCCGGATCATTTATTTATATGAAATGGCTAGGATTGAAATCGACGTTTCGGAGCAGAGACCACGAAACGGGCCAATCACAGAACGGCATCGAATCGATGCAAAAGCTAGATTCGATGATAGATTCGATAATAGATACGATATTGTCAGTCGCCATCTGGCGGGGAAAATATCGTTACGGAAATACATAATCACTTTGAAACGTGGTTTTGCCGATGTAGGTTGCAAAGAAAATGGAGTCCGTGAACGGAAAAGGATAGAGATAGCTATTGACGTGACAGGACTAATACATTATGTAAAACTGATAGATAAAGTCCGGAAATGAAGTAAAAAGGTAAGTTAAGTTTTGGAAACATTTATTACTGATATTATGAGATATTATAATGAAGTAATAAATAAAAAATAAAATATGAATTTGTAAATAAAAAAGATGATTGTGGTATGAAATTATGATAAATAGGAAATAGGAGGCGATGAGAAAACCAGTGTTTGGTATCTCTATCAGTATTAAACAGTCTTAAATTGCGCATATTTGATTCAATGTAAATGATCAAATAATGTTTGGTGCTGCCATCTATTGTATTTTGAAGCCGTAAGCAGGCAGTCAGTTATCAATTATTATGGATGAGGAACTTCTTTTGGAATAAAGAGGCCCAGACAGGGTCGTAATGGCATGACAAAATCCCGAGATTGGAAATTTATCTCGGGATTGTAATCCATAATCTGAATTCAACTTTACTCCTTGATTTGAGCTGCAAATTGAAACAAATGCATTCCAGTGTGATCCATCTCTTTAATCATGTGCCTTCACGTATTTGAAGAACTGAATTCGCTTTTCTATAATTACATACGCCACGGTGGAGGGTTTGTGTTTATATGAAAATAAAATCATACGAATGTTGGGGATGAGAGAAATTATATTTCAGGGTTTATCACCTGCCATCACCAAACATAAAAGTAATGATTATTTTTAACAATTATTTTTAATTTTGACAGACAACCTCGATTTCTACTCACCATGCTAGGAAGGAGATTTATACTAGTCACATATAACTCTGGCGGTAATGAAGACAGGCGCGACATTCCTAGATATAAACATTTTTTTTTTTTTTTGTAACATTTCTTTCGCGACAAATCCTCAATCAAACTGATAACATTAACTTTTTTTGTATTATTTTACTATTTTAACTGTTTTTTTTTTTTTTTTTTTTTTTTTTTTTTTTTTTTTTTTTTTTGCTTTTACACTTTTTAAAGTTTGGTGCAGCCCACCTAACATAACAAGTATATATATTGCGGCCCGCGAGAAAAAAAGGTTGAGTATTGCTGGTCTAATTGATCTTACTTGCTACCATAAGCCATAGCAACAGCATTGAAATGCCATGGAAACTGAAAAATACCCCTTTTTCTTTAATTTTTTCATAGGATAGCAAAGGATGATATGCATGCAGGCTTGTTTTTTACTTTTGAGATTTTGGTTACTGTTCTTTTATAGTAAGATAACATCAATTTTAGAACCAGTTCCGAAAATTACTTACTTAGTCTAAATAATTAAATATTCCGTTACGTAAATATACTTACTGGCTACTAAAGCAATTATTCTCACTAGTCAGCACATAATCGGCCTGACCCAAGGGCTGGTTCGGTCAGGAAACATGAAAGGAAATTTCCAATGGGCCGGGCCGTCAGAATAAAAACAAATTTTTTAATGAAACAGACAGATAAAAAATAATAATTGGCTGATTTTTACAACGGGCAGGAGTGGGCCAAGATAAGTTTTATTCGGGCTGAGCTTGGAGATTTCGGCCCTTGCAGACGTATAACACTCACATAAAAACTTCCTTCCTTATAGATAATTTATTAAAGTATATTATCAAAGATTTCGTTGACAAAAATTCCTTATCGTTATCCCTGTAAAACCGAAAAGTGTTCGAAGTTATGAATAGAAATGAACGAACTTCTAGATCTAAGTTCGTGGCAATAGCAAATAGGTTCTCTATAACTTTCGCCAGAATTGGCACATCCAACTAGTTTAATGGTGAATTAATTAAAACAGCTTCTAAAGATAAAGTGATGTAGCCCTATTTGTTGTTACCCTTGGATCCGAAAGTAAGTGGATATTGAATAATATCTATATCTATAGAGAAACTCATCTCTTTTATTAAAAAAAAATGATTAAAAGTGACGTAAAAAAAAAGAAAAAAAGACGAAACTTTTAAAATTAAACGTACTACTGCACTTCTTTATTTTAAATAATTTTGAGACAATTCTACAATTTTAGAGACTTTTATACAATTAATTCCACTTTTATTTGCTTGCACACACAACATGCATTTTGACACATGAACATGCAAACAGTACAAAGTCTAAAGTTCGGACACACACTTTTTGAAGTTGTTTTTTTAAAGGTTTCTAAATATTGTCATACGAAATATTCATGTCATCACTTTTTAGATTATGGATCAAGTTATAAAAATTGCCCCAGATGAACATGGTCCAGTTGATGATGTGCCCAAACTAATAAGGACGTTCCGTAGATGTGCTAATGGTACGAAAAAAAAATTACATTTATAATCCCAATCAAATGTTTTGTAGAGAAAATCTAATTTAATTTAATGTAAATTTGTATTTTTTCTTTTCTATACTTGCAGAAGAAAGGATGAGACTCGAATATACAAAGAATGATAACAGATATAGTGTTATTTTACAATCTTTGTTTTTTATGATATTCTTTTTTATTATAATAATGATAATATTGTATGCTTACTATTTGTATAATCTATATGTAATGTAGACAATAAAATTGGACTATGAACTTCTGACTTTTTATATCAGTGATTTTTTTTTTTTTTTTTTTTTTTTTTTTTTTTTTTTTTTTTTTTTTTGGAGATGGACCTATTGTGAAAATAGAAAAAAAATGCAACCTAGTGGCGCCACATGTTCTGTGATTTACACTGAAAACTCTATAACAGAGATCTGATTAGACAAACTTATTCTAGATTTTAAAAAATCCTTGTTTACTTTTTTCAATTTGGACTGTAGATTTTTTAAATTCACTTTCAGAACCGGTTCTGAAAATCAAAGTAACTTCTTAGAAAAATTCTGCAATCAAAATCGGAAAAGTAAACAAGGAGCGCCGTGAGGATCGAGCTCAGCTATACAATGCAAAAAATTCAAAATATCAAAATTCAAGTGAGATATTAGCGAAAAACCTCCTCATACCGAATCAGAACTCATGTCTATGTATAAAATAAAACAAAAACTTAATAAGTTAATAAAAAGCAGCAATAATTAGCTGTTTATTTTTATTGGAAAAGCAATATTTTGGATTATTGGAAATGCAGAAAAATCCAAAGTCAAGGATTCCGAACTTTAGACTTTGTACTTAATTATGTTAAAAATCTAATGAATCTAAAAATAGTGTCAAAACTGAACAGTATTTAGAATTAAGGGGTATTGTGGGTATATGATAAAATATGAAAAATATCAATACAAACATTATATAATAAACATTAAACAGGCATGAGATTGACAATTCTGGTATAAACTGAATACAATCACCCCTACATAAAACAATTTTTAACAGTTAAGGTATCTGACTACATCTAAAAAGTGGCTTTCGATCATAATTGTCCATACGTTTTATGATATTTTATTAAAGCACAACATTTTACCTTTCCAAAACTATATTAGTTTATATTGTACGATAAATAGAACGTGAGAAATAGCTGTGCTGAAGCAACAATAATTTTTTTTTTTTAACAAATTACTTCAAAAATGAATAACATGTATATTTACAAAAATTTGGAGTAAGGAGACAAGTATATTTACACTAAATCAAAAACAACTATTGTAACAGCTAATAATAGGTATACACAGTAATGTCAATAAAAATGAATGCTATTCATTTTCGATAATGAAAATGTTTTTTTTTTTAAGTTATATCATCAGTTATATAATCACGACGATGATGATGATGCTGCTAGACCATTATATAAAAAAGAGGTCAAAAAGCAAAGCTAGTTAATTTAATAGTTAATTAATGTTTGTCATTTTTTATTTATTTATTTATTTATTTTTTTTTTATAATTTCCAGGTTAAATATCCAGGCTTCACATTTTAGAAGTTATTTACACTGAATATCCCAGTGCCCAGGCAGAACAATTATTTTTATTTATTTATTTTTTTAAACTTACAAATGTGAAACCTGCATATTTAACCTGGGAAAAAAAAAAAAAAAAAAAAAAAAAAGGACAAACATTAACACAAGGTCATTTTTCTCCATTACGTGCCATAGGACAGATCGGCAGTGCATCGATCAAATGTTATAAAAAGCATCCATTTTTAGATGCTTTTTGTTAAAGATATAAAAAGGTCAAGGCATTAAGAGGCTACTTCAGTTAAGCATTTAGAAGTAGCCTCTTAATAACCCCCAAATAAACCCTGACATGCGTAATATCGCAGAGTGAGGGTTTATTTGGTCAAACATTATAAAAATTTAAAAGCAAAAGGTCAGACTATAAGATTTATGGCAATACCCTGCATTAAGTAGCCCCTTAAGGGGTCAGGTACCTTTGAAGCTGAAAAATGCATGCAAATGCATGCACTGATAATAGCAATCTAAAAATAGTGTAAAACTGAACAGTATTTAGAATCAAGGGGTATTGTGGGTTTATGATAAAATATGAAAAATATCAATACAAACATTATATAATAAACATTAAACAGGCATGAGATTGACAATGTCAGGGTTTATTTGGGGGTTATTAAGAGGCTACTTCAGTTAAGCATTTAGAAGTAGCCTCTTAATAACCCCCAAATAAACCCTGACATGCGTAATATCGCAGAGTGAGGGTTTATTTGGTCAAACATTATAAAAAATTAAAAGCAAATGAGGTCAGACTATAAGATTTATGGCATTACCCTGCATTAAGAGGCTACTTCAGTCAAATGAAAAGATGCATTCGCTAATGCTAATCCTATGGAAGAAATTTATAAAGATATCTCGGTCGCATTTCAATATTTTTAAATGATATCTTTTGCATTGAATAGTTGAGATCGATCTGTATGCAGGTCGTTGTTTACTTTTTCGATTTTGATTGTATATATTTTTTATGAGGATGCTTTTACTTCCAAAACCGGTTCCGAAAATGAAAGTGTCCCCATAAAAAATATCTGCGATAAAAGTTGAAAAAGTAAAAAACGGCCTGCATACAGATCGATATCAACTATTCAATGCAAAAGAAATCATTTAAAAATATTGAAATGCGACCGATATATCTTTATAAATTTCTTCCATAGGATTAACATTAGCGAACGGGTCTTTCCATTTGACTGAAGAGGGGTCAGGTACCTTTGAAGCTGAAAAATGCATGCACTGATATAGATTGCTATAACTCCGCATCTAATTAACTTTTGGATGAGAAAAATGCTCTGAAAAAAAGAATTAGAAGAAATTTAATGCATTTTAATAAACGAATTATTATATATAACTATTAAATAAAAAAACTAATAAACTATTAAATAAAAAATAGATTTTTGGGCTATTTGAAATAGTCTGCCTGATTCTCGTACAGGCTTCTACAGAGACACACTTCAGGTTTAAAGTTCAGCATGAAAAGGATATGGGTTCACAGCACTACTATTAATAGATTTACGCACACTTTTCTCATCCTCACAAGTTGCCGGTCTGTGCCTGGCATTATTATAAACCCCACAATACCCCTGACCCTTACGTTTCCCCCGCTTTATCACACGGATATAGCCTTTGGGGAGGAAACAATGATGGGGGACATTCCGCTCATCGTCTGGATCGAACACTCTCTCAAATCTTGTTTCTTTGGGTGCAAGATGCTGACGCAATGCCGATTCCCGAATATGAAAGTAGCCCTGGGGTACATCAGAAAGTCTCTGTCCTAGCTTCTCCAGCACATTTATGACGGCGTTGCCACTTGGTTTTAGATACTTTATTTTGCCATCTTCATCATCTCTGAAGAGATATCCATCATCAGTTAGCCAAGGTTCAACCGACCCTCTTAGTGCTAAATCAATTGTACGACGTTGATCAAGTGAAAGAAGTCTTCTCTGGCTGCTACTACTACTCTGGCTGAAAACTATCTCCTATATTAAAAAAAAAAGACTATTAAGAAATCAGAAGGCACATGTGAACATGGGGCACATGTAGCAGAAAAATGATAAAATAATGAGATTATAAGAAAGGAGGAACATAAAATATGCATATTTCAATTCATCTTAAAATACAGTAGAGTCCCTCAAATCCGCACTTCTTGAAACCAGAGGTTGTGCAGATTTTAAATTTGTAAATTTCTGGTCATTGCTTTGTTTACATCTTTTAAACAGTAATTTAAATGTAATAATGCATCAAAATTATAACGAATGCGTACAATATAGTACAGGCCCGGCCCGATCCTCCAGGAAAAAAGTAATGCCCTAACACGGCCCGGACAGAACCTTCAGAAAAGAGTATGGCCCGGCCCGAAAAACCAGCCCGTGCAGATACTAGAAACACTCCTTTTTTCTTTTTCTTTCTTTCTTTCTTTTTTTTTTAGCAGTTCACCTATTGATAACTGTTTCATTGATTCTGTTTATGGCAGATTTTTTTTTTTTTTTTTTTTTGCTACATACGCATCTTTTTTTGTTCATTTTTAAAAATAATTTTGTATGTTTTAAATATATATCTTGCTTAGAATTTAGACTTTCCTTTTCATCATAAGTTATTATGATGATAATTATTATGAAGATATATATCATAAGTTAATCCATGAATTCACTTTGCATTAAAAAAATCTCTTATCTCGTTACCTCTTTTTTCTACTGCATTCAAAGTTCTTTTCAAAGAAACGAAACAGAAACTATTAGCCAACTACACGTCAAGGTCATATGGTAATGTGTCAGAACCGAGGTGATGGAGTGAATTTGAAATCAAGCGTGTTTATCTTTTATAAATTATTAGTTGAGTCAAGAGATAACAAAATTACGTTTGTTTTTTAGCTATAAATGCGTACTTGAGCGATTTTATTAGGCGCTTCTTTAAAAATAAAGATTATAAACATGAAAAGAAAAGATAAAATAAGTATTTTTGTTGAGAACTCTTCGTACGAAACAATTTTTAACCATATCAGCTTAAAAATGAATGTTTTGAAGAAATTCAGTCGGGTTGGGCCGAGAGTTTAAATGTTTTCCGAGCCAGGCCAAACTTTTAACTTTTATGCCGGGCCACTAATTAATTTATTTATTTTTGTACGGGCGGGGTCGATTTTTTCCCCCTATGGATCGGCTACTTCACTCAAGGGTAAACGGCCATTCGCTAATGTTAATCCTATAGAAGAATTTTTTTAAAAAAAATATATGGTTCGCATTTCAATATGCTTATTATTATTATTATTATTTTTTTTTTTTTTTTTTTTTTTTTTTTTTTTGCGTTGAATAGCTGAGGTTGATCTCGACCCTTTTTCGATTTTGTTTACAGATGTTTTTCGTAGTATACTTTGATTTTCGGAATCAGTTTCGTAAGTATTCTAGTAAAAAAAAACAAAAAAAACTTCTAAACACAATCGAAAAAGTAAAAATGACTCTTTGTAGAGACCGACCTCAGCTAATCAATGCAAAAAAGATCATTTAAAAATAATGGAATGCGAACGACAAATTTTAAAAAAATCTTTCTTAGGATTTACATTAACGAGCCGGTGTTTTTGCGTGAGCAAAATAGCCCAATATTTATATCACGGAAGTCGTCCCACTTAATTTGTTATATTGGTCAGGACCGTTTATTTTGTTTATCGCCCGACCCGCCTTATAAAAAAACTGCACTAATTCTGCTCACCCGGCCGGTTTCAAAGTTTGAATTTATTTTGTCTGGTCGAGTCAGGTACGGCCTCTATTTTAGGGGCCGAGTTTATAGAGTCCGGTACTGAAAAAAAAAATAAAGAAAAAATCATGCTTTCCACTGTTTTTATTGTGTATTAGGAAACCCATTCTACAAAAGTTCTATGCCTTGATTTGAGATTTCTCTAGTTAGAGACCAGTAATTTCACAGAGTGAGCACTCTGTGAGCAGTTTTGTTTTGCAAGTGGAAGGAAAGGGGGTTTATTAGAAGAAAAGCTCGCGACAGCCAGACTTGGATAAAATGTAAAACTCTCTGCGAACTCTAATAATTTCTTAAAAATTTTCTGCAAAAAAACGCTGCGTCCCTCCTGAGCCCTATATCGCCGCTAACAGCAAAAATGAACAGTTACATGCGAGTGGAGTGCCACTAAACAACATCACTAAAAGAAAAATAATTATTTACAAGCATTATTAAAACTCAGTCAAGAAATGTAGTACTGAATGGTATGCTTAACACAGACAACTAATGAATGAAAGAAAAACTAATGAATATATATATATATATATATATGTTAAAATGTGAAATAT
The DNA here is from genome assembly GCA_963932465.1 of Maratus speciosus. Taxonomy (NCBI): domain Eukaryota; kingdom Metazoa; phylum Arthropoda; class Arachnida; order Araneae; family Salticidae; genus Maratus; species Maratus speciosus. The sequence goes on along the minus strand of OZ010795.1, from coordinate 430,780,202 downwards.
TTTAATCATTAACTTATATAAAGATATCAATTTATGATTGCTCAACAAAACTCTTATTTTATTAATCTATAAAATAACTGAAATACGAATAAATGAATGTTAAAATAAAAAAAAAATATTAGTCAATGAATGGAAGAGATGAACTCTTACTCATCAGTTTATCTACTGTTTTTGAGACAAACCATTCCTTAATATTGTGACTTTCTTAAAAATTTTAAAAACTTTTTTTTTCTCCATTTGAAAAATAGTCTGCAGACTTTCTCAAGAATCTGCCACGTGCATCGCACTAATTCTCCGTCCGGGGTCTTAATAATTTTTTTTATAAAGAAATTTGTAAAAAAAAAAAAAACAAAAAAAAAAACAAAACAAAAAAAAAAAAACATCACAACTGTCTGCAAACGGCGTTTGCGTGTTTGTCTATATTATCTGACTCTGGTGACAGCTTACATTCCAGTATCCGGAGGGTAAAGTAATTATTGACGGGTGGGCGGAAAATGTAATCATTTTTAACTTGAGAACCGGTGAAGCAAACGTTATTCATCCCGCTGATTGTTTAAAAATAAACAAAATAAATAACATTTCTCGGACTGTAATGTAGGAGACTATGGTATTCTTTAATAATAAACACAGTTGATAAATGAAGAGGCCATCGGATGGTATTTCTTGATTTAATATGACAGTCACAAAACACAAATTTACGAACACAAAACACAAAATATAATCGTGGTAACAATTTCTACTTTTTTAACTACATCACTCGTCGAGTCACCTTCACAACCAAAAAAAAAAAAACACTCTGCGCGCTCACTCCAGCTTCTCGCTTCGGAGTTCGAAAAAACAGAACAATCTTCTATCCTCAGTTGACTACCGCCATCTATCGGTGGAAAAAATGTTAGTTTTCTGTAATGAATTAGTTCTTTACAGACTCCTCCCCACCTGGAGAAAACTTTTCACAGTCGACGGGGAAAAGTTTTTTTGTGAATTATTGCTTTCAAGCACCAGTTCCAAACAAAATTTAGTACCGTGAACCACAACTGACTTATTCCCACCATGAAAACATAAATATATAAAATACAAATAAAATTTATAAATATTCAAACATTATACTCAAGATACAAATGAAAAACAATGTACACATATTCAAAACAATAAATTAAAATTTAACTGTTATACAAATTATCATATTTACATATTAGCATTCTAATCAAACTTAGGCTTTTATGGCTCGACTCAAACTATCAGCATTCTGATGATGTTTTCCCTTTTTATGAACAATTTCATAATTAAAGGACTGTAAAAGTAAGGCCCATCTTAAAAGTCTAGGATTAGTTCCGCTGTTTTTATCTAACCATACTAAGGGGTTGTGGTCCGTCTGGATCTGAAATTTTTGATGTCCATCCAAATAGCATCGTAGTTTTCGCACTGCAAACACAATAGCAGCACATTCTTTTTCGGTGGTACTAAAGTTTCGTTCTCTGTCTGAAAACTTTTTGCTCAGATACAATATAGAATGTTCTTCATGATTTTCATTCAGCTGGGATAACACTATACCAATTCCCAATTTTAAACCATTACACTGAAAGATGAAAAAAGTCAAGACTATATAAGACAGGATTTTCAGACCTCTGGTCAGATCTAAAACTGAAATATATTTAGCTGAAGACACATTTTCTATTAACTGGTCAATGTTGGGCAAAGGATAAAATTTTGTGCGAGTCACTTTATTTAAACGGTGATAATCTATGGAAGGTCTCGCTTCTCTGCCTGGAACTTCAACCAAAATTAACGGAGAGGCAAAGTCAGATTCACCTGGCTCAATGACTTCCAGTTTCAGCATTTTCTCGACTTCGGCCTTAAGGATTTCCGTTTGTCTAGGCGACATTTTATAAGGCCGGGCACAGATTGGTTTTTCTGATTCCAGCTCAATATCATGTTCAGCTAGATTCGTGCACCCTGGTTCAGTCGAAAAAGAGTCAGCATATTTTCCAATAAGTTGTCCTAATTCTTCTCGTTGACTTTCATTTAATCTGTTGTTTTTTTGTACGTCTTGCAATACTTCTAACAACGCATTGTCATTATTTTCCTCATCCAATTTAGGAATTTCATCTTCTTCTTCATCATTAGAGGTTGTTTTTATAGTCAGTAAATTTATACTTTCAATTTTTCTTTGATGGTAGGGCTTTAACATATTTACGTGATACACTTGGGGCTTCTTTCTCTCTGGATCGTATATAACATAGTTAGTTTCTGATAATCTCTTCATTACTTCTCCAGGTCCTATCCAACTAACTGACAGTTTATTTGGTTTGGACGGGGCCACAATTAAAACTTTATCTCCCTCTTTAAACTCTTGTTTTCTGGCTTTTATATCATACCAATATTTTTGGTTTTGTTTCTCTTTTTCCATATTTTCTGCAGCGAGCTCTTGGCATTTCTTCATTCTGTTCATTAAGTCAAATACATAGGATATCACACTATCTTCTTCTATCTCTTGCTCAGTCAATTTTTCATAGAGTAGCATCATTGGAGTTCTTAAGTTCTGGCCATGGACTAATTCTGCTGGACTGAACCCAGTGCTATTGTGAGTTACAGTTCTTAGTGCAAAAAGAGCAGGAGGCAGTACTTTCTCCCAATCAGCTCCAGATTCTAAACAAAGTACTCTGAGTATCCGTTTCAAAGTCCTGTGCATTCTTTCAACTGGATTACTTTGTGGATGATAAACCGAACTTCGCACAACTCTAACTCCAAATTTCTCTAAGAATTCCGTTGTAAGTACACTCATAAATGACTTTCCTTGGTCAGTTTGTAGTATACGAGGAAATCCAAGTCTACTGAAAATTTGCAATAAAGCATCAATAATCGTCGTAGAATACAAATTAGGTGTAGGAACCGCGTCAGGATATTTCGAAGCTAAACATATTACAGTTATTATGTATTTGTTCCCTAGTGTACTGACAGGTAAAGGTCCACAGGCATCAACATTTAGCTTTGTAAATATTTCTGAAATAACTGGAACAATCTGTAAAGGTGCTTTCTTTTTGTCTTGAGGCTTTCCAACTCGTTGACAGTAGTCGCAAGTTCTTACATAATCTTCGATATCTTTAAAGCAGTTTGGCCAATAAAAAGTCTTAAACAAAACATCTTTAGTTTTAGCTACCCCCAAATGAGTTGCAACAGTTTCATGACAAAATTTTTTTAACTGCTCACGAAACCTTTCCGGGACAACTAATAATTTTCTTTCAGTACCATTCCTATCTTTTCTTTTATAAAAAAGCATATTTTTCTCCAAAATAAATTTGCTATCTTTGCTATTTTTCTTTTTAGCTTCTTCGATAAGAGGTTTTAGCTCTTTGCTCTTCTTTTTGTTCTTCAGAAAATGTCTTAGGAGAAGTTTTTATAAGCTCTTGTACTGAGACAGTTTGACATACTGGCAAAATTGAGTCTTCTTGGTTTTCTAACTTCTCTTCTTCTGATTTATCTTTATCTTTTTTCGCTTCCATTTTTTTGTTTTCTCTTTCTATACTATTGCTATGATTCTTTTCTACAGTTTCATCAGAAATTTCGTGCATTTCAGGCTCTTCATGAGAAACCTTCTCTGCTTCCAGAATTTTCTTCTGAGCTCTGGTTTGAACAGCATTAATCATATGCTCTTTCACTGCCTTTTCTTCTTTACAATGTTCAAATAAAGCGGCTGTTTTATTTCCTAACAAATATCTTCCTAAATCTACAGAGTCTCTTGAGACAGCAGCTTTAGTTATCACATGTCCCATTTCACAGTCTAATTCAATCTCTGCAAGAGGTAAACAGAATAGACCATCGTGTAAGGGCACCCGTACCCACACTTTTTCGTTCAGATACATATGCGGTTTGACATACCTTTGTGCAATTAAATCTATTGTCGCACCCGTATCCCTTAAAATTTCCATTTGTACGCCGTTTACTTTCCCCATACTAAGATAAGGCGTTATTGACGAATCTTGTTCAACTCCCACCTTAACATGAGAAATGATTTCTGGCGATTTCTTAAGTTTATCACATTGAGGACGAAGATGAGTGCTTGATCCACATTCGTAACAACGTAACGTTCTCTTCTTATCAAATTCTCTTTCTCTATGATTCCCAGTTAGTGATTCTGATTTAATTGGCAATTTAGGCTTATTATCCTTACTTTCTTTCTTGTAGTCAAAGTTATTTGAATTTTTAAATTGGGATCGAAAATTAGACATGGTCTTTTTCGGAAGTTCTTTCTTTTTAAAACTTTCTTTGATACTTTCATAGTCATCCAATTTCTTAGCCAAATCTAAAGGCGTCACAAAATTTAACCAATTGTCTAGAAAATGTTCTTTTGTTTCCGCGGGCACTCGAAACTTTAACTGTTCTGTAATAATTAAATCTTTAAGTTGATCAAACTTTTCAACACCTAATTCTGTAATCCAGGCTGTAAAATAACAAGTGAGTTCCTGCGCATAATTCCTCCAAGATTTGTCTGGCGTTTTATGATGCCGATAAAAACATTGCTTCAGTTTCTCGCTATTCAACTTATATCTTTCTAATATAAGATTTTTAACAAAATCGTAGTTAATCGCATCTTCAGGCGATTCCCTAGCTAACATGTTTGTAACCTCTGTGGGCAAAACAGCTAACAAGTATGCAACCCATTCACTCTTCGAAACTTTAGCCATCTCTGCTCTTCTCTCAAAATTAATTAAAAAGAGACCCATCTCATCAGATTTTTCGTCGAATTTCGGAACAATTTGTGCCAACTGTATTTTTGGTCCGACATCAACCTTTCTTCCTGACCCATCGTTCTGTTCAGAAGTTCTTTGCAATTGCTCCAATTTTTTTAATTCTAGTTCATGTTCATGAGCTTCCTTAGCCATACGTTCTTCCCTTTCTTCTTGTCGAATTCTTTCTTCTTTTTCTTTCTCTTCTTTCTCTCTCTCTTCTCTCGTTTTCCTATCTTCTATTACTCGGTCTAACATGAGTCTAACCTCTTCTTCCTTGTAAACTTCACTTTCTAGAATAATTTTCTTAATTTCTGGAATCTTTTTCGAAAGATCAACTTCCAATTCCAATTCATCACAAATTTCCAACAAGTCTGCTCTTCTAGCTTTTGCTAAATACGCCATCTTAATTTTAGATAAACCGAAACAAAATCAGAATGCTTAATTTCTAATTAATAGAAATCAGAAGTCTCCTACTTAAACTAGTAACAAAACTTTTAAGCCGATATAATAAATTTTAATTAATAAAGCAATTCTAAAATCCACCTCTATCAAATTCTTAGTAAATTAAACACTGTGCAACTTTTTAAACATATTAAATAAGTAAATATGTAATTGTGTCAAAAATACAATTAAGATGATAAAAGAATTTTTTTTTTCAACATTCAGAACTATATTTTATTCAATAAACACACTTATTTCAAAAACAATAATTAAATTACGCAATTAAAATTAAACCAATCAAACTAAGTAAATACGAGAATTTTTCTTAATTCTCAACCCTTTTTATGCAAGCATAACAAATTACTCGCCAAAAAAAAATATTTAAAATAACCCACTTAACATTTTCATTTCTTTACATGAAAAGAGTAAATTACAAAATATTCAACTCAATTTCTTTTTCCAAATGAAAATAACACTTTTATCTTTTACTCGATACTTATCAAGTTTTTATTTTTTTACCTAAACTCAACAAACAAAACAGAATTATTTATTTTTCCGTTTTAAACTCAATAACTTTTTTCTTTAAAAATTAACAAAACAAATATCAAATCCACATTCATTTTGCAATCAGAATCAAAGAACGAAAATATCATCTATTCTATTTTTAGAATAACTAAATAATCAAATAAAGAAAAAAAAACAAAACAGAATTCATCTGCTTTCCAACAATTTGTCTTTCGAACTTTGTAATTTTGGCATTGATCCAAATAACAAAACGGTAAGATAGAAATTTTATTTTTTTCAAAATTTTTTTCCTTTAAAGAATGAAATCATACCATTTTAACATTTTATTCAAAAGAATTATTACCATAACTATCCCCAAAAATATATAAATAAACTTTATTTATTATTATTTCAACTTTAAGAACAGATCTTAATATTTCTAAGATAAAATGCCTAAGAACACCATATTTTATAAAGAGAACAGCTTAATGAAATAATTTTCAATATTATTCAAATTTTTTTATTTGATTTGATGGGAATAAGTTCAGTATATATCAGTACATGAAATATGCCCAATTAATCCGCGCTTTCTCTAAAGCTTGAAATTAATTTACGCAAGCAATTAAATCTAGTTAATCCAGATTAAAAGAAATTTAATCGATAACAGATGATTCATGGTACTAATAAATACAAAAATATGGAACTGGCTTACTTGCTAGTTGCATCTTTACTTAAGAACACTGGTCATTTTTTCACCATGGAATCGTACCGAGCTGCCACCATCTTTACTCGTCTGTAATGTAGGAGACTATGGTATTCTTTAATAATAAACACAGTTGATAAATGAAGAGGCCATCGGATGGTATTTCTTGATTTAATATGACAGTCACAAAACACAAATTTACGAACACAAAACACAAAATATAATCGTGGTAACAATTTCTACTTTTTTAACTACATCACTCGTCGAGTCACCTTCACAACCAAAAAAAAAAAAACACTCTGCGCGCTCACTCCAGCTTCTCGCTTCGGAGTTCGAAAAAACAGAACAATCTTCTATCCTCAGTTGACTAAAGCCATCTATCGGTGGAAAAAATGTTAGTTTTCTGTAATGAATTAGTTCTTTACAGGACATCTGCTGTTGAGGGACATTTTCTAATATTTTGGTACCAATTGCTGTAAAAGAAAAAAATTTCGATTATATTAGCTTATTAAAGATACTTTTTGCACTTACCGGACTTTGAAAAGCTGCACCTTCTACTAAAACCTGGTCTGGTACCACAGACTGCTGTTCTTCCACAGACTGATCAACAACAGGACCTTCAGCAACAGCCGGATCTAAACCTTCTACGAGAGCCACATCTTCTAAAGCTGGACCTTCAACACCTACTAGAGCCACATCTAAAGCTGGACCTTCAACACCTACTAGAGCCACATCTAAAGCTGGACCTTCAACAACAGGTGGACCTTCTAAACTTACTAGAGCCTCATCTGCTGATACATCCCGATTTTCTGCTACAGACTGAGCAATTGTTATAGCGAGTACTTCAGACACAGTTAACTTAGATCCATCTAGAGATTCGTAAGAAGCTGGTATCGATACGTGCTTGGGTCTGCCTTTTCCACCTATGTATCTTTTTTCTTTACGACCGCGACGTAATTTGGGACGATATATTTTCCCACCAACTTCCACCTATAAAACAAAAGTGAATATATATATAGTAATTAATACAATATTGGTAATGAAATACAAACAAATTAACACATATGCAACTTTTATGGGAATGAAACACTTTTTACACAGAAATAATTAATAAACAAGCAATAAACAAATAGAAAAAAATTGCAATGCCCCCAAAACAACAGGCATCATTTTATGTTATTTACATCACGTTAAGGTTGCTCCATACTGCTGGATTGAAAAAAAGGCGTCTAGTTTAAGATGTTACCCACTTGAATGCTGTTTTATTCTAAGAGCTCGAAATTGTCTAAAGTGTTTTTTGACTTACTGGCAATGTCATTATTGAGGATGCAAAATTTGAAAAATCCTCACTTTCACCAGTATTCGTTTTTAAAGACGACCACCACACAGAAGGCAAGACATTTTCTAGGGCTTGCTTCAAGAACTGTGTTTCTGGGACAGGAGTCAATTTTGCTTCAAAGGATATTATATATGGCACAAAATTGGGATTAATATCAGAAAGCAATTTCCTTGCCTTTTCTTTATGTTCATATATCAATTTTGATCCCATATACTTAGGATGAAGTAATTAAGCTAGCATATGGTAGTCGGTTATTACTGCATTAAATCTTCTTTGTATTTGTTTCAGTTGCAAGTGCAAAATGCGGTTGGAATATTTTGAACTAAGAGTCTTAAATAAAAAAAAAAAAAAAAAAAAAAAAAGTCAGATTTGTTCCTTTGTATACTGCATTTAAATGAAATGTTTTTTAAAGTCATGCACTTACTAGATCCACATATAACTGTCACATTTCTATGAGAGATATTTTTTTACTGTTATTATTAAATTATGTTAAATTACAGAAAGGTATTCTGGGTAAGTATTGATTATTTTTCTTTTCTTTTCATTGTTTAATTTAAAAGTATTGGATATAGTTTTCTATTTGTTTTTTAAAATGAAATTTTAAAATACTCTAATAATTGTTTACAAATTATACAATCATATTATAACAAAAATTTTATCTGTTATATAACTAATTTTTTCTAATACAAATCTATTTATTTTTTAATTAAAACTACCCACAATATTTCATTTATTTATACGGAAAAAAAAATGAAATGTACTTAAGGAATTTAATACTACTAAAAAAATCTCAGATTATGTATGAAATGTGTTTATAGAAAGAAAGTGGCCAGTTATTGTCACTTTCTGCCGGTTAAAACCGGTTATAACCACTTTCTGCCACTGGCAGGGCAGAAACCCATTTTTGCCGGCAAAAAGCCAGCCCAGAAAGTATCCCAGATTATAAAACCTGTAAGGGGAATTATGAATAATAATAAAAGCTAAATTTTTATTTGTTGTTTTTTTATAAACCAAAAACTTCAAAGGTTGTCCATTACTGGCTCATCTACCCTATATAGGTTATGTGCGTGTACCATTAAAGCTTAGCTTTGTGCTAAAATTCTGAAACTCTTCATTAAAAGTATTCATATTGTTAATTTTCTCTTAATTTCAAAAAAGAATTTTATTATCAAAATTTATGAATAGATATAAACATTTTTACGGATAGAAATATTTTTTACAGATAGAATTGATATTAAGAAACCAGAATACGGATAACCATAAAAGTTTTTCACTGAAATCAGCTTTTTTTAAAATGTGATTTTGTTTGTTTCTGAAATGTATGCAAAACCGGGAAGAAATGTCTGTAAATTTGGAGGGGGAAGGAGATAATAAGAAAATTAGTAATGATGTAAAAATTCTGTGCTTTGAAATTTCACTTGTGACTTGGCATTTCTAATAGAGACGTTATAAAAAAAAGTAATAAATTTAAAAACTGACTTTAAGAATCATAACAAAATAATTATTTGGTGCTCACCCCTTTTTTGTAAAGAAAGTTGCAAAATTCTTTTAATATAGCAAATAAACCTGGCTAGTAAAATAGGTAAAAATAGTGCATTTTTATGCAACATCTAACATCCATTAAAATGTTTGTTAAATTTTTTTTACACATAACAAAAATTTATAATTTTCTCGTAGAAGTTTTTCCCCAAAGATTGCATGAGAAGAATGAAAAATTACTTACATGTTGTGGATATTCTGGTGCGAGGTCTTTAATTACATCATCATCATGTAGTTTTCTTTTTTGATGTTCCATTACGGGATTATTACTCAATAAATAAATCAATCAAAAAATCAAACAGCAACAGAACAATCCAAACAATACAGATAACTCGGGAGCCTAAAAATATACAAAAGTATTCTTAAATACACAGATTTTTAAAAATGATAAACCACCACCTGTAAAAAAAATTTTATTAAAAGTTTATAACTTTGTGATACATTAACCTTAATAATAGGATTTAATTTTCCATTGTTCTGAAAAAATTATTTTAGTGCTACAAAAACATTAATTTATAAGTCGTAACTTTAAAATTGCTATGTGACATAAAATGCAGTTTACCTATTCAAAGGAGATTGACAGATAAGCAAAAATCCCACTCAAATTAATAAGGACCAGTTTTTGAAATGCTTGATAAGTAATTGCATTTGATTAATCAAGTGTAATTGTGTATCCAGCATTTACTTGGATTTCCATTACATTTATTTATTCTGTTACACAAATTTCAGATAACAGATCAGATGCTCTCATCAAAACGTTATTTGGGTGAACTGAGCCTGCCTGATTTGTAGCTATGATTTCCATAATAGATCAGTTGGGAGAGCATTAGCAACTTAAGCCAGAGATCCCTGGTTAAAATCCTGGCCTGGACACCTTTTCAATCAGTTGGGAAATTACAACTTGTATGATTTATTTACTAATTAGAATAATTGACCTAAAAATTAATCAAACATTTTTTTGAAAATTTATACGATTATTTATAAATAAGAAAAGAAATCATATATCCCTCTGATTTTTAATTCCTTCCTACTAAGTATGTTATTGTGAAACAAAATGTGCTAATTACTACAAGCATAGCAATGTCACCAAGTATAGTTCTTTTTGATTATGATAATTTCAGTGGTTCAAGCATGTCGTTTGATTATATGTCTGTTAATTTATATTATCTTATCTATTTATTGATGAACTTGTAATTTCGTTATCGGATATTAACTAGAAACAAATGCTGAAATATTTATATATTATTTTAATCTCGCTAATTTTTGGTAATTGGGCTGCAAGTAATGAATATTTTTTAAAAATCCATGCTCTAAAATCATTTTAAAAACCATAAAAAATTAGTAAATTGAAATATAGTTTTCAAACAAATTGCATTTGAAAGAAATTTTCTTTTTCTTATTTGACAGTATTAAACATTTAAATTGTTTGTAAGTTAAAAAAAAACTACAGTAAAGGAAAATCTACTGATCAGGTATCACAAACATCAATATGTCAGCATTGCTCACAGACATGATTTTATTTTATAATATAGTTTATTAAAAGCCAGTGACAAGCATCATAACGGTGTACAGATTTTCTGTGATTTCTTTTATTATTAATTGTGACTAATTATAAAAGACAACATTGACGAATGTCTCGGTGAAAATTGCGACTTAGGACACAAAATCTAACATAAAACATGCATTAAAAAATCCAGAAATGAAGCACCTGCCACCAAAAAGAGCCGATTTATCGAGATTAACTTTGAAGAAATTACAAGCATTTACCACCAAAACAAGTTCTTCAGCTTAAATTTCTCCTATTTTTGTACTATCTGTATAGTATTATACTGCTTTGCTGCACTTTCTGATAGAAAGTTTGATCAGAGTTTGATGATTGTCGAATATTATTTAATAAATTACACCCTTTTATAGAAAAACATGTTTCAGGATTTTTTTTACTATACCAAAAGATCAAAGTTTTTAATCAATATTCTTATAACTATGGAAAGTTTTTCGTAATATATGTGTGATGCTTGATTTTCCCTTCATGTTAATACATCAAAAATCATTCGAGTAGCGAACCGGTTGTTATATTATTTGAATCACACCACTGCACCAAACTGCCCACAAATTCCTATGGAGGGTCAACATTATAAAAATAAATTTAGAATACCCTATATAATATAAAGGATGCTCCAAAATAAAGAGATTTGTAAGTTTCATGTCATATATTTAATTTTTAAATGAATAAAAATGATTATAAGGTTAAAAACAATTTCTCTTACATAACGAAAACTAAAGAAAAAATCTGCTTACCTGAGAACAGAATTTCAACAGCTGACTTCAGACACTATACATGCAAAATAATCTCCTTTTGCATGGAACACAACTTGTTTTACTGCCTTTGTATGAGTGATAACAAGTCGAATACCAGAATGTTTCTGTTCTTCATTAGGTAGCGTCCACAGAACCACTGAAACAAAATTACATAATATAAACAGAAAAATCTAACAATATTTAAAAAAAAAAAAAAAAAAAAAAAAATTCTTTAAAAAATTATAAAAATCAATATTTAATTTATAATTCTAGCAAAATTTTTACTCACTCACTCATTTATATACTCATGCACATTAGCCAATAAAGACAAACATGTACAGTCGTGGAAAAAAATAATTAAACACCCCGTACTAACTCAGCAAAAAATTATTGTAGAAGAAAGTTACTGATACCAAACAATTGAAAATAAAGTCTGCTTTTAAATGACGTATATAAAATTTACTTAAGAGGCCATCTACATATGAAAACGAACCCAGACTTTGTTTTTTTTCAATAGCAATACCAAAGTTTGACACCATAAATAGATTCTACACCTTTCAATTAGCATAAATTCAAAATTTGTACGATTAGTTTCGGAGAATTATTTTAAAATGAGCATACTTTAGGGGCTCTATCCAAATTGAAGTTCGGTACTCAATTGTTGAAATGCTACTGAATGACTATGTCACTTCTATTACTGTATTATTTTTAACAATATGAACATCTCACTTGTCTAATATGTTTCGACTATTGTCAACCCAAATGCCTTATCAAAATGAGTAAAATAAAAAAAAAATTTCAAATTATGCTTTTCTGGACATCAAAGACAGCACCTTAAACTGTCATTTTGAAGCTTTTAACCCATAATCCCAAAACTACTTTGAAGAAAAATTTGAAATTGAGAATTTGCATAAAGCAGGACATAATAAATATAAATCTATCAAAAAAAAAAAAAAAATGTAGGCTGCATTTCATATTTTTTTCGAATATTAATTTCATAATTCATACTACAAAATTTTTAAAATTTCAAATTCAATGTATTTATGTTTGGGTTTTTTATTATTATAACCACATACAAAATTGATCATACCAGGATTATAATTTCACAAGATATTAATAAAAATATGAAAATGTAACTTAACATTAGAAGCTCTAAATTTTGAATATTTATAATTCAAAAACTTATCATCCAAGACTTGAAATTTCATTTTGAGGCATAATTTGAACCAAAGATTTGAAATATGTTATCGAAATTGGGTGTTGCTGCTGAAAAAAACAAAGTTTGGTCTGGTTTTGATTTGCAAATGGCCCCCTAAGCAAACTTTATATACATCATTTAAAAGTAGACTTTAATTCCAATCGTTTGGTACCTGTAAATTTTTTCTATTATAATTAGTTGCAGAGTTAGTAGGGGGTGTTTATTTCTTTTTTCCCCACGACTGTACATTACCAACAAAAATAATACTTTAAAGAGCAATATTTGAATATATTATCCAAATGTTTCCTCAGGAACTGTAAATTTCCCTGATTTTTTTCAGGTTATCAGGTGGCTAGACAACATGTTACTAAAACATAAATTTCTTGTTACAAATCATATTTCTTAACAGAGGCTGAAACAGACCATTTAAAATATGAAATAACATCTGCATTAACACATGAAATCAGTGTTGATTTCAGGGGGTGGCCGGGGGAGGGGGGGGGGACATCCCCCCCGGAGCAATGAGATGCCGTTCCCCTCCCGGAATTTTTGAGATTTTGTGAAAAGTGTCTGAATTCAACTGTTACTTTTTTCAGTTTAAATTATGTCTTCGATTACGTAACATGCAAGCAATGTTTTGCCGATTTGTATTTTTTGTATGACAAGTATAATTTTTATTTTTGTGATTTTAAATTTTTACATCAAAATGGACGTTTACAATAAAGTGTATGTTGCATAGCATAGCATTTCATTGAGTACACATTTTAATTTGTAATTCTGGTTAGTATGATTTGAACTTGTGCTTTCTCCTGAAGTATAAATTTAATTCTGAAAAAATTCAAATAGAGCTGACAGCAGTGACAATCAGAATCCTTTTACTAAATACATTTATGTGTTTATTTGATTATTAAGCATGGCTAAACATGAAATAAAACTTTGTTACATATTTTAAGATTTTGATTTAAATTATAAGCAAGTTTCATTGAATATTCAAGAAAAAATTATCTCATCGTTGTTATTCATATTTACTTGACCTTTACTTTAATATTTATAAGATAATAATTCTTAACATTTATTACTTTATAATTTTACTTAGTTATTTTGCCTTACTGTAAGCATTCATTATAATTTCGAGTGCATTATTAAATTCAAATTACTGTTTAAAAAATGGGTACTACTTGATTATCCCATCGACCAATTCTGCCAAATTATACAAAATAACATCATTTTTATTTTAAATAATGAAAGAACAAATAAATTAGTAAAACATTAATAAAAATATAAATAAAAAGTTGAATTAAAAAATCCCTTGATGACGTAACAAACACGTGCAACGTGTTTACTGTGAAGTGAATGTGACATTAACATTCATCCATTATTGGCATTTAATATTATAGTTTGGCGATAGGTGTTTGTCGATGGGATAATCTAGTAGTATCAAAAAATGTAAACAAAATAGTGACCAGAAATCGACAAAATTTTAAAATCTGCACAACCTCTGGTCCCAACATGTGTGGATTTAAGTGAACTTAGTGTAGATATAAAAAACAATAATACATATTTATAAATAAGATTTTGATATTTAAATAAAAATGCATATATAAACAAGCATAAAGTTCATTAGGTTTGTGTACCTAGCTGTTTTATCATTTGGCAACAAATTTCACTTTATGAAGCCGAATTGCACAGCAACCTCTTTTTAAAAACGCCAAGACCCCTATAGTGAAAAAGTACCATAATTTTATTAAATTAATCAAAATCAATAATAATTCACCTATTTCAAGAAAGATAAAAGGAAAAGTGATGACATATCGATAAACATTGTAATTGTAAAATGGAATATACACAAGGCTGAACACAGACGATTCTAGAAATCAACGACATTAGGATAGTAACTGTGACTTTTCCTTCTGAAAAACCTATGTTGTTTGTTTGTTTTGACTCAATCAGCATTAAAATTGCTTAGAGATATTTTGAAATAGATTTTTAGATTTAGATGAGAGAAATTTGCTCGTTTATTATGTGATAAATCGTAAATACTTTTACTCTTGATATTATTTTATGTCAGGGTCATTCCATGTCAAATCAACGAGAAAAATGCAATTTTTGGACCTCGACATCTCAGATTTCAATAATTTTTGGTTTATAGTTTGTATCCATGGAGTATATGAAAAATCTAATTTTTTAATTTTTTTTTTCTTAGCGGTTTATTTTTTACGGAATTTTAAAAATGGTCAAAAGTACCAAATTTAACCAAATTCTCAACCACAAAATCCTCTATAATTCTTTAACAAATTGGGCTAGAGAGTTAATTTATATTTTATTTGAAAGCTCTTTTTATGGGCTTTAATATGATATGCAACATTAACTATTTTGAATAAAATAATTTTTTTGACAAATTTTCAAAATTTTTGAATTTAAATTTTTCAAAAACACCATTTTTGATTTTTTTCAAAAAAAATATATGTTAATCTTTGACTTTTTGGCTACAAGTATGCAAAATTTCAAGATGGAGAAATGATGGGATTTCGAGCAATTAATTTTTGAATAAGAATGGTTTATTGAAACTTTTCAGGGTTAATTGGTACCTTACCTGGAAATAAGGAGTTCTATATTTCTACTCTTTTTATAAGTAATTGAAAGAATATAAGTTGAAACTGGTGTGAAACAATAAAACTTAAATATCTTCTTAAAACACCATTAAACTATTTAAAAAAAAAAATAATGATGTTTTAATAAGATATTTCAGTTCTTATTTACTTGAAATTCTAATATATTTGGATGTCTTACTTAATTACAATTTTACTTTCTTGTTTTTAGTTTTTGTTTCAGTTGACTGTAGCCATTCAGGTGGAGAGTCTTTTTATTTTAGTTTAGTTTAATCAGACCAGCCAATCAGAGAGCTGTTTTCATTTTTAGTTTAGGTTTGCACTACAACTGCACTGCAATTTTTTTATTTGTGCACTCAGTAATATAAATTCTGCATTTAAACAGTTTTTGTAAAAGTGTGCCCTACATTAATTTTCTTTTAACTAGGGGGGAGGGGCTCAGCCCCCCCTGCTAACTACGCTCATCAGCCCCCTTTGTAATCACTTCGCTATTCCGTTCGGTATCGCGAAGCCAACCCCATATGTAATTGTTTCGCATTTCCATTCTGGATCGCTTTGCGATCCCTTATTTCCTATGCATTCAATTTTTAGATTCCACTTGGTAAAAATACACTCCTCCCCAATTCATGACAATTTTTTTTCCTATCTCCGAGCACATAATCAGAGCTTACAGAGTTTCATAATTATAAGAATTATTAAATATAAAATCATTAAAAAAAGGTAAAATTTTTAATTTATTTCAATGATTACAAATTAAATAAATTTATAATTAAATAAAATTATAAATTAATAAAAAATTTAAAATATTGTAAATTTAAAAAATATTTTAAATTTAAAAAGCAACAACTTTATTAAAATTACTGGAATTTTTTTTCTTATCTTTGTAATGAAGTCGATAATTTGTAGTTACAGTAAATAATCTTATCATATAAATCTCCTCTCCTCTGAAATTTTCACTTCACCACCAACATATATGTGTAAAATTATATATATATATAAATATTTTCTATCTTTTTTATAGTAATAATAATTAAATAATCTACATACCCTCCTTCATAAAAAATAGCAGAAGGCAATCAAAATGCCCCCCCCCCCTTCTCATTAGTTAATGTAAATTATCTTCTTTCTGTAAAAATCACTTTTGCCATCTACCCCTTAAATAAGTCTATCGAAATGCAGAAGATTCTTCCCTTTTCCCCACCCATCCTCACTACTTTCATGGTTTTCGCCAAGCACAATTCCTGCTAAGAAGAGTCAGAAAGCTCTGACTAATCAGATGCATTTTGAGATATCTATGCAGATTTTCAATGGTTCATTTCAAAATTGTTTGGCACATTCCCAAATCATTATTATTATTATTATTATTATTATTATTATTATTATTATTATTATTATTTTTTTTTTTTTTTTTTTTTTTTTTTTTTTTTTTTTACGTATAGAAGGATAACTATTTAATAAACAAGCTTCATTTTACTTTAATCAAACGCTTTAACAAAGAAGTCTTGAATTACTACTATTAATGATGTCAGAAGATAAGAAAGACTGGGCATTATTTTCTGTTAAATGCTGCAATCCCTATGAAGGTTGGTTGTATTGAGTTTTATTGCACGAAATCGCTTTAGGGACATGCTGTGCCAAACAAAGAATAAAACAAAAGAAAAGTGAGTTTAAGAAAAAGACATAATTAAATGAGTTAAAATGGAAATAGAAAAGCTATATAGATGAGGTAACCCATCCAGAAACAACTCATTCAATATCAGGCAAACTTAGGAATGTAACAACTTGGTGGTGCAGTTTAAGATTTAATATTCAAAAGGGCATAAAAATATGTGATGGCTGTAGAATTAAACTATCAAAAGATAGAAGTGCCAGGTGAAAACACTCTTCACTTACTTAAAAACATGTGCATGGTAATGCTAAACCTATGGGCAGGCTGTTTTCGAATTTTTCATTTAAATTCGAATATTTTTAAACATTTTTTTTTTTTTCATAGGATAGCTGAGGTCAATCTTTAATAGGGAATTTTTTTAATTTTTCGATTTCGGTTGCAGATTTTTTTTAATAAAGGTACTGCAACTTTTGGAACCGGTCTGAAAGTGAAAGTACCTTTATTAAAAAATCTTCAACCAAAATAAAAAAATTAAAAAATAGACAGATGAGAGATCGACATCAACTATCCTATGTAAAAAAAAACATTTAAAAATATTAAAATTTAAACAAAAAATTCGAAAACAACCTGCCCATAGGTTTAACTTTACCGATCAGGTGCTTTCAAGTGAATGAAGAGTCCCCTTAAGGGCAAATTATATAATTATATTTTGAGAAATATGCTTTAGAAAATTTTCATGCCTTAGAACTAAATTTGCTTAGCATCAAACTCTGAAATTTTTAATGAAAAAGAAGTGTGAATTATATATGGAAAGAAATTGTACAATTGTTAATTTTCCCCTGATACTTGAAATTTTTCATGTATAACTCATATTTAAAAATTAATAGTTCAAAACCCCATCATTTCTCCATCTTGAAATTTGGCATACTTGTAGCCAAAAAGTCAAAGATTAACATATATTTTTTTGAAAAAAATTAAAGATGGTGTTTTTGAAAAATTTAAATTCAAAAATTTTGAAAATTTGTCAAAAAATTTATTTTACACAAAATTGTTAGTGTTGCATATCATATTAAAGCCCATACAAAGAGCTTTCAAATGAGATATAACTTAACTCTCTAGCCCAATTTGTTAAAGAATTGTAAAGGATTTTGTGATTGAGAGTTTGGTTAAATTTGGTACTTTTGGCAATTTTTAAAATTCCGTAAAAAAAAATCCGCTAGGGAAAAAAAAAATTAAATTTTTCATATACTTCATGGATACAAACTATAAACCAAAAATTATGGAAATCTGAGATGTTGAGGTCCAGACCCCACGTTGATTTGACATGGAATGACCCGTCGTCAGTGCGATATGTCAGAATTAAAAAGTGTTTGTTCCTTAAATTGGAAGAATTTATTTCTTTAGTTAAAATGTAGTTTAGTATAAAAGTATTTTAGGCTTAATTCAGCTGTCATATACAGAAATGAATTGGATCACCAAACACTCGATGCAAGTCAGGTTTGGTTCAACCCAATTTTAGAAAAGAAATAATTTTGCCCAATTTAAAAACAAAAACTATATTTGAATATAAATGATTAGAGATATGTTCTTTTACTACAAGCATAAAACTTTTATTAGAGATTATTACAATATTACTATTATGATTATTTTTTTTAAAGTCCAACTTGATAGGGTGTTTCTTCCAGAAATTACGTTACTTGAGAAAATAGGCATGAGAATAAATAATCGTTCAAACTATTTATGACGTATGATTACCACAAAATGTATACAGCAGACTCCCTCAAATCCGCAACCCTAAAATCAGCAAATGCCTAAAATCCACACCTCATCGCAGATGTAAACAATGAAGCTTTCAGTTCAGATGTAATGAGAAAATTAGACTTTTTTATTTTTATATTATTCTGTAGGTATTTTAATATGTAATTCTTGTTAATATGATAGAACTTATGTTTTTTAATGAAGGAAGTATAAAATAATTTCTGAAAAAATTCAAGATATTGCTGATATCACTGGTCATTACAATCTTTTTAATCCAATATATTTATGCATTCATCAAGCTTTTTATGTTATTAAATATGACTGAATCTGAAATAAAATTTCTTTATTTACGATTTTGTTGTGAAATCTTGGGGTATCTTTATGAGGTAAGTTTCATTGAATAATTTGAGATAAATGTATCTCATCTTTATCATGCATATTTAATTATACATTATAAAATAATTTTTTTGATCTTTACTTTTAAAAATTTCATTACTTTTAAAATTAACTGAATTTTTATTATTTTAGTTTATTTTTTTACTTCATCATTTTAATATTTTACTTTATTGTGGGCATTCGTTATAATTTTGATTGCATTATTACATTGAAACTACTGTTTAAAAATGTAAACAAAGCAATGACCAGAAAACTACAAAATTCTAAAATCCGCACAACCTCTGGTCCCAACCTGTGCGGATTTTATACAAGATTAAATAGATAGAAAATTGCTGATACAATAATCAAACTACGATATAACAGAGGGTTGAGGAACGCTCTGCTCACTTCACATAAGAAATTTTTGTACTTAAGTACACTTTTGTTATCTGGGCCAGGTAGACAGATTGGCAAAAATGATTGTCGATGGACAATTTTGCTGTCAATTGCCAATCATGTTCAAAATGATCATTTAATGTACATTTAACAAATCTAAAAGATGATTAAAAGTGATAGATAATATATAGATGATAAATAAAAGCAAACTAAAGTATTAAAAATGGTAATTTAGTGTATGCATTTTATCAAATACTATATGAATATACAACAACATGGGCGGCTTTTATGAATAAACTATAGGAATGACGTTAGTTTTATTTTTTACAGTTTGTTATATACAGTCCTAAATGAATATAATCTTAGACCAGGTTTTAAAAAAAGGGCAGGTTGCTGCTTGTGGAAAAAGCAGGGTTCCCAAAAACCTGGTTTTTTTTAAAAAAAACCCAACCCACATGGGTTTTTTCATGAAAAACCCAATTTTCCCCGTGGAAAATCGGGTTTTTTCAAAAGTACAATATATGCGATATTACATTATTGTATACTATATTATATATACTATACATAAAAAAATACATTGTTCCCTTATATACAATATAATTGTAATGCTATTTTACAAGTTATAAATTGTATAAGTTATATGAATTTAAATTAAGTGTCAGTGTTTCTTACAAATTAGTTTTAAATATAATAGAAGATATAAAATTGTTAATTTGCTTTAAAATCAAATGATGAATAGAATATTAATATTTAAAATATATAAGTAGGAAGAAAAAAAGGGGTAAACTAGTCGGATGTGCCAATCCCAAAACTTTCCTCTACCTCACACATGCTAATAATTCAAAATTCGCTGTCACAGTGCCACATCTATGCCCATCACGAGGATTGTAAAATATAGGTTCATTGAATTAGATGCAATTAACAAGGAGATGTAAGTATCACATTGTTTCAAACAAATCATTGAATTTTGAAACCCACCCTCTAGGATGCTCACAACCAAAATTTCCAACCCAAACAGTATAAAATCAACACCTGTAGTTCAATTTACATCCAAGTTTAATAAGCATCTATTTACATGAAAATGAAATGGAATATTAAGTTTGATTAAATCACGTGCATTATTTTTTGAGACATAGATTTTGCAAAAATCATGAAAAATTCAGCATATCAACACTACCTACTGTGGAATTTACACCTAAACCTAATCGGTAACAGCTTACGTCAACGTCTAACTGAATATGAAGCTTGATGAAAATCCATGCATTAATTCTTGAGATATTGCGGAAATCATACAAAATGCAGTACAACAGAGCCATTGTTGGGTGATATTCACCAAAAACTAATCAGCACTAGTTTATATCAAGATCTAACTGAATATAAATTTTTATTCAATTCCGTACATTAGTTCTTGAGATAAGAGTTAATGCTGAAATTGTGAAAAAATGCAGCCTAACAGCGCTACCTGTTGGGCGATATACACCAAAACTTGATAAGCAACAACTTGTAACTGAATCTCAAGTTTGATGAAAATCCGTGCATTAGTTCTTGAGATAAAGCTATTGCAAAAATTGAGATAAATGCAGCAAAGCAGCACCACCTGTTGGGCAATATTCACCAAAAGCTAATCAGCATCAGTTTACATCAAAGTCTAACTGAATCTAAAGTTTTGTGAAATTCTGTGCATTAGTTCTTGAGGTGGAGCACCCACAACATTTTTGTCACATACAGACAGATATTTTCTAAAAACCATCAAATCGTCTTGAGGACCTTTTTAAAACGTATAAATCCATTGTAAACTGGAAGTCGAAATTTTTCACAAATTAAATACTTTCTTGTAAAGATAGAAGAAAGTAAAAATACATATCTTTTATTTTCATGAATATAGTTCATTTGAATTTTTTATATAAAGACAATCTTATGATATTGCTTTTACCTATAATTATCTAAACATATAAACATAATCATCATACATCAATAAACAATAAAAGTACTTACACATAAACAGCCAAGTGAACCTTGTTGTTATGCAGCAAAAAACATAAGACCCAGAATAGTCATAAGAGAAGCTTCTTATTCCAAAGAATATGTCAAATATTAAAAGGCTATAAAATAATCATTTTTGAAATTATGGTAGTACTTAAACACTTTTCTAATACATTATGAATGAAAAATTAATTGAATTGTAAGAACAAAAATAAATCGAAACCTACAATTAAATGATGATCATATGAAAAATTTTTGTAATGTACTACAGAAGTAAATTTTTGTATGAAGTATGAAGTACCCTACAGAAGTAAATTTTTGTATGAAGCATAAAGGAAAATAATAAATAAAACAAGACATTAAAACTTAAGGTACAGAAAAGTATTTTCCAGGCCATATTTCCTACAATTCCCTGATCAAAATTCACGAAGTTTTTAGAAATACGAATTACAATTCAAGATCTTAATGATTAAACTTACATCTGAAAATTAAAACAACATATAAAATTTGACACTTACAGTTAATTACAGGGATACAGATTACAATAAAAATAGTACAAATATAAAGATTAAAATAAAAAGAATACGTACTTTGAGTCGATACTCTGGTCTTTTTATTCTATGGCATTCTATTCTATTCGATGCAATGATACCATGGTAACGGAAGCACGTGAATTGAAGCCATTTCATTTCATTAATTTCTTAAATTAACTCAAAACAACAACAAAAATATATATCTCTTTTTAATTATTCTTTTTTTAAATATTTTTTTGTTGTTGTTTTGTACATTTTTGTTAAAATTAATGAAATGAAAGGCTAAAGTTCACGAGCTTCCGTTACGAACAGTGGCAAAATCAAGATTCTTCTACATAAGGTTTAGGGCTCCTATAATACAGGCTGAATCGTCAAACAGTTTGTTTCCCACTTTGACCAATGAGCGATTGTTGCCCACGCGGCGTGGCCAATCGTTCTTCTCCTACCGGCAATTAAATGGCGGCGTGAGTCAGCCCGTATTATAGGAGCCTTAATAAGGTTGTTCCATTTGAAGGATAGCCAATCAGAGTAGAGCAGGACTGAAACGTCACGTGGCGGACAACGGGGCTAACGAAAAAGACGGGCTACCGTGCTTCTCCGATTTCGAGTAGTCACGTGACGCTCGCGGTCTCAGCTGAACTGAGCAGATGCGTGTGACAAAATAAATTATCGTCTAGGCTTTAGATTTACTATCATATTAAAATCACTCTTTTATTTGATAGAATTCATTACTTTACAGTATAATGAGAACATTAAAACGTTGTTTTTATTTCACAACATTACATTAAATAAAAAGTAAACTGCATAATGTATGTTTTCTTTTAGTTCTAATTCTTTTCTATCTAGGGAAAATCTTATATATGTTTTGATTTTTAAACCCTCCTTATATCACTCATTTGGATAAATCGATGTTTTGTGAGTCTTTCTTCGATTAATAAATAAAAGATATCCTCACATTAAGAGCATTTTTTCGGCCTTTCATTTAACTCAACCTGGTTTTTGTATGTTAAAAAATGCAATTTATTTGCAATCCATTTTTAATCCATTTCCTACTATGCTAGAATTATACAAATTATGTGCAAAAGTATAATTCGGATGACAATAAAGAATTTTAATATTTTTACAACTTAATTTTAAATTAATAAATCAATTTTACGGTATTTTTCAACTAGTTCGCCACTGGTGATAAATCGCAAAATATTCTCTAAACTCGTATAATTGTATGGGAGTTAAAACAATAATGGATTCAATTATGCGCCAATAAAGGTTTTCCAAAATATGCCAAAGCACTGCGAAATTGCAACGATAGAACATTTTAAAGACTAAAAACTAGAACATAAATTATAAATACAAAATGAAGACTATAATATTACAAAATATGCCCATTTATCTATCAAACGTTAAATATTAATTTACAATTATACGTTCATAAATTAATTTAGAAATCCTAAAAAGATAGTTTAAATTATGTTTCAGTTTTTCTTTTCTGTTCCCTTTCTTAAAAAATAAACAGAGCAAATATTCTACATTTTTTAGAAAAATCAATTGTTTGAGCTTTCTATCAAGTGTAAAATAAGCAGTGCAGTTTTCATAATCGAGTTCATTAACAACGCCAAACGGAAATTTCAAGAGGAATATCAGAAATTCATTGAAAGTATTAATCAGTATAAATGCGATATAGAGCAAACCTTCATAAATTAAAAATATTACTTTATGACCCCTTATGTATAAATACATTTTTATAACGGAGATGCATAACATTTGCTAATTTAATGTAAATACACCAAGAAATGCAACAGTGTTTCTGAAATTTATATAAATGCAAAGAAGCTTTAAGAAAATATTGTCATGTTTGGCATTTAAGACAATTTTTAAGATATGATACACCGCAAAAAAAAGACAGATGTTTCTTAATTTACGAAAATGTACTATAATCACGAACGAACATATTAACCTCTTCCCCAAGATTCCGAAAAATGTTCCTTTATCTTTATAAACCTCACAAAAGATTTTTAATGAAATTTAATGATTTTTTGATGAAATTTAAAGAAGAATTTATAAAAATATTTTTTATAGCTGCCCGTAGTTTTCGAAAACGTTTCAGAGTAGCTTTTACAGTGCATTAAACCCAGAAAACAGGTTTTTCGGATGCTATGAGGACTCTAGTAAATATTTTCATGTTCATCAAACATATTTAACTGTGAAACATGTAGAATTAACAGCATTAACATTAAAATAACCATTTTTCTGTTACAATTGCATGTACAATTTCAGTTATGCAGTGGAAAATAATTAGATGAGGTCTGATAACATCTCGAAAACCGATTTTCCGGGTAGAAATAACTGATTAATGCAATGCAAAAGCTGCCCGAAAACGTTTCCGAAAGATACGGCCAGCTAATAAAAATTTATTTTAATAAATTCTTTTTAAATTTAAAAAATAAATTGTTTTCTAAGGTTTCTAAAGATAAAGAAACGCTTTTCGGAATATTGGGTGACTTGGAGGCGGTTATCGAATATTTTCGTTCGTGATTGTAGTAAATTTTCGTAGTTTAAGAAACACCTGTCTTTTTTTACAGTATAGTCAGTGAAAGGCGATCATCGGAGAATAGACATTTAAAAAATGCACATTTCCTATTTTACAGCCTGAAAGTTCCACTTCCTTCAGATAAAATGGATTTCATGAATTTTTGAAATAGATGTGCATTATATTGAGCTATGAAAATTCAAAATGTGAGAACCTCCTTAACATAAAAACTATAGAATGCAAAAAATTGTTAAACATTTAAAAATAGTATTTAAAAAAAATAATAATAATACATGTTTAAAGGGCCTATGTCGGTTTCTTCAACCTGACACCTGGTGTCTCATTCATAGCTTCATTGTTCAGGGGTTTAGATTTTCCAGGTGCCGGCCCCTTCCCTGCACTAAGCTAAGAATTCCTCGACAGTTTTCAACAAAACTAATTTTTGTATTAATTGGAATAATTCTGTTAAAATTAATCAAATTAGATTATAGTCTCGGCTTTAGATTACGAACACATCCAAATCATTTTATAATTTGATGCAATTCGTGGCTTTACAAGCAACGGAATCATGATTGTATAATCTTCTAAAATTTTCAAATTACTGGCATAACTATAAGTATATTAAATAAAATAATTTGTATGTACAATGTTGTCAAAAGTGGAAAAAAAATCAACTCAGCTCTTTATGCCCTGGAAATAATCGTTTTAAATGCATCAAAATTTAAAACAGATTACTTATGAATAATTTATTTCTCACGTAAAAATTGTTAAGGAAAAGCACAATGTTAAGTTATTGGAAAAAAAATATCATTGTCGAAAAAAAGAGAGAGAAAACAAACTTTTTTTTTACACTTTAAACATTACTATTTTTCCACGGAAATTATACACGACATATTCCTTTAATATATATTGTAAAGTTATAGGTACATATATAAATAAATATTTTTAAAGATGTGCTCAGTATTTACCTCTGAATATTAAGAAAAAACCAAAACAAAACAATATTGGCACACAGAATATATACAAATTGACATTTTTTAATCAAAATTTTTCACAAGCAGCAGAATCATGACTAAAAAATCCAAAAAAAGTTCCTAAAAAGTCCTAAAATCCTAAAAAGTTCAAAACCATTGACATCTTGAAATATGTTAAAATAACTTTTAAAAGGACATGAAGTTCTCAAAAGTAAAAAAAAAAAAATAATAATAACAACTGAGCTCTTTATATAAAACCCTAAAATTAATAGTTGTAAATATGCACTAAAATTTAAAACACACTGCTTAAGAATGATTTATTTAGCAAATAAAATCTTTAGCCCTTTATACCTTAAATATCAGTATTTCTGCACGAAATTTATACATCGTCATGAAATAAGTTTTTTTTTAATACATAAAATTTGAAAGCTTTGGTGCAAAATTAAGTATTTACGGAATTTAAATGTGCTCAATGTTAACCTCTGATCATATGAGTTAAAAACCAAAATAAAATAATCTAAGAACACAAAATATCTAAAAATCCGTATTTTTTTACTCTGAGCAAACAGAATTATTACTGCAAAATCTTGTATAAAGTTGGAAATCACTGGCATTATTTTAATTATATTAAATAAAATAATTTATATCCATCAGGTATAATGTCATCAAAAGGGGTAAAAAAGTTCTTTGTATCCTAGAATCGGGGTAAATACGTTAACATTTAATAAAGATTTCTTAAGAATGATTATTTCAATACATAATATTAATACGCATTAGTATCACAGATATAGATAGTTTTATGAATACTGAATCGTTAAAAATAAACTGAACTTTGAAAAAAATCTGATTTGTTCTGATCCTTCTTATTATAATAAAGTGAACAGCTTTTACAATAAATGGTTGCCGAAAGGACAATTTCATTTAAAATAAATGATATTTACGTATATTTAAAGAATACAAAACATAAACAATCTTATCAATGTATAGGTATCATAAAAATGCACGCTAATTACTCTAAAACGGAAATGGTTAATACTTACATTCGATTGATCAATTCAATGGCTTGTCATTATTTAATCCGTAAGAATTACGAAACACAGTCACTTTTATATAAAAATATGCATTCGCAATGACAATTGCGTTTGTTTTTATATTATTAAATTATTAATATAAGTTATTATAAACACACAGCATTCGAAACCGAACTAATCAAATTCCTCTGAATCTGATCGAATTCCCGCGTCAAAGTGCGTTCTGGGTAAGACCGCCGCTGTCACGTGACTTTTCACCGCGGGAGCCCAGTACGTTAGCCCCGGCGGACAAGATCGGAGAGAGACCGGCCGTGACAATGTAAATAGATGAGTAAAAGAACGGAATATGAAGTAAATAATTTTTTAAAAAACAGATCCTCGAAAGTAAAGTGAACGAAATCACTTTCTTTAAAATACTTTGTTCGAACACTGATTGGAGTTAGTTAAATATAACATACATAATGGTTAAATAATATCGCGATGCATTTGTTTCATTCAAACACTTCAATAAATTTGCGAAAAAAAATACATTTTTAATGCGTAAAAGTACAAATGAAAACTTTTAAACTATTGTAAAATAAAATGAATGGATGAATTATATGAATATGATGACACAGCAGTAATAATAAAAAGACTAGAATTATCAAACAGAATAAATTAAACAAAACTAACTTCAAAACTTTTAACAGTAATCCATTGTCCGATTACTAGATATAAGTTTTCAAAAAATTTCGAATGTCACTATGCTTATTCAGGATCAAAATCAATATGATTCAAATATCTGCAACAATATATATACACAGGGCTTAGTTTCTAGCAAAGAAAAAAAAAAAAAAAAAAAAAAAAAAGTACCGGAACTCTAATATTTTGCAGTAATAACAACAAAGTTTATAATCCCCTGCCCCTCCCCCCTCCCCACATACGCATATTTATATTTCATACACTATTTCAAATTTTAAAGCAATTTTGTCTTCCTCAAAAAGAAATTTATATTTTTGACATATCTTTAGGCATTAATATCTAACAAATTCTAATAAATGAACAGAGCAAAAACATTAAAATCAGGAGTGGGAAATTTTCAGAAAATCCTACTCGTCAGGGACTTCTTTGTATTGGTGCGCAGTATTTATAAACTCTGGTCTGTTCTGACTAATATTTAAATATTCACTAAAAATAAAGAAGTACTGGAGCTGCGCTCCTGTGATCGGAGCAAATTAAGCACCGTGCAGAGCTAGAAAGTTAATCAGAGAGAATATTTTAAAAACACGAACAAAAAGCAGCGAATAAAAACGGCAGAAACAGTTGCGACTAATTCTGACATTCCTCGTCGCCATTCTGAAACCATTGAAAAAAAAACCTACACAGGACACACTATGTCACATACGTAAGCGCTTTGGTAGGAAAGAACGCAAAATATTAGAGATGGGAAAAAAAGAAATAAAAATTTAGGCTTTGATTTTTTAGAAACACTATTTCCGCTAAATTCCGGAGTGAGCGCCGGGGAATTCAGACCAATATTTAAATTTCCACTAAAAACGAAGAAGTAGCGGAGCTGAGAATCAAACAGAATATATTAACGATAATATCTAACGCAAATTAAGCACTGCTTATAGGCTAATACTTCAACCCTACATTAATTTTCATCTTAAATTTCTGCTTCATTTTATTAATCAGAGTAACACGAATATAATATTTAATAAAATAAATATCATCGTTATTCTGTTTGCGAATCGCCGAGTTAGTTATAGATACGAAATGCATGTCGCTGCATCAGCAGCCGATGTACAACAAAACTACGAAAAATCGCACAAAAATCGTTATCACAGCGCTCCCTTCCAGGGTAACATATCCATTTTCAACTGGAATCTGGGAGTCAATAGTAAAAAGTATGCGTATGAAGTTTGGTTCAAATCTATGCCTAACTTTGTATGCTTTCCGGTGAATCAATAATGAAAATGAAAAAAAATCGCTATTACAGCGCCCCCTCCCGGCGGAATATCCCCAAATTTAACCTTGACATGCTGGCCATAGCCAAAAATACATAACTTCGTATACTTTCCGATGATATAATGAGACATACACATATACGGACAGACAGATATTTTGTAAAAACATGTTTTTCGGGATCTCTGACATTTAAAACGTGCAAATCCGTCGAAAACTGGAAGTCGAACAAAAATTCGACTACAATACATTCCTCTGTTATAGATAAAAGAAAGTAAAAAAAGATAATGCTAAAGCAAATATTTTAATAGAGGAATTTTTTTTAAAGGTAAAAAAAAATCCCTTTAACAAAAGATAAATTTAAAATTTTTTTGCAATTTTTGACGTTTTCTTTTTTAAATTTTTGCGGCGATTTTTCCATATGAGTAAAAGGAATCCGGCTTTATTTTTTTAGCCCACTATTGCATTAAATCTTGTCATTTTTTTTCAATAAAGTTTATTCGGAGTTCGTACAGAGATTTTCGCATTTTTCTCGAATTTTTTATGCGATTTTTAGAATTTTGAGATTTGTAAAAGGAACTCGGTTACCAACTTTTAGCGAAATATAATAAATTTTCTCCTCTGCGAGTTTCGAAATTTTTTCTCCCTACTTCATGGCGATTTGTCTGCATTTGTGAAAGAAATCTGGTTTTAATCTTTTATTCTAATATAGTAAATGCTGTCCTCTTTTTTTTTTTTTTTTTTTCTTAGAGATTTTCGCGTTCTGCAGGAATTTTTTGACGCTCGTAAAAGGAATTCGGTTTTGAAATTGTAGCTTAGTATAGTAAATTTTGTCCTTTGCGATTTTCCAGAATAATAATCGCCAGTTAACAAAATGCCCGGATTTTGAAGAATTCGGAATTTCGATTTCCGGATTTGAGACTCTGTACTGTTATGTATTGTAGACTCTGTATTGATAAATCTGTATACATGTTCTCCGAGAGTTATTAGAACACGTTGATATAGTGCATTCACTAGGTTTTTTTTAAAAAAAGGCTGTTAAAATAATATAAAAATTAAAATCATTCACAGAAAAAAAAATCCAACGCAGAACAGCATACATAATACTATTGAAACGAGCGAAGCGAGGCGAATCTGTCCGCCACGTGACGTAATGCGCGAGCAGTTAAGGAATCTTTACAGTTGGCGCATCGCACGAATGGTACCCCCCTGGGCAAAATGTTTGTTTAATAAGTAACAAGTAGGTATCGGACTGCCCGGAATGAGTTCTTTCATTTGAATAAATTCAACTCCACTAAGCATAGGAAAGAAATCTATCTGTAGCATGTGAAATCCACCAAAATTTAAGGCTAATGTGGTCTTCTCCCATCTGTATTTGCCCTTCAATTTTTAAATACTTAAAAAAATACTCAAGAATAAAAAAAAATCAAAATTAAACAGAAAGATAATGCGTGCATTAAACGGCAAACGGGGAGTTCTGACGTTTATATGGGATCCAGATATAACACCACATTACACTGTTAAAAATCTGCAGAAAAATTACAAAAGTCACTCCACATTATTTATAGAATATCTCTATTCTGATCAATGAGAATATAATATAATCAAGTAAACGTTTTCTATAAAAAGGTGGAGCGACTATTGTAATTTTTCTGCAGATTTTTGCACAGTGTAGAGTATCATGCAAAAAGAAAAAAAAAAAAAAAAAACATTTATTACCTTAAAATAATAATGCAGTACAGGTTTTAGGCTGGTATTACGTTGCCTCACTTAAGTTCAACTGAGAGACTTATACCCTGTTCACACTGCGTTATCGGAACTCTCTTAAACCTCCGAACTCTCTGAGGGAGTTCCACAAACTCTCTGAGAGAGGGAAGAGACTCAAGGGTGAAAGGTTCCATTCTCCCATTGGTTGAGAAGAAACAAGAATCCCGTGATTAATTCTCAAGGTTACAAGTCCTGATAATTGAGCAGTGGTAGACAATTCTAACTAACAAATCAGAAGGCACATAGCATTTCACCACCAAAACAAATCGCCAAGTGTCACTTGAGATTATTTCAAGTATTAAGTTGCAATCATATTAAATTTTCTTTACGACATGTAAGGAATTTTAATTTATTTCTCATATAAAGTGATTCACGGATAACAATGATATGGTATTTTTTAAAATATCCTTTTTTCCCCTGCAAAAAATTGATAAAACTGACTTTCTTTTAAAAAAGTAACCAATTTAAATATTTTAGACTTATTATTTTGTAACTTACTTTTAAATTACTCATTACATATATTCCTTTTGTATATACAGGTGTATGTAAATTTAAACTAAAAAAAAAAAAAAAAAAAAAAAAAAATCCCATATTTTAAAAGTATAAAATTGATATTTATACGAAAAGTAAATTTAATATTTTTTTTATTTATAGCTTTGCATCAGGAGGACAGAAGCTTAGGGGATTGCCCCCCCCCCCCACACCCGAAATAATATCCTGGCTACGCAACTGCATTTAATTACCTATGTGTTTTGACTGTAGTTATGTGTGCAAAGCAACAGTAAACTCACGCACTCCCCTCCCCTTCCTTGATAGCTGATGTGTTTTTAAAAAATAAAAAACTATATAAAACAATTAATAAAAATACTCAGTCAAATTTTATCCATTTTTTTTTTTCATGGCACTTTGTGTGCGTAAATATAAATAATTAAATGGCCAAACTAGTACTCAAATAATCAAAATTGTCAGAAAGGAATTTAGATCATCTAAATTCTACCTTGCCCGTATAGTAATCTGCAATATTAATATCTATTTATTATAACTGCAAAATAACAAACAGGGCAAAAAATCAAAAAATAAAGTATTTCTTAGCTAGTTAGATAGTGAATGAAAAAGGTCAAGCTAAAATAAATTATAGTTCACACTTGTAGTGAAATATAATGAAAAAATAAATTAAATAATAATGACTTTTTTTTTTTTTTTTTTTTTTTTACTCACTCAAAAGAAAAAAAAAGTTGGAACCAAAAACAATAATATCTGAGCAATTACTACCAAAAACTATAAGAAGTTTTTATAATGTACTTTGTTGCATTAAATATTTCTAGTTAATGATTACTTGGACTAATGCCTTTAACTTAGTTTTCAAATATTTAGGGTGGTAATAATGAAGGAATAATTTATGATAATTATTTTTAATAAAAATAATTTATGTTTTTGACTGAGTTTTCAAATAATATATATATATATATAATATATATTGTTTTAAAAAGTAGTTTATTAGAATTTTTTAATAAAAACAATTAAAAATTTTTTAGCAAATTTTAATAAAAAGTACTTAACAATTAACTATTACAAATTGATTTAAATAATTAATTACTTATTAAGTTAATAATATTATTAATATAAATTCATAAATTAATAAAATTTTACTTTCAAATAAAATAATCTGAATATAGTTATGTATTCAGATATATTGTTAAATAATATAACATAAAAATAAAAATATTTTATATAAGTGTAAGAAATAACATTATATTTTCAAAAATATTCATTTTAAGGAATTGAAATAAATAGCTTTTAAGTAATATGAGTTTTAAAAATTAATTTCATTAACAGTATTTTATACATAATAAAAAATTACAAAGCATTTGATAATAAAGTAATAAAGTTTTTCTGTATGAAAAATACTAATCAATTTTAAAAGAAAACTTTGATAAATTAATTTTGCTAATTTAATATTTGTCTGATACTAAAGTTATAAGGGAAAAAAATAATGTAAGTTTAGGAGATATTATTATTGAATTACAATAAATGCTCACTTTAATTCATAAAAAAATAGCTTATATGAATTTCGAAATTTATTTAAAACTAAATTTTATTTTATTTAATAAAAATTAAATTTCAATTCTATTTAATTTAATAACAATTAAAACTTAATTTAATCAAAATTTTATTTAATTATCTAATTGACAATTAAAAAAATTGGAAATGAACTGATAATAGAAGTCTACAAATCTTTATTAACTAACTTAATAAAAATTGAAACAAAACACAAATAAAAAATACAAAAGCAACAGAAAGGATAGAACTCGCCTACTTAAGTTTGCTAGACAAGCGCGTTAACCACTGGACAACATCGTCCACACAAAACTCTCACCAAAATAGCATGAACTAACTAGGTACGATACGATATTTCTCAAAGTGCTTGAATTTCATCGCCAAATCATCCCTTCGAAGCAAGACAAGAGCGGTTTCTGATCAACCAATGAGAGAATGGAACCTTTCACTCTTGAGTCGCTTCCCTGAGGGAGTTTCAACTTTCTTCGGGCTAGAGACAGTCACGACCATTCACTCTCGCTGGCTGTAAAGCTTCGCATTAACTGATTGGGTGTTGCGGGCGGTTTTATCTTAAGCGCATGCGCAAAGAACACAGTGACGTTCACTGAGTTATCTTAAGTGAGTTTTTCCATGTGAACAGGTTTCCAATTCCGGGAGGGTACCACCTCAAAATTAAGAGAGTTCGGCGGCCTAAGATATCTTAACTATCGTAGTGTGAACATAGTATTACGATATAGACAAGGTGTCTCGCAAACTTACGTCTTCTTGAAAGCTGTCGTAAGTCGAAACGCAACTAGATGCGCGCGCCGTCTGCTGACTAATCTAATAAATATATTATAAGGATATTCCAAGATCACGTGGTCAAGGCAAATAACGTAAAGAAGGAGTGTGTTCAAGTTGTACGCGCGCTAGCTCAGGAGACAGGAACATGGAGTGGGTCTTATCGTGTATGGAATAAACATTCAGCTTGTTCAGGAACAGATCATAGATTTCATTAATTATAGTGCTAATTATAAAGATAATCTGTTGCACGTGAAGTGTAAGCTACACGGCCGAATGGATAGAGCACTGAACTCGAGACTAGGGGTTATGGGTTCGAAACCTTGGCGTTCCAGATTGTATTTCGGATTTTTTTTTTTTTTTTTTTTTATTGCTTTATATTTTTCATATGATGTTATGTTTCATATTAATATAAGTATAAGTTTCATATGATTTCTTATGATGTTAAGATTTATAACATATTTTCAATAGGCTAAATCAACAATAATAGTGGTTAAACATATTTGGCCTTTTAGAAGTTACTGTATTTTGCAAAGAGTAGAACTAAACAAGGAAACAGATTTTACTCTTTATGCTTTAAAATAATCAAATTATATAGATAAAATATTTTCAAAATACTAGAGAAATAATTAAAATGGTTTAAATAATTTTTTATACAAAGGACTTTCCTATGCAGATAGTGAAATTTAACAAAGAAACTCGATTCGTTATTAATTATATATTCGTTATTAATATTATTCGTTGCCCATTGACCGTTATTTAACGGAATACTTTTGATTGCACCTGTAATTAATCTATCCATCCGATTTTCAAAAAATTTGAAATGACTCAACAAAATTATGTAATAATTATATATTTTAAATTTCAAACGATTAAAATGCATTTGAAACTTATTTTCGCATCATTGACCGTAATGTAACGGAATACTTTTGATTGTCCCTGTAATTGAACTACACATTGGATTTTCATAAAATTTGAAATGACTAGACAAAATTATGTAATAATTATACATTTTAAATTTCAAACGATTCGGTTGGGTGGTTTTTGCGTTGTTATATGCGGACGGACGAGCAGACGGACGGACGGACAAATGGACTGAACGACAACTATAGGTGCTACGTATTTACATAATTACGAACACACCTAAAAATTGTTTGAAAGTAGTCCCTTTGGATTTGAGAACAAACTTATCAAAAGGATAATATACGAAAACTGTAACGTTTAAGTAAATATCTTTACAGAAACATAAATATAAATGAATTATATACTTTCCAAACATACCTGGATTTAATGAATGCTTGAAGAATTTGAAGGAATTCGAAGATTTAAAAAATGATCTCATATATCAATCTTTTACATAATTTTCTTCTCTGAAGAGGATTAATATCAGTCACAGCAAAACGGACAATAAAAGAAAGAAAAAAAAAACTTACCTTACAGCAAGTAAGAACAGAAGCATGCGAGCATGTGTTTTTGTGTTTTCCCTGGAATTTGAGAGTTCAGCCCCGTTTCCAAAAAAAGAGCAAGAAACAGATGTAACTAATTAAGAACCCCCCCCCCCCCAAGTGCAGTATTGAAAAAACCGAGACAGTGACAGGAAATGACCATTTCTTTTAGCCTTCGGCTGATTTCCAATCGTACAAATGAATGCAGTCCCCTTTCAAAAGGAGTGGCCGATTTTCGTTAAAAGCTGATACTGTTACCATGTGTTGTTGGTCAACTGTATGGGTCAAAAACCTTCGCCATTATTCTATAATTAAACGTTAAAATTTATTCTTTTTAAAGAATAGTGGATTTTTAGGCTTATTAAAATATAACTAAATTAAAATATAGTAAAACGTGTGAAAAGAGAACCGGCCTATGACGAAATTCTCTCTTAAACTGAAAAATGTGTTGATCCACACAAAATGAATATACTAATACGTAAGAAAAGAATATATAATATATCTACACCTGCGAAGAAGGGAACTTGTCTGTAACGCATTTTTTTCTTTCGTGTGCAATTCCGCCTTAGAAGATTTTACTGTACAGCATTTTTCAGATTTTTAAATCTCCAATACATGGAATATGGATTAACAATATTAATACGACATTTCTATAAGTTGACATATATTTTGACTATTACTATAGAATATATTTTCTGTGGTTAATGGAATGTGAGAACTTTTTGTTCATTTACAGGGACACTCAAAAGAATACTTTACACACAATAAGGAAAAAGAGCAGTGTCTTTTAATGGTGTTGAGATATTTACAATATAATGAAATTAATATAGATTTATCATATTAAAACATGCTTTATACAGAATATAGTGTGCAAGCCATTTATTATTATTTAAAGGTTCATACAAAAGCATTTTGTTGCATAATGGTTTATAGAAAAAAAACTGAAGCATATTTTAATAATGTTACAATATTCCAAACAAAGTGAAATTAACATCCATAATTGATTTACATTACAAGTTACTTACTGTAGAATATGACATGTATAATAGTTATCACTAATTTACAGGGACACAAAAATAAATTCTGTTACACTGCTGTCTATTAGCGATAGTTGTTTGAAGTACGATTTCAATTTATTAAAAGTTGTTAACTATTTGAATAGTAAGTGATGAGTATAAATTCTATAGATCATATACAGG
Organism: Maratus speciosus; assembly: GCA_963932465.1. Taxonomy (NCBI): domain Eukaryota; kingdom Metazoa; phylum Arthropoda; class Arachnida; order Araneae; family Salticidae; genus Maratus; species Maratus speciosus. Next base: position 430,744,465 of record OZ010795.1, on the reverse strand, counting down.
GCGATTCAAAAGAATTCGTAAGCACTAAGCAAAAAAATATGAAAAAAATGAAAAATCATGTAAATTTAAAAGCGCATACCAAAATATCAAAACGCACTTCCAGCAATTATTGCTTAAAGACAGTACTGTAATTCATTTCTTTTGTATGACCCTGTAAATAAACGACAAATGATATGAATGCATGCTCTATTCTGTCGTAATCTTCTTGCAATGATATTCAGTGATTTATATCAGTTTCATTACGATTGAAATAGCGTAATATCATTAAAATACTCTCCAAACGATTTTTCACCATTTACCGTAATGTAATGGAAATCTTTTGAGTGCAATGAACTTTTGAGTCTTTCTCTCTTTCTTTGTCAAATCTTTTGAGTGTAAATGAACCATTAATGTTACACACTTCATATGCAATACCAAACATTCCATTGTTAGCAACATTAACATTATTCAATTGTATGAAAATCCGAGTATAATTAAATGAGTTAGAGCGTGGATAGACTCTTTCTTTGTCATATCTTTTGAGTGTAATTGAACTATTAATGTTTTTCACACTTCGTATGCAATACCAAACATGACATTGTTACCAACATTAACATTATTCATTTGCATGAAAATCCGAGTATATTTATGTGAGTTAGAGCATGGACAGACAAATCGAATTCAAAAACACTTTTCAACCTTGTCGAAAAGTGTTAAAAGTATAATAAGTTGAAAATTCACATTCAGTAATTTCTACCAACAGAAGAGCATAACTGAATTCTTTTCTACAACCCTGTATATTACCTATAGATTTTTATACATGCCACATAATAAGCTAAAAATTTAATGCAAACTAAAATACGCTTAAAATTACTAAAATGATACTTACAGAAATTATCATCCATAACTATCCATGTTTCTAGTTTTTTTTTGCGTGGCCCCGTATATGATTTTATTTATATTCCACAAACATCTCACTACTAACAATAGTTCAGCTTTGAAATGCATAACACAATTAAAAATTACGTTTAAGCAGTTTTGAATCATACTTAGTAATGCTAACGAATTATTTTAGGTAGTCCTGTATACAATCTATAGAATTTATACACACCACGCAGTATGCACATAATTTTACAACGCAAACCATAATATAAAACGCATTTCCAGTAATTATCGAAAATAGACTGCACTTTAATCGAAATCTTTTGTGTGTCCTTGTAAATGAATGATAACACGTCACATTCTAACGCAGGCATGTTGCTGTGCACCTCAATAATGTATATTATCGCTAACATCGTATTAAGGGGTCTTGTACCTTTTAAACGCGTCGAAAATTAACGAAAAACATCAAACTTTGAATTAGTCTATCTTCAAAACCTTTTTATGTATAAACATGAAATTTTGGATATTGATTAAACAGATTGTGCTTTGTAATATACTACAAAAAGAAATTTATTAACCCTTTACAGAGTTTGTGTATTGTTGAAATCAAAATAGCTCTTTTTTTACCTCATAAGTCATTGCGCGCATGATATCTTGAGAAAGTATGTATGGATTGTCATGAAATTTGGTAAATATACTAAACAAATATGTGTGTTTAAAATGATCTACTTTTAAGTATTTACAATGGTAATATTTTTAGTTATGACTGTTTTTATTCATTAAAAATACAAAATTTTTATTTTTTTTTTACGAAAATATTTTTTTTTATATAGTTAATGAAATAATTTTAGCCTAAGAGTAGATCATTTTAAACACACATATATGTTTAGTATCTTTACCGAATTTCATGCCAATCCACTCATACTTTCTCAAGATATCATGCACGCAATGACTTATGGGGTAAAAAAAAGAGCTATTTTTATTTCAACAATACGCAAATTCTGTAAAGGGTTAATAAATTTCTAATGGTAGCATATTACAAAGCATAATCTGTTTTACCAATATCAAAATTTCATATTTATACATAAAAAGACTTTGAAGATAGACTAATTCAAACTTTGAAGTTTTTCGTTAATTTTCGACGTGTTTAAAAGGTACAAGACCCCTTAATTCTGAAAAACAGTGTTGAATTCAGGGGATCATATTGGATTGTGAAACTATTTATTGTTCATATTGGATTGTTGGACAAACCGAAAACCGATTGGATTGTTGACAATCCAACCGGACCGATTGTTTCAACGCAAAACTCGTTGTTTGATCGTTGCCACCGCGAAATTATCGTAGTTTCATTGTTGCAACCGCGCGAAACCTATTTATTGTTCATATTGGATTGTTTCATTGTTGGACAAACCGAAAACCGATTGGATTGTTGACAGTCCAATCCAACAACTGGTCATCTGTGATTCAAGTAGTTTAATTGAGCATAGCCCGCTGCAAGAAGGAATCTGTACTAAGCGGACCGATTGTTTCAACGCAAAACCCGTTGTTTGATCGTTGCCACCGCGAAATTATCGTAGTTTCATTGTTGCAACCGCGCGAAACCTATTTATTGTTCATATTGGATTGTGCAACTATTTCTTGTTCATATTGGATTGTTGGACAAACCGAAAACCGATTGGATTGTTGACAATCCAATCCAACAACTTGTCATCTTTGATTCAAGTAGTTTAATTGAGCATAGCCCGCTGCAAGAATGAATCTGTACTAAGCGGACCGATTGTTTCAACGCAAAACCCGTTGTTTGATCGTTGCCACCGCGAAATTATCGTAGTTTCATTGTTGCAACCGCGCGAAACCTATTTATTGTTCATATTGGATTGTTTCATTGTTGGACAAACCGAAAACCGATTGGATTGTTGACAATCCAATCCAACAACTTGTCATCTTTGATTCAAGTAGTTTAATTGAGCATAGCCCGCTGCAAGAATGAATCTGTACAAGGAATCTGTACAAAGCGGACCGATTGTTTCAATTCAGTTTAAAAACTATACCTATAATAATAAACATAGACATCTGTATGTGCTTTTTTCCGTGATCCTTTGATGAAATTCAGGTTTTTATCACGACGCATTGACGAAATTCGCATTTTCCCGCGATCTTTTGACGAAATTCGTTTTTTTCCGCGACCCTTTGACCAAATTCGTGTTTTTCCGCGCCTCTTTAACGAAATTCGTGTTTTTTTTCGTGATCGTTTGTTGAAATTTGTTTTTTTTCCCGCGTTCTTTGAAGAAATTCACGTTTTTCTGAGGTTTTTTGCCTAAATTCACGGGTTTTTTTACGCAATCCTCCGTCGAAATTTGCGTTTTTTCTGCGGATTTGTGAAGAAATTCGCGTTTTTTTCCGCGGGCTTTTGATGAAATTAGAGTTTTTTTAGCGGCTCTTTGCCGAAATTTGTGTGTTTAAAAAAAAAAAAAAAACGAAATCTTTCGTCTAAATTTGCGGCTTTTTGACAAAATTTACGTTTTTCTCGTCTTTTTAATGAAATTCGCGGTTTTTCTGTGGCTCATTGACGAGATTCGCGTTTTTTTGACGAAATTCGCTTTTTCCCGCAGTCTTTTGACGAAATTCGGATTTTTTCCGTTTCCCTTTGACGGAATGCGTGTTTTTTTGCGATCCTTTGACGAGATTCGTGTTTTTTTCGTAATCCTTTGTTGAAATTTACGTTTTTTCCGCGGACTTTTGACGAAATTCGCGTTTTTTAATCCTCTTTTTGATGAAATTTGCGTTTTTCTGTGGCCTTTTAACGAAATTCATGTTAATATTTACCATATTCTTTAGAATAAGAAGCTTCTCTTATGAGAATTAGAATAAGTTATATAATTGCACTTGATGCATAGTTCTTTTATTTACTTTCAGCAGCTGTTAAATATTGTAAAATGATCTTATTTATTGTGCAAAAAATTAATCTTTTTCTTATAAGCATCATGTTGAATATTCATTACCTTCACACATGTAAAAATTTTATTTATATTGCTAATTATTAATAGATACGCCTCAGCATTCGTCCTGTTTCAAGTCAACAAATTCTGGTCCAGTTCTTATGATGTTTATAGCTGCATAACAACAAGGTTCGCTATTGCATATACTTTTGGGATGTAATGCTTCACTTGCAGTTTATGTGTAAGTACTTTTATTGTTTATTGATGTATGATGATTATGTTTATATGTTTAGATTGGTTGCTAAAATGTGAATATATATATATATATATATATATATATATATATATATATATTATCAATGTTTTACAATGGCTACTGGCTTGCTTTAGCTGCAATTTTCCTGTTACCTCACTTGGTTCCACCAACCAGAGCAAATACATTATGTAATAGAAAAATACACAAATCTGAGTAATTTCTTTACCTACTGTAAAAACTTTAAATAAAAATGTAATATTTCAGAAAAGAGAAATATTTAAAGTATTTATCTGAGCTAGAGTATTTGTAAGCGCCGATATTTTAAACTGTTAAAACTACTTTTGATATTTATATATGATAGTACTGTAGTATAGTGCCTAATATTAAGTAAATTATCATTAATGATCAAATGGCATTCCACCGCGAAATTATCGTAGTTTCATTGTTGCAACCGCGCGAAACCTATTTATTGTTCATATTGGATTGTTTCATTGTTGGACAAACCGAAAACCGATTGGATTGTTGACAATCCAATCCAACAACTTGTCATCTTTGATTCAAGTAGTTTAATTGAGCATAGCCCGCTGCAAGAATGAATCTGTACAAGGAATCTGTACTAAGCGGACCGATTGTTTCAACGCAAAACCCGTTGTTTGATCGTTGCCACCGCGAAATTATCGTAGTTTCATTGTTGCAACCGCGCGAAACCTATTTATTGTTCCTATTGGACTGTGCAACTATTTATTGTTCATATTGGATTGTTGGACAAACCGAAAACCGATTGGATTGTTGACAATCCAATCCAACAACTTGTCATCTTTGATTCAAGTAGTTTAATAATATACTGAACTAACTTTTTAGAAATCTGGCTAACCCGAACCCAACTTGCAGGATTCTACATTCAGCCTGAAATTAAAATTGACCTGAAATGAAAACAGAGTTAACCCAAACTACAACAAAAATAATTAGCAGCAGGTAGGGATTTCCTCCCCTTCCCCCCCTCTGCTGTAAGCTTTCAGAAAATTTGCTGTGAATTTCAGAATTTTCTTTTTACTCAGAATTAAATCTGGCGGGAAGGGGAGGGCACGGGTCCGATCCTGAGGCCGTCCCACGTCGAAATATGTTGAAAAGTGTTATTGGTTTTTTTTTAATACTTTCATTTAAAAGAAAGTCATTATAGCTTAAAATCTATAAAATTTTTCTTCCAACCCCCGAAACTGAATTCTGGTTACGATTTTTGTTTAACAATAAATTAATATTGTAACAAGCACAAAATATTTTTTGTATACACAAAATATTTTTATACGCATATATAAAATAACGACTTTGTTTATTATTTGTGCATTGCACAAGTAATAATAAGGACTTTAACCCTCTCGCTGCGTAATTGTTTTATCAAAATAGCTTCAAAAATTGCGTATTTAATTCCTTCGCGACGAGCGTCTTTTAAGAATTTTTATTCTTTTGCCACCGGTTTTTCAAAACAAAAATTTTCGCCTGATTTAATCGGGAAAAATGCTTCGATTAGGTAAGGCAAAATTTACAATAAAAAGTTACTGGTGGGAATGATCAAGGAGGGTTAATTAGACAGAAAAAATGTAACCCGATGAAATCTCGGGTTGCGCAAATTTTGCTACTTTTACGTCGCCCGAGAAACTCTGGGGTTGCGCAGCGAGAGGGTTAAACCGTTCCAGATGAAAAATACTGGCTGAAAAGTTAGGACAGAGTAGGAAGTGGGGGGAGGGGGAGTTACCGGCTCCAAAGATGTCTTTGCAGTCAAACAAGAAGTCACTGTGTATCTTACAGATACGATGAAGTAATCGAGTGTTAAAAACGAAAGTTAATGAATATCATTCCGCGCATATATAGTGCCTGACTTCAGACTTAGCCAAAATTCTTAAGAGATTAGCTAAGCTGTCACTATGGGACTAACAGGAAAGAAAATTGTGATGCATGACAAATATATATATAATTGAATTGATCTAAAAAGTTAGAAGGAATTTTTTTTACCATTTAACTCCGACCATTTTGACAGGGAAAAGAGGCTTAGGCCTTTAACCCCTTCCCTCACCTCCATATTTCAGTATGGCATGGAGATGCGACTGAAAAATGAAAGTTAATAAGCTAATTTTACAGTCATCTCTTTACCGCACCGGATTTCCGACTTAGCTGAAATCAACTTGAGATTAGCCGTGGTGTTACTGTGCATTAACATACTTCCGCATCGACAATCTTGGCACCTGCCAACTGTGAGAGAAATTAAAAAACTCCTTAAATTAAACTACTTTTAGATTTGTCAAATTTACTAGTAGGCCTCTTGAATTGAGCATATATGTTTTCATTTATCCAGTAATACAGGGATGGGGTTATTTTTAAGTCATTTGAAAATTGACTTTGTTGTCTCAAGTAAATTTGGTCGCAGGACTGAGGAAGATATCGGATTAACGAGGAAAACAAATTCGTGGCATGCCAGAAAATAAAACAAATTTATCTGAAAAAGAAAAAAAAATATCAGCCCTTTTTTTCATTTCACTGCGATCTGTTCGGAGGTGGAATGGAGCTGTAACCTCATAACACCCGTCCCCATCAACATCTTTGGGCGATACTGGGGCATCACTATGCACTAATATATGGGACTAACCAGAATAGCTGCGTCGCAGAAAAAAAAAGTTTATCTCAAAATAAAGAAAAAAACAGGAGGTTTTTTTCATTTCATTTTTGATTATTTCGTAAGGGGGCCTGTAACCCCACAGCCCCCTTCTCCTCATTACCCAATTACCTCATTACTGTGGTGTAACTGTGCGCTGATATAAGACTAGCCAGAACGTTTAGTTCGTTGGCAGAAAATTTTAATGCAATTGCAGAAAACAATTGCATTAAAAATTTATCTCAAACAAAAAGAAAAAAATCAACACTTTTTTCATTTCATTTTCGACTATTTTGGGAGGGGGCTGTAATCCCATCATCCCATTTCTACTTATTTGGGTATAATGTGGTGTCACTGTGCACTAATATGGAACTAAAGAGAAGAGAGCGGCTTCGTCTGTTGAATGATAGGAGAAAAAAATACAAATTTATGTCAAACAGAAAGAAAAAAAAGCAATTTTTTTTTTAAAACTATTTCGGGAGGCGGGGGCCTGTAAGCCCATCACCTGCCTCTCCTTTTTTCAGTATGCTGTGATGTCAATGTGGACTAATATGGGGTTAACGAGAATGACTATTTCGCTGTATGGCAGAAGAAAAATTACAAATTTATCTCAAACAAGAAGAAAAAAATCAGCCTGTTTTTCAATTCATTTTTTACTATTTAGGAGGGGGGCATCCCATTAGCCTCGGGTATAATGTGATGTCACATGTCACTGTGCACCAGTATGGAACTAAAGAGAAGAAAGCGGCTAGTCTGTTGAATGATAAGGGAAAAATACAAATTTATCTGAAACAAAAAGGAAAATATCAGCTCTTTTTCATTTCCTGTTCGACTTTTTTGAGAGAGGGCTGTAACCCCATTAGCCCCCTTCTACCTTTTTGGGTATAATGTGGTGTCACTGTACACTAATATGGAACTACAGCGAAGGGAGCGGCTAGTCTGTTGAATGATAGGGGAGAAAATGCAAATTTATCTCAAACAGACAGAAAAAAAATCAGCACTATTTTTTCATTTCATTTTCGACTATTTCGAGAGGAAGAGGCTGTAGTTCCATCAGCCCACTCCCCATCTTTGGGTATGCTGTGATGCAATGTGGACTTATATGGTGTTAATGAGAATGACTATTTTGCTGTATGACAGAAGAAAAAATTACAGATTTATATTGAAAGAATAACAAAAAACACTTTTTCATATAATTTTTTGACTATTTATGGTTGGGGGGGGGGGGGGCTGTAACCCCATCAAACCCCTTCCTCTTCTTTGGAGCGAATGAAGCGCATAGTCTGTTGAATGATAGGGGGAAAATGCAAATTTATCTTAAACAGACTGAAAAAATTCAGCACTATTTTTTCATTTCATTTTCGACCACTTCGAGAGGAGGGGGCTGAAATTCCATCAGCCCCGTAACTAATATAACCTGGACTAATATGGTGTTAATGAGAATGGCTATTTTGCTGTATGGCAGAAGAAAAAGTTACAGATTTATCTTTAAAAAGTAAGGAAAAAACATTTTTTCATTTAATTTTTCGACTATTTCGAGAGGAGGAGAGGGGGGGGGGGGTATAACGCCGTCAGCCCCCTTTCTCTTCTTTGTTGTCAATGTGGACTAATATGGGACTAATGAGAATGGCTAGTCCGCTGTATGATGGAAAAAAAATAAAAAAAATTTCTATAAAGAAAGGCGAAAAATCAGCCCTTTTTCATATCACTTTCGAAAATTTGGGGGGGGGGGTGGCTGTAGCCCCATCAGCTGGTGTTGACGCCGGATTTTTGAAATTGCCGGATTTTCGATGTCATACCGTATCTTATGTTTTGTGAGCCATTGGGAAAAATGTAACTGTAGTATAGAACTACTTAAGATATAAAAATAAGAAATCGAAAGAGGAAATTAAATAGTTAAGAATTTAAAATAAATAAGTTTAATATTAAGTTAAGACTTAAGATGAATAAATGAAAAGTATTTTAAAGAATAATTAAAATGGTTTATAGGTAGTTATAAGACTACAATAAAAGGAATAAAGTGAGAGAAAGAGTTAGCACTCTTCAGAGTTACACTCGCCAGGCTTGGTCAGGAAAAGATGAAAGGAAGTAGCAAAATCCACATTAACCAAAAAATTGACTTTTCAGGATGTTAGTGAAATTTATGATAAATGTTGTTGAATATGGATTCTGGTGCGAACAATAAATTTTTTCCTATGTGGTGCGAGGTGTGCAACAAGACAAAATATTAATTCTTCCTTGGACTACCCTCATCCAAATTTGCATGTATTTACGTGCGGTTGATTTCACTAGCTATCGCAGATAGACGGACAAACAGACACGCACACACACACACACAGAGAAATTTTCTTTTATTAGTATAAACTTTACTCAGTAACTTTTTAAGATTTCTTCTTTGAATACGAGGATAAATTGCTGCAATATGTAGCAATGGACCACAGATTTGAAAAACACAATTAGACCAATTTATTGGAGGTGGGGGAGAAGACAGAGAGATTGTACACACATACTTAACTGAACTTCTCAAAAATAATACTACGTTTAGCTTTTCGATGAAAGTTTTTTTCAAGAATCCGTTCCCTTTCCGCGACAATGTCGCCGTGTTGCATTGTTTATGCCACAGGGATATCGACCATAACTGACGAGACACACGAAATGGACGAGGAACGTTTGATGAAATTACAAATGGCTTGTTTAACATATGACAGAGTTAAAAGTTTTAAGAAGTTTCAATCTAAATAAATCGATAGGGGGAATTTATTTAAAGCAGTTGATACGCTGCTTTCTTTGTAAAATTCCTAACACTCTCTAAAAGAAAAAAAAGAAAAAAAAAAAAAAAAAAAAAAAAAAAAATTGCATCTGGCGGAAAATGACGGTGAAAAACAGTTTGCAATTTTTAAACTGATGAATTTATATAAAAAATATTTTTTTTTATACTGAATATTCCTAGAATCCCAGATATAAAGCGGAAAATTTAATTTTATTTTTTTAGTTCATTAAACGTGCACATAGATTTCTCTAAAATGTCAATACACTCCATTCATGATTTTTTATTAATTTAATTTAGCCTTGATGGAATGGCTTAATCTTACCCGTTGTTAAATTGTCGTACATTTTCCTACAGTATCTAAATTCTTATAATATTTTTATTAAGTTTCTAATTGAAATTTGCACATAAGAATTACAGGGAACGATTGGAAAAGACTTAATTTATTAAAATAAAATATTCAATCATTTTTATACTTTATTTCATTTTGTCAAGAAGTTTTATCTATATCATGTTTGTTTGATTTATAAAGCCAAAATCAGCTTTAAATATTAGCGCTAACTGTCTATGAAACATTTGCGTCCCCTTCTCGTACTCTGACACACACGAGGGTTTAAAAGGATATATATATATATATATATATATATATATATATATATATATATATATATATATATATATATATATGAATATGTATATATATATATATATATATATGTGTGTAGGAGAAAAAACATTTTCAGCTTTTAGCTTTTTTTCTCACAGAAAACAAACCGATTTGCTTTTATCATTGAATTCTGTACTCTTGAAAACGTAATTCAATATATATGTTTTTCAACTTTTTTGGTATCCATCTTCTTCTTTTTTTCTTCCATATTAATTCTTGTAATTAAGTATAAGGCACATTATTTTATACATACAGTTCTATATATAGGTTTTTGGTATCCATTTTTATTGTCATTTCATTCACAATATTGCGGTTTTTGATGATGGTCGGTAATGTTTAATCAATGGTTATATATATATATATATATATAATATATATATATATGTATACACAGTTATAACACTACCTTATTATAGAGACATTATTTTAGTAGTACCAATGACGACCACTGTAAACTGCATAGATCTATTCACATGTTTGATAATCACAATAACATGATCTTATTAGAATTATAACACTATAATTTTAGGATACAAAGGTGTATAGTATATTTACATAAAAAACAATCATTCAAACGGAATATTCATTCATGTATCTGATCAATACATGTATACTAAGGTTTTTTTTTTTTTTTTTTTTTTTTTAAGTTCTATAAACGTTTCCATACATTTCAGTAGAAGGTCAATACTCTCCATTCACGAACTTTTATTAATTTAATTTATCATCGAGGGATGGTTTAATTTTACACGTTGATAAAAGGTTACATATAACACTGAAATATACCTACAGTAGATAAAATATTATACGTTTTTTTTTAAAGTTTCTATTTGAAATTTCCCATAATAATTACAACGAAAGTTTTTGAAAGACTTAAATTATTAAAATAACATATTCAATCATTTCCCCACTTTGTTTAATTTTGTCAAGGAGTTTTATCTATATCATATTTGTTCGACTTTAAAGCCAAAATCGATTTTAGATACAAACGCTAATGGTGTAGGAAGCATTTGCAACATCCTCTCGTACTCCCTTACAGGATCTTTTTAATACACAATTATAACATAACCTCATACAAAAAATAAATTATTTTAATAATGCCAACGAACGACTACTGTGCACTGAAAAGACTATTTACATTTTGTATGCTCACAATAACATGATCTTATTACAATTCTAATACTTTAATCTTAAAATACATACTGGCGTTATTATTCTTTTATATTCTTCTTCAAACAGGTATTTTTAACAGGGCAAAAGTTCTTGTGACAAATTGGGTATGCTAAAGTATATTGTAAAGCTAACCGTTAGTTTCTATTTTCATTGTTTGAATGCATTATTATGAGACATAGACAGAAACTAGACAATTAGGATTCAAAATTGAATTGGTTAATAATAGTTATGTGCTTGTAGACTGAACCAAATAGCTGTTAATAGACAAAAAATCAACCAAATCATGCTAATTAAAATAATATATATATATACTTTAAAGTATCAATTTAAAAGTGTTTAATTCAAACTAATGTTTCTTTTATTAGCGATTTTATGATCAAGTTTACTACAGGAGCTTTTTGTGGCGAGTATGCTTATTAGAGATAAGATTTTACATAATAAAAGTTACGAGTTATTTAATTCTGAGATGTATAAATAATCAAGAAGAGTTTGATTTTTATTTTTTTTTTTTTCTAGTGTTTTTTTTTTTTTTTTTTTTTTTTTTGTAGTTTTATGATGAGTTTTTTAATAAAAGTAACATATAAATGAAATGCATTGTTATACGATGACATGGCTTACTGAATTAATAATTGTGCATTTAAGTGAATTTGATAGTGCAAAGTGTTTTATATAAATATGATGAATTTAAGATTTAGTATCGGAAGAAGTTCTCGATCATTTTATTTTAAATATAACACCCTTCGAACAATGTAAAAATATAATTCATATTCTCCAATTTAAAAAAAAAAATCTCTATAAATCTGTGTTATTTAGAGAATAATTTCACTAAATGTGTTATGTTTTTTAGATTTTCATAATATTTGAAACTTATTTCAAAATTAAATAAAATATATTTATTAAACCACTCTACATATTCTTTAAGGGGGCACAGGACCTTTAAATAAAAAAATAAAAAAACAATTTTTGGAATTTGTTTCATTCCGAATATTTTAATATTTTTCGACATTATGCAAAAAAACCCATTACAAAATCTACATTATTTCTTGAGTTATAATCGTTTACGGACAGTAAGTAAAACTGAAGATCCGTAGATATTGAAACTCCAAAGCGCGTTATCTCACTAATTTTGGAGTGTGCGTGCACAGTTACTTTCAAACTATATAAACTACAGCGGTAAAAAATTAACCAAACATAAGTTACTCTATTGTCTTAACGCTTAAAGCAACAACAACAAAAATCACATATTTTGGTTATTTATATATTTATGTAAATAGTTTTTTCGTCATATTATCCATTTGCATACATTTAACTTAGTTTGGATACAATGACGCAAAAAACTATTTACATAAATTTTACTTTTGATTTTTGGATAGCGTGGCACAAAAGATAAACTAATTTATTCAATTCAATACAATTCAGTGCATTATATAGATTCAGTGAAAGTAATATATTCAACAGTGCATTGGAAAATGAAAAGTATTGTTTAGATGTGTAAATGTATTTAGCCAAAAGAAAATTTAAATTGAATTTTAAAACTAATCGTTTTAAGCAACATCAAGACGTCACTTAAATTTTCATATCATATCTTTTAAAATTCATAATTCGAATTTATGAGATGTAAATGATAATGCATCAATGAATAAATTTTGATATATATATGTATAGGTAAATTAATAGCACTGCGTCACTCAAAGTTTGATATAATTATTTTTAAGTTCCAAATTTAAAATTCTTAGAGCTAAAGATAATGTGCTGCGACACAAACTTTTAACCTGTTAAGGGTTTTTGTATTGATATCATTACATTTTATAGGTTAGTGATAAAAAGATAAAACCACAGAGAAAAATTAAAGACCAATGCAATAAATTCATAGTCATGATTTCCATTGACCTTTCAGTCCTCCATCTAAAACGAATCAAAGTGTCACAACAATTTATGAAAACAATTTGTGTGTGCATATTCCAAGATTTCATTAACTAAAATCGCTTTAAAGAAATCTTTTAAAGTTTGAACTTTTTAATACTATAGATTACTTAAAAATATGATACAAATAGAAATAATTTATCTAACTGAAACTGTTTTAGCCAACATTTCAATTATCAAATGTAAAATAAGGGATATTTGGAAATTTAAGCGTTCCATGTTGTTAAGATTTTACGTTTCCTTTTAACATGTTTCTATGAAAACGCAGACAGTTATAAAATAATTTCATTTTTACTTTATATTTTTAATGTTTTGAACTCTTGCACTGTAATACACCAAAAGTGTTAACATTTTTCAACATGGTATGAAATATGCTAAAATTGATAGGAAAAATTCTTATTTTTTTTATAAATACATGTAAAAACTTTTTCACATTAAGATACGCCTTTGGTTTATTAAACAACCATAAATAAATAAAACAAATCAAAGTGTCACAAGAATTTATGAAAACAATGTATGTGCATTATTCCAAGATTTCAATAACTAAAATCCAGTTAAAGAAATCTTTTAAAATTTGAACTATTTAACACTATAGGTTACTCATAAACATGATTCAAATAGAAATAAGTTATCTTACTGAAACAGTTTTAGCCAACATTTCAATAATTAAGTGTAAAACAATCAATATTTGGAAATTTAAGCGTTCCATATTTTTAACAATTTATATTTCCTTTTTTCATGTTTCTATGAAAAACCGTACAGTTTTTATAAAGATATTTCATTTTTGCTTTATATTCTTAACGTTTTGAACTCTTGTGCTGTAATTCACCAAATGTCTTAAAATTTTTCAACATTGTATGAAATATGTTGAAATTGATAGGAAAAATTCTTATTTTTTTTTATAAATACATGTAAAAACTTTTTCACATTAAGATCCACCTTTGGTTTATTAAACAACCATAAATAAATAAAACAAATCAAAGTGTCACAAGAATTTATGAAAACAAATTGTGAGTGCATATTCCAAGATTTCATTAACTAAAATCGAGTTAAAGAAATCTTTTAAAATTTGAACTTTTTAAACCGTGAAAATAGAAAAATAATTTATCTAACTGAAACCGTTTTAGCCAAAATTTCAATCAGTAAGTGTAAAACAAGCGATATTTGTAAATTTAAGCGTTCCATGTTTTTAAGATTTTACGTTTACTTTTTACATGTTTCTATGAAAAGCACACAGTTATAAAGATATTTCATTTCTGCTTTATATTGTTAATTGTTTGTACTCTTGCCTTGCAATACACAAAAAGTCTTAAAATTTTTTCAACACTGTATGAAATATATTGAAATTGATGAGTTTTGTACCGTGCATTTAAAAATAATAATTTGAGCTAAGCATTGACGTTTGTTTGGTTATGCTTAATGCAAACCTATGCTTTGCTCAAGCACCAATGAAACTTTAACAATAACTTATTTTATCTCAATAAAGTTTTTGTTTATTTTACAATACACGGGAATAATTCCTTCGGTAAAATTATTGCCAATGTATTTATACCTACTTCTGCATGCTATTTGTGATTATTTCAAGAAATTATGTCTGGAATAAAAAAAAAAAAATCCTGATCCATGTAGCGCTTTCAACTGTTCAAATGGTAAAAATGATCAAAAAATTGGATGCTAGACAGCTAGTAAATTTTCTTGTGAAATAATTTGACATAAATCTGAGCAGTGTGTTTATGACATAAAAATAAAATAACACAATATCATGCTGAAAGTGATTCAAATTCAGAAATAAACATAAATGGGATATAAATGTTTAAATTTTCTTTATCAACAATGTAATAATGGACTAGAAATCATAATAAATGCTTATAATAAAGTGAAATACAGTAAACTCTGTGAACTCCGCAAAATGCATAATCTGCAAGCATCTATTATCTGCACTACGTGGAACGTAAGTAATGAAACTCATTTTAACATTTAAGTTCATAGATGAATTTAAATGATGTGTTAATTTTCACTAAATAACAATTTTTCCTTGAAATAAACTGTGATTTAAGAAAATTCATATATTTTGTACCCAGCACTCGAAAATAGCAATTTGAGCTTGACCTTTGTTTCTTTGGTTAGGCTTAATGCAAACCTATGCTTTGCTCAAGCTCCGATGAAACTTTAACAATAATTCATTATATCTCATCAAAGTTCTAGTTTCTTTTAAAATACACATGAATATTTCCTTTAGTAAAATTTCTGCTAATGTACCTATACCTACTTTTGAATGCCATATATGTGATTATGGTAAGGCATTATGTCTGGACTAACAAGAATCACGATTCATCTAGTGGTTTTACATTGTTCAATAGGTACAAATGATCAAAAAATTGGTTGCTAGATCATCAGTGAATTATCTTGTGAAATAATTTGCCATAAATCTGAGAAGTGTGTTTATGACATCAAAATAAAATAACAATATCATGCTCAGGGGTAGGAAAATGTATCATTTTACTAGCCAATGGCGAGTGAATTTTCTGACAGGATGAGTGAATTTTTAGGTAGTTATTGAAAACTGCAAACTATACAGGTATGCCGAAAACGTTTTTTTAATAAGTAGTTAGCTATATTTTTCAACTTTCCTAATTACTGCGATGTAAACATGGTACAAAATTCTATTTTATATTTAACTTTCATCTCTTGTTTATATTTCTCAATTTTATAGGAAATAAATATATGAAAATGCATTACAGTAATCTGTGACCTGAAGCTGGAAAATTTTTTATGCTCCAGCTCCAGCTCCGCTCCGAGATAAAATACTGTGGCTCCGGCTCCGGGAACTGCTCCAACTCGGCGCCGACTTTGCACTTCTTTCTTTCTTTACCTTCATTAAAGATCTGACAAAATGCATTTTTCTTCTCAACAAACTTGAAATGCTTGTTCAGAAAATATGACATATTTTAGCTTTTGCTTTTAAAATAGAATGTTTGGTGGAATTTTAAACACAAAAATCTTAAATTTCTTCTACGCTTTTCAAACAACCAAAATTGTACAACTGCACGTGTAAACAACAGGCAGTCATATTTGTTTTCAAATAGTGTTGCCACTTAGCTCAAGTAGAAGTGAAGTAGTGTTACCATACTTTTGTGAGGAGTTTTACATCTTTAATTAAAAAAAAAAAAAAAAAAAACTTAAAAAATGATATAATTAAAATACTGAATAATGATGTAATTAAAATATTTTAAACCTGGACTTTTAAAAGACTGAAAAAAAAAAGATAAAAAAAAATAATAACAAACTGAAGGAGCCCTGGAGCAGAGTAAATTTTAGAGCTCTAGATCCAGGGAAAATACAGTTCAGGAGCGCTGCGGCTCCGGGATAAGGTTCCAGCACCAGGTCTCTGACAGTAATAGTAACCAACTATTTTGAGGTGCGTAATTTTGTCATAAAATTTTTTAACTGTACATTGCATTTTACTGGCTGTTGAAACACATCCTTGGCTGGTAAGATTTTCTAGAAATTCTCCATTCCTGGTCATAAACATAATAGAAATAACTTATCTAACATACACTTTTTTATCCAACGTTTCAGGTGTCTGACTATGTACAGAGCAATTGAGCTATTTAATTATTTTTTAAACGTATTTTTATTAAGATTATGACTAGAAAATGTGAAAAAAGCAAAAAAATATTTCCTTCATTGATAAAATTTTGGTTAATGGTGGAATTTATAGTAAAATTTAGGGAAATTTGGCCCAAAATGCTCTAAAGAAAATTTGGTACTTTTCGGTTAGCCGGGCGCCAGTGTTATATATACATGGATATGTATATACAGATGTATATATATATATACATCTATATACATATACAAATATGTGCCTACACATGCATATATGTGTATATATACAATATATGTATATATACATATATATGTATGTATATCCATGCATTTATAACACTGGCGCCCGGCTAACCGAAAAATACCAAAAATTTTACTGCATGTTAGTTTCTTTTGTACATTTCATATTTATGACATTGGTGAAGGCAATGAACTAAAATCTAAGAAACGTTTTAAATGTTTCAAAACTTACAGCATATAGCAATTGTTTACATGTTAATTTTCATAAAATTCATCAATGTCATTCCACAAAAACTCAATAAAAAAATATTTATTTTAAATTTAAATCTTTAGTTCATTGCCTTCACAATAATGTAAACAACATAATATTTTAAATTTCATAGCGATATTCCAATAATTTTCTGAGGAATAATGTTTTGCGTATGGAATTTTCACCGAAAATTACATTATCCAAAAAATGCATTTAAAGTTTAAATTTTTGGTTTACTACAAGAATTTCAGTAATTATACATCTAAACTTCACTTTTTTTATAAGTCACTCATTTCTTTAAAAGTACTGACCCTTTTTTAATCTCTAGAAGGCCATATTTTGCCCCCCTCCCTCACCCAGTTTTTTAACAAAGCAAAGCATGACATTTCACATCAAAGATGCGACCGTTATCACAAACACCATATTCTTCAGTTTTAAGTGACTTGGATTGTTTGTGGCTTATTCAATACCTTTTAATTTAATGTATATTTCAATATTATACAATTTTACAGGTAAATAATAAAAAAACAGAGCTCGTCTTCTGTATCTAGGCTAGTCAGTGATGTTTTGGCACCCAGAAGCAGAATTTTCAGTGTCAATCTGCTGCAAACCAAAATTTATCTGCTCCGCAACAATACTGAACCAAGCTATTACAATAAATACTCACAGTAACCCATAAAATAAGCGAAATTTACATTTTACAAAGAAAATTAATGACAAACAGAATAACTCCTAAAACAAAGTAAATTTGTGATTTTTTAAAGCTCAATATTTATTTTTAAGCTGGTAGATTGATCTGCAATGTCTAAAATAATCTGCATCGCTGCTTCCGTGCTGCATAGTTTTTGCTATGGAGATTTGGTACACGATCACTTTCTACGCCATGTTATTCATATCATTCCACAAAACACCCATAAGACAAAAAATATTTCTTCTAAATTTAAACCTATTTTAAATTTCATAATGATATTCCAATAACTTTTTGAGAAATCATGTTTTGCCTATGGAATTCTTACCGAAAATATTTTTTCCAAAAAATGTATTTAAAGTTTAGATTTATGCTTTACTACAAGAATTTACAGTACTATACATCCAAACTTCACTGTTTCTACAAGTCATACTCATTTTTTTAAGTACTGACCCTTTCTTTATTTTTAGAAGGTCATATACCCCCCTCCCGGTTCTTCAACAAAGCAAAAGATGACGTTTCTCATCGATGTGTACCGTTTTCGAAAACACAATGTTCTTCAGTTTTAAGAGACTTGGATTGTTTATGGTTTATTCAATACTTTTTAATTTCATGTATAATCCAATATTATGTAATTTTACAGGTAAATAATGAAAAAAAAAATAGAACTCGTCTTCTGTATCTAGGCCAGTCGGTGCCGATTTGGCATGCAATCACTTTCTACGCCAAGGCTGTCAATCCAAAATTCAGACATGGTACAGGCTCAGGGAAAAAAAAAGGCTGAACTTTCACGGCCTCATGGAATTTTGACGAAACTCACATTTTTTCCGAAGCGTTCAGATGAAATTTGCGCTTTTTCTGCGATACATTGACGAAATTACCATTTTTCCCCGAACACTTGACAAAAATCGCGTTTTTCTGCAATCTTTCAAAGAAATTCGTGTTTTTTTCCCACGATCTTTCGCCAAAATCGTGTTTTTTCTGCAATCTTTCGAAGAAATTCACGCATTTACCACGATCTTTCGTCAAAAATAGCACGTTTTCCACGATCTTTCCCAAAAATTTGCGCATTTTCCACGATCTTTCGCCAAAATCCGTGCATTTTCCACGATCTTTCGCAAAAATTCACGCATTTTCCACGATCTTTTAACAAAATTCACATTTTTTTTATCATCCGACAAAAATCGCATTTTTTCGCGATTCTTTGACGAAATTCATATTCTTTTTTCATGATCCTTCGACGAATTTCGCGTTTTTCTACGAACTTTCAAAGAAATTCGCTATTACACGATCTTTCGCCAAAATTCGCGTATTTTGCACGATCTTTCGCAAAATTCGCTATTTTACAAGATCCTTTGGCAAAATACGCTTTTTTCTGCAATTCTTTGAAGAAATTTGCGCTTTTCCCGCGATTCTTTGAAGAAATTTGCATTTTCCCGCGATCGGTTGAAGAAATTTGCTGAATTTGGCGCGGTTCGTACTCACGTTTTTGTTGTATTACATCCGCTAACGCTAATCCCCCCCCCCCCCTATTAAAAATGTCAACAAATTTTAATGCATATTTGCATCGATCCCAGAGATTATAAAATTCACTGCCGAAAAAGCGGAATTCCGCGTTTTCGCGGAAAAGTAACATGTCTGAAAATTATATGTGTTTGCCAAATTACTTATACATTTATCGACAAGCTTGACAGATCAGCCCAGAAGTAGAATTACACCCAAAAATAAAATGATCATGAAATTTCAAGCAAAATTTATATTATTATGTAAAAGTGAATAAAACATACCCTATAAACAAAACAATGCTACCCAGCACATACTTCAAGGGGGGGGGGGTACCAAATGAAGATATTGATTGTTTATAGTTTCATACAAAAATGTATGTATATATGAAGTAAAAAGATACTCGCAAGCTCATGTTAAACTTATGGGAGCGTTCTTTTCAAATTTGTGAAATTGAAAGTAACTTTAAAAAAAAATCTGCAACCAAAATCGAAAAAGTAAACACTAACCCAGTTAGAATTCAATCTCAGCTATTGTAAGTAAAAAAAAATAATCATTTAAAACTATTAATATGCAAGGGAGAAATTTTTAAATGTACGCTCCCATAGGTTTAACGTCAGCAATTCCAGTTTCTTCTCATGACTAGTGCAGATTCCTAAACTTCAAGTTAATGTTAACCCTATGAGAGCGTTGTTTACATATTCCTTGCTAGCAAAAATACATTTTGACAGCAGGATTGTAAAAAAACGAACTTTGAACCAGGATATGAAAAAAAAAAAATCAAAAGAAAATTATTTAAAGCTTTCTTTTAAGAATTTAATAAAAACACTTACAATTTAAAGAATTATTATTTAAGAATTTAATAAAAACACTTAAAACTTTAGAATTAAATAAAAACAAGTATCTTACCTTTGCAAAAAAAGCTATTATATCTCTTATTTACCTATAACCTTTAATTACTAAATAAACAAAAAGAACATGAAGAAAATTTTTACTTTTAGAAGCTCAAAACGACTAGTCGGGATAATATGATTCATTTTGAGCTAATCGTGTTCTCTGAACAAATTATACACGTGTTTTCCGATTGGCGTTATAGCAATAGGTTGTTTCCTGCCAGACATAATCTGCAAATATCACAAATTTTCATTTAAAATAGCATTCTATTCTAATACTACAAAAGAAAAACACGATGTCTCTTTCCCCTTCATTTTGATCTCAAATAACAATCAAGTAAGTTGAACATCCATTGCACATATAATCGGAGTTGAAAATTAGTTTGTTTCAAGTTGAGGAATTTTTTAATCCCCCCTCCCCCCTCCCCAATAAATATCTGTCGCTACGCACCGACAAATCGATAAGGAAACGACGAATTTAAACACTAAATCCATCATTATAGCGAATTTCTGCCCGTTACCAAGTAAATAAACAAACGTGGTTTAGGATTCAGTTCAACAAGATCCAATCTTATAGATTCAATAAACGATTCAAAATGCGAGCTACTCTCATAAACAAGGAATTAAAAATATTTTTTTTTGAAAATTGAAAAAAAAATATTTAAATAACAATTATATTGAATACATATAATAAAATAAAATTTCCCCATTTTTAAAAATGAATCTAAATATTTTTTCGACAAAAAGCAGAAATATGAAATAATAATTTCTTCATAACACAAGAGAAAGATCGAATATGAATCGAAATTCCATTTAATATATTTAATATTTTAAAACACATAATAATTAACATTTTAATATTTAAAAAAAAAAAAAAAAGATTTACTGCCTAGATTCAGATTGTTAACTGTAACCTAGAAAATACCTAAAATGACTTTGCAAGGATTAAGAATCCTCCTACATACGAAGTGACTTCAAACCTACTCACCAATCACAGTAAAAAATCGATTTTTAAAAATAAAACGAGTTTTCCTGGAAAAAAGAAAAGTGTTATTCTCCTCGTCTTAATCAGATTTATATATCAATTTAAAGAAAATCGGCCCTACCGTTTTCGAGATTTTGATATCAGGAACTTCTTACATACCGTACCAACGCTTTCGCCTTAAAAATGGCTATTTAGATCTCAAAATATACTGCACGTAGAAATGTAAAAATTTCAGTATACGATTAGACTGCAGATATAAGACTGTTCTAGAAAAATCAGAACAATAGGACCTATATCTGCTGAGTTATTAAAAGGCGGCTTTTCGCGTTTTCTTTGATGTCGAGTTAGCAATATATATGAGTTCCGCCATCTACGAATTCTACGATACGATTTTAGGTTTAAGGCTGCGTCACTCGGAATACTGATGTTGTATTTTCTGACTCAAATTCCAAACTCTTTGGTGCGAAGTAAAACAAACAAGCTGTGTGAACTAAAGTGACCCATTTTTGTTTACGATTTAATTTTTATGTTATTTGTTGTTCCATGAATTTTCGGCAGACGAGATGTACGAATTTAAAAATTGAAGATGTTTAAAGATAGTATATGTACCGTTTTTAGTGTTAGTTTTTGTCTATTAAAAGTTTTGTTTCGTACAGCAGTGTTTATATTCTTCGAAGTAAATACCTTAACGAGATCAGCCACAATAAAGACGTAGAATTCACGACTCAGGTGAGAAAGTTCTAGATTTAATAAGATACTTTTATATTTTTTATATAACATTTGGCACCCATACGTCGCGCTTTTATTTGGTTGAAATATTATTTGATAAGTATTTATTTCCTTTGAGAATATTAAAATGGAAAATTTAGATGCATTGAAGTCGAAACGTAAAGTTATTAAATCTAGCGCAACGAAGCTCATGAATAATATCAATGATATGTTTGAAAAATCCGATAGTACAATTGATATGTTTTGGTTAGAAGAATCGTTTGCACAAATTAATGATAAAGAAAATGAATTTCTTGAATTATGTAAGAATATTGAGGGAGAAATAAAAGATTTATAAAGCTTAGAGTCGGATTTTGAATCCAGCCAAGAGTATAGGAAAAAGTTTATTTCCGTTAAAACTAATTTAAATCGTAAAATGAAGGATTTACAGAAAAAAGAAAGTAATATCGCTTCAAATTCGGCGGTTGCCCCTAGTGATATGAACGCAAATTTGCCTTTTATGGCCAAACATGGGATTCGCGTTAACCTGCCTAAGTTGAATATTGAGAAATTTGATGGTAATTTAGAGAACTGGCAAGAATTTTACAGTCAGTTTAAATCAGCTATTCATGATAATGATGAAATAAGCAAAATAGATAAATTTACATATTTGAAAAGTCTCCTAAAATCAGAGGCGCAAACAGCCATTCAAGGATTATTAGTTTCCGAAGAAAATTATGATATGGCTGTGAATATTTTAGAGAGTCGCTACGGAAAAAAAGAAATGTTAATCAGGTCTCACATTAATAAGTTATTAAATTTGCCACCCGTCCGTAATTCTTCTAATTTGAATGAATTGCGCAATTTGTACGATACTTGCGAAATACATATACGCAGTTTAAAATCATTGGGAATCGAGTTAGAAAGTTATGAAAGTTTATTATTTCCTATTATAACAAAATTAATACCGAATAGCTTGATATTGAATTATAACAGAGAAAATAAAAATGAAGCAGAATCGTGGAATGTTTCAAAGCTATTAGATTATTTGAGGGCGGAAATCGAAACAAGAGATCGCACATTTTCGTTTGGCAAGAAAGAATCAGATGACGACACAAGATTTGGGAACAAGGTAGTTGTAAAAAAAGAATTTTCAAATAGGGATTTTGTTAATAGGAAATCATTTAAGCACAAAATGCCTACGGCAGCTACTTTGAATACGAATGTTGAGAATAAATGCATATTCTGCTCAGAAAGCCATGATATAGAAACTTGTTCTAAAACTATAGAAGAGAAGAAAAAATGCTATAAAGAGCCAAGCAAGATGTTTCCTATGTTTGAAGCGATTCCACCTAGTTAGAAATTGTAAGTCTAAACATAGATGAAAATTTTGTTTTCGGAGGCATAATTCAGTGATTTGTGAAGAAAGCGAGAATAAAGGGGAAATAACAGATACACTAGTTTCATCAATTCAAAATGGTAACGTAACACGATATATTTATTTGCAAACCACTACTGCATTAGCTATCGGAAAAGAACATAAATCGAAATTACTTCTATTATATGACTTAGGGTCGCAAAGATCATTTATACTGAGTAGCGTTGCAGAAAAATTAGGTTTAAAAGTAGTGGGAGAAGAAGATGTTACAATTCACGCTTTTGCTCTAAAGCCGCGATAAATCAGAAACGTAAGCGATACAGAATTCTTTTAAAAAATCCCGAAATGCTGAATAAAAGTATTACGATTGAAGTGTTAGAGACACCTGAAATTAGTGAAGCTTTACTTGCCGTACCCGAGAAAAAAATACGACATTTTGTATATAGAAATAAATTGCAATTAGCTGATAGAACCTATGGAGATTCAAAATATTTTCGATTATCTATTTTGATAGGAAGTGATTATTATTGGAAAATGGTAACAGGGAAGCTTCGTAGACTTTCAGATGATCTTGTACTTTCTGAAACAATTTTAGGATGGACTGTTAATGGTTCTACTGCGTCTAAAGAAGCTAATATTTTACAAACTTCAATTAGTGTCATGAAAACTGTTTCGGAGCATGTTGAGTTGGATAGGAATACCGATGTAAATAATACTTTAAAGGCTTTCTGGGAGTTAGAAACTATGGGTATAAAACCAGAAAAGGAACAATCTGATAATGAGAATGCAGTTTTGGAAAATTATAATAAAACTGTTAAATTTAAGAATAATGTGTATCAAGTGCAGTTGCCCTGGAATGAAAGAGTTGTTGAATTAACGGATAATTATGAGTTAGCGAGAAAAATGCTATATAGTTTAAATAAGAAATTTGAGAAATGTCCAGAATTTTATGAAAAAATGCCAATGTTATAGATAACTATTTAGAGAAAGGAATGGCAGAAGTCATTAATTCGGAGCCAAACTCAGTATGTTACTATATGCCTCATCAAGCAGTTATACGTGAAGACAAAACAACTATCAAACTATAGTCGTTTTCGATGCGTTTTCTCATTCTTCCGAATCTATTTCATTGAATCACTGTTTACATGCGGGTCCAAATTTAAATCCGGATGTACTTGATGTTTTACTTCGATTTCCATTACATAAAATTGCAATCACCGGCGATATTGAACAGGCATATTTGCAAATTAGTTTAGATCCTGCAGATAGAGATGCTGTTAGATTTTTATGGATGGAAAATTCTCCTAATCCGGTGTCAAATTTAAAGTTGAAAACATTACGAATGACCAGAGTTTTATTCGGAGCGAAGCCTAGTTCATTTCTGTTATCTGCAACGATAAAACATCATATCAGCAAATACAAATCCACATTTCCAGAAACGTTTGATCTACTTAATGATTGTCTGTATGTTGATGATTTACTCGCTGGTGTAAATGAAGAATCACAAGGTTTGAAGGTATATGCTGAGGTTAAGACCATTTTGAAAGAGGCTAATTTCAATATGCGCAAGTGGACTACGAATTCCGAAAGTGTTCAATCGCAATTTGACTTAAATGAAGAAACTATACACAAAAATTCTGTTTATACAAAGGTTCTAGGTTATAAATGGAATACCCAAGAAGATTATTTGACAGTCGAATTACAGAATCTTTTGAAATTTGACGATAAGAATAACGGTGTAACCAAAAGAGAAGTTTTAAAGATGATAGGAAGAATATATGATCCCATAGGAATTTTAAACCCTTTTACGGTAACTGCAAGAATTCTTATACAAGAAATTTGGAAAGAAGGTCTGAATTGGGAAGATAAATTGAATGAAGATATGCACAATAAATGGATTAAGTGGTGCAAGCAACAAAGTTCTATTAAAGTTGCAAAGATTGCAAGGTATTATTTTGGTGACTATTCAAAAGATGCGATTCAAGATCTACAATTACACTGTTTTAACGACGCAAGTTCCAAAGCTTATGGATCTGTTGTTTATCTAAGATATCGTGTTAACGAACAAATATTTACTAGTTTTGTCATTTAACAAAGTCAGAGTTGCTCCAGTCAAGAAATTATCTCTGCCAAGATTGGAACTAATGAGCGCACTAGTAGGGACTAGACTAACAGCCTATGTTAATCAACGTCTTTTCAAAGAAATGAAAATCAGTCTACATTTCTGGGCAGATTCAATGATTGTTCTGCATTGGATCAGAGGCAATGTTGAAGAATGGAAGCCATTTGTTCGGAATAGGATTCGAGAAATACAGCAAAAAACAAATCCAAACTTGTGGTCGCATTGCCCTGGCTCAGAAAATCCAGCCGACCTGTTAACCAGAGGTGAAAAAGCAGAATCATTTTTGAAAAATGAAGCATGGTTTAACGGTCCCAAGTGGCTGAAAGAAAATGAAACATTTTGGCCTCAAGAAACGAAAGAAATTGATATTAGAGGTGTCGAAGTAGAGAAAAGATCATCAATGAAAACAAAAATTCTCCAAGCTAGCTGTGTGACTCAAGAAGAAAATATAATTTTTTAAATTGAAAATTACAGTACATTGACTAGAGTATTTCGCATCACCTGTTGGATATTCAGATTTGCGAACAATACAAAGATACGTGTAAGTAAACTTTCAGGACCTTTGAGTGCTGAAGAAATGTTGAAAGCCGAGAAATATTGGATAAAACAGACGCAAGAGAAATTCTTTCCAGAAGAAAGAGAAGCATTGTTTAAGAAGAAATTAATCCCAAGAAAATCAAAAATTCTAAATTTAAATCCGTTCTTAGATGAAGATGGAATCATGCGATTAAAAGGAAGACTCCAGAATTCAAATTTAAGTTATTCAGAAGCACATCCAATTATCCTTCCTAGCAAAAGTCATTTTACAGATCTTCAAATCAGAAGAGCTCATGAAGAAGTAGCTCATGCTGGAGTTGCCGAAACACTCGCCCAATTAAGAGAAAGTTTATGGATTATAAAGGGTAGGCAACAAGTAAAACGTATACTAAGGCGATGTATCATCTGTAAAAAATTCAGCACTAAACCTTACTGCCAAGACATTGCAACCCTTCCTCCTGATAGAATTAAAGAAGCATCACCGTTTGAAGTGACAGGAGCAGATTTCCTAGGTCCTTTATACCTCAAAAATAGTACCAAGATTTACGTTGTTTTATTGACATGCGCAGTAGTAAGAGCAGTGCATCTAGAAACTATTATGAATTTAACAACGACCGAATTTTTAATGACCTTTCGAAGATTCATCTCACGTCGTGGTATTTGCAAGATTATTTACACCGATAATGCTAAAACCTTTAAGAAAGCGGACAGGGATTTACAGCAGATATGGAATTGGATAAAGAATCCTGAGGTGCAAAATTATTTTAGTGAAAAAAGAATTGAATGGAAATTCATCGTAGAGAGAGCAGCGTGGTGGGGAGGATTCTACGAAAGATTGGTACGTTCAACGAAGATATGCCTTAAGAAAATCCTTGGAAGATCTTCATTAGACTACAAAGAATTTGAAACCACTTTACAGGAAGTGGAAGCTGTTTTGAATTCACGCCCATTAACCTTTGTATCGAGTGATGTAAATGAGCCAACTCCTTTGTGTCCAGCACATTTCCTGGTAGGGAAAAGACTGACAGCTTTGCCACCGGAAAAGATAAGGATCATTCCTTCTACAAAAAGTGAAGTAACTCGCAGATATAGATACAGATTAAACTTAGTACAAAAATTTTGGTTGAAGTGGAAACAATTTTACCTAATGGATTTAAAATCTGTCCATTGTACAGATCATTCCAGTAAAAAAAGCAGCCAATCAGCCAAGGCTTCTGTGAAAATTGGGCATTATTACAGATATTCATCCTGGTAGAGACGGAAAGGTTCGTACATGCACTTTAAGACTGGCAACTGGCAATTTCATTCGGCGAGCAGTCCAACACCTATATCCATTGGAACTTGACTATTATAAAGAATAACTTATCTTTCTGGGCCGGAGGATGTTGTATTTTCTGACTCAAATTCCAAACTCTTTGGTGCGAAGTAAAACAAACATGCTGTGTGAACTAAAGTGACCCATTTTTGTTTACGATTTAATTTTTATGTTATTTGTTGTTCCATGAATTTTCGGCAGACGAGATGTACGAATTTAAAAATTGAAGATGTTTAAAGATAGTATATGTACCGTTTTTAGTGTTAGTTTTTGTCTATTAAATGTTTTGTTTCGTACAGCAGTGTTTATATTCTTCGAAGTAAATACCTTAACGAGATCAGCCACAATAAAGGCGTAGAATTCACGACTCAGGTGAGAAAGTTCTAGATTTAATAAGATACTTTTATATTTTTTATATAACATTTGGCGCCCATACGTCGCGCTTTTATCTGGTTGAAATATTATTTGATAAGTATTTATTTCCTTTGAGAATATTAAAATGGAAAACTTAGATGCATTGAAGTCGAAACGTAAAGTTATTAAATCTAGCGCAACGAAGCTCATGAATAATATCAATGATATGTTTGAAAAATCCGATAGTACAATTGATATGTTTTGGTTAGAAGAATCGTTTGCACAAATTAATGATAAAGAAAATCAATTTCTTGAATTATGTAAGAATATTGAGGGAGAAATAAAAGATTTAAAAAGCTTAGAGTCGGATTTTGAATCCAAACAAGAGTATAGGAAAAAGTTTATTTCCGTTAAAACTAATTTAAATCGTAAAATGAAGGATTTACAGAAAAAAGAAAGTAATATCGCTTCAAATTCGGCGGTTGCCCCTAGTAATATGAACGCCAATTTGCCTTTTATGGCCAAACATGGGATTCGCGTTAACCTGCCTAAGTTGAATATTGAGAAATTTGATGGTAATTTAGAGAACTGGCAAGAATTTTACAGTCAGTTTAAATCAGCTATTCATGATAATGATGAAATAAGCAAAATAGATAAATTTACATATTTGAAAAGTCTCCTAAAATCAGAGGCGCAAACTGCCATTCAAGGATTATTAGTTTCCGAAGAAAATTATGATATGGCTGTGAATATTATAGAGAGTCGCTCCGGAAAAAAATAAATGTTAATCAGGTTTCACATTAATAAGTTATTAAATTTGCCACCCGTCCATAATTCTTCTAATTTGAATGAATTGCGCAATTTGTACGATACTTGCGAAATACATATACACAGTTTAAAATCATTGGGAATCGAGTTAGAAAGTTATGAAAGTTTATTATTTCCTATTATAACAAAATTAATACCGAATAGCTTGATGTTGAATTATAACAGAGAAAATAAAAATGAAGCAGAATCGTGGAATGTTTCAAAGCTATTAGATTATTTGAGGGCGGAAATCGAAACAAGAGATCGCACATTTTCGTTTGGCAAGAAAGAATCAGATGACGACACAAGGTTTTGGAACAAGGTATTTGTAAAAAAAGAATTTTCAAATAGGGATTTTGTTAATAGGAAATCATTTAAGCACAAAATGCCTACGGCAGCTACTTTGAATACGAATGTTGAGAATAAATGCATATTCTGCTCAGAAAGCCATGATATAGAAACTTGTTCTAAAACTATAGAAGAGAAGAAAAATGCTATAAAGAGCCAAGCAAGATGTTTCCTATGTTTGAAGCGATTCCACCTAGTTAGAAATTGTAAGTCTAAACATAGATGTAAATTTTGTTTTCGGAGGCATAATTCAGTGATTTGTGAAGAAAGCGAGAATAAAGGGGAAATAACAGATACACTAGTTTCATCAATTCAAAATGGTAACGTAACACGAGATATTTATTTGCAAACCGCTACTGCATTAGCTATCGGAAAAGAACATAAATCGAAATTACTTCTATTATATGACTTAGGGTCGCAAAGATCATTTATACTGAGTAGCATTGCAGAAAAATTAGGTTTAAAAGTAGTGTGAGAAGAAGATGTTACAATTCACGCTTTTGGCTCTAAAGCCGCGATAAATCAGAAACGTAAGCGATACAGAATTCTTTTAAAAAATCCCGAAATGCTGAATAAAAGTATTACGATTGAAGTGTTAAAGACACCTGAAATTAGTGAAGCTTTACTTGCCATACCCGAGAAAAAAATACGAGATTTTGTATATAGAAATAAATTGCAATTAGCTGATAGAACCTATGGAGATTCAAAATATTTTCGATTATCTATTTTGATAGGAAGTGATTATTATTGGAAAATGGTAACAGGGAAGCTTCGTAGGCTTTCAGATGATCTTTTACTTTCTGAAACAATTTTAGGATGGACTGTTAATGGTTCTACTGCGTCTAAAGATGCTAATATTTTACAAACTTCAATTAGTGTCATGAAAACTGTTTCGGAGCATGTTGAGTTGGATAGGAATACCGATGTAAATAATACTTTAAAGGCTTTCTGGGAGTTAGAAACTATGAGTATAAAACCAGAAAAGGAACAATCTGATAATGAGAATGCAGTTTTGGAAAATTATAATAAAACTGTTAAATTTAAGAATAATGTGTATCAAGTGCAGTTGGCCTGGAATGAAAGAGTTGTTGAATTAACGGATAATTATGAGTTAGCGAGAAAAATGCTATATAGTTTAAATAAGAAATTTGAGAAATGTCCAGAATTTTATGAAAAAATGCCAATGTTATAGATAACTATTTAGAGAAAGGAATGGCAGAAGTTGTTAATTCGGAGCCAAACTCAGTATCTTACTATATGCCTCATCAAGCAGTTATACGTGAAGACAAAACAACTATCAAACTATAGTCGTTTTCGATGCGTTTTCTCATTCTTCCGAATCTATTTCATTGAATCACTGTTTACATGCGGGTCCAAATTTAAATCCGGATGTACTTGATGTTTTACTTCGATTTCGATTACATAAAATTGCAATCACCGGCGATATTGAACAGGCATATTTGCAAATTAGTTTAGATCCTGCAGATAGAGATGCTGTTAGATTTTTATGGATGGAAAATTCTCCTAATCCAGTGTCAAATTTAAAGTTGAAAACATTACGAATGACCAGAGTTTTATTCGGAGCGAAGCCTAGTTCATTTCTGTTATCTGCAACGATAAAACATCATATCAGCAAATACAAATCCACATTTCCAGAAACGTTTGATCTACTTAATGATTGTCTGTATGTTGATGATTTACTCGCTGGTGTAAATGAAGAATCACAAGGTTTGAAGGTATATGCTGAGGTTAAGACCATTTTGAAAGAGGTTAATTTCAATATGCGCAAGTGGACTACGAATTCCGAAAGTGTTCAATCGCAATTTGACTTAAATGAAGAAACTATACACAAAAATTCTGTTTATACAAAGGTTCTAGGTTATAAATGGAATACCCAAGAAGATTATTTGACAGTCGAATTACAGAATCTTTTGAAATTTGACGATAAGAATAACGGTGAAACCAAAAGAGAAGTTTTAAAGATGATAGGAAGAATATATGATCCCATAGCATTTTTTTACACTTTTACGCTAACTGCAAGAATTCTTATGCAAGAAATTTGGAAAAAAGGTCTGAATTGGGAAGATAAATTGAATGAAGATATGCACAATAAATGGATTAAGTGGTGCAAGCAACTAATTTCTATTAAAGTTGCAAAGATTGCAAGATATTATTTTGGTGACTATTCAAAAGATGCGATTCAAGATCTACAATTACACTGTTTTAACGACGCAAGTTCCAAAGCTTATGGATCTGTTGTTTATCTAAGATATCGTGTTAACGAACAAATATTTACTAGTTTTGTCATTTCCAAAGTCAGAGTTGCTCCAGTCAAGAAATTATCTCTGCCAAGATTGGAACTAATGAGCGCACTAGTAGGGACTAGACTAACAGCCTATGTTAATCAACGTCTTTTCAAAGAAATGAAAATCAGTCTACATTTCTGGACAGATTCAATGATTGTTCTGCATTGGATAAGAGGCAATGTTGAAGAATGGAAGCCATTTGTTCAGAATAGGATTCGAGAAATACAGCAAAAAACAAATCCAAACTTGTGGTCGCATTGACCTGGCTCAGAAAATCCAGCCGACCTGTTAACCAGAGGTGAAAAAGCAGAATCATTTTTGAAAAATGAAGCATGGTTTAACGGTCCCAAGTGGCTGAAAGAAAATGAAACATTTTGGCCTCAAGAAACGAAAGAAATTGATATTAAAGGTGTCGAAGTAGAGAAAAGATCATCAATGAAAACAAAAATTCTCCAAGCTAGCTGTGTGACTCAAGAAGAAAATATAATTTTTTAAATTGAAAATTACAGTACATTGACTAGAGTATTTCGCATCACCTGTTGGATATTCAGATTTGCGAACAATACAAAGATACGTGTAAGTAAACTTTCAGGACCTTTGAGTGCTGAAGAAATGTTGAAAGCCGAGAAATATTGGATAAAACAGACGCAAGAGAAATGCTTTCCAGAAGAAAGAGAAGCATTGTTTAAGAAGAAATTAATCCCAAGAAAATCAAAAATTCAAAATTTAAATCCGTTCTTAGATGAAGATGGAATCATGCGATTAAAAGGAAGACTCCAGAATTCAAATTTAAGTTATTCAGAAGCACATCCAATTATCCTTCCTAGCAAAAGTCATTTTACAGATCTTCAAATCAGAAGAGCTCATGAAGAAGTAGCTCATGCTGGAGTTGCCGAAACACTCGCCCAATTAAGAGAAAGTTTATGGATTATAAAGGGTAGGCAACAAGTAAAACGTATACTAAGGCGATGTATCATATGTAAAAAATTCAGCACTAAACCTTACTGCCAAGACATTGCAACCCTTCCTCCTGATAGAATTAAAGAAGCATCACCGTTCGAAGTGACAGGAGCAGATTTCCTAGGTCCTTTATACCTCAAAAATAGTACCAAGATTTACGTTGTTTTATTGACATGCGCAGTAGTAAGAGCAGTGCATCTAGAAATTGTTATGAATTTAACAACGACCGAATTTTTAATGACCTTTCGAAGATTCATCTCACGTCGTGGTATTTGCAAGATTATTTACACCGATAATGCTAAAACCTTTAAGAAAGCGGACAGGGATTTACAGCAGATATGGAATTGGATAAGGAATCCTGAGGTGCAAAATTATTTTAGTGAAAAAAGAATTGAATTGAAATTCATCGTAAAGAGAGCAGCGTGGTGGGGAGGATTCTACGAAAGATTGGTACGTTCAACGAAAATATGCCTTAAGAATATCCTTGGAAGATCTTCATTAGACTACAAAGAATTTGAAACCACTTTACAGGAAGTGGAAGCTGTTTTGAATTCACGCCCATTAACCTTTGTATCGAGTGATGTAAATGAGCCAACTCCTTTGTGTCCAGCACATTTCCTGGTAGGGAAAAGACTGACAGCTTTGCCACCGGAAATGATAAGGATCATTCCTTCTACAAAAAGTGAAGTAACTCGCAGATATAGATACAGATTAAACTTAGTACAAAAATTTTGGTTGAAGTGGAAACAATTTTACCTAATGGATTTAAAATCTGTCCATTGTACAGATCACTCCAGTAAAAAAAGGAGCCAATCAGCCAAGGCTTCTGTGAAAATTGGGCATTATTACAGATATTCATCCTGGTAGAGACGGAAAGGTTCGTACATGCACTTTAAGACTGGCAACTGGCAATTTCATTCGGCGAGCAGTCCAACACCTATATCCATTGGAACTTGACTATT
Organism: Maratus speciosus; assembly: GCA_963932465.1. Classification (NCBI taxonomy): domain Eukaryota; kingdom Metazoa; phylum Arthropoda; class Arachnida; order Araneae; family Salticidae; genus Maratus; species Maratus speciosus. Next base: position 430,711,273 of record OZ010795.1, on the reverse strand, counting down.
ATAAAGAATAACTTATCTTTCTGGGCCGGAGGATGTTGTATTTTCTGACTCAAATTCCAAACTCTTTGGTGCGAAGTAAAACAAACAAGCTGTGTGAACTAAAGTGACCCATTTTTGTTTACGATTTAATTTTTATGTTATTTGTTGTTCCGTGAATTTTCGGCAGACGAGATGTACGAATTTAAAAATTGAAGATGTTTAAAGATAGTATATGTACCGTTTTTAGTGTTAGTTTTTGTCTATTAAATGTTTTGTTGCGTACAGCAGTGTTTATATTCTTCGAAGTAAATACCTTAACGAGATCAGCCACAATAAAGGCGAAGAATTCCTGACTCAGGTGAGAAAGTTCTAGATTTAATAAGATACTTTTATATTTTTTATATAACATTTGGCGCCCATACGTCGCGCTTTTATCTAGTTGAAATATTATTTGATAAGTATTTATTTCCTATGAGAATATTAAAATGGAAAATTTAGATGCATTGAAGTCGAAACGTAAAGTTATTAAATCTAGCGCAACGAAGCTCATGAATAATATCAATGATATGTTTGAAAAATCCGATAGTACAATTGATATGTTTTGGTCAGAAGAATCGTTTGCACAAATTAATGATAAAGAAAATAAATTTCTTGAATTATGTAAGAATATTGAGAAAGAAATAAAAGATTTAAAAAGCTTAGAGTCGGATTTTGAATCCAACCAAGAGTATAGGAAAAAGTTTATTTCCGTTAAAACTAATTTAAATCGTAAAATGAAGGATTTAAAGAAAAAAGAAAGTAATATCGCTTCAAATTCGGCGGTTGCCCCTAGTGATATGAACGCCAATTTGCCTTTTATGGCCAAACATGGGATTCGCGTTAACCTGCCTAAGTTGAATATTGAGAAATTTGATGGTAATTTAGAGAACTGGCAAGAATTTTACAGTCAGTTTAAATCAGCTATTCATGATAATGATGAAATAAGCAAAATAGATAAATTTACATATTTGAAAAGTCTCCTAAAATCAGAGGCGCAAACTGCCAATCAAGGATTATTAGTTTCCGAAGAAAATTATGATATGGCTGTGAATATTTTAGAGAGTCGCTACGGAAAAAAAGAAATGTTAATCAGGTCTCACATTAATAAGTTATTAAATTTGACACCCGTCCGTAATTCTTCTAATTTGAATGAATTGCGCAATTTGTACGATACTTGCGAAATACATATACGCAGTTTAAAATCATTGGGAATCGAGTTAGAAAGTTATGAAAGTTTATTATTTCCTATTATAACAAAATTAATACCGAATAGCTTGATGTTGAATTATAACAGAGAAAATAAAAATGAAGCAGAATCGTGGAATGTTTCAAAGCTATTAGATTATTTGAGGGCGGAAATCGAAACAAGAGATCGCACATTTTCGTTTGGCAAGAAAGAATCAGATGACGACACAAGATTTGGGAACAAGGTAGTTGTAAAAAAAGAATTTTCAAATAGGGATTTTATTAATAGGAAATCATTTAAGCACAAAATGCCTATGGCAGCTACTTTGAATACGAATGTTGAGAATAAATGCATATTCTGCTCAGAAAGCCATGATATAGAAATTTGTTCTAAAACTATAGAAGAGAAGAAAAATGCTATAAAGAGCCAAGCAAGATGTTTCCTATGTTTAAAGCGATTCCACCTAGTTAGAAATTGTAAGTCTAAACATAGATGTAAATTTTGTTTTCGGAGGCATAATTCAGTGATTTGTGAAGAAAGCGAGAATAAAGGGGAAATAACAGATACACTAGTTCCATCAATTCAAAATGGTAACGTAACACGAGATATTTATTTGCAAACCGCTACTGCATTAGCTATCGGAAAAGAACATAAATCGAAATTACTTCTATTATATGACTTAGGGTCGCAAAGATCATTTATACTGAGTAGCGTTGCAGAAAAATTAGGTTTAAAAGTAGTGGGAGAAGAAGATGTTACAATTCACGCTTTTGGCTCTAAAGCCGCGATAAATCAGAAACGTAAGCGATACAGAATTCTTTTAAAAAATCCCGAAATGCTGAATAAAAGTATTACGATTGAAGTGTTAGAGACACCTGAAATTATTGAAGCTTTACTTGCCGTACCCGAGAAAAAAATACGAGATTTTGTATATAGAAATAAATTGCAATTAGCTGATAGAACCTATGGAGATTCAAAATATTTTCGATTATCTATTTTGATAGGAAGTGATTATTATTGGAAAATGGTAACAGGGAAGCTTCGTAGACTTTCAGATGATCTTGTACTTTCTGAAACAATTTTAGGATGGACTGTTAATGGTTCTACTGCGTCTAAAGATGCTAATATTTTACAAACTTCAAATAGTGTCATGAAAACTGTTTCGGAGCATGTTGAGTTGGATAGGAATACCGATGTAAATAATACTTTAAAGGCTTTCTGGGAGTTAGAAACTATGGGTATAAAACCAGAAAAGGAACAATCTGATAATGAGAATGCAGTTTTGGAAAATTATAATAAAACTGTTAAATTTAAGAATAATGTGTATCAAGTGCAGTTGCCCTGGAATGAAAGAGTTGTTGAATTAACGGATAATTATGAGTTAGCGAGATAAATGCTATATAGTTTAAATAAGAAATTTGAGAAATGTCCAGAATTTTATGAAAAAATGCCAATGTTATAGATAACTATTTAGAGAAAGGAATGGCAGAAGTTGTTAATTCGGAGCCAAACTCAGTATCTTACTATATGCCTCATCAAGCAGTTATACGTGAAGACAAAACAATTATCAAACTATAGTCGTTTTCGATGCGTTTTCTCATTCTTCCGAATCTATTTCATTGAATCATTGTTTACATGCGGGTCCAAATTTAAATCCGGATGTACTTGATGTTTTACTTCGATTTCGATTACATAAAATTGCAATCACCGGCGATATTGAACAGGCATATTTGCAAATTAGTTTAGATCCTGCAGATACAGATGCTGTTAGATTTTTATGGATGGATAATTCTCCTAATCCAGTGTCAAATTTAAAGTTGAAAACATTACGAATGACCAGAGTTTTATTCGGAGCGAAGCCTAGTTCATTTCTGTTATCTGCAACGATAAAACATCATATCAGCAAATACAAATCCACATTTCCAGAAACGTTTGATCTACTTAATGATTGTCTGTATGTTGATGATTTACTCGCTGGTGTAAATGAAGAATCACAAGGTTTGAAGGTATATGCTGAGGTTAAGACCATTTTGAAAGAGGCTAATTTCAATATGCGCAAGTGGACTACGAATTCCGAAAGTGTTCAATCGCAATTTGACTTAAATGAAGAAACTATACACAAAAATTCTGTTTATACAAAGGTTCTAGGTTATAAATGGAATACCCAAGAAGATTATTTTACAGTCGAATTACAGAATCTTTTGAAATTTGACGATAAGAATAACGGTGTAACCAAAAGAGAAGTTTTAAAGATGATAGGAAGAATATATGATCCCATAGGAATTTTAAACCCTTTTACGGTAACTGCAAGAATTCTTATACAAGAAATTTGGAAAGAAGGTCTGAATTGGGAAGATAAATTGAATGAAGATATGCACAATAAATGGATTAAGTGGTGCAAGCAACAAAGTTCTATTAAAGTTGCAAAGATTGCAAGATATTATTTTGGTGACTATTCAAAAGATGCGATTCAAGATCTACAATTACACTGTTTTAACGACGCAAGTTCCAAAGCTTATGGATCTGTTGTTTATCTAAGATATCGTGTTAACGAACAAATATTTACTAGTTTTGTCATTTCCAAAGTCAGAGTTGCTCCAGTCAAGAAATTATCTCTGCCAAGATTGGAACTAATGAGCGCACTAGTAGGGACTAGACTAACAGCCTATGTTAATCAACGTCTTTTCAAAGAAATGAAAATCAGTCTACATTTCTGGGCAGATTCAATGATTGTTCTGCATTGGATCAGAGGCAATGTTGAAGAATGGAAGCCATTTGTTCGGAATAGGATTCGAGAAATACAGCAAAAAACAAATCCAAACTTGTGGTCGCATTGCCCTGGCTCAGAAAATCCAGCCGACCTGTTAACCAGAGGTGAAAAAGCAGAATCATTTTTGAAAAATGAAGCATGGTTTAACGGTCCCAAGTGGCTGAAAGAAAATGAAACATTTTGGCCTCAAGAAACGAAAGAAATTGATATTAGAGGTGTCGAAGTAGAGAAAAGATCATCAATGAAAACAAAAATTCTCCAAGCTAGCTGTGTGACTCAAGAAGAAAATATAATTTTTAAAATTGAAAATTACAGTACATTGACTAGAGTATTTCGCATCACCTGTTGGATATTCAGATTTGCGAACAATACAAAGATACGTGTAAGTAAACTTTCAGGACCTTTGAGTGCTGAAGAAATGTTGAAAGCCGAGAAATATTGGATAAAACAGACGCAAGAGAAATTCTTTCCAGAAGAAAGAGAAGCATTGTTTAAGAAGAAATTAATCCCAAGAAAATCAAAAATTCTAAATTTAAATCCGTTCTTAGATGAAGATGGAATCATGCGATTAAAAGGAAGACTCCAGAATTCAAATTTAAGTTATTCAGAAGCACATCCAATTATCCTTCCTAGCAAAAGTCATTTTACAGATCTTCAAATCCGAAGAGCTCATGAAGAAGTAGCTCATGCTGGAGTTGCCGAAACACTCGCCCAATTAAGAGAAAGTTTATGGATTATAAAGGGTAGGCAACAAGTAAAACGTATACTAAGGCGATGTATCATCTGTAAAAAATTCAGCACTAAACCTTACTGCCAAGACATTGCAACCCTTCCTCCTGATAGAATTAAAGAAGCATCACCGTTTGAAGTGACAGGAGCAGATTTCCTAGGTCCTTTATACCTCAAAAATAGTACCAAGATTTACGTTGTTTTATTGACATGTGTAGTAGTAAGAGCAGTGCATCTAGAAACTGTTATGAATTTAACAACGACCGAATTTTTAATGACCTTTCGAAGATTCATCTCACGTCGTGGTATTTGCAAGATTATTTACACCGATAATGCTAAAACCTTTAAGAAAGCGGACAGGGATTTACAGCAGATATGGAATTGGATAAGGAATCCTGAGGTGCAAAATTATTTTAGTGAAAAAAGAATTGAATGGAAATTCATCGTAGAGAGAACAGCGTGGTGGGGAGGATTCTACGAAAGATTGGTACGTTCAACGAAGATATGCATTAAGAAAATCCTTGGAAGATCTGCATTAGACTACAAAGAATTTGAAACCACTTTACAGGAAGTGGAAGCTGTTTTGAATTCACGCCCATTAACCTTTGTATCGAGTGATGTAAATGAGCCAACTCCTTTGTGTCCAGCACATTTCCTGGTAGGGAAAAGACTGACAGCTTTGCCACCGGAAAAGATAAGGATCATTCCTTCTACAAAAAGTGAAGTAACTCGCAGATATAGATACAGATTAAACTTAGTACATAAATTTTTGTTGAAGTGGAAACAATTTTACCTAATGGATTTAAAATCTGTCCATTATACAGATCACTCCAGTAAAAAAAGGAGCCAATCAGCCAAGGCTTCTGTGAAAATTGGGCATTATTACAGATATTCATCCTGGTAGAGACGGAAAGGTTCGTACATGCACTTTAAGACTGGCAACTGGCAATTTCATTCGGCGAGCAGTCCAACACCTATATCCATTGGAACTTGACTATTATAAAGAATAACTTATCTTTCTGGGCCGGAGGATGTTGTATTTTCTGACTCAAATTCCAAACTCTTTGGTGCGAAGTAAAACAAACAAGCTGTGTGAACTAAAGTGACCCATTTTTGTTTACGATTTAATTTTTATGTTATTTGTTGTTCCATGAATTTTTGGCAGACGAGATGTACGAATTTAAAAATTGAAGATGTTTAAAGATAGTATATGTACCGTTTTTAGTGTTAGTTTTTGTCTATTAAATGTTTTGTTTCGTACAGCAGTGTTTATATTCTTCGAAGTAAATACCTTAACGAGATCAGCCACAATAAATGCGTAGAATTCACGACTCAGGTGAGAAAGTTCTAGATTTAATAAGATACTTTTATATTTTTTATATAACATTTGGCGCCCATACGTCGCGCTTTTATCTGGTTGAAATATTATTTGATAAGTATTTATTTCCTTTGAGAATATTAAAATGGAAAATTTAGATGCATTGAAGTCGAAACGTAAAGTTATTAAATCTAGCGCAACGAAGCTCATGAATACTATCAATGATATGTTTGAAAAATCCGATAGTACAATTGATATGTTTTGGTTAGAAGAATCGTTTGCACAAATTAATGATAAAGAAAATCAATTTCTTGAATTATGTAAGAATATTGAGGGAGAAATAAAAGATTTAAAAAGCTTAGAGTCGGATTTTGAATCCAACCAAGAGTATAGGAAAAAGTTTATTTCCGTTAAAACTAATTTAAATCGTAAAATGAAGGATTTACAGAAAAAAGAAAGTAATATCGCTTCAAATTCGGCTGTTGCCCCTAGTGATATGAACGCCAATTTGCCTTTTATGGCCAAACATGGGATTCGCGTTAACCTGCCTAAGTTGAATATTGAGAAATTTGATGGTAATTTAGAGAACTGGCAAGAATTTTACAGTCAGTTTAAATCAGCTATTCATGATAATGATGAAATAAGCAAAATAGATAAATTTACATATTTGAAAAGTCTCCTAAAATCAGAGGCGCAAACTGCCATTCAAGGATTATTAGTTTCCGAAGAAAATTATGATATGGCTGTGAATATTATAGAGAGTCGCTCCGGAAAAAAAGAAATGTTAATCAGGTTTCACATTAATAAGTTATTAAATTTGCCACCCGTCCATAATTCTTCTAATTTGAATGAATTGCGCAATTTGTACGATACTTGCGAAATACATATACGCAGTTTAAAATCATTGGGAATCGAGTTAGAAAGTTATGAAAGTTTATTATTTCCTATTATAACAAAATTAATACCGAATAGCTTGATGTTGAATTATAACAGAGAAAATAAAAATGAAGCAGAATCGTGGAATGCTTCAAAGCTATTAGATTATTTGAGGGCGGAAATCGAAACAAGAGATCGCACATTTTCGTTTGGCAAGAAAGAATCAGATGACGACACAAGATTTGGGAACAAGGTAGTTGTAAAAAAAGAATTTTCAAATAGGGATTTTGTTAATAGGAAATCATTTACGGCAGCTACTTTGAATACGAATGTTGAGAATAAATGCATATTCTGCTCAGAAAGCCATGATATAGAAACTTGTTCTAAAACTATAGAAGAGAAGAAAAATGCTATAAAGAGCCAAGCAAGATGTTTCCTATGTTTGAAGCGATTCCACCTAGTTAGAAATTGTAAGTCTAAACATAGATGTAAATTTTGTTTTCGGAGGCATAATTCAGTGATTTGTGAAGAAAGCGAGAATAAAGGGGAAAAAACAGATACACTAGTTTCATCAATTCAAAATGGTAACGTAACACGAGATATTTATTTGCAAACCGCTACTGCATTAGCTATCGGAAAAGAACATAAATCGAAATTACTTCTATTATATGACTTAGGGTCGCAAAGATCATTTATACTGAGTAGCATTGCAGAAAAATTAGGTTTAAAAGTAGTGGGAGAAGAAGATGTTACAATTCACGCTTTTGGCTCTAAAGCCGCGATAAATCAGAAACGTAAGCGATACAGAATTCTTTTAAAAAATCCCGAAATGCTGAATAAAAGTATTACGATTGAAGTGTTAAAGACACCTGAAATTAGTGAAGCTTTACTTGCCGTACCCGAGAAAAAAAATACGAGATTTTGTATATAGAAATAAATTGCAATTAGCTGATAGAACCTATGGAGATTCAAAATATTTTCGATTATCTATTTTGATAGGAAGTGATTATTATTGGAAAATGGTAACAGGGAAGCTTCGTAGGCTTTCAGATGATCTTTTACTTTCTGAAACAATTTTAGGATGGACTGTTAATGGTTCTACTGCGTCTAAAGATGCTAATATTTTACAAACTTCAATTAGTGTCATGAAAACTGTTTCGGAGCATGTTGAGTTGGATAGGAATACCGATGTAAATAATACTTTAAAGGCTTTCTGGGAGTTAGAAACTATGAGTATAAAACCAGAAAAGGAACAATCTGATAATGAGAATGCAGTTTTGGAAAATTATAATAAAACTGTTAAATTTAAGAATAATGTGTATCAAGTGCAGTTGGCCTGGAATGAAAGAGTTGTTGAATTAACGGATAATTATGAGTTAGCGAGAAAAATGCTATATAGTTTAAATAAGAAATTTGAGAAATGTCCAGAATTTTATGAAAAAATGCCAATGTTATAGATAACTATTTAGAGAAAGGAATGGCAGAAGTTGTTAATTCGGAGCCAAACTCAGTATCTTACTATATGCCTCATCAAGCAGTTATACGTGAAGACAAAACAACTATCAAACTATAGTCGTTTTCGATGCGTTTTCTCATTCTTCCGAATCTATTTCATTGAATCACTGTTTACATGCGGGTCCAAATTTAAATCCGGATGTACTTGATGTTTTACTTCGATTTCGATTACATAAAATTGCAATCACCGGCGATATTGAACAGGCATATTTGAAAATTAGTTTATCCTGCAGATAGAGATGCTGTTAGATTTTTATGGATGGAAAATTCTCCTAATCCAGTGTCAAATTTAAAGTTGAAAACATTACGAATGACCAGAGTTTTATTCGGAGCGAAGCCTAGTTCATTTCTGTTATCTGCAACGATAAAACATCATATCAGCAAATACAAATCAACATTTCCAGAAACATTTGATCTACTTAATGATTGTCTGTATGTTGATGATTTACTCGCTGGTGTAAATGAAGAATCACAAGGTTTGAAGGTATATGCTGAGGTTAAGACCATTTTGAAAGAGGCTAATTTCAATATGCGCAAGTGGACTACGAATTCCGAAAGTGTTCAATCGCAATTTGACTTAAATAAAGAAACTATACACAAAAACACAAAAATTCTGTTTATACAAAGGTTCTAGGTTATAAATGGAATACCCAAGAAGATTATTTGACAGTCGAATTACAGAATCTTTTGAAATTTGACGATAAGAATAACGGTGTAACCAAAAGAGAAGTTTTAAAGATGATAGGAAGAATATATGATCCCATAGGAAATTTAAACACTTTTACGGTAACTGCAAGAATTCTTATGCAAGAAATTTGGAAAGAAGGTCTGAATTGGGAAGATAAATTGAATGAAGATATGCACAATAAATGGATTAAGTGGTGCGAGCAACTAAGTTCTATTAAAATTGCAAAGATTGCAAGATATTATTTTGGTGACTATTCAAAAGATGCGATTCAAGATCTACAATTACACTGTTTTAACGACGCAAGTTCCAAAGCTTATGGATCTGTTGTTTATCTAAGATATCATGTTAACGAACAAATATTTACTAGTTTTGTCATTTCCAAAGTCAGAGTTGCTCCAGTCAAGAAATTATCTCTGCCAAGATTGGAACTAATGAGCGCACTAGTAGGGACTAGACTAACAGCCTATGTTAATCAACGTCTTTTCAAAGAAATGAAAATCAGTCTACATTTCTGGACAGATTCAATGATTGTTCTGCATTGGATAAGAGGCAATGTTGAAGAATGGAAGCCATTTGTTCAGAATAGGATTCGAGAAATACAGCAAAAAACAAATCCAAACTTGTGGTCACATTGCCCTGGCTCAGAAAATCTAGCCGGCCTCTTAACCAGAGGTGAAAAAGCAGAATCATTTTTGAAAAATGAAGCATGGTTTAACGGTCCCAAGTGGCTGAAAGAAAATGAAACATTTTGGCCTCAAGAAACGAAAGAAATTTATATTAAAGGTGTCGAAGTAGAGAAAAGATCATCAATGAAAACAAAAATTCTCCAAGCTAGCTGTGCGACTCAAGAAGAAAATATAATTTTTAAAATTGAAAATTACAGTACATTGACTAGAGTATTTCGCATCACCTGTTGGATATTCAGATTTGCGAACAATACAAAGATACGTGTAAGTAAACTTTCAGGACCTTTGAGTGCTGAAGAAATGTTGAAAGCCGAGAAATATTGGATAAAACAGACGCAAGAGAAATGCTTTCCAGAAGAAAGAGAAGCATTGTTTAAGAAGAAATTAATCCCAAGAAAATCAAAAATTCTAAATTTAAATCCGTTCTTAGATGAAGATGGAATCATTCGATTAAAAGGAAGACTCCAGAATTCAAATTTAAGTTATTCAGAAGCACATCCAATTATCCTTCCTAGCAAAAGTCATTTTACAGATCTTCAAATCAGAAGAGCTCATGAAGAAGTAGCTCATGCTGGAGTTGCCGAAACACTCGCCCAATTAAGAGAAAGTTTATGGATTATAAAGGGTAGGCAACAAGTAAAACGTATACTAAGGCGATGTATCATCTGTAAAAAATTCAGCACTAAACCTTACTGCCAAGACATTGCAACCCTTCCTCCTGATAGAATTAAAGAAGCATCACCGTTCGAAGTGACAGGAGCAGATTTCCTAGGTCCTTTATACCTCAAAAATAGTACCAAGATTTACGTTGTTTTATTGACATGCGCAGTAGTAAGAGCAGTGCATCTAGAAACTGTTATGAATTTAACAACGACCGAATTTTTAATGACCTTTCGAAGATTCATCTCACGTCGTGGTATTTGCAAGATTATTTACACCGATAATGCTAAAACCTTTAAGAAAGCGGACAGGGATTTACAGCAGATATGGAATTGGATAAGGAATCCTGAGGTGCAAAATTATTTTAGTGAAAAAAGAATTGAATGGAAATTCATCGTAGAGAGAACAGCGTGGTGGGGAGGATTCTACGAAAGATTGGTACGTTCAACGAAGATATGCATTAAGAAAATCCTTGGAAGATCTGCATTAGACTACAAAGAATTTGAAACCACTTTACAGGAAGTGGAAGCTGTTTTGAATTCACGCCCATTAACCTTTGTATCGAGTGATGTAAATGAGCCAACTCCTTTGTGTCCAGCACATTTCCTGGTAGGGAAAAGACTGACAGCTTTGCCACCGGAAAAGATAAGGATCATTCCTTCTACAAAAAGTGAAGTAACTCGCAGATATAGATACAGATTAAACTTAGTACATAAATTTTTGTTGAAGTGGAAACAATTTTACCTAATGGATTTAAAATCTGTCCATTATACAGATCACTCCAGTAAAAAAAGGAGCCAATCAGCCAAGGCTTCTGTGAAAATTGGGCATTATTACAGATATTCATCCTGGTAGAGACGGAAAGGTTCGTACATGCACTTTAAGACTGGCAACTGGCAATTTCATTCGGCGAGCAGTCCAACACCTATATCCATTGGAACTTGACTATTATAAAGAATAACTTATCTTTCTGGGCCGGAGGATGTTGTATTTTCTGACTCAAATTCCAAACTCTTTGGTGCGAAGTAAAACAAACAAGCTGTGTGAACTAAAGTGACCCATTTTTGTTTACGATTTAATTTTTATGTTATTTGTTGTTCCATGAATTTTTGGCAGACGAGATGTACGAATTTAAAAATTGAAGATGTTTAAAGATAGTATATGTACCGTTTTTAGTGTTAGTTTTTGTCTATTAAATGTTTTGTTTCGTACAGCAGTGTTTATATTCTTCGAAGTAAATACCTTAACGAGATCAGCCACAATAAATGCGTAGAATTCACGACTCAGGTGAGAAAGTTCTAGATTTAATAAGATACTTTTATATTTTTTATATAACATTTGGCGCCCATACGTCGCGCTTTTATCTGGTTGAAATATTATTTGATAAGTATTTATTTCCTTTGAGAATATTAAAATGGAAAATTTAGATGCATTGAAGTCGAAACGTAAAGTTATTAAATCTAGCGCAACGAAGCTCATGAATACTATCAATGATATGTTTGAAAAATCCGATAGTACAATTGATATGTTTTGGTTAGAAGAATCGTTTGCACAAATTAATGATAAAGAAAATCAATTTCTTGAATTATGTAAGAATATTGAGGGAGAAATAAAAGATTTAAAAAGCTTAGAGTCGGATTTTGAATCCAACCAAGAGTATAGGAAAAAGTTTATTTCCGTTAAAACTAATTTAAATCGTAAAATGAAGGATTTACAGAAAAAAGAAAGTAATATCGCTTCAAATTCGGCTGTTGCCCCTAGTGATATGAACGCCAATTTGCCTTTTATGGCCAAACATGGGATTCGCGTTAACCTGCCTAAGTTGAATATTGAGAAATTTGATGGTAATTTAGAGAACTGGCAAGAATTTTACAGTCAGTTTAAATCAGCTATTCATGATAATGATGAAATAAGCAAAATAGATAAATTTACATATTTGAAAAGTCTCCTAAAATCAGAGGCGCAAACTGCCATTCAAGGATTATTAGTTTCCGAAGAAAATTATGATATGGCTGTGAATATTATAGAGAGTCGCTCCGGAAAAAAAGAAATGTTAATCAGGTTTCACATTAATAAGTTATTAAATTTGCCACCCGTCCATAATTCTTCTAATTTGAATGAATTGCGCAATTTGTACGATACTTGCGAAATACATATACGCAGTTTAAAATCATTGGGAATCGAGTTAGAAAGTTATGAAAGTTTATTATTTCCTATTATAACAAAATTAATACCGAATAGCTTGATGTTGAATTATAACAGAGAAAATAAAAATGAAGCAGAATCGTGGAATGCTTCAAAGCTATTAGATTATTTGAGGGCGGAAATCGAAACAAGAGATCGCACATTTTCGTTTGGCAAGAAAGAATCAGATGACGACACAAGATTTGGGAACAAGGTAGTTGTAAAAAAAGAATTTTCAAATAGGGATTTTGTTAATAGGAAATCATTTACGGCAGCTACTTTGAATACGAATGTTGAGAATAAATGCATATTCTGCTCAGAAAGCCATGATATAGAAACTTGTTCTAAAACTATAGAAGAGAAGAAAAATGCTATAAAGAGCCAAGCAAGATGTTTCCTATGTTTGAAGCGATTCCACCTAGTTAGAAATTGTAAGTCTAAACATAGATGTAAATTTTGTTTTCGGAGGCATAATTCAGTGATTTGTGAAGAAAGCGAGAATAAAGGGGAAAAAACAGATACACTAGTTTCATCAATTCAAAATGGTAACGTAACACGAGATATTTATTTGCAAACCGCTACTGCATTAGCTATCGGAAAAGAACATAAATCGAAATTACTTCTATTATATGACTTAGGGTCGCAAAGATCATTTATACTGAGTAGCATTGCAGAAAAATTAGGTTTAAAAGTAGTGGGAGAAGAAGATGTTACAATTCACGCTTTTGGCTCTAAAGCCGCGATAAATCAGAAACGTAAGCGATACAGAATTCTTTTAAAAAATCCCGAAATGCTGAATAAAAGTATTACGATTGAAGTGTTAAAGACACCTGAAATTAGTGAAGCTTTACTTGCCGTACCCGAGAAAAAAAATACGAGATTTTGTATATAGAAATAAATTGCAATTAGCTGATAGAACCTATGGAGATTCAAAATATTTTCGATTATCTATTTTGATAGGAAGTGATTATTATTGGAAAATGGTAACAGGGAAGCTTCGTAGGCTTTCAGATGATCTTTTACTTTCTGAAACAATTTTAGGATGGACTGTTAATGGTTCTACTGCGTCTAAAGATGCTAATATTTTACAAACTTCAATTAGTGTCATGAAAACTGTTTCGGAGCATGTTGAGTTGGATAGGAATACCGATGTAAATAATACTTTAAAGGCTTTCTGGGAGTTAGAAACTATGAGTATAAAACCAGAAAAGGAACAATCTGATAATGAGAATGCAGTTTTGGAAAATTATAATAAAACTGTTAAATTTAAGAATAATGTGTATCAAGTGCAGTTGGCCTGGAATGAAAGAGTTGTTGAATTAACGGATAATTATGAGTTAGCGAGAAAAATGCTATATAGTTTAAATAAGAAATTTGAGAAATGTCCAGAATTTTATGAAAAAATGCCAATGTTATAGATAACTATTTAGAGAAAGGAATGGCAGAAGTTGTTAATTCGGAGCCAAACTCAGTATCTTACTATATGCCTCATCAAGCAGTTATACGTGAAGACAAAACAACTATCAAACTATAGTCGTTTTCGATGCGTTTTCTCATTCTTCCGAATCTATTTCATTGAATCACTGTTTACATGCGGGTCCAAATTTAAATCCGGATGTACTTGATGTTTTACTTCGATTTCGATTACATAAAATTGCAATCACCGGCGATATTGAACAGGCATATTTGAAAATTAGTTTATCCTGCAGATAGAGATGCTGTTAGATTTTTATGGATGGAAAATTCTCCTAATCCAGTGTCAAATTTAAAGTTGAAAACATTACGAATGACCAGAGTTTTATTCGGAGCGAAGCCTAGTTCATTTCTGTTATCTGCAACGATAAAACATCATATCAGCAAATACAAATCAACATTTCCAGAAACATTTGATCTACTTAATGATTGTCTGTATGTTGATGATTTACTCGCTGGTGTAAATGAAGAATCACAAGGTTTGAAGGTATATGCTGAGGTTAAGACCATTTTGAAAGAGGCTAATTTCAATATGCGCAAGTGGACTACGAATTCCGAAAGTGTTCAATCGCAATTTGACTTAAATAAAGAAACTATACACAAAAACACAAAAATTCTGTTTATACAAAGGTTCTAGGTTATAAATGGAATACCCAAGAAGATTATTTGACAGTCGAATTACAGAATCTTTTGAAATTTGACGATAAGAATAACGGTGTAACCAAAAGAGAAGTTTTAAAGATGATAGGAAGAATATATGATCCCATAGGAAATTTAAACACTTTTACGGTAACTGCAAGAATTCTTATGCAAGAAATTTGGAAAGAAGGTCTGAATTGGGAAGATAAATTGAATGAAGATATGCACAATAAATGGATTAAGTGGTGCGAGCAACTAAGTTCTATTAAAATTGCAAAGATTGCAAGATATTATTTTGGTGACTATTCAAAAGATGCGATTCAAGATCTACAATTACACTGTTTTAACGACGCAAGTTCCAAAGCTTATGGATCTGTTGTTTATCTAAGATATCATGTTAACGAACAAATATTTACTAGTTTTGTCATTTCCAAAGTCAGAGTTGCTCCAGTCAAGAAATTATCTCTGCCAAGATTGGAACTAATGAGCGCACTAGTAGGGACTAGACTAACAGCCTATGTTAATCAACGTCTTTTCAAAGAAATGAAAATCAGTCTACATTTCTGGACAGATTCAATGATTGTTCTGCATTGGATAAGAGGCAATGTTGAAGAATGGAAGCCATTTGTTCAGAATAGGATTCGAGAAATACAGCAAAAAACAAATCCAAACTTGTGGTCACATTGCCCTGGCTCAGAAAATCTAGCCGGCCTCTTAACCAGAGGTGAAAAAGCAGAATCATTTTTGAAAAATGAAGCATGGTTTAACGGTCCCAAGTGGCTGAAAGAAAATGAAACATTTTGGCCTCAAGAAACGAAAGAAATTTATATTAAAGGTGTCGAAGTAGAGAAAAGATCATCAATGAAAACAAAAATTCTCCAAGCTAGCTGTGCGACTCAAGAAGAAAATATAATTTTTAAAATTGAAAATTACAGTACATTGACTAGAGTATTTCGCATCACCTGTTGGATATTCAGATTTGCGAACAATACAAAGATACGTGTAAGTAAACTTTCAGGACCTTTGAGTGCTGAAGAAATGTTGAAAGCCGAGAAATATTGGATAAAACAGACGCAAGAGAAATGCTTTCCAGAAGAAAGAGAAGCATTGTTTAAGAAGAAATTAATCCCAAGAAAATCAAAAATTCTAAATTTAAATCCGTTCTTAGATGAAGATGGAATCATTCGATTAAAAGGAAGACTCCAGAATTCAAATTTAAGTTATTCAGAAGCACATCCAATTATCCTTCCTAGCAAAAGTCATTTTACAGATCTTCAAATCAGAAGAGCTCATGAAGAAGTAGCTCATGCTGGAGTTGCCGAAACACTCGCCCAATTAAGAGAAAGTTTATGGATTATAAAGGGTAGGCAACAAGTAAAACGTATACTAAGGCGATGTATCATCTGTAAAAAATTCAGCACTAAACCTTACTGCCAAGACATTGCAACCCTTCCTCCTGATAGAATTAAAGAAGCATCACCGTTCGAAGTGACAGGAGCAGATTTCCTAGGTCCTTTATACCTCAAAAATAGTACCAAGATTTACGTTGTTTTATTGACATGCGCAGTAGTAAGAGCAGTGCATCTAGAAATTGTTATGAATTTAACAACGACCGAATTTTTTATGACCTTTCGAAGATTCATCTCACGTCGTGGTATTTGCATGATTATTTACACCGATAATGCTAAAACCTTTAAGAAAGCGGACAGGGATTTACAGCAGATATGGAATTGGATAAGGAATCCTGAGGTGCAAAATTATTTTAGTGAAAAAAGAATTGAATTGAAATTCATCGTAAAGAGAGCAGCGTGGTGGGGTGGATTCTACGAAAGATTGGTACGTTCAACGAAGATATGCCTTAAGAAAATCCTTGGAAGATCTTCATTAGACTACAAAGAATTTGAAACCACTTTACAGGAAGTGGAAGCTTTTTTGAATTCACGCCCATTAACCTTTGTATCGAGTGATGTAAATGAGCCAACTCCTTTGTGTCCAGCACATTTCCTGGTAGGGAAAAGACTGACAGCTTTGCCACCGGAAAAGATAAGGATCATTCCTTCTACAAAAAGTGAAGTAACTCGCAGATATAGATACAGATTAAACTTAGTACAAAAATTTTGGTTGAAGTGGAAACAATTTTACCTAATGGATTTAAAATCTGTCCATTATACAGATCACTCCAGTAAAAAAAGGAGCCAATCAGCCAAGGCTTCTGTGAAAATTGGGCATTATTACAGATATTCATCCTGGTAGAGACGGAAAGGTTCGTACATGCACTTTAAGACTGGCAACTGGCAATTTCATTCGGCGAGCAGTCCAACACCTATATCCATTTGAACTTGACTATTATAAAGAATAACTTATCTTTCTGGGCCGGAGGATGTTGTATTTTCTGACTCAAATTCCAAACTCTTTGGTGCGAAGTAAAACAAACAAGCTGTGTGAACTAAAGTGACCCATTTTTGTTTACGATTTATTTTTTATGTTATTTGTTGTTCCATGAATTTTCGGCAGACGAGATGTACGAATTTAAAAATTGAAGATGTTTAAAGATAGTATATGTACCGTGTTTAGTGTTAGTTTTTGTCTATTAAATGTTTTGTTTCGTACAGCAGTGTTTATATTCTTCGAAGTAAATACCTTAACGAGATCAGCCACAATAAAGGCGTAGAATTCACGACTCAGGTGAGAAAGTTCTAGATTTAATAAGATACTTTTATATTTTTTATATAACATTTGGCGCCCATACGTCGCGCTTTTATCTGGTTGAAATATTATTTGATAAGTATTTATTTCCTTTGAGAATATTAAAATGGAAAATTTAGATGCATTGAAGTCGAAGCGTAAAGTTATTAAATCTAGCGCAACGAAGCTCATGAATAATATCAATGATATGTTTGAAAAATCCGATAGTACAATTGATATGTTTTGGTTAGTAGAATCGTTTGCACAAATTAATGATAAAGAAAATCAATTTCTTGAATTATGTAAGAATATTGAGGGAGAAATAAAAGATTTAAAAAGCTTAGAGTCGGATTTTGAATCCAACCAAGAGTATAGGGAAAAGTTTATTTCCGTTAAAACTAATTTAAATCGTAAAATGAAGGATTTACAGAAAAAAGAAAGTAATATCGCTTCAAATTCGGCGGTTGCCCCTAGTGATATGAACGCCAATTTGCCTTTTATGGCCAAACATGGGATTCGCGTTAACCTGCCTAAGTTGAATATTGAGAAATTTGATGGTAATTTAGAGAACTGGCAAGAATTTTACAGTCAGTTTAAATCAGCTATTCATGATAATGATGAAATAAGCAAAATAGATAAATTTACATATTTGAAAAGTCTCCTAAAATCAGAGGCGCAAACAGCCATTCAAGGATTATTAGTTTCCGAAGAAAATTATGATATGGCTGTGAATATTTTAGAGAGTCGCTACGGAAAAAAAGAAATGTTAATCAGGTCTCACATTAATAAGTTATTAAATTTGCCACCCGTCCGTAATTCTTCTAATTTGAATGAATTGCGCAATTTGTACGATACTTGCGAAATACATATACGCAGTTTAAAATCATTGGGAATCGAGTTAGAAAGTTATGAAAGTTTATTATTTCCTATTATAACAAAATTAATACCGAATAGCTTGATGTTGAATTATAACAGAGAAAATAAAAATGAAGCAGAATCGTGGAATGTTTCAAAAATATTAGATTATTTGAGGGCGGAAATCGAAACAAGAGATCGCACATTTTCGTTTGGCAAGAAAGAATCAGATGACGACACAAGATTTGGGAACAAGGTAGTTGTAAAAAAAGAATTTTCAAATAGGGATTTTGTTAATAGGAAATCATTTAAGCACAAAATGCCTACGGCAGCTACTTTGAATACGAATGTTGAGAATAAATGCATATTCTGCTCAGAAAGCCATGATATAGAAACTTGTTCTAAAACTATAGAAGAGAAAAAAAAAATGCTATAAAGAGCCAAGCAAGATGTTTCCTATGTTTGAAGCGATTCCACCTAGTTAGAAATTGTAAGTCTAAACATAGATGTAAATTTTGTTTTCGGAGGCATAATTCAGTGATTTGTGAAGAAAGCGAGAATAAAGGGGAAATAACAGATACACTAGTTTCATCAATTCAAAATGGTAACGTAACACGAGATATTTATTTGCAAACCGCTACTGCATTAGCTATCGGAAAAGAACATAAATCGAAATTACTTCTATTATATGATTTAGGGTCGCAAAGATCATTTATACTGAGTAGCATTGCAGAAAAATTAGGTTTAAAAGTAGTGGGAGAAGAAGATGTTACAATTCACGCTTTTGGCTCTAAAGCCGCGATAAATCAGAAACGTAAGCGATACAGAATTCTTTTAAAAAATCCCGAAATGCTGAATAAAAGTATTACGATTGAAGTGTTAAAGACACCTGAAATTAGTGAAGCTTTACTTGCCGTACCCGAGAAAAAAATACGAGATTTAGTATATAGAAATAAATTGCAATTAGCTGATAGAACCTATGGAGATTCAAAATATTTTCGATTATCTATTTTGATAGGAAGTGATTATTATTGGAAAATGGTAACAGGGAAGCTTCGTAGGCTTTCAGATGATCTTTTACTTTCTGAAACAATTTTAGGATGGACTGTTAATGGTTCTACTGCGTCTAAAGATGCTAATATTTTACAAACTTCAATTAGTGTCATGAAAACTGTTTCGGAGCATGTTGAGTTGGATAGGAATACCGATGTAAATAATACTTTAAAGGCTTTCTGGGAGTTAGAAACTATGAGTATAAAACCAGAAAAGGAACAATCTGATAATGAGAATGCAGTTTTGGAAAATTATAATAAAACTGTTAAATTTAAGAATAATGTGTATCAAGTGCAGTTGGCCTGGAATGAAAGAGTTGTTGAATTAACGGATAATTATGAGTTAGCGAGAAAAATGCTATATAGTTTAAATAAGAAATTTGAGAAATGTCCAGAATTTTATGAAAAAATGCCAATGTTATAGATAACTATTTAGAGAAAGGAATGGCAGAAGTTGTTAATTCGGAGCCAAACTCAGTATCTTACTATATGCCTCATCAAGCAGTTATACGTGAAGACAAAACAACTATCAAACTATAGTCGTTTTCGATGCGTTTTCTCATTCTTCCGAATCTATTTCATTGAATCACTGTTTACATGCGGGTCCAAATTTAAATCCGGATGTACTTGATGTTTTACTTCGATTTCGATTACATAAAATTGCAATCACCGGCGATATTGAACAGGCATATTTGCAAATTAGTTTAGATCCTGCAGATAGAGATGCTGTTAGATTTTTATGGATGGAAAATTCTCCTAATCCAGTGTCAAATTTAAAGTTGAAAACATTACGAATGACCAGAGTTTTATTCGGAGCGAAGCCTAGTTCATTTCTGTTATCTGCAACGATAAAACATCATATCAGCAAATACAAATCCACATTTCCAGAAACATTTGATCTACTTAATGATTGTCTGTATGTTGATGATTTACTCGCTGGTGTAAATGAAGAATCACAAGGTTTGAAGGTATATGCTGAGGTTAAGACCATTTTGAAAGAGGCTAATTTCAATATGCGCAAGTGGACTACGAATTCCGAAAGTGTTCAATCGCAATTTGACTTAAATGAAGAAACTATACACAAAAATTCTGTTTATACAAAGGTTCTAGGTTATAAATGGAATACCCAAGAAGATTATTTGACAGTCGAATTACAGAATCTTTTGAAATTTGACGATAAGAATAACGGTGTAACCAAAAGAGAAGTTTTAAAGATGATAGGAAGAATATATGATCCCATAAGAAATTTAAACACTTTTACGGTAACTGCAAGAATTCTTATGCAAGAAATTTGGAAAGAAGGTCTGAATTGGGAAGATAAATTGAATGAAGATATGCACAATAAATGGATTAAGTGGTGCAAGCAACTAAGTTCTATTAAAATTGCAAAGATTGCAAGATATTATTTTGGTGACTATTCAAAAGATGCGATTCAAGATCTACAATTACACTGTTTTAACGACGCAAGTTCCAAAGCTTATGGATCTGTTGTTTATCTAAGATATCGTGTTAACGAACAAATATTTACTAGTTTTGTCATTTCCAAAGTCAGAGTTGCTCCAGTCAAGAAATTATCTCTGCCAAGATTGGAACTAATGAGCGCACTAGTAGGGACTAGACTAACAGCCTATGTTAATCAACGTCTTTTCAAAGAAATGAAAATCAGTCTACATTTCTGGACAGATTCAATGATTGTTCTGCATTGGATAAGAGGCAATGTTGAAGAATGGAAGCCATTTGTTCAGAATAGGATTCGAGAAATACAGCAAAAAACAAATCCAAACTTGTGGTCACATTGCCCTGGCTCAGAAAATCTAGCCGACCTCTTAACCAGAGGTGAAAAAGCAGAATCATTTTTGAAAAATGAAGCATGGTTTAACGGTCCCAAGTGGCTGAAAGAAAATGAAACATTTTGGCCTCAAGAAACGAAAGACATTTATATTAAAGGTGTCGAAGTAGAGAAAAGATCATCAATGAAAACAAAAATTCTCCAAGCTAGCTGTGCGACTCAAGAAGAAAATATAATTTTTAAAATTGAAAATTACAGTACATTGACTAGAGTATTTCGCATCACCTGTTGGATATTCAGATTTGCGAACAATACAAAGATACGTGTAAGTAAACTTTCAGGACCTTTGAGTGCTGAAGAAATGTTGAAAGCCGAGAAATATTGGATAAAACAGACGCAAGAGAAATGCTTTCCAGAAGAAAGAGAAGCATTGTTTAAGAAGAAATTAATCCCAAGAAAATCAAAAATTCTAAATTTAAATCCGTTCTTAGATGAAGATGGAATCATGCGATTAAAAGGAAGACTCCAGAATTCAAATTTAAGTTATTCAGAAGCACATCCAATTATCCTTCCTAGCAAAAGTCATTTTACAGATCTTCAAATCAGAAGAGCTCATGAAGAAGTAGCTCATGCTGGAGTTGCCGAAACACTCGCCCAATTAAGAGAAAGTTTATGGATTATAAAGGGTAGGCAACAAGTAAAACGTATACTAAGGCGATGTATCATCTGTAAAAAATTCAGCACTAAACCTTACTGCCAAGACATTGCAACCCTTCCTCCTGATAGAATTAAAGAAGCATCACCGTTCGAAGTGACAGGAGCAGATTTCCTAGGTCCTTTATACCTCAAAAATAGTACCAAGATTTACGTTGTTTTATTGACATGCGCAGTAGTAAGAGCAGTGCATCTAGAAATTGTTATGAATTTAACAACGACCGAATTTTTAATGACCTTTCGAAGATTCATCTCACGTCGTGGTATTTGCAAGATTATTTACACCGATAATGCTAAAACCTTTAAGAAAGCGGACAGGGATTTACAGCAGATATGGAATTGGATAAGGAATCCTGAGGTGCAAAATTATTTTAGTGAAAAAAGAATTGAATTGAAATTCATCGTAAAGAGAGCAGCGTGGTGGGGAGGATTCTACGAAAGATTGGTACGTTCAACGAAGATATGCCTTAAGAAAATCCTTGGAAGATCTTCATTAGACTACAAAGAATTTGAAACCACTTTACAGGAAGTGGAAGCTTTTTTGAATTCACGCCCATTAACCTTTGTATCGAGTGATGTAAATGAGCCAACTCCTTTGTGTCCAGCACATTTCCTGGTAGGGAAAAGACTGACAGCTTTGCCACCGGAAAAGATAAGGATCATTCCTTCTACAAAAAGTGAAGTAACTCGCATATATAGATACAGATTAAACTTAGTACAAAAATTTTGGTTGAAGTGGAAACAATTTTACCTAATGGATTTAAAATCTGTCCATTATACAGATCACTCCAGTAAAAAAAGGAGCCAATCAGCCAAGGCTTCTGTGAAAATTGGGCATTATTACAGATATTCATCCTGGTAGAGACGGAAAGGTTCGTACATGCACTTTAAGACTGGCAACTGGCAATTTCATTCGGCGAGCAGTCCAACACCTATATCCATTTGAACTTGACTATTATAAAGAATAACTTATCTTTCTGGGCCGGAGGATGTTGTATTTTCTGACTCAAATTCCAAACTCTTTGGTGCGAAGTAAAACAAACAAGCTGTGTGAACTAAAGTGACCCATTTTTGTTTACGATTTATTTTTTATGTTATTTGTTGTTCCATGAATTTTCGGCAGACGAGATGTACGAATTTAAAAATTGAAGATGTTTAAAGATAGTATATGTACCGTTTTTAGTGTTAGTTTTTGTCTATTAAATGTTTTGTTTCGTACAGCAGTGTTTATATTCTTCGAAGTAAATACCTTAACGAGATCAGCCACAATAAAGGCGTAGAATTCACGACTCAGGTGAGAAAGTTCTAGATTTAATAAGATACTTTTATATTTTTTATATAACATTTGGCGCCCATACGTCGCGCTTTTATCTGGTTGAAATATTATTTGATAAGTATTTATTTCCTTTGAGAATGTTAAAATGGAAAATTTAGATGCATTGAAGTCGAAGCGTAAAGTTATTAAATCTAGCGCAACGAAGCTCATGAATAGTATCAATGATATGTTTGAAAAATCCGATAGTACAATTGATATGTTTTGGTTAGTAGAATCGTTTGCACAAATTAATGATAAAGAAAATCAATTTCTTGAATTATGTAAGAATATTGAGGGAGAAATAAAAGATTTAAAAAGCTTAGAGTCGGATTTTGAATCCAACCAAGAGTATAGGGAAAAGTTTATTTCCGTTAAAACTAATTTAAATCGTAAAATGAAGGATTTACAGGAAAAAGAAAGTAATATCGCTTTAAATTCGGCGGTTGCCCCTAGTGATATGAACGCCAATTTGCCTTTTATGGCCAAACATGGGATTCGCGTTAACCTGCCTAAGTTGAATATTGAGAAATTTGATGGTAATTTAGAGAACTGGCAAGAATTTTACAGTCAGTTTAAATCAGCTATTCATGATAATGATGAAATAAGCAAAATAGATAAATTTACATATTTGAAAAGTCTCCTAAAATCAGAGGCGCAAACTGCCATTCAAGGATTATTAGATTCCGAAGAAAATTATGATATGGCTGTGAATATTTTAGAGAGTCTCTACGGAAAAAAAGAAATGTTAATCAGGTCTCACATTAATAAGTTATTAAATTTGCCACCCGTCCGTAATTCTTCTAATTTGAATGAATTGCGCAATTTGTACGATACTTGCGAAATACATATACGCAGTTTAAAATCATTGGGAATCGAGTTAGAAAGTTATGAAAGTTTATTATTTCCTATTATAACAAAATTAATACCGAATAGCTTGATGTTGAATTATAACAGAGAAAATAAAAATGAAGCAGAATCGTGGAATGTTTATAAGCTATTAGATTATTTGAGGGCGGAAATCGAAACAAGAGATCGCACATTTTCGTTTGGCAAGAAAGAATCAGATGACGACACAAGATTTGGGAACAAGGTAGTTGTAAAAAAAGAATTTTCAAATAGGGATTTTGTTAATAGGATATCATTTAAGCACAAAATGCCTACGGCAGCTACTTTGAATACGAATGTTGAGAATAAATGCATATTCTGCTCAGAAAGCCATGATATAGAAACTTGTTCTAAAACTATAGAAGAGAAAAAAAAATGCTATAAAGAGCCAAGCAAGATGTTTCCTATGTTTGAAGCGATTCCACCTAGTTAGAAATTGTAAGTCTAAACATAGATGTAAATTTTGTTTTCGGAGGCATAATTCAGTGATTTGTGAAGAAAGCGAGAATAAAGGGGAAATAACAGATACACTAGTTTCATCAATTCAAAATGGTAACGTAACACGAGATATTTATTTGCAAACCGCTACTGCATTAGCTATCGGAAAAGAGCATAAATCGAAATTACTTCTATTATATGACTTAGGGTCGCAAAGATCATTTATACTGAGTAGCGTTGCAGAAAAATTAGGTTTAAAAGTAGTGGGAGAAGAAGATGTTACAATTCACGCTTTTGGCTCTAAAGCCGCGATAAATCAGAAACGTAAGCGATACAGAATTCTTTTAAAAAATCCCGAAATGCTGAATAAAAGTATTACGATTGAAGTGTTAGAGACACCTGAATTTAGTGAAGCTTTACTTGCCGTAACCGAGAAAAAAATACGAGATTTTGTATATAGAAATAAATTGCAATTAGCTGATAGAACCTATGGAGATTCAAAATATTTTCGATTATCTATTTTGATAGGAAGTGATTATTATTGGAAAATGGTAACAGGGAAGCTTCGTAGACTTTCAGATGAGCTTGTACTTTCTGAAACAATTTTAGGATGGACTGTTAATCTTTCTACTGCGTCTAAAGATGCTAATATTTTACAAACTTCAATTAGTGTCATGAAAACTGTTTCGGAGCATGTTGAGTTGGATAGGAATACCGATGTAAATAATACTTTAAAGGCTTTCTGGGAGTTAGAAACTATGGGTATAAAACCAGAAAAGGAACAATCTGATAATGAGAATGCAGCTTTGGAAAATTATAATAAAACTGTTAAACCTAAGAATAATGTGTATCAAGTGCAGTTGCCCTGGAATGAAAGAGTTGTTGAATTAACGGATAATTATGAGTTAGCGAGAAAAATGCTATATAGTTTAAATAAGAAATTTGAGAAATGTCCAGAATTTTATGAAAAAATGCCAATGTTATAGATAACTATTTAGAGAAAGGAATGGCAGAAGTTGTTAATTCGGAGCCAAACTCAGTATCTTACTATATGCCTCATCAAGCAGTTATACGTGAAGACAAAACAACTATCAAACTATAGTCGTTTTCGATGCGTTTTCTCATTCTTCCGAATCTATTTCACTGAATCACTGTTTACATGCGGGTCCAAATTTAAATCCGGATGTACTTGATGTTTTACTTCGATTTCGATTACATAAAATTGCAATCACCGGCGATATTGAACAGGCATATTTGCAAATTAGTTTAGATCCTGCAGATAGAGAAGCTGTTAGATTTTTATGGATGGAAAATTCTCCTAATCCAGTGTCAAATTTAAAGTTGAAAACATTACGAATGACCAGAGTTTTATTCGGAGCGAAGCCTAGTTCATTTCTGTTATCTGCAACGATAAAACATCATATCAGCAAATACAAATCCACATTTCCAGAAACGTTTGATCTACTTAATGATTGTCTGTATGTTGATGATTTACTCGCTGGTGTAAATGAAGAATCACAAGGTTTGAAGGTATATGCTGAGGTTAAGACCATTTTGAAAGAGGTTAATTTCAATATGCGCAAGTGGACTACGAATTCCGAAAGTGTTCAATCGCAATTTGACTTAAATGAAGAAACTATACACAAAAATTCTGTTTATACAAAGGTTCTAGGTTATAAATGGAATACCCAAGAAGATTATTTGACAGTCGAATTACAGAATCTTTTGAAATTTGACGATAAGAATAACGGTGTAACCAAAAGAGAAGTTTTAAAGATGATAGGAAGAATATATGATCCCATAGGAATTTTTAACCCTTTTACGCTAACTGCAAGAATTCTTATGCAAGAAATTTGGAAAAAAGGTCTGAATTGGGAAGATAAATTGAATGAAGATATGCACAATAAATGGATTAAGTGGTGCAAGCAACTAATTTCTATTAAAGTTGCAAAGATTGCAAGATATTATTTTGGTGACTATTCAAAAGATGCGATTCAAGATCTACAATTACACTGTTTTAACGACGCAAGTTCCAAAGCTTATGGATCTGTTGTTTATCTAAGATATCGTGTTAACGAACAAATATTTACTAGTTTTGTCATTTCCAAAGTCAGAGTTGCTCCAGTCAAGAAATTATCTCTGCCAAGATTGGAACTAATGAGCGCACTAGTAGGGACTAGACTAACAGCCTATGTTAATCAACGTCTTTTCAAAGAAATGAAAATCAGTCTACATTTCTGGACAGATTCAATGATTGTTCTGCATTGGATAAGAGGCAATGTTGAAGAATGGAAGCCATTTGTTCAGAATAGGATTCGAGAAATACAGCAAAAAACAAATCCAAACTTGTGGTCGCATTGACCTGGCTCAGAAAATCCAGCCGACCTGTTAACCAGAGGTGAAAAAGCAGAATCATTTTTGAAAAATGAAGCATGGTTTAACGGTCCCAAGTGGCTGAAAGAAAATGAAACATTTTGGCCTCAATAAACGAAAGAAATTGATATTAAAGGTGTCGAAGAGGAGAAAAGATCATCAATGAAAACAAAAATTCTCCAAGCTAGATGTGTGACTCAAGAAGAAAATATAATTTTTAAAATTGAAAATTACAGTACATTGACTAGAGTATTTCGCATCACCTGTTGGATATTCAGATTTGCGAACAATACAATGATACGTGTAAGTAAACTTTCAGGACCTTTGAGTGCTGAAGAAATGTTGAAAGCCGAGAAATATTGGATAAAACAGACGCAAGAGAAATGCTTTCCAGAAGAAAGAGAAGCATTGTTTAAGAAGAAATTAATCCCAAAAAAATCAAAAATTCTAAATTTAAATACGTTCTTAGATGAAGATGGAATCATGCGATTAAAAGGAAGACTCCAGAATTCAAATTTAAGTTATTCAGAAGCACATCCAATTATCCTTCCTAGCAAAAGTCATTTTACAGATCTTCAAATCAGAAGAGCTCATGAAGAAGTAGCTCATGCTGGAGTTGCCGAAACACTCGCCCAATTAAGAGAAAGTTTATGGATTATATAGGGTAGGCAACAAGTAAAACGTATACTAAGGCGATGTATCATCTGTAAAAAATTCAGCACTAAACCTT
This sequence comes from Maratus speciosus, assembly GCA_963932465.1. Classification (NCBI taxonomy): domain Eukaryota; kingdom Metazoa; phylum Arthropoda; class Arachnida; order Araneae; family Salticidae; genus Maratus; species Maratus speciosus. The sequence continues at coordinate 430,683,695 of OZ010795.1, read as the reverse complement.
ACTGCCAAGACATTGCAACCCTTCCTCCTGATAGAATTAAAGAAGCATCACCGTTCGAAGTGACAGGAGCAGATTTCCTAGGTCCTTTATACATCAAAAATAGTACCAAGATTTACGTTGTTTTATTGACATGCGCAGTAGTAAGAGCAGTGCATCTAGAAATTTTTATGAATTTAACAACGACCGAATTTTTAATGACCTTTCGAAGATTCATCTCACGTCGTGGTATTTGCAAGATTATTTACACCGATAATGCTAAAACCTTTAAGAAAGCGGACAGGTTTTTACAGCAGATATGGAATTGGATAAAGAATCCTGAGGTGCAAAATTATTTTAGTGAAAAAAGAATTGAATGGAAATTCATCGTAGAGAGAGCAGTGTGGTGGGGAGGATTCTACGAAAGATTGGTACGTTCAACGAAGATATGCCTTAAGAAAATCCTTGGAAGATATTCATTAGACTACAAAGAATTTGAAACCACTTTACAGGAAGTGGAAGCTGTTTTGAATTCACGCCCATTAACCTTTGTATCGAGTGATGTAAATGAGCCAACTCCTTTGTGTCCAGCACATTTCCTGGTAGGGAAAAGACTGACAGCTTTGCCACCGGAAAAGATAAGGATCATTCCTTCTACAAAAAGTGAAGTAACTCGCAGATATAGATACAGATTAAACTTAGTACAAAAATTTTGGTTGAAGTGGAAACAATTTTACCTAATGGATTTAAAATCTGTCCATTATACAGATCACTCCAGTAAAAAAAGGAGCCAATCAGCCAAGGCTTCTGTGAAAATTGGGCATTATTACAGATATTCATCCTGCTAGAGACGGAAAGGTTCGTACATGCACTTTAAGACTGGCAACTGGCAATTTCATTCGGCGAGCAGTCCAACACCTATATCCATTGGAACTTGACTATTATAAAGAATAACTTAACTTTCTGGGCCGGAGGATGTTGTATTTTCTGACTCAAATTCCAAACTCTTTGGTGCGAAGTAAAACAAACAAGCTGTGTGAACTAAAGTGACCCATTTTTGTTTACGATTTAATTTTTATGTTATTTGTTGTTCCATGAATTTTCGGCAGACGAGATGTACGAATTTAAAAATTGAAGATGTTTAAAGATAGTATATGTACCGTTTTTAGTGTTAGTTTTTGGCTATTAAATGTTTTGTTTCGTACAGCAGTGTTTATATTCTTCGAAGTAAATACCTTAACGAGATCAGCCACAATAAAGGCGTAGAATTCACGACTCAGGTGAGAAAGTTCTAGATTTAATAAGATACTTTTATATTTTTTATATAACATTTGGCGCCCATATGTCGCGCTTTTATCTGGTTGAAATATTATTTGATAAGTATTTATTTCCTTTGAGAATATTAAAATGGAAAATTTAGATGCATTGAAGTCGAAACGTAAAGTTATTAAATCTAGCGCAACGAAGCTCATGAATAATATCAATGATATGTTTGAAAAATCCGATAGTAAAATTGATATGTTTTGGTTAGAAGAATCGTTTGCACAAATTAATGATAAAGAAAAACAATTTCTTGAATTATGTAAGAATATTGAGAAAGAAATAAAAGATTTAAAAAGCTTAGAGTCGGATTTTGAATCCAGCCAAGAGTATAGGAAAAAGTTTATTTCCGTTAAAACTAATTTAAATCGTAAAATAAAGGATTTACAGAAAAAAGAAAGTAATATCGCTTCAAATTCGGCGGTTGCCCCTAGTGATATGAACGCCAATTTGCCTTTTATGGCCAAACATGGGATTCGCGTTAACCTGCCTAATAGGGTGGTGCGAAAAAAGTCAAGTTGATATTTCCGAGTTGCTATAGTGCGGAAAAGTTGCGATTGGTAAATACAAGAAAAACAAAAAAAAAATTATTTAAATCGGACTTTATCTTCCGATCCCGCAAACCGCCTAAAAATTTAAAAAAATTGAAAATTTCCGATTTTTCTAGAATTTTTTTCTTTTTTTATGTATATATATTTTTTATCGCTATAGTGAAAAATATTTGCAGATTGTAATGTTTAATAATAATAAAAATAAACAGTTGCGTTTAAATAATAGCTTCCGATCACGCAAGCTCAATGAAAATCGGCAAAAATTCAATTTTCAGTGATTTTGATGAATAAAGAAAATAATCACCTGAGATCAGTTTGCGTTCCAATATTAACATTTGTATATAAATTGTACAATGTACAACTCTTTGCTTGTTTAGATATTTGATAAGGTTTAAACAAACCAGAACTCCCCACGGGAAGGTAGCTGCACTTCGAGTTCAAACCACACCCTATCCTCCATCCAACCAATGAGGGTGTTTGCTATTTACATTACTTAAATACATAATTTGTTGTAATAGAATCAAAACACTGTATTAAAAAACTAGTGTCGTGACAGTATAAGATATACAATTTGTTATGTCATCTGTTTAAGTCTGACTTTTAGACGCAACTTTGTACTGCGATTTGGTGGTAATGTCTGGTATTATGGACATTGATTTCAGTGTGGCCCTGATGCTCTCTTGATTGGGGCCCACATACCTTAAATGATGCTTCCGTTACCGATTTAATGCACCGCTGGACATCTTACGTGTGGTTGAAAATCTTTTTATCATCCTAGACTGAGATATGACCTGATTGAACGAAGAAATGTATTTCTTCATGGGTTAATCTCCGCAAAAGCGGTGGAAATGTTAATTTTGCTACATTACAATCAATTAATTTTGGATTGTAGGAGTGATAAAGATTCAGATGCCTTTACCCTTTGAAACATTCTGCCTGGCTTTTAACAGCCCTAGCTCTCTTATGTGCCTCCTTTTATAAAAGACCATTGCCATCAGTAGGTATTCCGGGTGAGCAAAGAACGAGTTTCATTCAGTTTCAAAGAATACACTTTCTCCAGGTTGTCACGAAAGTATCGAGATGTTTCAATTGCTCTGTACAGATGAATGGGCCCGTCTGTAATGTACTTACAGCATTTTATTTCAAAACAAACTGGCAAGTAAGATTTTAAAATAAATGTCAATATTGCTTTAAGGCATCCGATGGGTTTTCCACGCTCGCGTAAAGTCGAAGGGCTCTATTTGCACAAGTGAGCAATCTGGCATGTGAAATTGGACCGGAGTCACACTTTAATAAGTCATTTGGAAAGTTCTAACTGTTAATTGCTTGACTTACGCCAAGAAGATATCTTTGGTCTTTGCTCAACAGTTGCCTGTCCACTTCTGGAATTTCACAATCAGTCAATTGAAAATTTATCACCGAGAGCTTTACACAACAATGATATTGTGTCCAAATGGTGTATTAAATGATCTTGGGCCAGTAGTTTCAACATTCAAATGTTGAAAAAGATGGCGGGAAGGTAATTCAACGAAATGGAATATACAAACAACCCACTGCAGTGGTGGTCAGAGATAAACTTCAAGCTTTCTGATAGCACCACCTTTCTATCCAGTATTGGCATTTGTACCATCACAGCCTACCAAATCTAAGTATTCTAGTGAAACCCCTTCTTCAGTAAGACATGATACTATGAAAGCTACAATGTCCTTAGCAGGCCCGGAGTTTGGAGGCGCATGGCCTAAATAAACTGAGTCACGTTCTTTTATGACAGGAAAGTGTTCTTCTTTAATAGTTCGACGAACCTGTTTAGATGCAATACTTTCTTTAACTGGGGTATCGTCCTTTCTTCCGTCAAAATAGTATATGCCATGTAGTTCATCTGAATCCAGTTGACTTTTCTGTAAATTTTATGAAGTTAGGTGAGACTAGGTGAGAGCGCGCACGCCGACTTCAGCGCTGTTTTCCAACGTGGCTAACGGCAGTTGGGTGCACTACTAAACTTTTCAGACCTGAAACGAACTCTTCGTGGTAAGTTGTAGGTTGTTTAAAAATAACTTAATATGCTCAATAGTATCAATTAACATTTAAATCTTAACCTGAGACTGCAAACTGACCTCAGTTGATTATATTCTTAATGCATGAAAATCACTCAAAATTGAATTTTTGCCGATTTTTATTGAGCTTGCGCGATCGGAAGATATTCTCTAAACACAATTATTATTATTATTATTATTAAACAGTACAAACTGCAAAAATTTTTCCTATAGCGATAAAAAATATATAAACGTAAAAAAAAGAAAAATTTTGAAAAAATCGGAAATTTTCAATTTTTCGGAATTTTTAGGCGGTTTGCGGGATCGGAAGATAAAGTCCGATTTGAATAATTTTTTTTTTTGTCTTTCTTGTATTTACCAATCGCAACTTTTCCGCACTATAGCGACTCGGAAATATCAACTTGACTTTTTTCGCACCACCCTACTGCCTAAGTTGAATATTGAGAAATTTGATGGTAATTTAGAGAACTGGCAAGAATTTTACAGTCAGTTTAAATCAGCTATTCATGATAATGATGAAATAAGCAAAATAGATAAATTTACATATTTGAAAAGTCTCCTAAAATCAGAGGCGCAAACTGCCATTCAAGGATTATTAGTTTCCGAAGAAAATTATGATATGGCTGTGAATATTTTAGAGAGTCTCTACGGAAAAAAAGAAATGTTAATCAGGTCTCACATTAATAAGTTATTAAATTTGCCACCCGTCCGTAATTCTTCTAGTTTGAATGAATTGCGCAATTTGTACGATACTTGCGAAATACATATACGCAGTTTAAAATCATTGGGAATCGAGTTAGAAAGTTAGGAAAGTTTATTATTTCCTATTATAACAAAATTAATACCGAATAGCTTGATGTTGAATTATAACAGAGAAAATAAAAATGAAGCAGAATCGTGGAATGTTTCAAAGCTATTAGATTATTTGAGGGCGGAAATCGAAACAAGAGATCGCACATTTTCGTTTGGCAAGAAAGAATCAGATGACGACACAAGATTTGGGAACAAGGTAGTTGTAAAAAAAGAATTTTCAAATAGGGATTTTGTTAATAGGAAATCATTTAAGCACAAAATGCCTACGGCAGCTACTTTGAATACGAATGTTGAGAATAAATGCATATTCTGCTCAGAAAGCCATGATATAGAAACTTGTTCTAAAACTATAGAAGAGAAGAAAAATGCTATAAAGAGCCAAGCAAGATGTTTCCTATGTTTGAAGCGATTCCACCTAGTTAGAAATTGTAAGTCTAAACATAGATGTAAATTTTGTTTTCGGAGGCATAATTCAGTGATTTGTGAACAAAGTGAGAATAAAGGGGAAATAACAGATACACTAGTTTCATCAATTCAAAATGGTAACGTAACACGAGATATTTATTTGCAAACCGCTACTGCATTAGCTATCGGAAAAGAACATAAATCGAAATTACTTCTATTATATGACTTAGGGTCGCAAAGATCATTTATACTGAGTAGCGTTGCAGAAAAATTAGGTTTAAAAGTAGTGGCAGAAGAAGATGTTACAATTCACGCTTTTGGCTCTAAAGCCGCGATAAATCAGAAACGTAAGCGATACAGAATTCTTTTAAAAAATCCCGAAATGCTGAATAAAAGTATTACGATTGAAGTGTTAGAGACACCTGAAATTAGTGAAGCTTTACTTGCCGTACCCGAGAAAAAAATACGAGATTTTGTATATAGAAATAAATTGCAATTAGCTGATAGAACCTATGGAGATTCAAAATATTTTCGATTATCTATTTTGATAGGAAGTGATTATTATTGGAAAATGGTAACAGGGAAGCTTCGTAGACTTTCAGATGAGCTTGTACTTTCTGAAACAATTTTAGGATGGACTGTTAATCTTTCTACTGCGTCTAAAGATGCTAATATTTTACAAACTTCAATTAGTGTCATGAAAACTGTTTCGGAGCATGTTGAGTTGGATAGGAATACCGATGTAAATAATACTTTAAAGGCTTTCTGGGAGTTAGAAACTATGGGTATAAAACCAGAAAAGGAACAATCTGATAATGAGAATGCAGTTTTGGAAAATTATAATAAAACTGTTAAATTTAAGAATAATGTGTATCAAGTGCAGTTGCCCTGGAATGAAAGAGTTGTTGAATTAACGGATAATTATGAGTTAGCGAGATAAATGCTATATAGTTTAAATAAGAAATTTGAGAAATGTCCAGAATTTTATGAAAAAATGTCAATGTTATAGATAACTATTTAGAGAAAGGAATGGCAGAAGTTGTTAATTCGGAGCCAAACTCAGTATCTTACTATATGCCTCATCAAGCAGTTATACGTGAAGACAAAACAACTATCAAACTATAGTCGTTTTCGATGCGTTTTCTCATTCTTCCGAATCTATTTCATTGAATCACTGTTTACATGCGGGTCCAAATTTAAATCCGGATGTACTTGATGTTTTACTTCGATTTCGATTACATAAAATTGCAATCACCGGCGATATTGAACAGGCATATTTGCAAATTAGTTTAGATCCTGCAGATAGAGATGTTGTTAGATTTTTATGGATGGAAAATTCTCCTAATCCAGTGTCAAATTTAAAGTTCGAAACATTACGAATGACCAGAGTTTTATTCGGAACGAAGCCTAGTTCATTTCTTGTATCTGCAACGATAAAACATCATATCAGCAAATACAAATCCACATTTCCAGAAACGTTTGATCTACTTAATGATTGTCTGTATGTTGATAATTTACTCGCTGGTGTAAATGAAGAATCACAAGGTTTGAAGGTATATGCTGAGGTTAAGACCATTTTGAAAGAGGCTAATTTCAATATGCGCAAGTGGACTACGAATTCCGAAAGTGTTCAATCGCAATTTGACTTAAATGAAGAAACTATACACAAAAATTCTGTTTATACAAATGTTCTAGGTTATAAATGGAATACCCAAGAAGATTATTTGACAGTCGAATTACAGAATCTTTTGAAATTTGACGATAAGAATAACGATGTAACCAAAAGAGAAGTTTTAAAGATGATAGGAAGAATATATGATCCCATAGGAATTTTAAACCCTTTTACGCTAACTGCAAGAATTCTTATGCAAGAAATTTGGAAAGAAGGTCTGAATTGGGAAGATAAATTGAATGAAGATATGCACAATAAATGGATTAAGTGGTGCAAGCAACTAAGTTCTATTAAAGTTGCGAAGATTGCAAGATATTATTTTGGTGACTATTCAAAAGATGCGATTCAAGATCTACAATTACACTGTTTTAACGGCGCAAGTTCCAAAGCTTATGGATCTGTTGTTTATCTAAGATATCGTGTTAACGAACAAATATTTACTAGTTTTGTCATTTCCAAAGTCAGAGTTGCTCCAGTCAAGAAATTATCTCTGCCAAGATTGGAACTAATGAGCGCACTAGTAGGGACTAGACTAACAGCCTATGTTAATCAACGTCTTTTCAAAGAAATGAAAATCAGTCTACATTTCTGGACAGATTCAATGATTGTTCTGCATTGGATCAGAGGCAATGTTGAAGAATGGAAGCCATTTGTTCAGAATAGGGTTCGAGAAATACAGCAAAAAACAAATCCAAACTTGTGGTCGCATTGCCCTGGCTCAGAAAATCTAGCCGACCTCTTAACCAGAGGTGAAAAAGCAGAATCATTTTTGAAAAATGAAGCATGTTTTAACGGTCCCAAGTGGCTGAAAGAAAATGAAACATTTTGGCCTCAAGAAACGAAAGAAATTGATATTAAAGGTGTCGAAGTAGAGAAAAGATCATCAATGAAAACAAAAATTCTCCAAGCTAGCTGTGTGACTCAAGAAGAAAATATAATTTTTAAAATTGAAAATTACAGTACATTGGCTAGAGTATTTCGCATCACCTGTTGGATATTCAGATTTGCGAACAATACAAAGATACGTGTAAGTAAACTTTCAGGACCTTTGAGTGCTGAAGAAATGTTGAAAGCCGAGAAATATTGGATAAAACAGACGCAAGAGAAATGCTTTCCAGAAGAAAGAGAAGCATTGTTTAAGAAGAAATTAATCCCAAGAAAATCAAAAATTCAAAATTTAAATCCGTTCTTAGATGAAGATGGAATCATGCGATTAAAAGGAAGACTCCAGAATTCAAATTTAAGTTATTCAGAAGCACATCCAATTATCCTTCCTAGCAAAAGTCATTTTACAGATCTTCAAATCAGGGATTTACAATCAGGGATACAGATCTTCAACAGGGATTTACAGCAGATATGGAATTGGATAAAGAATCCTGAGGTGCAAAATTATTTTAGTGAAAAAAGAATTGAATGGAAATTCATCGTAGAGAGAGCAGCGTGGTGGGGAGGATTCTACGAAAGATTGGTACGTTCAACGAAGATATGCCTTAAGAAAATCCTTGGAAGATCTTCATTAGACTACAAAGAATTTGAAACCACTTTACAGGAAGTGGAAGCTGTTTTGAATTCACGCCCATTAACCTTTGTATCGAGTGATGTAAATGAGCCAACTCCTTTGTGTCCAGCACATTTCCTGGTAGGGAAAAGACTGACAGCTTTGCCACCGGAAAAGATAAGGATCATTCCTTCTACAAAAAGTGAAGTAACTCGCAGATATAGATACAGATTAAACTTAGTACAAAAATTTTGGTTGAAGTGGAAACAATTTTACCTAATGGATTTAAAATCTGTCCATTATACAGATCACTGCAGTAAAAAAAGGAGCCAATCAGCCAAGGCTTCTGTGAAAATTGGGCATTATTACAGATATCCATCCTGGTAGAGACGGAAAGGTTCGTACATGCACTTTAAGACTGGCAACTGGCAATTTCATTCGGCGAGCAGTCCAACACCTATATCCATTGGAACTTGACTATTATAAAGAATAACTTATCTTTCTGGGTCGGAGGATGTTGTATTTCTGACTCAAATTCCAAACTCTTTGGTGCGAAGTAAAACAAACAAGCTGTGTGAACTAAAGTGACCCATTTTTGTTTACGATTTAATTTTTATGTTATTTGTTGTTCCATGAATTTTCGGCAGACGAGATGTACGAATTTAAAAATTGAAGATGTTTAAAGATAGTATATGTACCGTTTTTAGTGTTAGTTTTTGTCTATTAAATGTTTTGTTTCGTACAGCAGTGTTTATATTCTTCGAAGTAAATACCTTAACGAGATCAGCCACAATAAAGGCGTAGAATTCACGACTCAGGTGAGAAAGTTCTAGATTTAATAAGATACTTTTATATTTTTTAGTTTATCAACTACCGTCTTCCATGATATTATTTAGTGCTAAAATTAAATTTTAAGCAAAAGTTTTTGTATATATATTGGTTTTAATTTAGAAGTGAGTGCGTTCTGATTCCATTTTGTTTTAAAATTGATTGCTATGTGCATATTTTAGAGTTTTGTCATGCGCGCAACACTGAATGATTTTAATTCACGGATTAGTGAGATGATTTTTTAAATTTAACTTTTAAATATTAGTCTTATGTCTACAATATTTATTTTTCTAGACACTAAATCTAAGAATATGTACTTTAGAGAGAAAGGGAAAAAAAGATCTTAATTACAGATTATTTGTGTTTTGTTACTTTGAAAAAAGCGATGTTTTTAATTCTTTCGACAAACTCAAAATTCCTGTGTTCTCTTAAATCAATATTCATATAGTACATGCAGTTAAGATAAAAAAATATGACATTATAAAGCGGTTTTAAATAGTTATTGAAATTGTTATAATTGTTATTTCTTTAAAACCAATTCATTCTTCCTAGAATATTTTAAACTAAAAGCAGTACAAATTCTCTAGTGAAATTTAGTTGTTGTTATATTTCCCGAAACCGATTATTTTTATGTGTAGTATTCTGGCTGGTTTCCAATGATGTACCAAAAACATAATATTAAGATTGAAAATTCTATATAACCATAAGCTGCTGTGTTATATTTCAGGGAATATTCTCTTCATTGTATTTTCTTTTAAGTTGCATTATCGTTTTAGAAGAAGAAACCAAACTATGAAATGTTTATATAAATAATAATATGAAGTACGTTATTTTAGTAAAATTTATGAAGGGTTTTTTAAAGAATTCAATGCATAACAGATAATTTCCTATGATTTTTTAAAGTTTAATAAATTAATCCAGTGTAAAATAAATAATAATAATAAAAATGTTTCAGTAAATGCATAAGAGTGGTGTGTTATTTTATGCAAAAGATTCTATAAGGATATTTAGTTTTTTATTGTAAATTTCAGTTGAAATTACCGTACCGTAAATTAAAGAAATATATAGTTTATTCATTGTTTAAAATCATTTTGTAATGGCGCTTTTTTATAATTTCAATTTCAGTATTAAGATTAAACATTTTAACGTAGAATGGCAGCAGAATGAGCTTGTATAGTTTACGTCGCACAAGGTTTACTGCAAAAAAAGACAAGTTATACATCATAAAAGATCAATTAATTTTTATATTTACGTTTCATATCAAAAACTTCTGGAATGATTTCCCCCAAACTTGGTTTCCATTCTAAATTGGGAACGAAAAATCCATCTAGCTATTTTCCGTATTACTGAAAATTGTATTTTACAGGTTAAAAGCAACTCAGCGATAAAAATCTTGAGTGCTCTTAAAATTTTAAAAACATTTAAACCAAACGTGTCTTGTATACCAATTCGAATACGAGAAAACAATACATCTAGTTCTTGAATTCGAGAAAGTTCGTATTGACAGGTGAAAAGGAACTCATCACTGAAAATGTTGCTTTTTAGTCTCGAAGGTCTCGAAGGATTTTGTCAAAACGTAGCTCCTATACTAATAAGAGCACGAGAAAAATATCCAGCTACATTGCTGAGATAAGAATCGTTTCAACCTCGCCAGTGCTATTAGCCATTGATTAAAATGCTATTACGCACGATATCAATGACGATCTAACGATTTTCAGCGATCTTTGCCTAAATTGATCACAAGAAATTGGTACATTTAGGTGTCTAATTCATTTAGATTTGTTTTATAAGGTTAGAAAAACACATCATTAAAACGCTTATGCATTTAAAAATAAAATCGAAACGGTACAGATGAGTTCGGTCATGACATAACCATTGTATACTAAGTTCTGGAAAACCATTTGACTAACACTCAACATCGATAGAATGCGATCTTGTACTTTTAACCCTCATCTTGCCAGACGGGTCCATTGGATTCAATAGGTACATTCAAAATGCTTTTTCTCATAAAAAAAGACTGAAAATTTTGTAAATATGTGATCTTTGTAAATATGTGACTTTTTGTATAAATATTAGTTTAGTAATTTTCACTCTTTCCACATTTTCACGAGAAAAATAATTTTGAATGTATTTGTTTTGTTCATTGGACAAGGAGGGTTAAACATTTTTTTTTCTGTCGTTAATCTTCCATAACAGAAGATTTTGTCAATACTGATCGGTGTTAATCAGCACCATGATTACGAAAGATTTAAATTCTATGGGATAGTAAACGTAAGTCGAACTTATGGTAAACCTTCCATAGTATCAGCGCAGATTGTATTCAGTCAGGCCGTCTATATAAATTTCATAGGCAGTTTTTCCTTTCGAATGGTGTGTGAATTGTGATAATGGTCGAATAAATACATTTTTCCTATTTGCCTTCCAGCTTTAAGACAATTTAAATAAAACAAGGTTTATGTGCTGATTCGGACACGAGAAAATAATTAGATAAGTACTTTAGCAAAATTCATTTTGACAGGTTAAAATGTCTTCATACTAATATGCTTTAGACTGAACCCGTTGACTTCCAGGATGAACGCTGCGTATCTCCTATCATTTCACTAATCGACGACAATGACTTACACCCCGTACGCCGTCCACTGCACTGTACGAAAAAAAATCTGTAAATATACTAAAGTTTTTCTAGGAAACTGGGATTCCTAGAACTTTTTATATAACGGCAACAAGAAAAACTCCTTTAACAGATGCTGAAACAGGAATTTTTGTTGTTGCCGTTACATAAAAAGTTTTAGGAATCCCAGTTTCCTAGAAAAACTTTAGTAACTTTACAGATTTGTTTACAGCGTACACAGTACGTATTACACATTATTTGTTTATCCTTCCGAGCGTCTTGCAAAAGGGTAAAATTGTAATGTTGTTTTCTTTGCATTTTGTTTTAAATGCTAAGAAAATATAATTCTTTCAACGTTATATATATATATATATATATATATAAAAACTCAATTACAAATATGAGTGTAATCCTTGAGAATATTAATCATTCTTCAATGTATTTAAAATTCATTAAATCTATAGAATTATATTATCTTAAATATTGCTTGTATTGCTTTGAAACCTGGAGCTTATTAAACGGAATATTACGCCCCAAACACTTAGAGGGTTAAATATTTATTTGTACACAGCTGCATATTTCCACCGGACTAGTCTGTGATATGCAACTGATATAATAGGTGTCGAAGGGTGTTTTATGACATCAACATGTTACACCGCATAGCCTCGTAGCCTTTCACCAGCGAAATTAAGACTGGAGGTCAACGAGAAGGGTTAATGTTCCCATAATCGAGTGAAGTGTTGCAGAAGCGTTTGTGGATGAGAAATAAATGTCTTGGAATATTCTTTTGTTAAGCGCAAAGAAAAAAAGACTAAATCTTATTCTAAAAACTACTTTTTTACAATGCCTATAATACAATTTCCGTTAAATGGGAAAGCAATTATACAGGAACGTTTTTTCATGCATTTTGTTTTCAAATATCGTTTCTCTTTTGTAACAGGGGTCTCAGACTAATGGTGTATTACTGCATTCATTTTTAGCGCAAAATTTGTAGCTCCTTTTTAAAATATAGAAGTTTTTGCCAAACACCCTAAGCTAATTTTTGTAAACATAAATTTAAAGAATACATGATGTCAGTGGTTTGGCAATTTCCGTTTTACTTATGAAACATTCCACGATTAAAATGTAAATCTTTCACCGTTTGTTGTTGTTGACAACTAAATCGTTTAGGCAAATCCGTGGTTTTCCAAAGTTTCTACACATATATTAGTATTACATAAATTGACGATGTGTTTTATTTGCTACGCAAAACTGTGAACATTCATTATCTAGGATACTTTAATTTAGTGTTGAGTGTAATAGAGAATAGAAGTAATGAGTTTTCTGTAAACAGTATTTTCTTACATTGCAAGGAGCAGTTTGACAAGGATTTATTATTTTGACGTTCTCAACCATTTTCATTTTTTTAATTTCTTGCAGCACCATATGTGATTCTGCGAAATTATTTTGAGATGTCTCTAAATTACGGTTTAATCCATAGTTGAGAGCATATTCGAGTCTTTGTCTAATATACTCTTCGAGATCTTAAAAACCACATCTGGATACAGTGAGGATGATTGAAGCGATCGTTATTTTGTTCTGTAAAATTCAATATAAATATACAGGATCATCGAAAAAAGGTTAAGCTCGAATTATTTCGAAAGCTAATAATGCTAAAAGGAATTGAGCAAAGGTAATAATATTTTTTACAGACGCCTTCTCTCATTAATCGGGATAGATGGAGAGCCGGTTCTGTGCTATGTCATCTGAGAGTCACAAATTAAGACCTCTCGACTTCTTTTCTGTGGTTATGTCAAGAAGTTTATTTTCAAATTAAAGGTACGACACTTGACATACTTACGGGAACGAACTGTCGATGCAACTCCCGCAGTAACACAGGACATGCTTCGTAACACCTGGTTAGAGATTTATTATCGACTTCATATATAAAGAGCAACCATGGGTGCTCATACTGAAATTTATTAAAGTGAAATTCTATTAAATTATATTCATTACAACGAAATAATTAATTAAATATGATTAAGGCTGTTGTTCCTAAATGTGATTATCTCTAAATTCGACAATGTTCTTTTACTTAATATCTTAATGCAAGAAGCGTCGATATTCTGGTATTTATCGGTATCCTGTGGATCGCATGAAAGATGTCTGAAAATTCAGATGAAATGAAATATACGAACTTTTAGATATTAGAGCTAAAAAACAGTATCTGGGGCAATTTTGTTTTTTCAAATTCATCTCATTTTACAGTGTGACCCAGCCAGTAGTTGATAAATTAGGGTCAGTGATACGGGTGTTTTATTATATTTTCTTCCTTTTAAGATTTAGAAGTAACTAACATGATTGCTACAATCTTTAACAAATGTCCTATAATGGACAAAAATGAAGTCCTCTGAAATTAAATAGCAACAAACTTATAAATAAATAGTTTTTTTAATTGCCATTTTTCCAGTGGTTGATCAAGCGAAAGAAGTCAATTGAAAATCTAAAAATAATCTTTAAAATATCATCCTTGGGTTGTGATCAACAGTAATTCTCATAAAAATATTATAGTTGAAAAAAGCAAGATGTAAGTGAATTATTTTAACTTAGCGTAATTGTCTCCAAGTAATCAAAATCTAAATGTTTAAACTTTGTAATAAAAAAAAAAAAAATCATAAAATGGTTTCTGTTACAGCAGACAGCTGACAACAATGTGACAACAGGTAAGGTTAGTTGGGGTAACTGGAACTACGAGGTAACTGGGCCATAGGCTATTTTATAAAAAAAAAAAACTGTTGGTGTTCTTCAAGTTTTAGCTTTTGTGAACAATGCCCCTTAATCTCTATTTTCTAAAACAACGTGTATCAGCTCAATCATAACTCTCACTTTGCTGTGATAGGTTGCCAAAAATTTACGTTTCTTTTTTTAAAAACAACGTCTGTATGGTTGAACTTCCTCGGCTGATTATTAAAATACTATATGTACTTTTATTAAACAATCATTTTTTTTTTTAAGATTAGACATATAACTACATTAATATTATTAGGTATGTATACATATTTACTTCATGTTTCAAATGTAAGCCCGGTGTCCCAGTTACCCCATAATTTTTTCAAGAATGGGGTAACTGGGGCATGTATCCGGGGTAACTGGACCATGCTGGATCCAGTTACCCCAATAGTTAAAAATAAATTTTGTGTTTTGCTTACTACGTGAAGTAAATTTCTCCATTGTTTCTTGCTCACAATAAAGAAAATGATAGAATACCTTATTAAAATTATGTAATGAAATTTAAAAAAGCATATTGAGTGATATCAAACCAAATTCCTTGGCCCCTTGAGAGGCGGTGATGCCGTTATGGCTTCACTTAATTTTAATTCCTAATTGCCACATTGGCACCTGAATTTTATAATGAGAATTTCACCTTTATTAAGTACGCGAAAATATACTTTTAATTGTTTTCAGATAGATTCTCTTGGAATTATTGGTGTCATTAAATTAGTTCAACATTTCACGAATGCAAGTACCTTGCCCCTGAAAGCGAGATAGCCAGACCATGAAAATTTTACTATACACAGGGGTCGCATTCTATAGGGAATCTTTTATCATTCCTACCACTATTTTGAAAATAATATCTTCCTCGCTCTTTTCTGTAAAGGTTCTGGTAGGAACAATAAAATTTTCCCTATATAATGCGACCCCTGGATAAAGTACTTAAATACTTACGTAGCCGTTTGTTCATAGATTTGCCTTTCTATTTTTTTCCTTAAAATATCCATGTGACTTTTATACTTATTCTCTATACTAAAGTACATAAGCACTTCCTTAAGTTTTATGTTTTTGGTATAAATAAATCTAATATTTTCACTTTTAGTGCTTTTTTTTAGACACATTGACAGCAAAGGTTTCCCTTACAACGCTGTTTATTGACATATAATTTACATGATATGCCTGGTTTAATTTTTTTAAGTTGTTTACACTTTTTCAAACAGGACTTGATATCCGATCTGAAAAAATATGAACGCGTGTGGAACATAGACCCCCCCCCCCCCCTGCTCCAGTTACCCCATTTTTTGTGGCAACTGGGCCCATGAGGAAAGAAAGATGAAATATGCATATTTTTATATTTTTAAATATTAAAATGTAATTTTGAGCATTTCTGTTTGATAGAGGGAGCCTAACGGAACACATTTACAGAAGTTCAGACTTTAACTCAAATGAACATTAGTTTATTCAAGCTGAATTGTCCAGAGCCACTATGTAAAATCATGTCCCAGTTGCCCCAACTAACCTTACTCCAACATTCAAACAAAAATATCATGTCTAGTGCCACGTGTAAAACGCATTTCCGCCTGAAATGGCTCAGTATTTCAAAAATCTGATCAACTATTGGTGCGGTCACCCTATATAATATTTATTTAAATTTGCAATTAATTTTCAGCAGTGAAATAACGCTCGAAATTATTGAATATATAATACGTGATTTATGAAAAATATCATACTTATTGGTTGGCCTGATTGACCTTTAATTCAAAACAAACGTAAATCTACAGAAAATATACAGGGAATTCTCGAGAGTGTTGTACAGGGAAATTTAGAAAATTATTCATCTGCATTATATCTTTAAAGACATTAAAAATTTCATCAAATATTAAAAAAGAAACCAATGTGTTCAGCTATTTTTTAAATATTTTTCAAAAAGCGCATTATCATTGAAAAATATATATTATGTCTAGCTCTACGTATAAAACTCATTTCCTCGTAAAATGGCGTGATTATTTTAAAAATTGTATTAACTATTTGAAAGTGTCAACTACTGGCAGGGTCACCCTAATTGTTTAAAACATATTTAAAAATAATTATTTCATTATAGATGAATAGCCGTATTACATAGCCCCATTCAGTGGGATTTATGTGAGATTTCATTTTATTTATTTATTTTTTTTTTTTTTTTACAATGTGTTTACAGTGCGTTTATTTATTTTTATTTTTAATTATTTTATTATTATTACAGATTTACAAAATTACAAAATGTACTAAATGGGTAATTACTTAGGCATTCGTTATTTCCACAGTCATATAAAGTTTAAAAAATATATATTTTTTAAATAAATAAATATAATCCGCAATCCAAAATATATAAATGAAGATAACAGGATATAAGTAATGGAGATTAGAAGTTTAATGTAAATATATATTTTTTTTAAATTAGAATTTATCTGATATCGTGAACAATATTTTATTTTAATTCAGACTATATTATTATATGTAATCAAAAATACTTTATAATTTATGGAAATCCTTAATCAAGTAGGACTTTAAACAAATAAGGCATATTTACAAAAAAGAGAGTCGAGTTAAAAGTAAAAATATTACTGGTAAGTAATTCGTGTCTGAATCGATAAAACGCTAAAAGCAGTTTTGATATATATCTCTCCTAGCACTGCAGAATATTACTGAGATAGCGAATAAAAGTTTCACTTCTCATAAATCAAGACTGTTTTCTAAAATTTCTCTATCTTAACGTTTTTTGTAGCCCAAGGTGTTGAATATCGCAGAATATTATGTTTAAAGACTTTCCATTCATTCCAAAGTGCGAATAAAAAGCGCATCAACAATACTCTAAAGATTTTTAAAAAATATAGTAAATTTAATGCCGATGAAAATAATACTGATTTGGGCTCCTTCAATATAAACCAATAATTTAAATTAGTAAAGTGATAGAAATGGATGGTAATTATAGAAGAAAACTATTCGTTTATGAACGATATTCATCCATAAAGTATGTAGCAATAAATGCATGAACAAATATTTTTCAATTCAGACATTTTAAAGAATAATTTATTATAAAATAGATGTACTCTGTAGAGAATATATGTCGAAACACTTTATAAAACATGTCAAATGTCTCAAAAATGATAGGGTTAGTACTTTCTCTTCCATATGTAATCTGCCTTTTTCATTTATTTTGAAAAGCATTAAAATACTTAATTCGTAAAATATTTACTGTTTATCATATTTTGAAAAAATAATTAAAGTTTCTCTTTCTCTTGATGCCACACATGAGGAGACGCATTTTATGGTTTTTCCTCATTTAGTCACTTCTAAAAATCATCCTGAGAAAAAGACAACTATAAGATGATCACCATTATATATGTAATAGTGCAAAAACCTGCTTTTCCCGGTTTATAAAAAAGGTATAAAATCATACCTTTTTCTCAGTACATACTAAAATCACAGCTATCAATGAGGTATTTTTCCAAAGTTTCTGCAAGCGGCTTTCGACTTAGTATATTTAACATATCGTTGAAACGTGTTCTTGGATTAAAAAATTAAGTTATTTAAAAATTAATGAATAGACGAATCATCAAAAACTCTGAAAGATTGCAGCAAAAAAGGCCTCTCACGGTTCTACCTTTTTTTATTCCGTAACTCTAATAGAATTTTTTTTACATTTAAAGTACTTTTTTAGAATGCCCATTAACAATAGCAAAAATCATATTTATCTGAAAAAGTAATAATGTGTTCAAATATAGTTAAGAAACGTATCAAATGCGATATTTTCACACTGGCCTCGTGTCAGGAGTTAATAGCCAAATAAATCGCCAAAGATCCATATTTACAACAAAGTCACCTACCTGTAGAGTCTAGTTCTAATTTTCATATTTGTATGAAGCAAACATTTTCACTTTTCTGATATATTGATTTGAGAAGCGTTGATTATACTTTATCACGGAAATTTTTTTCATACCCCCTCCCTACTATTTAAAACTGCTGTCGACAAAAAACTTCAACTGTAATAGAAAAGTAAGAAACCTATATGTTATCTACTCAGTTTGTTTCCTAAATTCATAATTAAAAAAATACGCTTTTTTGAAATATTAAAGTCAAGGATGGGTAAAAAGCAAAGTAGCCATCTGAAGTTTTTTTGTTGTATAGTGCAGCAGCCACACAGGAACTTTGCGAAGCCGTCGTCAGAAATGCTGGTAGTATTGTCTGCGATTTTGAAGCAGAAGGCTACATTTTTCTCGTTCTGAACTCAATTTATTGTTTTTTTTTTCAAATTTTTAATGTCAAGCAAGTGTTAGAATCTATTGATTATAACTAAATAATATATAGCTCTTATCCTTTTTATCCTTTCCCAAAATACCATTTTAAATAAAGTGTGTTTGAAAACGCTGTGTCATATAGATTAGATCCTACGCCACAGTTTTTGAAATGGCGTAATTCCATGCAAAGCAGCCACAAAGATAATGGCTAAAATGGTCAAATGGATACATTGCCCAGAAACGATGTTTTATTTATTTTTCATAGCAAAATATTATTCAAAAGTATCTTATTTGAAAGAAAGAAGATAGGTTCGCTACGATAACTTCTTCATATAAAAGATTATTCTCGACTTTGCAGTCTGCATGTCTGCTGCAGGCACTTGTATTCATCCATTCGCCATATGGATATTCATTACTGTTTACTTTATCTTGTAGTGATTAAATACTTAAAATAATTGCAAAATTCTTATTGTGTGTTAATTTAGCTTGTGTTGATTAACCTTTTATGTACTGAATTATGAATTCATGAAAATTTTATCTTTTAAAGTATTTTTCGTGAATTTTTGAAACTACATTAGAAAATTTAAACAATCATTTAATAAATTTTAGAAGGATTTAAGGATTTAGAAGGATGAATTAAATTTGAATTTATAGGGATTTTGTGCAATATTTATAATCCTGCTCAAATCGTTTATTTTAATTATTTTTCTTAGTATTTTATAGAATTAGGAAATGTGCTAATATAATGTTATTACAATATAAATATATAAATATTTACAAATTCCGAAATTCTCCCCATCCCAACGCAAAGAAAGCTGAAAAGATACAAAGGCAAGAGAAATTATCCTTTAAAAAATATTTTGTTTTGTGTAACCAATAATGCTTTTGAAACAAGATAAAGTAATGCATGTATAACTCATAATAAACTGTATTACTACTAATCGATGCATTAAATGAATTTTATAACAAGTTATTTTAATGGTATTTATAAGTACCGTCAGTAGATAAAGTATTAAATATTCATCCTGAATCAATATGATTTCGTTATTTACCTATGCTGGCCTCTTTACCTAGCCAGACGGGCAAAGCCTAGGCGGCCAAAGTTGATATTTTGTAATTGTAGTGTTCCGTACTTAAAAAGTAAAAAAGTAACCATTATAAGATCACTCCTGTGTCTGTCTGTCTGCTGTCACAGCCATTTTACTCGTAAACTATGGAACGTGGAAAGATCAAATTTAATGATATGATAATTTAAACAAACATTAAAAGAATTGGAGGTCATTTTCTGCATGTACAGGGTTTATATATTAAGCAAAATATTCATTAAATTCTATCCAGCCATTTCTCGGAAATCATGCGCCCATTGAGGAAAATCACCACTTTGAGAAAATTGTCTTTAAAGATCGAAATTCCCTTTCATCACTGAAAGGACAAACTGTTTCACACAAAACTTCCCTTGCAAAGCGAATTTTTGCATGGCCTTTCTTTTAAAAGGTTCATTAAGCATGGTATTTTAATATAAGCTATTAAATAAAAAAATGGACACATTAAAAAGTGTCTGACAGCTTAATTATACTAAATAATTAAATTTTCTTTACATATTGATCTGATTTGGAGCATTACCATTAGAAAATTATAAAGTAACTTGTCTCATGGAATATTTTATTTAATTTCTTCCTAAGTCTGCCAGATTTATTAAAACATCCCTACTTAAAATTGATTTTAACAAATAAAACAAAATGAATTATGATAATGGACGAATGCATGTTCCATTTCAATAAATTCTGAAATGTTTCGCTTCCAAAGATCACTATTATTCGTTTTTTTCAGTTGTCATATATATATTTCCTTTCTTACTATTTATTCTTTATTTATTAGGAAATGTCCATAAAGCTCTATCCTTAACATAAAGGTTATAAAGATTACAGCTGGATGGGAAAATGATTGATTATATTATGAAACGCAGCCTGGAAGCATAATGGAAGATAATTATGAAGTTCTTTTGGAAGGAATATAAACACCAATGATGGATTATAAATCCTAAAATGTATGTCATATTTTGCAAAGAGATTAAATCTTCTTTTACGGTATTTACATTGTCACAACATAATGTAAATTTAAGTAACTTTAGTATACAAATATAGTAAAGTAATAGTTTATTGATTGGGTACATAAAAAATACATAGATGGAAGAATGCATTAAAATTTTTAAATATGTATAATATGACAAAACAAAATATTTATAATTATTCTTACAATAAATCTGTATTATTTTTCAAAAATTTACGAATTCTATATCCGTAAAATACGCAAATTCTTAATGTTCGTTGCAAAGCTTTTTAAATATTTTTTTATCTATACAGTTTTTACCGTCCAACATTAAATAGCTCTTTAGCACGATTTAACTACTGTATACTTCATCGTGTTTTCGCACATTTTTCAATAAAACTAAAATTGTCAAAATTTTATATGCAACAGTTTTTTTTAAGTATAAGTCGAGAGAGAGCTTCGATCACAATAAATTGAATTTGGACCGTGAATGTGTCTGTGAAAGTGAAGTTCTTTCTTTTTTGAATACAGAGATATCTTCAGTGTTTTCCTATTCATTGTGTCAAATTAAATCAAGGTTTATTAAGTTTTAAGTGTGTAATTATGCCTTCATTTAAAGCATGTGATAAAATCTGAAATTCTGGAATTCTACCAAACTGTAAAATTTTCAAAACAATACATACTTTTGTCATCATACTTGAAATAAGAAAAAAATACATTGCCATACAAAACCGAATATCATTCAGTGCTCAACAACAATCCGCAATTAAAAGTATTGAACTCACAATATAAAATCATTAGTAATAGCAGTAAAACGAATTCCCATGGTAGTAAATATGAAAAAAACCCTCTTGATTGAATTCTACGATATTTTATATTCGGAAATTTGAGGTTTTAGAAATCGATTTCTGTCTTTAAAAAATATAGACTACAATTCGCATTTTATTTCAGAAATTAATTTTGGAAATATATATATATACAATGGTGGTCAAAATTGTGGATATTTTTTGAAATTTTCAAGCTTTATAACATTGTAGCTATTATAATATATTAATTTTTACTTAAATACAATTGTTTATGCATCAAATTCAAGGAAATTTAATGTAGGATTTAACAACAAAAAAAAAAAAAACAAAAAAAAACAAAAAAAAAAAAACAGAAGTATAATATCTGCATTGCAAAAAAGTTACACTTACTTTAGTATAAAATACAAACACAATTAGTCATGAATGCAGAAAAGTATTGTAATAAAAGCTTCCTATCCAATCACAATGACTGTTTTGAGGACCAGTCAAATGTAAGTAACAAAACTCTAGTATGTTTTAATTTGTAAAAGCGGTATTTTGCTGAAAGGAATTTTGCAGATGGGTGAAAGTCTAGTGTAACTAAGTACAATAAAGTTTTTTTTTTCCTTGTACAAACAATCCTTGTACATAAAACGCAACTTATTGGAGCTATATTTTAATTCTTGGCATCATTTGAGTAAAAAGGATGAACTCGAAACACTAGTTCTTTCAATGAAAAGACGCTGATATTTTAATTATTTTTTAATTGAATTCTACATTAAATTTTCTTGAATTGGATATATAAACGTTTCTATTTAAGTGACATTGTGACATTTATTATATTCTTCAAGCACACAAAGTTATAAAACCTGAAAATGTAACAAAAAAAAAAAAAAAAATGTCTACAGTTTTGGCTACCACTGTATATATGTGTATATATATATATAATTATTTTTTTTAATTGAATTCTACATTAATTTTTTTTGAATTGGATATATAAATTTTTCTATTTAAGTGACATTTATTATATTCTTCAAGCACACAAAGTTACAAAACATGAAAATGTAAAAAAAAAAAATGTCTACAGTTTTGGCTACCACTGTATATATGTGTATATATATATAATTATTTTTTTTTAATTGAATTCTACATTAAATTTTTTTGAATTGGATATATAAATTTTTCTATTTAAGTGACATTTATTATATTCTTCAAGCACACAATGTTATAAAACATGTTAAAAAAAAATGTCTACAGTTTTGGCCACCACTGTATATATATATGTATATATATACAGTGTAATATATACAATATAACCATTAATTAAACATAACCTACCACCGTCAATTATTATGAATTAAAGCTGTAAGTATTAAAATATATATATATATATATATATTATAAGAATTATTATGGAAGAAAAAGAAAAAAGTGGACACCGACAAAAATTGAAAAGCTTATACATTGAATTACGTTATCAAGGGCACAGAATTCAATGATATAGGCAAAATGGTTGTTTTCTGTGGGAAAAATAAGCTAAAGCTAAAAATTATTTTCCCCTGTGCCCAAACAACCATTAAAATGAAGTGAATTGATTAAAAATGAAAGCATAATAGAAACAAATAATATGAAATGGAAGAAACAATAAAACGTATTTAAAAATTTATAGGATATAAAATATAAATAATAAACACCATACCGATTAATATTTCAGTATTTTACAAAAATCCACGCGCACATGGCTTCCAGAATATCATAAAGATTAAGGTGAATAAAACAGTTAAGAAATCACAGTAAATGATACCAAAGGATGCATTTAATACATTTTGAAATAAAATTTGAAATACCTTGTTAAACACATTTAATCTAATATAAAATAGATATATAGTAATTACATTATTTAAAATGCACTATTAAATTAATTAATAACTGTATAACAATATCGTAAAAAATTAGCTAAAAATACCCCCTGGTGTATTAAATTATAACTGAAATGGAGCGAGAAAAATTAAAAATTTAGAGCTATCTTAAAGAGACAAATTTGGTGCTGCCATCTAGTATTACTATTAAACAACTGTCGCAAGATAAATATTTGTAAGCATTTGAATGTAAATAACTGTTTAAACAGCAAAACCAAACATATCCTTATATATAGAGAATTATAAACCTAATATAAACCACACAATGTAATTAAAAACTATTGTTAATAAAATTTAAAAGCATGCAATATATTCTATTAGCTAACTTATTTAAACTAAACTAAGAATTTAAATAATTCTAGAACTTTGATAATATATAGCATGTAGCTATATGCTATAAAACAAAATAAATTCAGTAATAATTAATATAAATAATTATTAAAAATAATATAAAAATTATTTCTTAATCATTTATATATAAGATATTTATAAAATGAACAGGAAATAAAAAACATGTGGAAGTATATAGAAGGTTAAATGATACTTAAATTCCCATTACTTAATAAGCACATATATAGAGTGTGGATTATTTTCAGACATCCATAAAAATCCAAAAGTATGAATGTGGGACATTCAAAAACATTAACCCGATAATAAATATTAAAAAGAATAGAGGTATAATAATAAAAATAATTACCCAATTTTAATGCATACAGTATAACTATATTTATATTAAACATACTTATATGTATATTATTCACTATAAGAATGGCATACTATTAATAATTAATATGATATTGTCCTAAGTAAATTAAAATTTAATAACAAATAATTGTAAATTAGATTAATCAATAATTAAGCTAATTATAATATTAATGAAATTCTCCAATTACATATAATATATCAAATCAACATCCATATAAAATACGTAACAAAAATATAGTAATAATACAAAAGCCCCATATTTTTTTTTTAATAATTAACCATTGCGTATTATCGAGACAACACCACCCTCCTCCGTACTCTAACATCTACCCACCCAACCAACCTATAATAATTTTTTTATATTATTTTGCAATTTTTAATTTTTTATAGATATTTTTTTATTTTATAATTTTTTTGTAATTTTGTTTACGCATGTGTTAATTTGTTTTAATAGATCATGTAAGAAAAGTACTAATTGTATATTAATGAATATATGAATTTCTTTGGAAAACCATTATTTAATGCATCATAAATTAGTTTTTTAATATTATTGTTAATTAGAGGAGAAGAACATAAACATTTTATTCTATATAAATGATTAAGTATTATATTCCGAAATAGAGAATGATGTAGACAAGATTTAAAATTTGTAAATGTATTAACTGTGAATTTAAATTCTTTACGTTTGTCATATAAATCTGTGATTGTTTTATTGTCTTTTATTGTAATTTTAAGATCTAAAAAGTTAATTGTATTGTTAGATAAAAGGTTTTCCGTTAATTCCAAATTAGTGGGATAATCAACTGGAAATCGAGTAATTGCAGATTGATCAGTATCAATTAAAATGATGTCATCAATATAACGATATAAATGTAGATTATTTTTAGTAAAATTACGTTCATAATTATATAAGTATAAGTCTGAGAGTAAACTGGAAGTGCAACCGCCTTGTGGTATACCGACATGCTGTAAATATAAAGTATTATCTTGCAATATATAATTATTATAGATAATGAAGTTAGTTAAAGATTTAAAATATGCAATATCTATATTAGATGGTAATTCCAGTTTTTTATAATACTTTTTAAATAATGCATTTATGATTTTATGTAAATCAAATAGGTCTATATTATTAAAAAGATCTTTGAAGTCATATGTCGTTATATTATAAACACAATGAAGATTTTTTTTAAATATTGACAAGTTGATAGCTATTTTTTATACAATGTGTATTATCATTGTTTGTAGTAAGTACATATAATTGATTAAGAATTTTTAAGAGAAGTGTATTGGCTTTATTATTATATGTATTGCAACCAATAGTAACAGTCCTAAATTTAATAGGAGTTTTATGAAATTTGGGAATAAGAACTAAATATGGATAATTAAAATTAGTAGATAAAATATTTAATAGTTTATAATAACTTCGAATTTTACGATTATTTACAATTACATTTTCATTAGTTTTTTGAAATGACTTATTAGAAGAAATAGAATTTGTAAGAAGTTGGTGATAATATGATTTACATATAATAGCATAATTGTTAGGAGATTTGTCTACATATGTAATAACGTAGTTTTTTTGTAATTTAGTGATTTGTTGGAAATAATGCTTTGTATTAATAGAAACCAAATCAGCAATATTATTTTTTAAAGCCATAGTTAATTTTTCAATTACTAACATTTTCCATTGATTAAAATATTCAATAGGCTTATTATAAGAGATAGAAATTTTATAAATAAAAATATCAATATCATATGCAAACTGTTTGATAATAGATTTAACATTAAATTTAGATGGAAGTCTATATTTAGTACCGTAATCCATTAGTTGTTTCAATTTAAAATCATGAACAATATCAAGATTTCCAGTGATTATATATCCATGATCATTGTTTATGTATTTTTTTAGAGTGGGGTCTTTGCAGTTACACGGAAAATTACTTGCAGCAGATGTATTTTTTGAAAATGTATTGTAGTTAAAAATCTTTCTTCCAATTGTATTCGGATATTTAAAGGTTTTTGATATATGAAGATTATTGACAGGAAAAAAAAAACAATTTTTATCATTAATTATAGAATTGATATTAATTTTATTAAATATGTGATTTGAAAAAGTAATTATCATTTGAGTATTCATGTTCTGAATTTTGTGTTTTTTTTGTAAATTAATATTTAAAAGATTAACCCTACTCATAATTAGGTCAAAGTAAATATCAGAGAAATGTTTAGAGAAAGATTTACCTAGAAAGACATTTAAATGTTGTACAAGCTGTTTCTTTTTAATAGCAAAGATGTTTTTTCGAATTAACAACCAGTTATAATTCTCTAAGTAATTTCGTTGAAGATCATAAATTTGTTTTGTGATAGATTTTTTGGAAACTAATACTAACGGTGAACCCTTTCCACGTTTATTACGTGTTGTTTTAGCATTTAAATTATGATTAAGAGTAGGATAAATTGGAGAATAATCAATAATGTTATTTATAGATGTGAAGACTTTGACAGGTCTGTTAAATACTTCACTGTTAAGTCCATAAGGATAAATTGTGTTATAATATTATATATATATATACATACCGTGTGAGCCATAAGTCTGTTAAAATTAAAAAAAAAAAATCATGAAAAAAAATAAGAAATTGTGATAATGAAGTGCGGCTTTGAAGAAAGTGCTTACAAGGATGTAGGATTTCTTTAGAAAAAAAAAATTAAAAAATCACATGTAGAGGACGCTGACGACCCGAAACACAATGAACAGGACAATAGTTGTGTCGTAGAATGTTTTGGAGGCATGTTGAACTTTTGTTATTGGAAGAACAAACAGATGGAGCGTATTGTTGTCCTGTTCATTATGTTTCAGGTCGTGAGCATGTGATTTTTTAACTAATTTTTTTATTAAAAAAAAAAAAAACGACCATTTTGTGAGCATTTTCTTGCAAATCGCGCTTCTTTATCAAAATTTCTTTCTTTTTTATGCATTTTTAAAGTTTTAACGGACTTTTGGTTCACCCGATATATGTGTGTGTTATTAAATTATAGCCTCTTAAATTTATTATTTTTCAATTATTTAAAAACTTATAATTTTTTAAAGCTTCGCAGATATGAATCCAAAAGTACAGCTCGTTCTGCAAAGTATTTTTTGAGTTATGCTTAAGGAACCAACTTCATTGCAATCTGTTTTAGAACGATTACCTACTAATTTATCGTAAGAACTTCAATGTCCAAAATGCTAAAATCTATTTGATCAAATGGCTTTTCGCCTCGTTTCTTCCCAGAACCACAATCCCTACACTGTAAAAAAAACATAATGCCAGTTTTCTGGTAGGAATAGAAAA
Source organism: Maratus speciosus (assembly GCA_963932465.1). Classification (NCBI taxonomy): domain Eukaryota; kingdom Metazoa; phylum Arthropoda; class Arachnida; order Araneae; family Salticidae; genus Maratus; species Maratus speciosus. The sequence continues at coordinate 430,656,146 of OZ010795.1, read as the reverse complement.
AATAGATGCCCTCATCGTACCGGAATAATTTCCAACCAAGCTCGGAATAAAATCCGTAAAAATAAGAAAATAGTCATATTTTACGGATTTTATTCCGATTTTGCGGATTTTATTCAGAGCTGGGTTGGAAATTATTCCGGTACGATAAGGGCAACTATGTTTCCGATTCCTACCACAAAACTGGCATTATTTTTTTTACAGTGTATTTTAATGATCGAGTATACACATCGTCTTTTATATGACGACTACGTACATAATATAGGTGTCGTTAACTTTAATTTTGGCTCTGTTATTTTTAATTTACCATGCTATAGCCTTCATTATACATCGAAAAATGTTTATAATATACAGTCGAGTCTCTATATAACGAAATCCATTGTTCCAGTAAAAATTCGTCATATAGAGAAATTCCTTATATAAGAAATAAGTAAAAATTCCTATTTAATGTGTAAATTTTGTACAAAAGTTATTTTGGGGGTATTTAATTAAGAATTTGAAATGTTTAACTATAAATATTAACCTAATATTGTATTTATTAATTATTTAAACAGTTTTAAAAAAGAGAACAGACATTTATTTGAAAGCATAATAAAAATCCCATAAGGAAAACATACATTAATTTTAGATGAAGAAATCTGTAATTTTTCGCTGTTTTGATTTCAAAATTGTTACTCTCGAAAAAATGTTCACACTTTAGCAAGGAATAAAAAATTGTATCGGGGACATTTTCCTCCATTTGAAGTCCTCTCCTTATAAGATCAAAAGACAATTGACACTGTTTTAAGAAGGATGTTGAATGGTGTGTTGGAGGGGGAGAGATGAATTCGTTGAACATAAAGAACAAGGAGATTCAAGGTAGAAAAGTAAGATAAAAATCTCAGCACTGAACGATAAAGTAGGAATTAGTGATGTAAAATTGATTCCATGTGATTTGGAAGCTTTTTTTAAACTTAATAAATAAAGAACATTTTATGAAAAAATTCGTTATATGGAGATATATATTTCGCTATATGGAGACTGTTTTAAATGAGATCATGGGAAAAGGGGACCGTTCCTACTAAAATTCATTATACAGAGAAATTCGATGTATGGAGTTTCGTTATAGAGAGACTCGGCTGTATTCATAATTTTATTTGTTCAAAATGGGAGTTCCTCACTGTAATTTTACTCTGTACCCTAGAGTTGGCGGGGATTTGTAGTGATAGATTTACCCATATGCTAAATTGTACTTGGGGAATCTAATTTTTATCATATCAGCAAAAACAATATGCAGACACAATTTTCGATTTTTTTAGGAATCTTCGGTGTCGTTAAGGAATTTTCGGTGTTATAGGAAAATAGAAAATACGTGTTAAATCTACAGACGTTATTCGTTTACATGTAAAAGACATGAAATACTTATTCCATATCCCAAATTTACATATAATTATTTTCCTCATGTTAATACAACACGTCATTTGATCATTGTTGTATTTTTTACGCATAAATATTATTTAATATTTCCGATTTATGTATCGGTTTTCAGCAGTCTTTTATTTTTTTTTTAATGTAGTGAACAAACAATTAATATATGTATCTAAAGGTAAGATTTATTATATTTGCAATAAGGCAAAATTTTAATTGAATATATTGAATTTTTTGTACAGCCTTTATCTTAATTTTTTAAGCATAAATATTAACTAGGAATCGTATCTAACATCTTATGACTTTTATTATATGTTATTTATATTTTATTACTTACAATTTTCAAGGAACTGCACATTTATTTTATAGTCAACACATATTTATTTCATAAAACTTTCAGAATACCTGTATTTAAAATAGAAAATATATCACATACATTTTAAATACTTTCCAGTGATTTGATAAAAACTAATTTATTTTGGAAAATGTGTATGTCGCTGTTCTACTATAAAGGTACTCTAAACAATACAAATGGGTATAGAAAAGCAGGATGCAAGGATTAAGGAATGTAAGGCGTGTGCGTAAAAACAAGTAAGATGGTTACAATTAAATTATTATTTGGAGAAGATTTGTGATTTGTAGTGCTACTAACTTAAAAATTCTAATAAATTTTATTGTTGAAAAAACTTTGATTATTGTTTTGGGGCAACTTAACATTCCCTATAGAACTATATTTATAAATGGCGCATTAATCTGCATAATATTTTACTGTCTGTAGTTTCTAAAGAAATCGGACGTTTAAAAAGACAGTGAATAATGAAGTATAGTTCATTGCACATTTTTGATTGCGGTTAAATTATATTTTTCTGGATTAAGAAATATTTATCTTTTTTAATGTGTATCCTAAATTTCGCTGTATAATTACTTAAATTGTCAATAATTTTCCGTAACTTAAAAATACTTTCCTGTTAATAAATCAAATATATTTTGCCTAAGTAAAAGCGTAGATCGCTAACATCTTACGGTGATACTCATGGGAGACACATCCATCCAATGAAAATCTTTCTCCTAGGCACTATGTTTTGCGTATAGAAGTGAGATTATAAATGGTTAAGCATTATTCAGAGAGGGTATTATTGTGAACAGTTATTTTTGGGGCCATTTTAGAAAATTTCATTAATGAAAATGTTATTATGTTAGTTCTATTATGCTTTAGTTTCACAACTCGATAATTCAAAAGCAACATAGTGAATTATTATAAAATCTTACTAGCGGGCATGACCGAGCTAAACTAGGTCAAAATTAGCCTTGTGTTGAAATCGATATTTCATTCTCACTGTATAATTATCGCTGTTTAGATAAAATTAGCATGCTATGCCCATAGGGAGCCACTAACCAATATTTTTCGAACACATGACCTAACCAATGCTCTTCTCGAACCCGAAAACGATAGAATACAAAATTTAGTCAAAATCGCTAAAGTAATTTTATAGATAAAATTAGCTTGAACCACGGTAACCCAAAAAGGACCTACTAATCTAAATTTATCGAACATCTGACTTATCCCAATGGTCTTCCCGTGGTGTAATAAGAAATTTTGTCAAAATCGTATGAGACATTTTTTAGATAAAATTAGCTAAACCTTAATCCATAGTGACCCAAAATGACTCGTTAATCGAATTTTCTTGAGCACACGACCTAGACCAATGGTCTTCTCGAACCCGAAAAGGATAGAAAACAAAATTTAATCAAAATCATTAAAGCTGTTTTCTAGATAAAATTAACTTGACCCACAGTGACCCAAAAATGACCCACTAATCGAATTTTCTCGAACATGTGGCCTAACCCAATGATCTTCTCATGCCCCGAAACAGTATAATATAAATTTTGTCAAAATCGTTCGAGCCTTTTTTAAAGATACATTTAGCTTCACCCACAGTGACCCCAAAATGACCCACTAATCGAATTTTCCCAAACATGTGACTTAGCTCAATGGTCTTCACATGCACAGAAACGATATAATACAAATTTTGCCATAATGTTTTGAGCCGTTATTTTAGATAAACTTAGCTTGACACACAGTGACCCAAAAATGACCCACTAATCGATTTTTCTCGAACTTGTGACTTACCCCAATGGTCATCTCATGCCCGAAAACAGTATATTACAGAATTTTGTCAAAATGTTTTGGGCCTTTTTTCAGATTCAATTAGCTTGACCCTAATCCATTGGGACCCAAAATGAGCCACTAATCATATTTTCTTGAACATGTGACCAAGCTCAATGGTATTCTCGCGCCCGAAAACGATAAAATACAAAATTTCGTCAAAATCGTTTGAGCTGTTTTCTAGATAAACTTTTCTTGACGCACAGTGACCCAAAAATGACCCACTAATCGAATTTTCTCTAATATATAACTCAGCTCATTATCTTCTCGTAATCCAAAACGACAGAATACAAAATTTTGTCAAAATCGTAGTAGCCGTTTTTAGATAAAATTGGCTTGACCTAGGCACCCAAAAATGACCCACAATTAGAAATTTCTCGAACATGTGACCTAACCCATTAGTTTTCTCGTGCCGATAAACTGTTGGATATAAAATTTATCAAAATCGACCCACTTGACCCAAAACGACCCACTTATCGATTTTTCTGGTACATGTGGCTTAGTCCAATGGTCATCTCATGCCCGGAAACGGCACGTTACAAAATTTTGTCGGCCTTTTTTGGATTCAATTATCTTGACCCTGACCCATTGTGACCCAAAATGGCTCGCTTATCGAATTTTCTTGAACATGGGATTAAGCCCAATGGTATTTTCGTGCCCGAAAACGATAGAATATAAGATTTCGTCAACATCGTTAGAGCCGTTTTCTAGAAAAACTTTGTTTGACCCACAGTGGCCAAAAGTGACCAACGAATCGAATTTTCTCTAATCTGTGACCTATTCCATTGGTCTCCTCGTAATTGAAAACCACAAAATACAAAATTTAGTCAAAATCGTTAGAGCCGTTTTTTAGAAAAAATTATGACACAATAGTGACCCAAAAATGACCCACTAATCGAAATTTTTCGAACATGTGACCTAACATGTGTCTCGAACATGTGACCCAATAGTTTTCTCGTGCCAAAAAACGGTTGGATATAAAATTTAGTCAAAATAGATTGAGCCGATTTTTAGATATATTTAGCTTCCCGTAAGGCATGGTGACGTCATTGTGAAGTCACACAGTGATTTTGTGACCGTCGATGTGACGTCACGTGACGTCGATCTGACGTCATAGTGACTAGAATGCGAGGTCGTTATGGCCGTTTTAGAGGTCGTTTGTGACGTCACATTGTGACCACCCCGTGAAGTAACGGTGTGACAAATTTGTGAAAAGTGTGTCTATTGTGACTCTTTTGGCATTAACTTTGTGACGAACCTGTCACGAAAGTGACAAGGCTTTGAAGTCACACTGTGACCTACTTGTGAAATATGTGTCATTTGTGACGAACTTGTCATAAACTCTGTGATTTCAAATGAAAATCAAATTTCAAATTAATTGCTTAAAAGACGCAAATAGTGAAAAAGATTCCATGCTGGAACTCGAACCCGGGCCATCAGTACAGCGCACTGACATTCTACCGACTAAACCACATGGAACGATACCCAGGCTGGAATATTTCTCACTATTACATGTTGGCAAGGTTACAAACGCAGCACAAGATAGAATATTTAGCGTGAGCAACCAACATGATGGACACACGAAACTTAATTAAATCCAGCATCGATTGAAATTATATTAATACTTGGAAAATTTTCCAGAGAGAACCATTCGCCTTGCATACAATATTTCAAATGAAAATCAAATTTCAAATTAATTGCTTAAAAGGCAATTTTAATTTGAAATGTTGTATGCAAGGCGAATGGTTCTTCCTGGAAAATTTTCCAATTATTAATATAGTTTCAATCGATGCTGGATTTATTTAAGTTTCGTGTTTACTCCATGTCGGTGGCTCACGATAAATATTCCATCTTATGCTGCGTTTGTAACCTTGCCAACATGTAATAGTGAGAAATTTTACAGGCTGGGCGTCGTTCCATGTGGTTTAGTCGGTAGAATGTCAGTGTGCTATACTGATGGCCAGGGTTCGAGTCCCGGCATGGAATCTTTTTCACTATGTTGGCCTTTGCGCCTTTTAAGCAATCAATTTGATATTTTATTTTCATTTGAAATATTGTATACTAGCAAACCCCGCGGCTTTGCTCTCGTAATATTTGAAATATGCCAAGTGCTTTTTATGTGTCTAATTTTTATTAAAAGGTACTAACTAAATTTTTATTTTATTAAAAGGTAATATTTTATTTTATTAAAAGTTTTTTTTATTAAAAGGTACTTATTACTTTTAGGAATAATTCAAAAATTACTATTTAAAACACAGTTTGACTAAACATCGTTATTACACTGCATTATGCAGAAATGAGACTCAAATTAATAAAACGAAATAAAACTAAAAAAAAATTATAATTTTGAAAATATTTTGAAACTTTTATGCTCAATTAATACGGTCATTTCAGTATTCATTTGAAGTTTTGAATGTTTTAGAAACCATCTTCTTACATCTTAAAATTAACTATCATATCAAATTCTAAGCCCTACCACCTCTCTCAACATAAATGGCTATGTTGAAATAGGAACTGTCACCATTAATTTCCCAACATTAATTTTGAAATTGGTTTGTTATTTCCTAATATTCCACAGAACCGTAATTTAGAAAGCTTTTAAAGGCCTTTTTTAGAACATTTGTTGTTCCTGTGAACCCCAGATGGTAGAATCATTGGCATAAAATATAGCCTGTGTAGGATCAGAGACTGTTACCATTGATTCGCAACTATTACTTTTATAATCGGCTTTTATTCCGTGAAATTGCATAGAAATCGTAATTTAGGACTGTTTTAGAATGCTTTTTGCACCTCCCCTTCGCTTCACTCCTTTTTATTTCGAATTTATTTTCGGCAGTCCTTTGAGGGCATTTATATTTTATAAGTAACTACCATGCCATATTTAAACTTTCTAGCCTTTTCGGTATCACAGAAATCGCAATTTAGAAAGTTTTTTGCTCCTGCAAACCTCTGGTGATAGTGGCACAGACATAAAATATAGCTTATGTTTGAGCAGGTTCCATCACCAACAATCTGTGACAATTATTTTTTAAATGGGTTTGGTATTTGATAAGATTGCGTAAAAATTGTAATTTAGAAGGCTTTTCGCTCACTTCATCTCTTTAAATTTGGAATTTACTTTCGACTGTACTTAGAAAGCAGTTGCATCTTGTAAGTAAATACCATGCCATACTTCAAAGTTTTAGACCCCTCAGTTTTGAAAAAAGCGCAAATTAGAATAGATTTTGCTCTTGCAACCCTCAGATGGTACTGACAGCAACATAAAATATAACCTATGTTATAGCAGGGACTGTCGCCATTGATTTGCAACCATTACTTTTGAAAAATAGCTTTGGTATTTCCTGAGATTGAGTAGAAATCGCAATTTAGAACGTTTTTAGAACGCTTTTCGCATATTTTCACCCCCTTTTTAAATTTCCAATTTTTTTGAAACTGTTCTTAAAGATCATTTATATCTAATAAATATGTACCTTGCTAATTTTATGTTGCTAGCCCTTACCGATCACAAAAATCGAAATTTAGAACGCTTTTTTGCTCCTGCAATGTCTAGGTGTTAGTGATACCGACATAAAATAGCGTCTATGTTGGAGCAGAGGCTGCCAGCATCAATTTCCAACCTTTACTTTTGAAATCAGTTTGATTCTTCCTGAGATATTGCTGACAAATCGGCATTTAGAACGTTTTAAAACGCTTTTCGCGCATTTTGCTCCTGCATCTCCTCTGGGGTAGTGGAAACAGATATAAAATATAGCCTATCTTGGAGCAAGATCTGTCACCATCATTTTGACACCATTATGTTTTAAATCGGTTTGGTATTTCCTGAGATTGTGTAGAAACCACCATGTAGAACGTTTTTAGAATGCTTTTCGCGCATTTTGCTCCTGCATCTCCTCTGGGGTTGTGGAAACAGATATAAAATATAGCGTATCTTGGAGCAAGATCTGTCACCATCATTTTGACACCATTATGTTTTAAATCGGTTTGGTATTTCCGGAGATTGTGTAGAAACCACCATGTAGAACGTTTTTTAGAACGCTTTTCGCGCATTTTCGCTCCTTTTAAATTTCGAATCTTTTAAGAACTGTTCTTAGACATAATTTATATCTTATAAGTAACTAATATTCCAAATTTTATATTTCTAGGCCCTTCAGTAACACATAAATCGCATTTTTAGAACGTTTTTTTGCTCCAGAACCCTCTTTGGGGTAATGCCACCGGCAAAATATATAGCCTACTTTGGAGCAAGCGTTGTCACCATCAATTTGACACCAATATTTTTTAAATCGGTTTGGTATTTCCTGAGATTATGTAGAAACTACCATTTAGAACGTTTTTTAGAACGCTTTTCGCGCATTTTCACCTCTTTTAAATTTCGAATTTTTTAAGAACTGTTCTTAGACATCATTTATATCTTACAAGTTACTAATATTCCGAATTTCATATTTCTAGGCCCATCAGTAACGCAAAAATCGCATTTTTAGAACGTTTTTTGCACCTGCACCCCCTTTGGGGTAGTGGCACCGACATAAAATATAGCCTATCTTCGAGCAAGCGCTGTCACCATCATTTTGACACCAATAATTTTTAAATCGGTTTGGTATTTCCTGAGATTATGTAGAAACTACCATTTAGAACGTTTTTTAGGATGCTTTTCGCGCATTTTCACACCTTTTAAATTTCGAATTGTTTAAGAACTGTTCTTAGAAATCCTTTATATCTAATAAGTAGCTAATATTTCAAATTTCATATTTCTAGGCCATTCAGTAACACATAAATCGCATTTTTAGAACGTTTTTTGCTCCTGCACCCCTTTTGGGGTAGTGTCACCGACATAAAACATAACCTATCTTGGAGCAAGCGTTGTCACCATCATTTTGACTCCGATATTTTTAAAATCGGTTTGGTATTTCCTGAGATTGTGTAGAAACTACCATTTAGAACGTTTTTTAGAACGCTTTTTGTGCATTTTCACCCCTTTTTAATTTCGAATTTTTTAAGAACTGTTCTTAGACATAATTTATATCATATAAGTAACTAATATTCCAAATTTGATATTTCTAGGCCCTTCAGTAACGCAAAAATCCCATTTTTAAAACGTTTTTTCCTCCTGCACCCCCTTTGGGGTAGTGGTACAGACATAAGATATTGCCTATGTTCAAAGTTGGACTAACACCATCATTTTGATACCATTACTTTTGGAATCGGTTCGGTAGTTCCAGAGCTTACCTCCGACAAATAAACAATTTTTTCCTCTTTATAATAGGAGTATAGATAAGGCGAGTGATTCTCTCTGTAAAAATTTCGAAGTATTAATATAGCGATGAATTTTGAAATAAACCTTTGCCGTAAATATAAAATCTTATCTTTTTACCGTACTTTTTAGCAAAATATCGCTATTTTGGAGTCCTATTCTTCTAAAACATTTTAAATTTTTCCACTCAAAAAAACAATGCTTATCAACAGACATATTTTTTTATTAAGTTCTATGCTTGATATTGAGTTCAAGCTTGATATTTAGAATGTGTAAGGCTTTTAATTTGTTGTGATTTGTCATTGCTTTATTAAATATGAACATGGAGACTAACGGATATTAATGCAACTATTATTTATAGAGCGGCATGATAAGCGATATTTATTTAAATTTTTTATTCCCGTGTATATTGTATTTTGTGAATATGAGCTAAATAGATTTGGTATGTTTTATAGGAAAAGACTGATCTGGGAAATAGAAAAAAAAAACGATTAAGAAAAATCATGAGTTAAGCATAGATTATAAAATACTTTCCAACACTTTCTGAATGCTTTAACAAGACATCGTAATTTAGGGAAATGACGTAAATAAGATAACTAAGTAAACATTTTAGAAAACGCATAAAACATTTGAAAAACTGATTTCAGCAGTTACCGTCCATAGCCAAATATGTTTTCAAATTCTTTTGAACAGCCCTGTATTTGATCTGTAGGTTGATACACTGAAAAAAATGAAGTGCTCAAAAATGAGTAAACCGACGTACTCATATCGAATTGAATATTTTTGGATCAAAAATGAACCTATGCTTTCTCTATTTTGAAACATCACATGTTATCAAACCCAAACAAACGAATAGTTTTGTACCCTGTAATGGCTCATTTCATTTATGGCGGCATAAATGATGTTTATAAATGTAAATATTAAATTATACACAGCATTTTAAAAATTATTTAAAAGTGCTTGGAAATAATGCTCTTGTCATAAAAAAAAATATTCGACTTGAGTATCTTCTTAAGAATTTTGCTATTTTTCTTAATAAATAATCAATGAAACATTTCTTGTTAAGAACTTTGAACGAGGAATAAATGTCAGTACATTTTTACTTTAAATTTTAGTTTTTTTTTAGGGGGGGGGGGAGGGGCAGTACATAACGATTCATATTTTATCACAACCATGGAATAAAAAATGAGTACATGTGTTTCTTAACTTTGAGTACATTTGGATCGGAGCTATTTTGAGTAGGGTAGACCGGGGCTAGTTGGCCATAGGGGAATGTTGGCCCAGTCGCAATGTTTTTTAAACTTAGCGTTAGATAACATTGTCAGTCCAGCCAAGTATGCGTTTCTTCGCTTTCCTCCTCCAACATAAGCACCATTGAAGTCGGAGCGTCCGTTAAAGAATTATTGAGAATTTTGAAAATTTTGCAAAGGTGAGTAAATTTTCTCTCTTGTAAATAATCGTTTTTTATTTGTTTGTAAATTACATTTTAGATTTTGATATATAATAATTCAGAAAAATGATTGTTCGTAGTTATTGTAGGGCATGTTTTTTTATTGAAATACTTTCAGAATAATTCGTTACAGTCATGAAAAACAAAAATGGCGATACGGTGTTAGTTGGCCCATTTGGCACAGGGAAATGTGATTTTTTTTCTTATACAACCTCCACCCCCCCCCTCCCCCCAAACACACACTTTTTTTGTTTTTAATTTCTTTTTGCTGTAAGAATTGCTCCTATCAAAAGCTTGTCAATACAAAAATTGTGGATAATATTCAGAAAATTTATGATAAACTTAAGTGAATTTGATATCTTGTGAATTGACGACATTTTTTATTTTAATTTAGGAGGCTATATTGTGTTTTCGTTCGAAAGAAATAAAAATTAAGATTTGGTAAAATTTTGATCATTTCTTAAACTTTTACACTATCAGAACATTAAAAAGTGACGTGGGCCAACTTACCCCGCAATCGGGGCAGGTTGGCCCAAGCGACTTGGTGTCAATTTGAGCTTCTAAACTAATACTTACAGTTAATATTTTCAAACTTTACTATTGTTATTTCTTCCTGAAAGTACACTGATAGTGGTAACATAAAAAGAAATTTAAAATGTTGAATTGTAATTTTAAAAAAATTATTAGAAGAAAAAGCGGGCCAACTAGCCCCGGCCTACCTATATGACGCGTTTAAAATTGAGTACTTTTTACTCAATTTTGATTACCCATTTTTTTTTTAGTGTATATATACTATATAATGGGAAATCTTAGTTTAGCAAGAAAACGCCTAACAGGTTGAAATTGTTTTTCAGCAATTTATACTAATGTATGGAAACATACTTGAAAGTTCTGTACAACCCTGTAGTTTACCTAGAATCTTTATTACACGCCATTATTTAGTTAAAATTTAATTCAAACTAAGACACTCTTAAAACTGCTGAAATCACATTTTCAGAAATTATAATATATAGACGGCCATGTATCCAATTATTTACGTGACCCTGTACATCATTTTATCTATATTCTACAAACATTTCTTGGTAAATTAAATGCAGTTCAGCGAACAAAAGCATAACTCATTTAAAAACCACCTTTAAGCAATTTGCGCCCATACCCAGTAATCCTTACGAATACTTTTGTGTAGCCTTGTATAGGAATTATAGCATTTATATACACCATATAATATGCATAAATATAGTTAATCATAAAAGCGCATATCATAATTAAAAATACATTTCCAGCAATCATCGCTAATGAACAGTACTTCGGATACAATATAGTATCTGAAATATTTTGTGTGTCCCTGTAAATGCTATATACGTATTATTCGTATTATACATGAAATAATTTATAGTATGTAAACCACAGCGACATATATCAATTTCATTATATATGAAATAGATTAACATAATTAAAGTATGCCGCAAACAATTCTCTCCACCCCTATATCATTATGTATTTGAATTCCATTTTTAGCCCTGTAAATGAACAATAACTATTCTTTGCATCGCATAGTCAACAGAATGCATATTTTAGTGCACTTCATAAATGCATATAAATTTTATTCTGTTTGAAAGCGGCCCCACCAGTGGCTGAGAGGTTCTGCTCTCGAAACTGGTAGGCGGGAAGTGCTGGGTTCGATCCCAATCGCGCCCGTCGGCCTAATCGTTCGGAGTTTTACTGGTTTTCTTCAAGCCATGGATTTCCATGCGTTAATACGGGTTAGGTTCCCTTAGAAAGACCCTCACGAAGTTTACTCCCCCTCGGGCCTATATCCGTAGTGTAGATAATCGGCCTTCACAAATCAACCAACCATTCAACCAATCTGTTTGAAAGCGTGCGTAAAATCATTAAAAATCATTTGAAACGATTTTTTCCCATTGGCCGTAATGTAACGGAAAACTTTTGGTTGTCCCTGTAAATGAACAAAGCATGCTACAAACTTCATTACAAATAGGTACCGTACTATGGTAAACGTCAATAACATCCAAAAATTTCAGGGCAATCCGAGTATATTTTCGAGAGTTAGAGTGCGGACAGACTGCTAGACGGACAGACGGAGAGACAAACCGTCATAAGCACTTTTCAACTTGTGTCCTATATTATGCATCCTGTATTATATGAACATTTAAAAAATATATACTAAAGCAATTTAATCTATAACTTCCTATCAGGCATGAAAAACACTTTATTTCAATGCTTAAATATCATATTTTACATTTTAGTGCCAATAATTACGCGTATCATAAACGTAGAAAATGAATTTACAATAGAAGAAAATTTAATAACCGATTCAGAATGTCTATAATTAAATGTATGATTAAAATCACAAACAGAAAAAATGCTTACATACAATTTAAAAAAATAAATATACCAATTTGAAAAACACTAAAAATAATAATTAGTATTTATAATTGTACTATTAAACAACAGCAAACTACAATAGATAAATTAAATGCATTATTAGATTTAACAATATCTCAAAAATATTTCCATATGGTATAAGGAATTCCTATTATTTTATAATTTTGGTAAATGTTAAATCTGAAAACATTGGTTTGAAGATTTAGGATTTTAAAAGATAATTTAAAATATTATTAGCACTAAAAGAAAATTCTTTCAAATTTTTCACTACTGTAATATGTAAAAATACATTTTCCCAGTATAATGTTAATTTCTAATCTGAAACAGTTTCGTAATCTCATGATAATCGAACATCATATTTAGCCCCAAAATAATAATAACTATAAGTGTTAGTAATAAAAAAATAGTAAGAAGCCGATAAAATAATTCCAAATCATTATCGTTCCATACATTTTCAATCTCAAGTAAGAGTAAATTAATGTTTATATTAATTGCAGTAGGCATGAATCGGTCTTTGCACAGTTTTTTTTTCAAGCGATGGCAAATTAAGATATTTTTCTTTACAGTTATCGAATTGGAAAATATCACTTCTGACAGTTAAAGATCAGTCTCTTACAAATATAACATAAAACTATTTAACTCATAATATACAAATCTGGAATAAAATATTTAAATTAAATAAGACTTACATTCCATTACGTTCCATTAATATCCGTGTATCCTAAACTGGTCATTTCCTTATCTTAAAGTGTTGTAGACGTTGTGATGTTCTAAAAACAGTGAACTATTTCCCGCGTCTTCTCTTTTTTTTTTTTTTTTTTTTTTTTTTTTTTTTGTGGGCAGACGATTTTCAAGCAGATGGTCTGTTACAGATTATTTGTTTTTGTATGCAAGACATATGGAACTTGAATGCGCAGTAATTTTCTGAAAGTATCGTTAATTAACATTTTGTATTTGAATAAATGTCCAATGTATTTAACCTTTTCTTTTCATCCGTATCAAATAATTCAAGTTAAAATGTATTGTAAAGTTCCTTTTTTCTAAATAATTATAATAATAATATTCATAATTAGAGTTTATTAGATAAAACATTGTTTAAATTTTTAAAAGGTGTAAAAATAAATTTAATGGTAAAAACGACACCCACCCCCCCTTTTTTTTTCTTTTTTTTTTTTTTTAAAGTAAAGTTTGTTTTGCACAAATTTTGTATATTTCTTTTATTTTCGGAAAATGCTAATTTTATTTAAAAAGTCTTAAAGAAGTAGAATTTATGACTTGAATACAAGTTATAAAAATATTCTAAAGCAAGAAATGCATAGATGACTAAACTCTGAAGACTCTTTCTACGTGCTCATTAAAAGGTGCAGATTTAACTGTAATAGAAAATTTTTAGTTTGAAACCACAGAAGTGTTTCGAATAATCCTGGTCGGTAAAAAAAGAAATAAATAAATAAATTTCCTCCCAGCAAACTAAATATGTAAAGTGTATAAATTTAATATTTCTAATTCTAAATATATTATCCAAATGCTAGATAAAATTGAAAACATGAAAAAGTATACATTCACTGTCTTAGATATCAAATTGATAAAAGATAGCCTGAAAATTTAGTTTATTAATGCTTGTATCGTGTACTTTATTTATTATGCCCCCCCCCCTCCCTCCCCTTTAGTGACTGAATTTACCATTTGCTATCCACTAATATATTTTCATTCCTTATGCCGCTGTAACTCGTGACTGTTTAAAATATTTCTCTTCATTTTCAAAGATTTTTGAAGTTCATATTTTTGTCACACCGTGACTTACAATATGGTGGTTTTTTTGTCACATATGTGACGTAACGTACGTTACATAGCAGTGACATAACAGTGACGTCACAATTTTTTTTAATTGCCAGAAAAATATAATTTTACAGTAAATAACATGTTTTGAAGAATTTTCATAATTTTTTAAACTTTTCTAAGAAGTTCACATCTCAGTCACAATGTGACATCACTGAGTGGTGGCATTTTGGTCACAGATGTGACGTGACCACAGTGACTTACAGTGACGTCACAACGACGTCACTGTGACCATGCATGCTATGAGGGTTGACATTGACACATTATGACCCAAAATGACACACTAATCGAATTTTATCGAACACGTGACCTAGTCCTAAGGTATTCTCGTGCCCAAAAATGGTAAATTACAAAATTTCGTCAAAATCGATGGAGCCGTTTTCTAGATAAAATTTGCTTCACCAACAGTGACCCAAAAATGACCCGCTAATCTAGTTTTCTCTAATGTGTAACCTATCCCATTGGTCTTCTCGTAATCGAAATCGACAAAATACAAAATTTAGACAAAATCGTTAGAGCCGTTTTTTAGATAAAATTATGACACAATAGTGACCCAAAAATGACCCACTAATCGAAATTTCTCGAACATGTGACCTAACATGTGTCTCGAACATGTGACCCAATAGTTTTCTCGTGCCAAAAAACGGTTAGATATAAAATTTAGTCAAAATCGATTGAGCCGATTTTTAGATATAATTAGCTTGATATTGACACATTATGACCCAAAATGACACACTAATCGAATTTGTTTGAACACGTGACCTAGTCCTAAGGTATTCTCGTGCCCGAAAATGGTAAAATACAAAATTTCGTCAAAATCGATAGAGCCGTTTCCTAGATAAAATTTGCTTCACATACAGTGACCCAAAAATGACCCGCTAATCTAGTTTTCTCTAATGTGTAACCTATCCCATTGGTCTTCTCGTAATCGAAATCGACAAAATACAAAATTCAGACAAAATCGTTTGAGCCGTTTTTTAGATATAATTGTCTGGATCCATAGTGACCGAAAAATGACCCACAAATCCAAATTCCTTGAACATGTGACCTAGCCCAATAGTTTTCTCGTGCCAAAAAACGGTTGGATCTAAAATTTAGTCAAAATCGATTGAGACGTTTTTTATATATATTTAGCTTGATCTTGACCCATTATGACCCAAAATGGCGCACTAATCAAATTTTCTCGAACACGTGGCCTAGCCCAATGGTACGTTCGTGCCCGAAAATGGAAAAATACAAAATTTCGTCAAAATCGTTAGAGCTGTTTTCTAGATAAACTTTGCTTGACCGACAGTGACCCAAAAATGACCCGCTAATCCAATTTTCTCTAATATGCAACTTAGCCCATTGGTGTTCTCGTAGTCCAAAATGACAGAATACAAAATTTAGTCAAAATCGTTAGACCCGTTTTTTAGATAAAATTGGCTTGACAAATAGTGACCCAAAAATGACCCGCTATTCGAAATTTCTCGAACATGTGACCTAGCCCAATAGGTTTCCCGTGCCGAAAAACGGTCGGATATAAAATTTAGTCAAAAACGTTTAAGCCGTTTTTTAGATATAATTAACTTAACATTGACCCATTATGACCCAAAATGACCCCCTAATTGAATTTTCTCGAACACGTGACCTAGCCCAATGGTCTTACCGTGCCCGAAAATGGTAAAATACAAAATTTCGTCAAAATCGTTTGAGCCGTTTTTAAGATAAAATTTACATACACACATATTTTGCTCGCATTATAGTATATTATTGTGTGCATAGGAACAAAACAATTAAAAGATGAGAAATTTTCACCTTCTCCGAGGTTCAATTTTAAAATTGTAAAATCTTCATGTTTCAAATAATTGTAAAACAATCATATCTGTTGAATAACATGATACCCACTTTGATAATATAAAATTAAATTAATTTACACGTTTTATCTTCAGCTAAGAAACATTATTAAAAAAATTGTTTAATGGAATTGCACAGGCCTGCGAATTTGAAGTTTTTGAAAAATACAAGAGCAGTTTTCGCGGATTCTTATGTTATTTGGTGTGCTGATTTCGAAAATGACCTCCATTTTGTCCTATTACATCAGTATGTTTTATAAACTGATATCGATATTTTTGCTAAAAACCTATTCAAAAGGGAACACTCTAGAACATTTTTGCATCTACTATCTGGCAATGGTAGTTTTTATGCAATAGTAAATGTATGTAAAATAATCGATTCTCAGTGAGGCTAATTGACTTTTCAGTAATCCATTACTTTTTAATAGGTTTAAGTGGATGAAAACAACTGTTGCCATATCGCACGAGTCGCTTCTGGTCGAGGATAAAACAAAAAGTTCCCTCGAATTTAAACTTTTTACATGAAATTATGGTGCAGTTTCAAGAGAAAAATCATCTACATGCTATTTTAATTTGTTTTTATTAAGACGACATACTTAAAACAGACAACTGACCAAGAGGAGCAAATATAATGCATGTGTGCATGAAAGTTTCAAACAAATTTTAAACTGAGCAAAAAGCAAAACAAACCAAAAATTTTCTATTTAAGTATGTAGGGGAAGATGGGGCAAAATCGGGTACCATAAATGTTTGTTGTTTTTAAATGCAATCAAATGGGAAAACAAACTCTGAGCATCGTTTTTAATTTTAAATGAATCTTTGGCTTTATTTAAACATACTCTTTTCAGTAAAAAATGTAACTGATTATATAAAAATATAGCTTTTTTCATACATATGCATTAATCCGGTTTTACCCCACTGGTTGGGTAAAACCGGGTACTCCTTTAAAACTCGTGGAAAACTCATTTTCTTTTTTAAAAAATCTTGTTTAATATTGTAAAGAAATAATTTTTTGTTATATTTAACAAAACGAAATTGCATATGTGTTCTTCCATGTGTCAAAAATAAATCTATAGCAAATTATCTACATTGTATATGCCTGCTTATTTTACGCTGGAAGTCTTAGAGTTATTTTAACAGCAAAAAATCATAAACCAATTTATTACCATATTATCATTCATACTACATGCTTCGTATGCCCGTCCGTGACATTTCACACATTGTATCCAACTTTCTTTGGATTTAGAATTGAAGTAAAGCTCATTGCAAAACATTCAGGTTTCATTATCTACATCTTCTGAGGATGCCTCATTAACCTTTTTTGGTTTCTTTTTCTGTTGATTCTTATTTCTTTTTTTAAAATCTTCCTTTTTCGTTTTGCAGACTGTTTAGCTTCTTTCTCTTTAATATCTGTTTCGAGCTCTCATTTATAGGGCGAAGTAGTTAAAATAACAGTTTCTACTTCCTTTTCCAGCTCTTTTCTCTATCTTAAAGCCTTCCTGGGGGGGGGGGGATAATAACGTTTTTATTGAAATTGGAAATGCAGATTGCTGGCTACACAATATCAGATCTCGATAGAAGAGGCTGGAAGTTGTCAACTACTGGATGTGTGATGTCGACACTTTTACATGTGGAACGATGAGCTTAATTATCCTGTGATATTTCAGGAATATTTATTGCTGCGGCTATGCCAACCTATGGCTGCGTAGACTTTGATGTTTTATCATTGACTTTCATGGGTTTCTTTGTCATTTCCGAAGGAGCAAATAAATCCAGGAAAAGCATCATTGTTGTAAGGAAAAAATCCCGTTTTCTCAAACCGTCTGATTTGAGTATTTATAATTACTGCTCTAAAAAATGCAGCTTTGAGTGATTTTCTATGTAAATTGTTACAGATCGCCCAGTATTGGAAGTAACCACTTCCTCACCTTTTGTTTGTAATATAAGTTTAGAGGTGCTATGAATAACACACCAAAGGGTTAACAGTACATAACAGCATTAAATTACAATTTAAAACTCAATGCTAAAGTATTAACTATCCTAAAAAATCATTGCATGAGTGTAGGACAAAATTGGGTATACTCGGTTTCGACCCAATCTTAAGTACTCAGTTTTACCCCAACGTGACACAGATTTATAACTTGACGTCACTACTCTCAGTCCTAAAGTAAAAGATCAGTAAAACTGTTAAAATACTTGCAAGAAAGCAAATAATTAAATATAGTACTCAGCAATATTAATATTCTGGCAAAGAGTTAATATATGCGTAAAACCTAGAAACAAACAAAATAATTTTTTAAGAGAAATTCAAATGCATTCCTTCACCCCAAAATAACCGCACACAATAGTGCTTCGTTCAGCTACAAATGCCGTAATGACTTTCGATAAGCAATTCCTGGTGTTGGCCGACAGGTAAAAGTTCAAATTAAGGAGGAGCCAGCGCTACCCGGTTTTACCCGCCTACCCGGTTTTGTACAAGTCTCCCCTGCTGTTTTTCTATGAAACTTCTTTTGATGTCCTTCTTTTATGTTCAATCTCAGGTCTATCTCGTGTCCGTGTTAACATCCAAAAGTATACACGAGCATGATCTTATCCCATCTTTCTTTTGAGAGCTCCATATCTTTGATGTCTTGCTACAAAAGTGTACATGTAAATGCAGGAAATGTATTTTGACACTTTTGGAGACCCCTAACGTTTTCAATTTGTCCATCATATTCATTACAATTGGTTTATAGTCAGAATACTTGTAATTACACAGACATTTGCTGATGACTTCTTTGAAGGCAACCCAAGCTTATTTTTCCTTTGTTGTTATGCTAGTCTCAAATTCTTTATCCTTCATAAGCTTGCAGATATTTGGACCAACAAAGGTTCCTTCTTTCAATATGACTCCGGATAAACGTGGAAACCCTTTGCACAGGTATTTGAAATAATTTCAATCTTTTGGAACAAAACTAAGCTGTTTCAAATCACATTCTTAATGTCTGGTTTAATATTTTGTCTTTTCCGTCATTCTTTTATGACCCAATGTTGAGTTTTATCACGGCTGTCGCACTCACAAATGAAACATAGATACTTTGTGTATCCGCCTTGTTGACCAAGAAGCATGGAAGTAACTTTCAAATCACCTCAAACGGTCCAACCGAGATCGGCATATTTAATTTTGTTGAGGTCTTAAGTCAGGTTTTAATAACGTTCTTTTAAATGCACGGAGTATCCAACTGGTACAGATGCATACTGGCTTCCGTGATGAAGAAGTACATCTTTAAGTCTTCTTTTCGATGAATGTATAAACAGCCTCCATTCATCTTTATCATAGGTGATATTAAAATTGCTCATAAATCCGGGAACATCAGAACAATAGACCAGGTTCTCCCCCTCCTCAAAGTACTACTTAACAAATTCCTTTTCTCAATTCCTGTACTAATAAAAATCTGTTTATTTGGCCAATAAGTTTATTTTTTTTCAATCTGGAATTCAACACTTCTGCTGCCTCTTTCAAAAGGCCCAGCTCTCTAGACAGATCACCATGTTCAACCTGAGAGATGCACTGAGGTGAATCGCTTCCAGAGGGCTTATATTCATTATCGGAGTTATACCTCTGGATGTTCAGAGTCGGAAGTCCCCGAAAAGATGACTTTGCAATTCAATTGAAGGCAAAGGCACTGGCACATCAGGTCCATGAAAAACGGGGTGTATAGACGATGGAATGTTCATAAAAATCCGACTAATGTTGATCTTTTCATGAAAACGTGACGTGACAAAAAAATTTTATTATTTTTTTTAATTAGCGCTAAAAAAGACAAAAGGATCAGCTATCAATTCCCTTGCATTTTTTTCATCGCAGGCCTGTGTTATTTATCATAATTTGAATGCAATTATAAAAATAGACATATTTTATAATTAAAGAAATTCTACGAAAGAGTTCGCCGATAATAACTTTTTTGTTTGAAAAAAAGAAATGTAAATTGAATGACATAACTATTATAAATAAATAAGTATAAAGAAATTTAATAAAATTTATCATCGGACTTTTTTTTATATTTTAATCAAAATTTATTTAGAAATAGCTTATTTAACCCTCCGTCTACCAGACGGGTCCATTGGACCCGACAGGTACATACAAAATATTCATCCAAACCAGAAATTTCTTTAAAATAAACTAAATATATAAACCAGACAAAAATAAGGTAAATAAATAAGTTAAATAGTTTTAAATAAAAATTCTGGTGTAGAACGTTTTATTAAAACTTGAATAAAATTCCCGGTAGATCTAGGGTTAAAGGAAAATTAATTAATTTTAATTTTCTTTTCCCTGCAATATAACCAATAAGATAAAGCGGATTTCGGAGAAATTAAAAATATAGTTATCTGTAAAATACTTTTTGAAAAAAAATGTTTGTATTCTCGTAGAAAACGAGAGATTAAGGTTTATATCACTGTTGGGAACAGTACCAATAATGGACACCTTTTAGTTTAAACTGAAAGAAACAGGCTTTGAAAGTCGCATCCCTCGTGTTGTTGGTTATAAAATTTTAATTTTTAAAGTGCCTAGTTACAGGGATTCAGCTGCCAGTTTCGAAGCGAGGTTAATTATATTGCAAAAATGCAATTGTCAGTACTGTTACTGTGATTTTGACAATTGGGTTTTTCTATGCGATTTTCTTCAAATTTGGTATACCAGTTTATTTCGATAAGGTGCTTCCCTGATGACATTTGGAAGCTACTGTTTAAGTATAAAGAGTGGAAAGGGGAGGCTAATACCTCCCCCCCAAAACATAATTTATTTTTTGAGGGGTATTATTCTTTGAAATAAGATATGCTTATTAATATACACTTAGAGTGTATAGCCTGTGAGCTCAATACCATGAGTTTAAATGGGCACTTTTCTTTTTTCTGTTTTATTTCTACTTTCCTTACAAAAAAAAAAAAAAAAAAAAAAAAAAGGTGGTTCGCACATTTATGTGCGCACTGTGTGAAACTTCTTTTTCTTTTTTAATATATTTATTGTTGAAGCAGCTTCGGCTAGTAGCTATGGACGATTGAATTTTTAGCACAAAGAAGAAATTACTGGGGATTTAAATACTTTCGCACACAGGAAACAGATAATTGAAGGTTTAAAAAAAAATAAGATTAGGAATTACTACGTACTTTTTGTCAGAACTAGCACTTCGCTGCTATCTTTCGCTGGTCAGGCTTCAGCAATGACTGGACAAAACACTACTCACTCTCTTCCTCCTGTTTCTGTTCTTCTCTGTATTGCCGATCTGATCTTCCCCTATAGCCTGTTTTTATTACATTAAAAAAAAAAAAAAGTACTTATTTCCCATCTCACTCCTAGTCGCGTTTACCCTGTGTTTTGCTCCAGATAAACAAACCTTATTTTATTTCCTTATTTAGGACTTTTTTAGGACCATAATTATTTTACCAGGAGGGACATATATTCACAACAGACTTTGTTTCCTATACTGAGCAGTCCCTTTCATGCTATTAAATATCAGTTTTAAAAAGACTCTGTCGTTTCTATCTCATTCATACTGTTTATATATTTAAATTACTCGTACATTCATGTCAAAATATAATTTTTTTTGAAAAAAATTATGTAAATGTTTCTCTTGTTATCATAAAAAGTATCTGGAAAACAAAAATACAAATCAAAAGTTATTTACATAATTTCAATAAATTTTATAACGAAATTACTTTATAAAAAGTAATTTCGTAAAATCGTCCATAAGTAATTTTAATTAAGATTGAATCACATAATTAGAACAATACAAAAATAATTATATACCGTCGTACGTAATCAAAAAGAATAGTAGAGTTTAAAAAGAAAAAATATAATTGTGCATAAAAGTACAATAAAACATAATTTAAAGAAATTGAAAAGTATTGTTTCACTGCATTTCAATTAATTTTGATTTCTTTGGAGATTTTGTATTTTCTATTTCCTAGATAAACAAAATTAAATTCGACATGTTTCAGGTTATACAGCATAACTAAAAGTACGCAAGTGAATGATCTTTGCGCTCGTTATTCATTGCAAAACCCATACGTTGTAATCTATATTTCATTAAGTTACCTCCTTATATCTCCTTATATCTTAAGTTATCTCCTTCGGGTAAATATCGAAATTACCTGATAAGGAAAATAAACGGTTTCTTTTAAAACAATTCTCAGATTAAATAAATCTAATTTTCTCTCTCTCTCTCTCTCTCTCTCTCTCTCTATATATATATATATATATATATATACATATATATATATATATATATATATATATATATATATATATATATATATATATATATATATATATATATATATATATTTTTTTTTTTTTTTTTTTTTTTTTACAGTTAAGTATTCTGAAGTATCATATATAAATATTCTAAATGTATATTTGATATTTGATTTATATTTGTCAGAATATAACGTTTGATATTCGATTTAATTTAAATTAAATCAAAATACGTTTAGCTTTAACTAAAACTAAACTAAACTCTGTGGCTATACAATCCAAGAAGGATCTGGGCCGACAGTGCCCATCTCTGTTTTCTTGACCCTGGGCCCCGAGGTGCTATGCAGCATGCGTCCCGGCCAGGTGGTCAACCTAACGCGAGACCCTCGGTGTTTAGCTTTAACTACTATGGTGGTAGCTTTAACTACTATGATTATTAATATGTTATTTCTGCGAATTCAAATTCAAAATCGGTAAATAGATTATTGACTTTTAGAACATTCTTTCTAAATGCTATCACAGATTATTATTTTTTATAGGAATTCGGAAGGATAATTAATAAATATGAAACGTGTTAACTTCATAATTATTTGCTGATTAGCAGCTTTATTTGATTGAGTTGTCATTACATCTAAAATAAAAAAAAAAAAATACTCCATCGACCATTATCTCACGAGAAGAAGAACATTCTACTTGTTAAATTGTAAAACTTACTCAATATGAAAGGTTTTACGAAAAAAAAAAATCTTTAGTATGCATCTACATTATAAAACATAACAACAAGTATTTAATAGTCTACTAAAAAATAATACAACTTCTATAGAGTTATCAGCGATTACGAGAAAAAAAATATGTTTGGAAACCTCAGAAACAAACACATTTTTTTTTAATTTCAAGAAGCATTTATGAAAAACAAATGATATTGCTGCTACTGATTTCCAGAAAGAAACCCAATTTGTTTTTATAAGTGTATTAATTGGTATTGTGAAACCATATTATCGGTTTTAGGTTGTTAGCAATTATCAATTAATACTTTTCGGCAGCGAAAATATATTTATGCATGCGAGAGTAATAGAATAATATTAATTCTAATCTTAATGTCAGCCTTGTTAATTTACCATGTTCGTATGGAAAACATGTCTGTTGAACATGAAAATATTTACTTGATAATTGGTAGCATGCAAAAACCTATATTCCAGGTTGAGAAAATTGATTAATATACTATAAAAAATATTCTAAACTTTTCCGAAAATATGTGGCAGCAAAATAAACTTTATTTTCGTAAATGCTTCGTAAATCTAGGAAAATATTGCTTTCTGAGTTTTTTAAATGACAAAATGTTTTTCGTATAGAACTAGGAAAAGTTTATGTATGTTCATTACTCGCAGCTTTCCTAAATTTTATCTCACTGTACCGCCACTATATTAAAACTACACTGCTCAAAACAATTAAAGGATATTGCAGTTTTAGGTGGATTTTGTATCTGGTAAACTGTTTAGCTGATTGATACATGGTCGGCAGACATAGTAGGTTATATGATAATAAATTACACATGTTTGGCAGAAAAAAATGCATTTTATTGCGCATTTGTGTACTAAAGGAAAAAAACACAATTTGTGCATATGAGAAAAAAAGAATAAGAAAAGGTGTTTTCTTCAAAGAAAATCATTTTCAGTAGGGGGTATGGTTTCCACGGGCGGCCAGCAACGTTGAACACCTTTGAGGCATGGACTCAATGAGGCTATTAATGACGAGTTGGGGTATTCTGCCCCACTCTTCCAGAAGAGCTCTTTCCAGTTCTTGGAGTGTTTGTGGGGGTTGTTGGCGGCCAGAAACTCGTCTTCCTAGAGCGTCCCAAACGTGCTCGATTGGTTTCATGTCTGGAGAACACGCTGGCCATTCCATTCGAACGATTCCTTCCTCGAAAAGGAAATCCTCCACCAGGTTTGCACGATGTGGCCTGCAGTTATCGTCCATTAAAATGAAGTTATCTCCGATTGCTGCAGCGTAAGGGACTACAATAGGTCTGAGGATCTCATCCCTATATCGGCGACCAGTCAGAGCTGCATCTCGAATGATGTAGAGGTCAGTGCGCCCGTCAATGGAGATGCCACCATACACCAACACTCCTCCACCGCCAAATCTGACTCTTTCGTGCACGAACGCAGGATTATTCCTACTGCCACGGTCCCTCCAGATGAAAATACGCCTATTATCCGGATGCACAGAAAAACGGGACTCGTCAGAAAACAGAATATTGCTCCATTCATTTCTCCTCCAGTTGACATGCTCGGTTGCCCACTCCCTGCGGTCGCGACGATGCCTTGATGTTAATCTAACACATACCATCGGTCGGCGAGCATATAGACCTACAGCATGGAGCCGGTTTCGGACAGTCTGAGTTGAAATCGTGGTGCCTGTAGCCGAGCGAAGGTGTTGTTGGAGAAGAGTAGCGTTCATGGTTCGGTGTCTTCGAGCTGTTAACGCTAAATACCGATCTTCATTGGGCGTTGTTGCCCGTCTACGACCTTGCCCTGGTCTTCGGCCTGCACATCCACTCTCCAAAAAACGGTCCCAGATCCTGGAAATGACACTTTGTGACACTCCAATGGCTTGCGCTACTTCGGCTTGAGTTTGGTCCCCTTCTGACCTACCAACAATTCTCAAAGCTTCTGAATCTGTCAAATGACTTCGCTGAGACATCGTACTCATCGAAACAAAGCAATCACTGAATGCCGATCATCCTTGTCTTCATTCTCTTTTATCCAGTTGAAAGTCAAATTTCATTCGCTGCCGCTGAAGCGACGTTTTTGACGTCGAACTCAAAATTTGCATACTCCACAGTTTGAAAACCAGAAAAATTTGCATTTGTGATTCTCTTCTTCTATTTTCGGCAAAAAAATTTCGTTTATATCTTTATTTTATATAAAACTTCAAATACCCTTTAATTGTTTTGAGCAGTGTATATCTTTTTTTAGATATATATTTCTAATGTTAAAGGAATCTACAGCAAATATTTTTCATTTGAGGCAGTGGTGACAAATATATTAAAATTTAGTAACTCAGCGAGCACTGTAAGTTCTCGTTCGTGGTTATATTGCATTTTATAAATAAAGAATAATTCTTGTTCAACTGTGTATTATGCCAATCTGCTTTTGACGCGATCTTTTAACTGTTCTTTATCCTTAAATTTAAAGTTCCTGTTCGTCATTATAGCTAATTGTTTTCACGCTTAATATATTTTATCTTTTTGCAGTCAGTTTTGTAATCGTTAGAAAAGTATTTTTTATATTCTTCATCTTTTGAGATATTTGTTTTTGAATAACGCCACTTACGCGACCAGTCCAAGAACGATATCTGAATATATTTTTTAAGTAACCTAGTTCTGTTCTCTATGTAAATTTAACGTTAAGAACAACAACAAAAAAAAAAAAAAAGAAAAAAAACCCGTAAAAAATAGCTTGAACATAAATGATTCATCTAGTTTAAAAACACTGTATTTAAAGATATGCGACCTACAAGTAAAGGTGATGCATGGCATGGTGTTACATACACTGACCGATTTTAAAAGCCCGTCTCGCCGCTTGCGTGTAAGAACGTATCACTGCTGCCGTGATGAACAGTGACAGATACATGCTACTGAACGTATGGACGGTACTGAATTGACGTTTGGGTGTCTGTTGGTGACTAAGGGCGCACACGTTCATCATTACAATTATGTAGCAGAAATTTGGTGAGTGTATGTATCTTTTCATGAATGTATTGTCTCTCTTAATGTGCAAAGAACTGCGATTAACAGCCCTTAACCGCAAAACAGTTAAAAAGAATCTTTCTTAATATGTTTGAGATCTTAATTTTATATACTTTTTGTAAATGTTACTATTCTAAAGTATAAAAAATATAAATTTCGATAATTAAATTATCATGTTTTGGATTTTATTTTTAATAAATTATTCTTTAAAAATCATTAAAATATGACCTCGAAAAGGAACTGCATTTAGTTTTTCATATGAAAAAGAAAAAAATAAAGGGAAATGCATTGCTTGAATAATAAACAGAAAATAGTAACCAATCGAACTGAAAAATATTTGTTTGAATGTTTCAGGACTTCAAGATGGCAAACTTTAAAAATTACTATATTATTCAGATAGAAGAATTATTATTTTCTTTGATTAGGAGAATGGTTATTTTGTTCAATTAGAATAACTGTGATTTTCTTCAGTAATAAATGATGGAAAACTATAATGAAGTATTGAACTGAAAACTTAAAACCATAAATATAGAGAAGAATGTTTCTTCCAACAGGTCCACGATAGAGGAAATTTATGATATTAAAAATATATTAGAATATGGTAAATGTAGCCGCAAGTAGATGAAGGAATTTTTAGATGTTCTTGTGATGATTGTAACGACTTTATGATGACATTAGGTAATTAAAAAAGCATCAGCTAGATTTTGTATTGTTTTAAGAGTAAAAAGGACTTTAGAATCTAAATACCACCGCGAATAGAGCAACGTATACAAGATACAAAAACGCAATTGTATGTAAGGCTTTTTTGTGGCATATAACTGTTAAACGTTAAAATACTTTTCATTCTCTTTAACTACATACTTAATCAGAAAAAATAATTTTATGTAATTAATTATATTATGAGTAACTTTAGTAATGTAACATGCAATATATCTATAAATTAAAAATAAAATTAAAATTTTTATATATAAACGCCAGGATATTGATATCCGTATTGAAATATAAGTGGCCATTAAAGAAAAAAAAAAAAAAAAAACTTTTATTTTAACAATATATTTTTGCTTTACGTATATATATAAATATGTATAATTGTTAAAACATGCATCTTATAAAGTTAGAATTAGCTGCATACTTTGACTCTTTTATTGCTATAAAATATTATCATTAAAAATACTTTTAAAAATTCCAATTAAAATAAACAAGATAAGCTGTGTCAGAAAAAGATAAAATGAATTTAATTAATCTTATAAAAGCTAATTTTCAAAAATGATTGAAAAAAGTTAACTTAAAGAAGTCGAGGAAATTTATCAAGAAGAAAAAATATGTCAAGAAGAAATCTACTTATTTCGGGATTATCCTCCGGAGTTCAACGCAATTAATTACTACATTGGATCCAGTAAGAAAAAATATAAATCAACTGCTGATATTTTTTTTAGAATAAAAACCTGAATTTCAGTTAAATCTCTTTCTTAATGCTTTATTTTATTTATTTATTTTTTTTTGTCTTTTAATTGTTTAAATGATTTTATAGTTTGATTCCACACATTGCTTAAATTTAGAATTAAAAAACATCTCCCCCAAACTATTTCTGAAGAAATAATTTTTAAACACGGCTTTGGAAAAGTATGAAACATATTCTATTATTTACAGACAAGTTTGTTGGGGAAAAAATAATCATGAACGGGTCTTAATCATACATAAATAATTATTGATACTAAACCTTTTATTAAAATTTTTATAATGCTAAAAGAGATGTAGCAGTAAGACATTTATTTCGAAAACAGTATTCAATTCTAATTTAGTAATGTTTTCCAAAATTTAGTTTCACATATACACTGTTCAAAACAATTAGAGGAGCACATGGTTTTAACGAAATTACGCAAATATTTCATCGATAAGTAACGTAAAATAAAACATCCATAATTTAAAGTGTTGTAGAAATCAGATAAAGAAAACTTCACATGTAAATTAAAGTTTATGACATCAAAAACTAGAAAAAAGAGATAAGTGCAAAAATCGGGATTTTGCAGAAACATCTGTTTCACTGCCCCAGTTGTAAAATTTAATTACTCAGCTTGTGTTTGGAGAAAAGGTGGCGTGAAAATGTCAAAAGATCATGATTTACCGCAATCCATGGCTTGGCATGTTATCGGGACAGTTGAATTTGGGGAACACAATGAAGTCTAGTGTACGCTGTTGGAGTCGCAAGAAGTGTCCATGAAAGACAGTGGAATGGATTCCAAGACACATGGAATTGTAGTCATCGACAAGATAAAGGTCTAAAATGTGCTAACACAAAAATTGATGACCGATATATTCTGTTAACAGCTCGTCGAGACGGAACGAGCAATGCTATTCAGCTGAAAACACAGTTGTTTTTGGCTACATGACGAAGGGTGTCCAGCCAAACAGTCCAAAATATGCTTTTTCAGGGTGGTCTCTATGCACGTAATCCAATAGTCTGTATTCCGTTGACCTCAAGCCCCTGTGCGGCCCAAAGAAGGTGGGGGAACTGAACATCGAGTTTGGAGGCAACGTTGTTGGAGTCAAATTCTGTTTACAGGCGAGTCCCGATTCAGTCTGGATCTGATATCTGATGTGTTTGGTATGGACAGAAAGAGTCACTCAAAATAATCCCACATTTGTTCGTGAAAGGTCACATTGCAATCGAGGTGGGTTGGTGCTATTAGCTGGAATCAGGATAGGTGGACGTACGGGCCTGCATATCATTCGGAATGGCACTTTGCGGTCCGAAGTTATACAGACGAGATACTGAGACCTCATGTCGTATTTTATGTTGCAGCAATTAGTGATTTCTTTTTTTTTTTTTTTTCATGCATGATAATGCCAGATTCATACATTTCGTCTTGTGAAAAACATGCTTGAAGCTAAAACAATACAGCTTATGGAATGACCAGCATGCTCTCTTGACCTAAATCCAATCGAGCACGTTCCGGATATACTCAGACGAAGAATTGCTGCGAGACCGAAGCCTCCTTTCACTGTCTTGGACTTGCAGATTGCAATTCTTAAACAGCGGAAAAGTATTCCACAAAGTCTTAGCGATAACCTCATCGCATCCATGGAAAACAGGTTTGCAGGATTCTTAGCTGTTCGAAGAGACCACACGCCATATTTAAAATCTTGCGTCATTTCTAAACAATATATTTTTTTATCCTTTACATGAAACCAAATTGTTGCCCTAAACCATCTTTTCATGTTCTTTTCATCTTTTCAAAGAATAAAAGCTCCCTTACAATTTTGTTTGCGTCTTTTTTCTGTATTGCGCATTGATACATGTGTACTATCCAATTTATGCCCATACATGGCTGTCTTGCATTGCACTCTTCACTTTTTTGCTTGCTCCCCTAATTTTTTTGAGCAGTGTATAATAATCCAATTTTAAGCATATTATTAAATAAGGTATTAAATCTGCATTATATTTATCATTATAATTTTGGATACAATTATCACATGTTGGTGCTAACCTTTGCCTCTGTTATAGCTTGGTGAAAATATAACGCCGGTTGTTGTTTGCCGTTCGCTGCGTGCGGTAGTCTCCATGCGGAGCTCCGTAAAATTCTTTTCTCAATAAAAAATAGTTATAATTAAAATTTAGACTTCCAGTTTTGTATTTAAAAAAACTAACAATCCATACGCTCTTGCCAATAAACATCTGGTCCGTCGAGCAGCAGTGAAAACTTGCGACCATTGAAAGTTATTATTTGTGTTGTCAAAGAACAAAAAAAAACTATGACATGGAAGTAAAGGCTTAAACAGTCGAAGGGCCAATATAAAAGCACATAATTAAATTATCAGGTTTCCCAGAGGTAAAAGAAACTGATGAAGTGAATATTTCGAACAAAATTTAAATTCTGAATAAAATAGAAGAGAAGCTCGATAATCTAAAAATTTAATGACGAAGAAGTCTGTGCAGCTGAATCGGAAGAAAGCAACTAAGAGCTCCAAGAGCTTAAGGCAAGCTTAAAACGTTTTCTAGAACGTATGAAGAACTTGTCTAGAAAATGTAAATAATGTTGTGTCTCATAATATGCAAAAATTATCTATTAAGTTACCCGAAATTACTTTACTAAAATTTGAGGGTTCTTATGAAAACTGGAATAATTTTAAAACTCAATTAAATAAATGATTCTAACAAATATTTATGGAACGATCAAAAACACTTTTATTTACAGTCTTTTCTTTTGGGTACAGCAAAGCAAATCCAAAGTGTGGATGACACTTATAATTCATTATTTCGCGCACTCAACAACATATTTGACCATAAAAGATTAAGTGTCAATAGTCACATTAAATCTTTATTAATTTTCGACAATATTTGTGTTGAATCAGCTGAAAAATTAAGAATACTGCCGGATTTTGTTTTAAAACATGTAAAAGCTTTAAAGATTTTTAAAAAATGAATAATTTTAGTGAAAATTTACTGATTAACATTTTTTTGATGGAATTAGGTAGAACAACATAACATGTAAAGAATTTCAAATGAGTTCAACATCTACTGATT
The DNA here is from genome assembly GCA_963932465.1 of Maratus speciosus. NCBI lineage: Eukaryota > Metazoa > Arthropoda > Arachnida > Araneae > Salticidae > Maratus > Maratus speciosus. The sequence goes on along the minus strand of OZ010795.1, from coordinate 430,625,280 downwards.
TACCAAAATGGGCCATTTTCATCGAATTCTTCCAAAATTGTGTTCAAATTCTGGAAAATTTAAAGAGAATGCAAGTAAATTCGCGAATATGTTAAGGTCAAATTAAAGACAAGACTTTTATTCTAAAATCAAATCAATATGTCCTTTTCAATCAATCACACAATTTGGATTTTTTCCCAGCTTTCTTAAAAGTAAATCCAATTTATAAATTTGATGAAATTAAAAAAATAAGTCGTGTATCAATTGTTTTTCTCACCAGCATCAACTTTCGAAATGTATTTCTAAATATAATAGTCAATTTTGTAGCTAGAGACATAACGTATTACTTCATCGATTACAATATAAGCCTTTACAATCTGTTAATAAAATTCCATTAAAAAAATCTGATTTCGAAATTGATTTATCTTCCAAAACGGCAACCCGTAACGCTATTAATGAATACATGTGCGTTTTTGATGATTCTACTAAACAAAATGTTTTTGAAATATCGTATAGCTTTTCCGCTGGTAGCATTGAAAATAATAAAGCAGTTTTTTGTCTACTGATTTTCTTTTTCTTTATGGCCCAAAACACAAGAATTCCGTTCAAGCTCGAACAGTATTAAACAGGGCTTCTCAAGCAAATTGTATTACATCTGGAATGGTTTCGATTTGGGTTTGTAAAAAGGAAAAAGAAATTTTCCCGTCTCTGGATTAGGGGAAATTCATTTATTGTGATACCGAACGTCAGGGCGACATTTTGTAATAAGAATTAATTTTCGTCGACTAGTGATTTTTTTTTGTCGTTCCAAATATTACTAATTGTGTACCTATTAGAAACATTAAGATTGACAAAAAAATTTTACTTAATCGCTTTTTGTTAGGAGTTCTTTTGACAAAGCAGGAAAAATCCAATTAATAATTGGGACTGAACATTTTTATGATATAATAAAGAAAGGAAAAAATCATATTTTACTAAATATAATATTTCAAAATTCGGTATTTGGACTGGTTGCTACTAGTACTTTTTTAATAAACAGTTCTAATTCATTTTGCGGTTTGGCATTTAACTCGGACCGCGAGAATATTGAATTTTTCGGAAATATTTAATCTGAATTATTCTATTTAATTCTCAGTAAAGAAGAAGTGCTTTGTGAAACTCATTTTCTAAAAACGCATAAACGGGATGAAACCGTAAGATTTATTTTCGAAATGCATATTAAAGTAGAACAATTAGATACATTGGGAGATTCGGGAACATTAGCAGAAAAACTTTTACGACAAACTCTAAATAGATTAGAAAACTATTTGATATGAAATAATTTTATTGAGAATTTTTAAATGGATATGAAAACTTAAATCACATGGAGAGAATACCAATATAAGATTTTCCTCCAGTAGTTCATTCCACGCTTCATGATGGCATTTTAAACCGGATAAGTTCTGTAAGGGTGGTATTTAACGCCTCTGCTCCTACCACAACTGGAAAAAGTCTGAATGGCATATTGCTTTCTGGTGAAGTTAGGAAAGAACTTTTTAATATTTGATAAGATTTCGAAAACACAAGGTCGCTTTTAATGCCGATATTACAAACATGTTTCGTCAGATATTAATAGATCATATGCAAAGGGACTTCTTAAGGATTCTCTGGAACGGTGAGTAAAATAATTCACTAAAATGCGCTCCTTATTTAGCCATAAGACGTATAAAATAATTAGCCTTAGATGAAAAATGTAGATTTCCATTAGCGCCAAAGACTATGTTATCTGACTGTTATATGAATGTTAATAGTAAAAAGTTAATAATAATAATAGAATGTTTTGCTCTTGTGGAATGATCTTGCAAAAGTGGAATTCAAATTTAAATAAGCTTCTAAACTATAAATAAATTGGGGTTATTTCCTTTTAATCTAAAGCCAAAACTTAAAACTTGGGATATGGTTTGAAAATCCCATAAAGATAAATTCGTATTTCGTGTTTCGATGGAAAAATAAGAATCTTATACCAAAAGACAAATTGTTTCCGTAATTGCAAAATTATATGACCCTCTAGGCTCATTGACCCGATTATGTGCAAGGCGAAATGTTATCTCAAAAAAATGTGTCTTTCTAAAATTGGATGGGACTAGAACATTCCACAAACTCTTGCTACTGATTGATGTAACTCCGTAAATCATCTGAAGTATATCGAGAAGTAGAAGAGCATCAGTAGGTATATTTTAACACCTTTGACTGAAGCAATATTTGTTCTTTGATTTGCTGACTCTTCTATGGCAGCTTTTGGTGTTACTATCAGTTACATAGTGCAGATTCACCCAATTCATCCTCGTCGATCCTTGTAGCAAATAAATCAAGAGTGGCACCTCTAAAGACCATTTCAGTTCCTAGACTGGAATTATGCTCCTGATAGCTTTTATCACAGCTTGTGTCCGATGTTCTTCGTTTTTTTTATATTAGACATTCAAGGAGTAATTCTAATTTGTGATTCAACATTAGCCTTGGCGTAGACAAAACACCAGCTCATCTATTAAAAACATTTATAAGAAATTGAGCATCAAATAGTCAGTCTCTAACCGAAAAACTTATGTGGAGACATATTTAGTCAAGTAATAATCCTGCTGACATTATATCACGTGAACAAACCCTCAGGAACTCTGGTAGCATGGTCCATTAATCCCTAATAATCTCCATGACTCACCAGAAATTAAAAATACTGATCTGCAAAATAATTATATATATTTAAATGAACTTAAGTATGTTTCGATCATCAATTTATTTTTTCTGCATAATGAATGTATTAACAAATTTTATAATTTAAAAAATAGTTATTTTAAGTTAATTTGTATTCTAAGCTAAATTTACAGTTTTTTTTTACAACTGTAAATCCAAGGCAAAGACTGTACAGCCTATTTCAAAAAAAAAAAAAAAAAAAAAAAAAAAAATGGATCAAGCAAGAACCAAATTATTTAAATTAGTTCAGGTAATGTGCCTCTCTAGGGAAATGAAGGCAATCAAGGAAGGTGAGCAAACATATAACAGTCGTGTAAGCAATTTAAACCTGTTCTTGATAGCGAGGAAATTCTAAAAGTCGATGGTCGTTTAGACGATTCAAACTTATTACATGATAAGAAATTCCCAATTGTTATGCGTAAAAATCACAGAATTATCCTTTTCATATTTCAGTACTTTCATTTAAGACATTTACATGAGGGTTCTCAAACACTGCTTCAATTTTGTGAGACAAGCATTCTGGCCTTTGAATGGCAGAAATATAGCCAGAAAAATGGCAGAAATACAGCCAGAAAAATAGTCCATAATTCTATAGTCTGCTACAAAAATATGCCTAAAATTGAAGAAAAAATAATGGCTTCGTTACGTAAATAGAATGGGTAAATAACGATCCCCATTTTCAAATTCAGGTGTTGATTTATTTGGCACATTCTTAATAAAATATAAACACCAACTTAAAGGAGTTTTTAACAACATATATGTCGCAATTTTCGCCTGTTTTGCTACTCGTATAGTTCATTTGGAAGTAATAACAGCTTTAAGTCCTGATGCCTTGATAGCTAAATTTAAAAGATTTGTAGCTAGACGCGGAATTTGCACGACAATCATTTCTGATAATGCCCTTAATTTTTTCGGTGGAAATTCAGAATTAAAAAAAAAATACATAATATTGTTAAAAATCAATACGGTGCTTACGTATTGGCTAACTCAATTTCTTGGAAATTCCTGCCTCCCAGATCCCATAATTTCTGTGACTTGTGAGAGGCAGGAGTTAAATCTTTTATGCACCATTAAAAAAAAAAAAAAAAAAAAAAAAAAAAAAAAAAAAAAAAAAAAACAGTAGGAGATTAAAAACTAAATTTGAGGAATTTTTAGCCGTTGTTAATCAGGTAGAAGGTATTTTAAGCAGCAGGTCTCTAATACATTTATCTTCGCATCCTAGCAATTTTGAAACTGTAACCTCAAGGTATTTTTTAATTGGCCGCCTTATAAATAGCATTTGAGAACCAAGTTTAACTGGCCTTGCAGAAAATAAATATAGCCAATGGTATCGAGTTACAACATTTAATCCATTAATTTGTACAAAATGGAGTAGAGACTGTCTAAATAAAATACAGCAACGCGGTAAATGGTTAATAGAAAAAAAAAAATGTTGAAATTGGATCTATGGTTTTATTGAAATATAGTAATTTTCCCATTTATACATGGCCAGTAGTTCGCATTTAAGATGTAATTTACGGCCATGATGGTAAAGATGGAGTAATGATCATCAAAACAGGTGTTTTCAAACGGAGCATTTCAAATATAAGTATTTTACCCATAAAAATCATTTATTATAATGTAAATTTTCCTGTACATTTATATTTGAAAAATTTATAGTAAAAGTGTATCTTAATATTATTGATTATTAAATTGAATTGACTTTTAAACTTATTTAATGTTCTTGATTTAAATTGAAACGTATATCTAGCATTGAATATTTAATGTTAAAATTTAATTGTTTAAAACTAAGGACATTTTCCGAGATATGTTTCTGAGATATTGTTGTTTTTCGTTTGCTTCGTGAGGTTGAAATCCATGGGGAGCTCAGTAAATATATTTTGTCAATAAAAAATTGTTATAGTTAAAATTTAATTGTCAAATTTTGTATTTAAAAATAGGCCTATGATCCATAGTCCATACATTCCATACGTTCTTGTCAATAGACAATCAATACACAATTATTTTACAATAAGATAAAAGCTATTCACTGTTTACTTTTATTATGCAAAACATTTTTTTTTTAAATTCCATATTCATATGTAACGTCTCCTTTGTTACTTTGTACTATTTACCTTAACTAAATTGAATTCTTTTGTAAATTTTGTAAAACGAAATTGCCATGTAGCGGTTATAATCTATTTTCCGAAAATTTAAATAAATAATAATAATAATAAAAAAAAAAATATGTATAATACATTCGACCATCTTCATCTGTAATTCTAGTTATTCAAAAAGATTTATACAAAAAAATACACATTAAATATATTTTTAAAGGCTATTTTATAGTTTAAACTTTAATATCATTATTCTTGATATATTTTATTTTATAATTTCACATACCCTAAATGTGCTGGAAATTTGTCGCAGGATAATGAAACTGAAAATTAATTTATAAAAACATGTATAATAATCATAAACAAATTAAGTTAAATAATGCTATAAAAAGTGATAGAATATCTTTATTAAGACTTACAATCGTTTCATCGCACAATCGGCGACATTTTCAAAATCAATCATAATAGAAAATATTTTCACATAACTTAAAAACAATAATATAGTAAACAATGTCACGAGACATGAAGCATAATGAAAATATTGCAACCATAAAATAAAATAAAAATTAAATTAGCTATTTGCGAGCGTGGATTAATTTTCACATAATTTAAAAACAACATGGTAAACAATGTCACGAGACATCAAGCATACTGAAAAACATTGCAAAACATAAAATAAAATAAAATTAACTTGGCTATTTGCGAGTGTGGATTAATTTTTACTATTGTTTCTACAATTACTTAGTATCTCTTTCAAATTCTAGGTAAATCAAGGGACACAGAATCATTGCAAATATTCTCGTTGCGTAAAAATATTTCTATTGATTCTCGGACTATGGATGGTAAATAAAATCTTGATGGATAAATTAACTTGCTATTTTTAAATTCAATCTGTAAAGGTTCTTCGCTGCATAATCTGGCCAAAGCTGTGGTTCTTCTATTGTATTTGATGTCTGCTATATGTTCTTTGATTCTAGTTTTAAGTTTTCTGCTTGTCATATCTATATAAAACTGCTTTGTTCCATATTCTTTGGTGAAAGGTATTTCGTATACTCCTGCTAATTGGTTGGACTCAATTTGATCTATTTTCTTGCATACTATATTTTTTATTTTCATGGATGGTTTTGCGACTAGGAAGATATTGAATTTATTGAGTTTATATTTTAAACGTTCGAAGAAACCAGGGAAATATTGTAAAGTGGATAACGTGGAATTTTGTGGCTTGAAATTTCTTTTCTTTTTGTTCTTCAAGCTCTTAATTAATTTTTCTATGGTTTCTTTACGTTTAAAATATAAACTCAATAAATTCAATATCTTCCTAGTCGCAAAACCATCCATGAAAATAAAAAATATAGTATGCAAGAAAATAGATCAAATTGAGTCCAACCAATTAGCAGGAGTATACGAAATACCTTTCACCAAAGAAGATGGAACAAAGCAGTTTTATATAGGTATGACAAGCAGAAAACTTAAAACTAGAATCAAAGAACATATAGCAGACATCAAATACAATAGAAGAACCACAGCTTTGGCCAGATTATGCAGCGAAGAACCTTTACAGATTGAATTTAAAAATAACAAGTTAATTTATCCATCAAGATTTTATTTACCATCCATAGTCCGATAATCAATAGAAATATTTTTACGCAACGAGAATATTTGCAATGATTCTGTGTCCCTTGATTTACCTAGAATTTGGAAAGAGATACTAAGTAATTGTAGAAACAATAGTAAAAATTAATCCACACTCGCAAATAGCCAAGTTAATTTAATTTTATTTTATGTTTTGCAATGTTTTTCAGTATGCTTGATGTCTCGTGACATTGTTTACCATGTTGTTTTTAACCCTTTAACCGTCTGGCCCGGATTTTTCCGTTTCTAGATATCATATTAAAATGGCTGTAGACAAAAATATTTTAAACAGAATTTTATTTTGAACCATATACAGAAAGGGGTGAAATTAAAGCTATTATAGCATTAAACTGCGATTTAAAAAAATAAATATCCTGGGATTTACAAGCATTCTAATAAAAATACAGGAAAGCCCTCGGACGGTGAAAGGGTTAAATTATGTGAAAATTAATCCACGCTCGCAAATAGCTAATTTAATTTTTATTTTATTTTATGGTTGCAATATTTTCATTATGCTTCATGTCTCGTGACATTGTTTACTATATTATTGTTTTTAAGTTATGTGAAAATATTTTCTATTATGATTGATTTTGAAAATGTCGCCGATTGTGCGATGAAACGATCGCAAGTCTTAATAAAGATATTCTATCACTTTTTATAGCATTATTTAACTTAATTTGAAAATTAATTGTTAAACTTTACATTTTTAAAAATTATTAAGTTTCTCCAGTTATAATAATTTAATAAGTATTATATCATATTACATTGATTTTAATTAAAATTCCAATTAATTATGAGCATCCGATATTTTCCCAGAAACACAATGTTTTCATTATTTTTGCGAAAATGAATTCCAAAAATGCCTTTTTCAAAGAATTTAAATGATTAATGGATTATTAATGATTATTGGATTAGTTCAATGACTGGTTTAAATTCCCTTTTATGAGAGTATAGAAAGTTTTAAAATTAATTAGCAAATTATTTATTTTAATTAAAAACTTATAAATTTCAAATGTTTAAAAGTCATAATAAAATAATGCGTGTTTTCCAAAATATTTTTTTTTTTGTAATTTTACAAATTATCACAGTTATTATTCTAAAAATAATGTGATTTATTTTCAAAACATGTCACATTTTATTTTATTTATTATTATTTACCAAATTTTTAACAAACACATCCTACATAAGAACAGGTTGCAGTTGACAACATATTATTTAAATGTTAGAGGAATATAACATTACCGAGGAAAAATGGGTAAGGTATGAAGCTTAAGATTACAAGTTTTCACCGTTATCAACAAGTTGGAAATTGCTCGTCAAACGTGGCAAATGAGGTGCGTTCATACTATAACTAGTTTTATAATTATTTTTTGCACCCCATATTGTACTGAATGTATACTTTTTTGCACTTCATAAAGCGCATAGTCTGATACATCATTAAAATGCACTTCCAATAATTTTTTCCCATTCCCCGTAATGTAACGGAACACTTTTGACTGTCCCTGTAATTAAACTATACATCCGATTTTCCTAAAATTTGAAATAGCTCAACAAAATTTTGCAACAATTATATCTTTAAAATGTCAGACCATTCGGAAGGCTGTAATATCATTAAAATGCACTTGCAATAATTTATCCCATTCCCCGGAATGTAACGGAACACTTTCGACTGTCCCTGTAATTAAACTATACATCCGATTTTCCTAAAATTTGAAATAGCTCAACAAAACTTTGCAACAATTATATCTTTAAAATTTCAGACCATTCGGAAGGCTGTAATATCATTAAAATGCACTTGCAATAATTTTTCCCATTGGCCGTAATGTAAAGAAAAACTTTTGACTGTCCCTGTAATTAAACTATGCATCCGATTTTCCTAAAATTTGAAATGGCTCGACAAAATTTTGCAACAGTTATATCTTTAAAATTTCAGATCATTCGGAAGGCTCTAATATCATTAAAATGCACTTGCAATAATTTTTCCCATTGGCCGTAATGCAAAGAAAAACTTTTGACTGTCCCTGTAATTAAACTATACATCCGATTTTCCTAAAATTTGAAATGGCTCGACAAAATTTTGCAACAGTTATATCTTTAAAATTTCAGATCATTCGGAAGGCTGTAATATCATTAAAATGCACTTGCAATAATTTTTCCCATTGGCCGTAATGTAAAGAAAAACTTTTGACTGTCCCTGTAATTAAACTATACATCCGATTTTCCTAAAATTTGAAATGGCTCGACAAAATTTTGCAACAGTTATATCTTTAAAATTTCAGATCATTCGGAAGGCTCTAATATCATTAAAATGCACTTTCAATAATTTTTCCCATTGGCCGTAATGTAAAGAAAAATTTTTGACTGTCCCTGTAATTAAACTATACATCCGATTTTCATAAAATTTGAAATGGCTCGACAAAATTTTGCAACAATCATATATTTGAAATTTCAGACCATTCGGTTGGGTAGTTTTTGCTCTGTTACATGCGGACAGACGGACGGACGGACTGAACGACGACTATAGGTGCTACGTATTTATATAATTACGAACGCACCTAAAAATGGAATCCAAAATCTACGACTGATATCGGACACTTCTAAGAATATTTTTCTCCTGCATAAAATATTTGAAATGTTTTCTATTTCCTTAAAATGATTAAAAGCTATACTTTCTATTTTTCTCTACATAGGAGATAAGATAACTTTGCTTATATATTTTTTTAATTACAGATGCAATACTTTACATACTAATATTGACTATAAATAACAACATTGTTCAAAGGGAATCGAATAACCACAAAACTTTAATAAATTCAAAATACTTATTAAAACTAGTATCGTGAAGGTATTTTTACCTTGTTAATAATATAAACGTCGCAACATACATATAATTAGTTAAAATATGTTACTAACATGTAAAGATATTAGTTAATACAACCCTGAATCTTTCAAACGCAAACGCGTTCATTATGAAAGGGGAAAGATGACTTACCCCTTTGAAAATGAAATCGGTACGATAGTTCTTGACCCTTTAAAAATAAATGCACAAACAAGTCCACAAACGTTATCTCTTTATAAGGTAAATACATTAATTTCGTCCTATTTCTAATTTCGTCCCCCTTTACTTCCCCGCTTCTCCGAAAGTGACGTCACTTATCATGCAAGCACCGCCTCCTGTATACTAGGCCTGAGCGCTGAATCAAAAATGGCGGCTGCCGAAGGCGGATTTTTTTCAGCGTGTGCACAGCCCCTTAAATATTCGTAACAATATTTTTTTAAAGATTTTATCGCTTTATTTTTTCTGAGATTAAGCAAGTCAGAGAAATCTTTTATAAAATATTGGTGTCTACATTTAAGGGACCGTACCTACGTTAAAAAAATCCGCCTTCGGCAGCCGCCATTTTTGTGTCAGCGCTCAGGCCCAGAATTCAGGGGGCGGTGATGCAAGGCACAAGGAACGGAAGGTAAAATCCTTCAGTAGGGAAAGTTCGTTCGCCGAAACGCATACATATGTTCTAGACACCGGATTTCCTATTTTTAGAAGATATGAGTTCTGATTACGTCATTTATAGAACGTTATTTACTGTAAAGTAAGTATTTATTTCCTATTCTTTCCATGTAAACTGGTGGACTAAACTTATGGACAAAAAAAATAGGTACATGAAATGTGAATCTACGTGAGATTGAGGGTCAAGAGGCAAACAATAGTATTAACAGAATGTTACACAGGATTTAATATAAATGTTTTGTTGAAAGGACGTATACATTTTTATAAACAGAGGTTATTTTTCTGAAACGTGAATATTGTCCGGCAACATGACTGTACAATGAAAGCAAAATACTCACAATTGACAGTCGTCAGTGCAATATTAATAAGGGATATGGCCACCGTGTAAAGCGAGACAACTTTCAACACGAAGTGGCATAATCAGAACAACATGATTCAGTAGATGTTGAGGAAAGATGCCCCATTCCTCCTTTAAAGAAAGGATGAGGGTTTTGTCCTTTGTGGGAGGAAATTGTCAAGCAGCAATACATCTCCCCAAGACATCCCATACATTTTCAATGGGATTCAGGTCAGGGGAAAGTGCTTGATCTTCTATGCGATGGATATCTTCGGCCTCAAGGCAATCTTGTACAGACTGTGTGTGATGACAATGTGCGTTATCGTCCATAAAACGAAACTTTTCTCCGACTGCACTTCGGAAAAGTCGAACATGTGGAGGAAAGAAGTCTTCAATGTAGCGTCTACCGGTCATGGATCCCTGTGCAAGCACATATAGATCCGTGCGGCCATTAAACATGACACCTGCACACACCATGATACTTGAGTCGCATATCGAACTCTTTCTAGAATATTTTCGTGGCAGTATGCATTACCAACCTCGCGCCATATCAGTTTACGTCTACAGTCAGAGGATTGGCTGAATCTACTCTCATCTGAGAAGAGCATTTTAAACCAGTCGTCATCAGTCCAATTGCGATACATACGCCAACACTGTAAACGGGTGCTACGTTGGCGTTTCGAGAGTGAGACACACACAACAGGTCTTCGGGCGTATATTCCACCCCTTTTCAGACGTTTTGCAACAGTTTTCCGCGATATTTTAGTTCCTGTGGCAGCACAAAGATGATTTGCTAATTGACTAGCTGTTACGTTTTACCGAAATAACAATATAGCGATCTTGTTGGGATCCCGTACAGCTAGGATGACCTTTTCCCGTGCGCCTAGTACATATTCCACTCTTATGGAATGCCGTCCACAGCCTGAAACCAATATTGTGCGTGATGTTACATTCACGGGAAATATCTCTCATTTTGCGTCCTTCTTCCAACTTTCCGAATATTCTACCACAATTAATATCATCTAAATGATGCCTCGGAGACGTGTTCAAAATTTCAGTGTTCAAGCTTCACTCCATTTCCTTCAATTTTTGCATCTAATGACAAATCACAGCACCCAGCGATTGCCTAAAATCCCTATTTTCTGCTGTGACGTGATCGGCAACGGCCGAAGTACAAAGTTTGCATAAGTTTCGCAAAATAGAGTACATCCAGCATTCATGCAAATTTACACATGCTGCTGCTGATCTATTTCTAACTGTAATTGTTGAAAATAACAGTGGTCCTTAAGTTTTGTTCAGCAGTATATTCTAGGTATATACGACGCTAACAGTTGTATACAGTGAATTTTAGGTCGTTCAGTGCATATTACAAGAACTGAAGCTCCGCTATATTTGGAAATAGCGTGATTCCAATTTCGTTCCCCTTGCATTTCTTTTTTCCGTCCAGGGGACGAAATTAGGAACGTTTGTGAGGAAGGTGTTTGTGCCCCTTTCATGATATTTCCAAGGAAGCTTATGAAGAAAGAGCTAAGGGATATACGCCTCTAGGATCAATCTGAGCTGTGAATGAGTCTGGGTTTTTGAAAGAGGACCTTTTCGAGAGATGGTTTACCTATATTTTGTCCTCTGTTAAGCCATGAAAGGACGATTTCATTTTGTTGATATTAAAAGGGCACCACTCACATTCTCTATATTGTCGGAATTTCGTAAGAACACTTGAATCAGAATGAATGCCTGAGACGTTGCATTCTGTTTTCGAGATTAAAAAGGAAAACGAGCCTCAACGAAGCTGTGTGAAGTGGAAATGCAGAAAAAGTAAATAGAACGAAAATGAGTTCGACGACGCAGGTTTTGTTAAAGAGGAACAGAACATTTTTCTGTGAAATAAGATAGAATATTTAAACGACGTAAGAAAATCTCAGAAATATTCGGCGGTGCTAAATAAATGAAGTCAACGTTGTCGCTTTTTAAGCTAAATAGAGATCGAAAAGAGGGATTTTTAACTGTATTTTTGTTTTGTCTTCGTCTTAATAAATGTCAGTGTTCGTCTCAGAAGTGAGATATGATTTATAAATAGTAAGTAAGTAAGCACCCACCCTGGGAACCCGCTTTTGGCTTATGGTTGGGTGTAACCCCCAAGCCCAGCGTAGGGAAAAGTTTTACTACCTGCGGAACCCTTTGGAAACAAATAAGTTTTAAGATTAATTATAACTATTCTAAATATTGTTATGTACAAACGAGGGTTTATAGATTACCCACAACTTTTTAAAGTTAAGTGTTCATATAAGTTCATGTATAAGTTCATGCACCATGTAGTTATAACTAGTCCCATAAAACCAGCCACCACCACCAAGACCACTAGTGCCTGGACTGGAAATGTCATTCCTGTATTTAATCTGATTCATAAAGGTGGGGCATTGTGTTGAGTTCGCTGTGTGTTTATAATAATTTGGTAAGTTTAAGCAGAACTAGAAAAACAACAAGACCTGAAAAAGTTACAGGAGGAAACCATAGCAAAACAAGAATGCTCAATCGTAGAGTTAAAAAACAATGTTAATAAATGCCTAAGCTCTATACCCTCTTTAGAAGATATCGGCGAAAAATTCAAAGCAGTATTAGAAGAGAACTCGCACAATAGCCCAACCATCATACCCCTCCCACCACCAAGAGAATCGCCGGATCTGCCTGTAACTCAGCCAACATTAGTACATGGTCCAGATACAGCTCGCCCAATCAGTATCACGGCCCAAACCCACCCATCGCATGACAGAGCCTATAAAAGAACACTAATAGTCAAAGGAACCTCAAAGATGCCTGGCCAAACAATACAACAACAAATACTTAAGCATAATGGCCACACTGCAGCTAAAGTAGAGAAAATATTTATAAGACAACACCAAATGGAAATTAAGTGTAAATCCGAAGCTGATGCCTCATACCTCAAAAGAGAATTACAGAAGAACCAAATTATAAATAGAACTCTAGTAGTTCTACATAAAACCATTCCCACATTTAAGATGATCCTGCTAGATGTACCAGAACAAATAACAGACACACAAATAAAGGAAAATATACAAACCAACTTCCAGGCAAGAGAAGATGAGCTATTGTTTCTCACTTCATTCAAATCGAGGAAGTCACAAAATACAAAGAACTGGATAATAGTCATGCCCAGAGGTTTAGGAAGGGCCATTATAGCATCAAATGGACTTACCCTTGGACTTAAGTCATGCCGTCTGCGACCTCACACATCGGTGCAAAGATGCACGAATTGCCAAGCGTTTGATCACGACAGGAAACGTTGTAGAAGCAGAGAATACTGCTTTAACTGTGGGGATGCGCATGAACCAAGGGCATGTGACTTGCCACATGGCTGCGTCAATTGCCTAGCGCATAATAATGTTGAAGGGACTCGCTTCAACACCAAGCACGCAGCTTCGGATCCCATCTGCCCGGTTTTCCAAGCAGCATATGCCAACGAAAGAGAACGCCTTAATAGCATCTTTCTTCAAAGCAACCCAGTCGAACCACCAATCCAGGAATTCCAACACACAGTGGACTCTCAGCATCCCCCACAATGGACTGCCAGGGACTGGACACCTGTCTACCGACACTGGCCACTCCCGCCCCATGAAGATACTCACGACACTCATCACCGTGCAGGCCAAAGAGGTAGGCCCTTTTAAAACTAAACCTAACACTTTATAATTATTTCTCCATTTGGAGTTTCCCCAAGTACTCTATTTATATAGCAATCCATTTATTTAGCAATTATATCAGATGACTTCTTCCCAGGATCCCTCTATTAAATTGCCACCATCTCCCCCTTTTGGCTATATTAAATTTGTACAAATCAACCTAAATCACTGTAAATCAGCAAATGTATCCTTGAGGAATTTTATGATCACATCTGGAGCGGATATTGCACTGCTGCAGGATGCTTACTGTAACAATGGCAAAGTTCCGGACATTCCGCCGTCCTGGCCAATTTTCTCATCGAAAGCAAATACGGCTCATGTGGTCGTCAGGAACACAAACATAAATTACACACATCTTTTCACAGGTCAACACTGCGCCTTCATAACCATCACAGCCAAGGAGGGTCAGCTGATAGTTGGCTCGACTTATGCTGCACCACGCTTAGATTTTGAGGATACCCTCGAAGAGTGGGAACACCTTATCACACAAAGGCATTACTTCATTTGTGGCGGAGATTTTAATGCGCAATCAACCCTATGGGGTTATGCGCGGTCAAATGCCCGTGAAGAACCCCTAATTGAATATCTGATTAAAAACAATCTAGCCATATCAAATATCGACAACACAACACACACATTTGTGAAAGAAGACAGCACAGGCAGAGTGGTGGCCAGGGGTTTCCCGGATCACACCCTGGTCAACCCTTTGGCCAATCGCAAAATTCGTGATTGGCATGTCTCGGATATTCATAGCGACTCTGACCACAAATACATTACTTTTGGTTTCGAAATTACACCACTTTACACCATGCAACGCAGGTTTAATACCACACGAGGTAACCTGCGCAAGTTTACACACATAATAAAAACTCACAAATCACTCCTCAACCAACACCTAAAGGATGTCACAGATACAACAAAACTTAATCACCTCACAGAGGTCCTAATAAATACAATGCAGATGGCAGCTAAAGCATCCTTTAGATACAAAAACACACATAGGTCTGTTAATTTCTCCTTCTGGACGGCAGACCTCCGCACAAAACGTAACCAACTAACAGCCTTAAGAAGGAAGTTGAAATCACTTCGACCAACACAAGAGGACACGGACAACTTCCGAGCACTAGCAGCACGCTACAAACTGTTGGCAGCCAAATATAAACGCAGTGTTCTTGATGCCAAGAATCAAGCATGGCGGAAATTCTGCAGCAATCAAACCGATCCGAATGGCACTGCACAAAAATTCTTCACGGGTAAATTCTTTCGGCCAGACGAAATTAAGCTTGAACTGCCCTCGTCTAGAGCGTCCAAGCAGCACAATATGGAGTACTTAACAAAAGAACTTTTCGGACCTTCGGCATACCCAAACAACAATAATGATAACCTAACATTTAATGCACCAGACGACCTCCCTTTTACAAAAGCAGAGCTATCACAGGCATTCAAAACGTTCGATGACAAAAAAGCTCCAGGCCCTGACTGTATTGATTTTCGCATCCTAAAATTAACATTCAAAATTATTCCAAATATATTCACTAGATGGGCAAATCTTTGCCTATCGTACAATTACTTCCCGCTCACTCTGAGACAGGGAGAGGTAGTCTACTTCCAGAAGCAAGGGAAGAATCCCTCTGAACCCAATGCATATAGACCAATCTGCCTTCTTCCAACGTTAGGCAAATTACTAGAAAAACTCCTAGTAACACGATTAGTACATTACTTGGAATCCCGCAATATCCTGCACCACAGGCAATACGGGTTCAGAGAGGGCAGATCTTGTGAAAAAGCTTTGTTCGACATCATGTCCTCCGTTGCCCTCAGTCAAGACTCTGGACTCTACACCTCCCTAGTCTCCCTTGACATCAAAGGTGCATTTGATAATGTGGAGTGGCGGGACATCTTACTCCAGCTTATTGCAATCGACTGTCCGGGAAATATAGCTGGAACCATCGGCTCATATCTCTCTCGCCGAAGCATATTAATTAACTGGGGCACTGGCACATCAGTGCACCAACTAGAAAAAGGCTGCCCACAAGGGTCCTGCCTTGGACCAATTCTTTGGTTGCTCATAGCAAACGTAATATTAAAAGAACTCGATAAATTAGGCTTTTTGCTCTTCGCCTTTGCCGATGATTTCAGCTTTATCTTCTCTGGTCGCCGGCGCCTAGATCTTGAAATTGCGGCACGTCAAGCATTCCCTGTTTTCCTACAGCTGCTGACCGACCTACACCTCCAGCTCTCACCAGGAAAATCTCAAGCACTTACATTTGACAAACCCATAGTTCTCAAACGCAACCCCGTGATGCGAATCAACGGGCGCAGCGTCAAACACGTTAAACACATGAAATTATTAGGAATTACAATAGACAAACATCGGAGCTGGACGGAACACATCAACGCACTTAAATTACGCTTAGCAACACTTCACAATAATAGTTGCAAATTAACATCTAAATCTTGGGGCATTAAGCCCAACATGTTAAAAATGTGGTGCCACACAATTGTGGAACGGATCATCTTCTACGGCGTGGGCGTCTGGGGAGGAAACCTCACCAATAGAGTCAAGGACAAACTTCCCTCGCTGCAAAGGATGTTCCTACTACGAATGGCGAGGGGGTATAAAACAATCTCCACAGACGCGCTCGCAGTACTTACGGGTATCCCTCCCATAAAAATAACACTAAATTATGAATACACCAAAAACAGAATCCTTCACCTCGATCACAAACAAACGCAAGACGCGCATTTTCCACAAACAGACATACAAAGGAAAGTCAGCAGCTGGTTCCTGCATCCTGCAAAAGAAACATCACATCTGCAAGTCAACCCTTCTAAACATTCATTTGTACCCTCAAGAGTCCCAATCGTATACACTGATGGATCCCGCACGGAATCGGGCGTGGCGTCAGCATTCTGCGTCATGCGGAACGATGTGGTGGTCCATGAATGGGCCTGTAGAATCGGAGATGATAACTCTGTATTCCAAGCAGAACTTTTTGCGATTCTGCGGGCACTAGATTGGATCTCTTCCCAACCTCCTTCCTTCACCAGGCTGTACAGTGATAGTCTTTCAGGCTTACAGTCAATCTTCGCGCACAGAACTAAGAACCCTTTAGTCCTTGACATAAAAATTAAGTTACTCTCTCTCATACACAAAGTCGCCCTGGGTCACGTGTCGGCCCACATTGGCATTGAGGGCAATGAGCGGGCTGACAGGTTGGCTAAAGAAGCAACGGCTAGAACATCAATAGATTTTACCCTTCCCCTTCCCCCCTCACACATTCGCAGAAGTTTGAATCAAAAAATCATCTCAGAGTGGCAAATTTATTGGGATGCGTCTACCAAAGGTAGATACACATACGATCTCATACGTATAGTGTCAAGAGAAATGTACTTTCTCTCACCAGCAACTACAGCATTCCTCTCTGGCCATGGACCATTCAAAGAATACTTGAAACGTTTCTATCGGGCAGCCACCCCCTTCTGCGAGTGTGGCGAGGTCGGCTCTCCAGAACATAGCTACTATCACTGTACACTTACCCAAGCCTGGCATATTAAACGCCCCCGCATCCTTCCCAAAAATTGGCATTCCAATATTCTAACAAGACCCCTTCTTATAGGCAAATTAAATAGAATTTATAATTTTCAAATGGAACTAACAAACCTCACCTCATAGACCTGCATGGTGCTGCAACTTACCCACAACCTTGTGGCTACTCCTCCACAAGTAACTGGACTTTTTGTGTGATCCAGCACACTCCACGCTCACCCACTCTGCTCACCCTCCCCTTGTCGCGAGGGAGCAGCCTGTGCTCCGGCGGGAGGAGCTTGTTTTGTACATATTATTATTATTATTTTTTTTTTTTTTCGTTAACGAATCCCCGCGTGTCGGGGAGCACTCCGGGTGGGGCAAATAGAGTCTACATCGGACCCTTGAGGTCTGGTGATTCTGTCCCACTTAGGCAATAAATAAATAAATTTGCACAGTTTCTGAGATCCTGTTTGTTTATATTCGTGCAACTAGTGGTCTGATGACCCATCGCACAGAATGCGCATATTGAATTCCTCCTGCAGTTACTTTCGGAGTGTCCGTACAATTGACAGTTCGCACACCTGATGATTGGCCTGTAAGGATGAACCCCGCAGTTTCGTAATACCACATTTATAAGTTCCATGCTCAAAAGTATGTCTGAAGTTGTCTTGTCTACCTGGAGGAGCAGTTGATAATATCTT
Source organism: Maratus speciosus (assembly GCA_963932465.1). Classification (NCBI taxonomy): domain Eukaryota; kingdom Metazoa; phylum Arthropoda; class Arachnida; order Araneae; family Salticidae; genus Maratus; species Maratus speciosus. The sequence goes on along the minus strand of OZ010795.1, from coordinate 430,607,070 downwards.
GACGAAGTTTTTTGTATTACTTTTTGAATCTGGATGTATGAACTTTTCTTTATGTTTGGATGTTGCTTTATTTGATTTATAAGATATTCTCCCTGTGTATCTTTTGGAATACCTACAATGATAAATCTTTTAGTGTTATGTTTTCTGTATTGTATTTCCGTGATACTTTTTATATCTTCTATTTTTTCTATATGTTGATATATTTCTAGTAACTGCGATTCTTGTTGGGTTTTTATAATTATAGCTTTTCTGTTTTTAGATGTTCTGTTATAGAATAATGGCAAATGTTCTACTTGCAATAATTTTGCAGTAATTATTTCTTGGATTTCTAATATTTTTGATCCTTCAAGACCCTTTATGAGAATTGCTGCTTCTGTATAATTGTCCTGTTCCCTTATGGAATTATCTGTTGTTATTTCTTCTCTATAGCTATTGGTTATTTTTAATGTTGTTTCTTCTAACAGTTTTTCCAATCTATAAAGATTTTCCACATCCCATAAAGTGGTGTTCAGAAGTGACAGTAAACCCACCAATATTATTAATTAGAATTATTCATCTTACGAAATCAAGCCAAATATTATTCTAACGGTGATCTCATTGTTATTATTTTATTATGAAGTTAGTTGAAATACCAGAGCTGGAACTTGCATTTAAAATCGAACGAACAAATAAAATTAAATTACTACATAAATTCCTATTTGATGCTGACGGTAATCGCTCTAATAGAAAGAGGTTACGTGATTTTACTGGTTTCGGTTTTCAAACCGACAGCACCGAGTTAAAAAATAAAATAACTAAAGTTCAAACTCATTTTTCCTTAAATGATCTGATTACAGTGTGCAATAACTTTGTATTGCTAACGAAGGATCTCTAAATGATCTTGCAACCCGGTTAGTTACAAACCTTTCAGACTCGTCCTTACTACAAAATAATTTATACAAAATGAAAGTGACACTGACCCGGAACCCGAATTGCCTTCATAAGTAATAACACTGAATTATCAAATTTTGACAAACAGAAGCAATTTACAGTTCAAAGTTTTGTGCCATCGTCTATTAATTTCACTGATATTGAAAGTGCCGTACCTCCTTTTGAAGGAAGTTCTTTTAGCGATATAAATGTATGGCTTAATAATTTTGACGATGTCACTAATATGTTTAACTTTTCTGACTTTCATAAATTCATATTTTGTAAAAGATCCTTACGAGGAAAAGCCCAGTTATTAGTAAAGACAGAATTTCATTTCATTCATATGACAAACTTAAACAACTCTTAATTTCAGAATTCAGTACCACATATAATTCTGCCGTGTTACATGATATATTAAATAAACGAAAATTGCAAGAAAATGAATCGTTAGAAGAATATTTTCTTATCATGAAACAAATATGCTCGCGTGGTAACATCGAGGATTCCGCGTTAATGCAATGCATCATAAATGGTATACCCGACCCTGTTTTCAGAAAATCAATGTTATATGGATGCCAATCCATTGTAGAATTCACGCAAAAGCTCAAAATTTATGACAAAATTCGACATGACTTTGATAACAGTAAATTTCGTAAAGTCAAACCTGAAATGCCAGCGAAAGACAAATCCTTTCGACCAAAATCTGATCTTTTTTGCTTTAATTGTGGTTTGTGAAATCGTAAAAGTAGCCAATGCAGACATAAAGACAAAGGCCCTCGTTGTTTCAATTGTTCGAATTTTGGCCATAAATCGGCTCAATGTGATCAACCAAGGAGGCCTAGAGTAAAGACAGAACCCTCCAATGTTTCCACAGTTATGTCGAACACTTTCATGACCAAACAAGTCATTATTTCGTCTGTAAATGTTACATCATTGGTAGACACAGGTAGTGAAAGAAGTTTGCTAAAGGAAAGTATTTACCGCAAACTCCTTACAGTCTCGAACCTTGAACATTCAACCATCACATTAACTGGATTAGCAAATACTATAATCCAACCAATGGGTTTTTTATCTACGGACATTATGATAGATGATTTTAATTATACAACTAATGTTTATGTAGTCCCAGATTATTCCATATCTGTTGATCTTATTATTGGTACAGATGTTTTTCAACAATCTATTTTAACAATTTCTGGAAATAATATTTCGATGCAAAAAATCGAGAAAAATGACGATACGTCCAATAATTTTTTGATTAATGTTGCTCATGTGTTAGACGATCTTAATCTTGATTTATCTCATATTACCGATGAAACAATACGTTCAAAAATTTCAGAACTTATTCAAAATTATTCCCCCAGAAAAATAAAGACAACTGATGTTAAATTATCAATTCATCTTTAAAACGAAGAGCCTGTCTCTTGTCCTCCCAGACGCTTGGCTCCAATAGAGAAAAACTTCGTCGAAAAACAAATTTCTGAGTGGCTCGAAAAAGGAATTAGTCGTAAAAGCACTAGTAATTTTTCATCACCTATTGTCCTAGTAAAAAGAAAGATGGTTCATACAGATTGTGTGTAGACTATAGGAAATTAAATTCTAAAACACATAAACAACGTTTTCCCCTCCCAGTAATTGATGACATTATTGATCAGTTGCATTCTGCAAAAGTATTTACTACACTTGACCTTAAAAATGCTTTTTTTCATGTCGAAATAGAAGAAAATAGTAGAAAATATACTTTTTTCGTAACACATTCTGGTCAATTTTATTTCTTATATATGAATTATGGCCTTAGCGATGCACCCTTAGTGTTTCAAAGATATATTTATAACATTTTCCGAGCCTCATTAATGAAAATGTACTTATTGTCTATATGGAAGACTTCATAATACCAGCTGAAAACGAAGTCGAAGGACTCCAGAAATTACAGCGCGTCCTTACAACTGCATCCGAATATGGTTTAGAACTGAATCTTAAAAAATGCCGCTTTTTACAGAGAGAAATTGATTTTTTGGGTTACCACATTAAAAATGGACAACTGCACCCATCTCCCTTAAAAACTAAAGCTGTCCTCAATTTCCCAGAGCCTAAAAGTATAAAAGATGTACATTCATTTGTCGGACTAACTTCTTATTTTCGTAAATTCATTCAAGATTACTCTTTAATAGCTAAGCCTTTAACAGATCTCCTTAGAAAGGACACTAAACTTCACTTTGGTAACCAGCAACGAAATGCATTTAATCAGCTGAAACACACCCTTTCTTCAGGTCCTGTTTTAAGCATTTATAACCCTAGTAACGAAACAGAAGTTCACTGTGATGCATCTATTGACGGTTACGGGGCAGTCCTCCTTCAAATGTCTTCTATTGACAACCAATTTCACCCTGTCTATTTTATGAGCAAAAAAACCACAGATGCCGAACGTAAACATTCAAGTTACGAATTAGAAGTTTTAGCTGTTATAGAAGCCCTTAAAAAATTTCGCGTTTACATTCTAGGTATTCCTTTCAAGATAGTTACAGATTGCAACGCATTCGCCCTTACTATGAATAAAAAAGATTTTTGCATCAAGATTGCTCGATGGGCTTTAATGTTAGCTGACTGTAACTATACAATCGAACACAGACAAGGTACACGCATGCGCCATGTCGATGCTTTAACTAGAAATCCAATATGTATGATCATTCACCATAGTCTTACTTCCAAAATCATACAATCACAGAACACTGACGAACATATACAGGCCATCAAAGAAATTTTGAAAACAAAGCCATATGACAACTATTTCCTTAAAAATAACATTCTCTATAAAACTCATAAAGGTATCGATCTGGTAGTTGTGCCGGATGAAATGCAGCTAAATGTCATTAAACAAGTTCATGATAAAGGGCATTTTGGCTGTAAACGCTGTAAAGAACTCCTTAACGAAGAATTTCTCATACCTAATATGTCAAATAAAATTGATAAAATTATAGCAAATTGTGTAACGTGCCTTTTGTATAATCGCAAACGAGGAAAACAAGAAGGTGAATTGCATCCCTCACCTAAAGAAGAGACTCCTCTCCAAACCTACCACATTGATCATTTAGGCCCTCTTGAAGCAACCAACAAAAATTATAAAAATATTTTGTCTTTAATACATGCATTTACTAAATTCGTGTGGTTGTATCCCTGTAAAACCACTTCTGCTACCGAATTTATATCAAAACTACGACAACAAAGTTACACTTATGTCAATCCTTCCACCATAATTAGCGATAAAGGTCCTGACTTCACCAGCAAAGAATTTGCTGATTACTGTCAACATGAAAATATAAAGCACGAGACAGTTACAACTGGCTTTCCCCGTGCCAATGGTCAAGTAGAACGACTTAATTCCACCATAATTTCTGTAATCTCTAAAATGTCCAAAGACGAACCGACCAAATGGTTTAAACATGATCCTAAAGTTCAACAAGTCATTAATTCAACTTACCAACGAAGCATTGAGAAAACACCGTTTGAAATATTATTTGGTACAAAAATGATACAGAAAGAAGATGTACTAATTATTGACCTCTTAAACAGTGCAGTCGAAGAACAATTCATGAAAGACAGAGAAGAGCTCCGTAAAGAAGCCAAGAAGAATATTCTGGAAATTCAACAAAACAATCGCAAGCACTATAATTTACGACGTAAGAAACACCGGAAGTACTTGGTGACCTTGTAGCAATTAAGAGAACCCAGCAAGGACCAGGTTTAAAGTTGAAATCTAAATTCTTGGGTTCGTATAAAGTAATCAAGGTGAAGTCTAACGACACCTACGACGTAGCGAAAATCTCATCAACAGAAGGACCGATAAATAGTAGCTCCTGTGCTGAATACACGAAACCTTGGCCTGACGAAAACTGAAACTTCAAAAAAAAAAAAAAAATCTTTTCTTCTTGTGTGTTATGAATATTTTATAAGTCAATACTTTTAAAGAAAATTTCATATGATGTTACGCCACTTCAACGAGACTGACTGATCTTTCTGACGTGGAGATTAATTTTTTTCTTCTTTTCCCCTAAGAACAGTTACTGGTTTTTGTTTTTGTTTCTTTTTCATATTCTATTTTAGCACATGTCGCTGCGGCAGCTCCAGATGTCAGGACGGCCGCCTGTGGGAATTTCGTAAGAACACTTGAATCAGACTGAATGCCTCCGACGTTGTATTCTTTTTTCGAGATTAAAAATGAAAACGAGCCTCAACGAAGCTGTGTGAAGTGGAAATGCAGAAAAAGTAAATAGAATGAAAATGAGTTCGACGACGCAGGTTTTGCTAAAAAGGAACAGAACATTTTTCGGTGAAATAAGATAGAATATTAAAACGACGTAAGAAAATCTCAGAAATATTCGACGGTGCTAAATAAATGAAGTCAACGTTGTTGATTTTTAAGCTAAATAGAGATCGATAAGAGGGATTTTTAACTGTATTTTTGTTTGTCTTTGTCTTAATAAATGTCAGTGTTCGCCTCAGAAGTGAGTTATGATTTATAAATAGTGCCTCATCCCATAATATGACTTGACAATCATTGACTTTGCACGAGAGAATTGTTTTAAAATCGTGTGTTTACCTCCACACTCAACAGCAAAACAGCAGCCTATCAATGTCGCGTTTATGTTTCTTTTTAAAACACTAGGGGGCTCTGCCCCCTACGAGCTACGCTCGTCAAAGACACCGCAGATTCTAACAGCACGATAATTTAATCGGCTTTAAAAGGATTTCGGAAGATTGAATTATTCATTTGAATCTGAGAATTATAATCTGACGTAATTTTCACCAAACTTTTCTTTTTCTTTTTAATATTCATGTAAATATACTTTTGTTAGAAATGAAATATTATGATCATGTTAATATATCAAATAAATGTCTCGAGCAATTCTTAAATTTAAACTGTTTTGCAATATTATTTTTTGTTCATTTTATATAATAAGTGTAATGTGACGTAAATGTGACATAAATTCTCCTATTTAAGACTTCTAACGCATGTTTATGAATTTATTATTTTACAATATTCTATCTCTTTTAAAATTCACGTGTAATTATAATTTTTCTGACGTAATTTTCAATGAGTTCCTGATGTTTATATTTTCTGTTTATAACAGTCACGTGTAAAATAAATTTTTAATTTGAAGTAAACATTATTGTTTGCGCTTTTTATACAACTAGCAACAGTTTAAATTAATAACATTTTCTAAAATTTGTAAAAAATCTCGAAATGCTGAAAATTTTAACTTAAAATTGAAATAAAACCTCAAAAATGAGTCAAATAAGAAAAATAAATACAATCTGCACACCAGAAATTTATAATGTATAGAATGATCTAAAAATGATTAAATTCTCATGTATAGTTTTTGCTCCAATAAAACTTTTTTAATGGAACGATTTTGTCCAACTTTAGCATTAAATATCTCTTAAAATAATTCTTCGATTAGAAAACAGTCTGCATCAGCGTGTTTATCAAACATTTCTCTATAATACCACCGATTTTCATATTTTTGTATGCAACAGGTTTTTTAATATTAACGATGAAAGGCCATGCTTAAGCATTCAAATTGGATGTGGATCTACCCGGAATATCTACCAAGATTTTCATTGATCCATTTTCAAATCAAAACTTTTTTTTATATACTAGGGGGCTCGGCCCCCTACGAGCTACGCTCGCCAACCCCCGCCCAGACACCGCACACTCTAAATGCACGCTAATTTGATCGGCTTTAAAAAGATTTCGAAAGATTGAATTATAATGTAAAAAGCAGTGGCGATCTCCCTATAAACGAATTTCTATTCATTTGTCTTTGATTGGGGAATTTTAACGCCAAATCCGCTGCGGTACTGCTTGATTATCTCGTCGACCAATTTCGCCAAATTATATAATCGCCAAACCACTCGCCAAATTATACAAATTGACATAATTTTTTATTTTAAATAACAATAGAACAAATAAATTCGTACAACTTTAATAAAAATACAAATAAAACGTCGAATAAAAATAACTTGATGACGTAGATACGTGTAACAACATTTCAAAATAAGCTAATATAAAAGGAATTAAGTAAACAAAGTCTTTGTCTCCTGGTATTTTTTAACAAAGCGAAAAGAAAGTTCTTTTAAATGAGACATTTTAAATTAATCGTTTTTAATCTAACGTAATTTTTACCATGCTATTTTTTTCTCTTTTAAATATTCACGTGAAGATACTTTTGTTAGAAATGAAATATTATTTGCGCTTTCCTAACAAAAATAGTTGAAAAGATCCTCTCAAAATATTAAATAAATGTCTAGCGCAATTTCTAAATTTAAACTTTTTTGCAATATTATTTTGTGTTCATTTTATGTAATAACTATAATGTGACGTAAATATGACGTAATTTCTCCTACGACTTCTAACGCATGTTAATGAACTTATTATTTTCCAATATCCTTTCTCTTTTAAAATTCACGTGTGTACTTTTTATGACATAATTTTTAATAAATTCCTGCTTTTTATACGTAATTATTTAATTTTAATTTGAAAGTTTTTTTCCTGTTTATAATAGTCACGTGTAAATAAATTTTTAATTTGAAGCAAATATTATTGCTTCCGCTTTTTATACCGTTGGCAACAGTTTAAATTAGTACAATTTTCTGAAATCTGTAAAAAATATCTCTAGAAATGCTGAAAATTTGAATTTAAAATAGAAATAAAACCTGAAAAAATGAGTCAAAATAAAAAAATTAATGCAATCTGCACTCCGGCAAATTCTAACGCATAAAATGATCTAAAAATGATTACACTGCAATGTATAGTTTTTGCTGCTATAAAACTTTTTTAGTGGAACGATTTTGTCCAACTTTAGCATTAAATATCTCTTAAAATAATTCTTCGATTTGAAAACTGTCTGCATCAGCATGTTTATCAAACCTTTCTGTATAAAACCACCGATTTTCATATTTTTGTATGCATTATTTTTCTTAATATTAACGAAGAAAGACCTCCGGTCACAAAAAATTCAAAACCGGCGGCGGCGGCGGCGGCGGCGGTGACAGCGGTAGTTACTTTTTTTAGAATAGAGAGATAGAAGGATTTTATGCTGAAGTAATAAGAAATTGACAGTCAATCCGTCCTTTTAGAAAGGTTGGAAACTTATAAATTGCACAACTTTCCAATAGAACGTGCGGTTATGCTGCTGTTGTTAAAACTGCTGCCAATGGCTTAACAAAAGACGGGAATCATGCCATTTAACCTCGACATTTTTGGAGCTGAAGATCCTTTGGCGAAACCTCATCCCTCTCCAAATGGCGTAAATTTCAAGGTAGCTTATCAACAATCATCAGGCGGCTAGGTCCAGCAAACTGTTGTTGCCATCAGTCCTAAACATATGAGGGAAGCGCCAATGATCACACCAGCAACTTCTTCCCAAAGAGATTCAGCAGCATTGATCACTGGATCATCGTATAAAAACAAAGGGAAATAATTCCAGGAGAATAATAAACGCTCAGCTGGAAAAACTTCTGGCACCCACCACTGTATTGGAAAATGTGAAGAATCCTCAATGCAAAAAATCCAAACTTGAATTACCCATCAAATATGATGACGAAAGTGACTTTTTTGTTGACATTTCTTCTTATGATAATACAAGCGATAACGATGGCAACAATCATGCAGAGTGTTCTAACTGCTTGAAGCATTTTCTGATAATAAACATGGAGAGCAATGGGTCCAGTGCCTTCAATGTTGCACTTGGTCACACGAAACATACTCAGGAGCCAAAAACAATGCAAAATTTATATGTTCCTCATGTTTGGACAGCTAATGGTTCTTTATGTTGTTCTTCCACTAATTAATTGTACATAGGTAAATTAAGTTATTTACTCATTTTAAAATAAATTTTGATTTAGTTATTAGTTAAGGCGCAGCTTATGGATTGTTTGAGGGGGGGGGGGGGGGGGGGCGAAATTTCGACCATTTTTTTTCTTTGTAATGCATACATAAGTTTGAAAAACAATTTTTGCATTGTTATATATATATATATATATATATATATATATATATATATATTGTACGAGATTTCCCTTTGTATTTAAGCACGCGAGTAGTTAGTCAAGGTAAAATCCAAATTTTTTACGTTTTTATTAAAAAGTACAACTTCCAAGGGCCTAAATGTGACTACGGGACTAGAATATAGCACTTTACCTAATTAGTATATGTAAAGTTACATAACCGCAAGGTATAAAATAAAAAGTATATTTCTCAATACAATTATTTGATGCTACAACACATCTTTTTAATGAGATTCAAGCCGCACCTGTTTTTTATGAAAGCCAAAGAACACACTTTAAAAACTACAAAATTAACAAATTAGTTCTATTAGATAGTTCTATCTAACTGGCAAGGAAAGAGTGCAATGTTGGGTACAGAGAATCATGCGACCCTCTGTACAATGAAAGTGTATAGTTAGTAGATAAACCTATCACAAGGATAAAGTGCAATATGCAAGGTGGTCTTAAAATCCATTTCCAAAGCCACCCAAATTTGACGCTTTATTACATAATCTTATAAATTACGCACATTTGTGAGCAGACGGGTGGTACAGTTGGCAGAGCGCCAGGATTTAAATTTTCACTTTCGGAAGATTGTGGTTTCAACACTTCGACAAGGGCTTTTTATTACACAGGCAAAATAATGTCGAATTATTTTTGAACTAAATTTACTTTTGTACAATAACAATATGTATGTATGTATTTTACCTTACCTTTTCCGGCATATTCATTATTTCCCTATTTCATAATATTTATTATTTATTCATATCTAATTTCCTTTGAATTTAAAACGCTTATAGTAATAATTATCCTATTCGAAATCTTAATCTAAAACTTTTAACCTTTCATAAATTATAATCAGTTACCCAGGCTATAAAGTTATGAGAGAAGTTAGTTTTTATTTACGAATGTTTTTAAAATCCATTTTGCTATTTTTATATCGAATATAAATTCGAATATAGTTTCCGCGCCCTTTAGTCGCTAGACTTTTCACCTCGAAACCCCTACGTTTCCAAATGTGTGGGATTAATTCTCCTAAGCCACTTCGTCTCTCGTGCCATTAGTTTAGCTGGCCGTTGCTCAAAGTGCGCTTTTCACCGATTGGTTCGTTTCTGTACTACGTCGAAATCCGTCAACCACCGCGAGTACTAACAAAAACCAGATGCCGTGACTTCAGGGATCAGATATTTGTCTTGTTGAAGTACTTCAAACTGTGTTATCCGGTGTCTAACAATCTTGTATAAATCTAAATTTGCTATTTAAGATATTATACAATGATGTAGCTATTCATACTCCCACTGGAGGGCTTTACGAATTTCCTCATAATGTGAGAGTTGTTTTTGGGCTTTCAAGTTTTGATAAATAAAAGCCTTAGAACGACAATTTGC